>CM068585.1:19642000-20842000 GCA_035048485.1 Pteria penguin | reverse complement strand
CAGGCAAGTTTACAAGCCTCACGGATAAATGGCTGAACAATGGAGAAGGTTGCGTCAGGGGGCAGGAAGACCTTGGGGCTACGGTTCAAAGCACGGATAACATCCTAATAAAAAGGAAATTTAATGATTTCATTAGAACAAGTTTTTCCTTTGGTTACCAAAAGTCAGTAAATAGACAAAAGAATACAAATTAATATAAGTAGTGTTTCTTCTTTTATCATTTCAACTTTCTGATACATTTAAAATCTATTCCAATAAAAGATTCAGTATATTAAATATGATGAACTCTCAAACCATTTCTGCTATAAATAGTACATAAATAGTATAATACTCACCGAAACCATGCCAGTTAGATCACATAGGTCTGTGTTTCTATTGATATAGTCCTGGACAGCTTCCTCCAATGTCTCTGGTCCAATATGTGTAGCTGCCAAGTTAGCACGCACTTTCATTTTAAACTGCCTGAATGCTAACTTCGCAACGCTAAAGGCCTCCTGAAATATTTGTAAAATTGTCATGAATAAAAATTTTTTTCATTCAAATGACAACAATAAGATACAAATAAATACACTCAAACTCCAATACAGGACTTTCAAAATCACTTCCGTTTTTGGAGGGTCCCAGTTTTCCAAGTTTTGCTGTAACAGTTGTTAATAAAATGAACAAAGTTCATATTTCATCCAGCACAGCTCAATCGTAAAATACTTGGCATGTGACAGACACACTCCAATTTCAAGTTCCACCAGTAAATCATTGGTGTCTAGCTTTTCAGATGAAATAATAAAAAACCACTGTATCTTATCATGGTAAATGTTAGCATGTATGAGATCCCTCACACCTTTTGGTGGCAAAGGTCTAAATTTCATAGTAATGCATCAAAAAGATGCCCTCACCATGCAAGTGAAATAATCTTGGAGTAATATGAAACAAGAAACATCTGAACCTATAGCAGAAAGTTTAAAAATACTGTATACATTTGAACAGGATGCAAACATAGATTGACTGGCATAGAGTTTTTTATTCGTATGGTCGTGAAAAAACAACCAGTAACTTTAACCGTAACATACTACCGACATTTACAAAGTTGTAATTCTCACACTGTGTTACCTGGATGGCAAGGAAGATGATTCTCTGGTTGTTTTCGTAGTCATCACTGTATCTTCTCAGTGTATCCATGGCATCCAGTCTATCCTGGGAGAACATGTCATTCCAGCGAGCGATGTAATTCTGTTGACGTACCCTCTGAACAGGATCATCAATGCTTAGAGGGGAACCAACTCTTGGGGCATAATGGTAGCTGTCCAAAGAACGGTAGATATCACTACAAAAACAAAAAAAGATATATATGGGTTCAGAAATCAGAAAGCTAAAGTTTATGCTCAAACACACTTGTTCTGAGGAATTTTCATCACTATTCTGCTATTTTTCCATATGACAGACTTTTGTTTCAAGTTTGTTATGTTTTAAGTTTTACAGCACTGGGAATACAGCAGAATTCTGTTTATTTTTCTGGTAATGTGATTCTGTTATAGTACAATAATGTATCTTTTAACAAGCTTTACAAAAACAAATTTAAAATTTTGAATTTAAAAAATGTTGAAAATCAAGGGTATTCTGAAATTTGTGTTGTAGCTATACATGCATTGTGAATATACACTATTAAACACTGTATGCTTGCTATAAATTCATTTTTTTCCATTACAACTAAAAAAGTGAAAATGAGACCAAACAAAGACTAAGCAAATAAACGATTGCATGCATTACTGGCAGTCTAATACTATTTAAATATATAAATGAATATACGTTTGTTTGACATTGCTCGGTATTACTTTTCTACCTTTATGTTTGCATGTTAAAGAAAGGTATCCTTCATGGTATCTTTGTATCCCAGTTAAAAGAAAACAAGAACTGCACAAAATGGACCATCCCTTTATGAGACCTTGGTTTCTGACCTTGAAAACCAATAAGGTTCTTCCTCAAAGCCTATAGAGCAAACACATCAATTGTGAACACATATTGCATGATACCTCTTTTAAGTGTCCATAAGGTAAGTGGAACTGAATCACAGTGTCCATAAGATAAGCAGAACAGATACAATGGCAAATCACTGAATGGGCACAAGTTACTGACTTGAAGGGATCACAAAAGTGAAATTAACATCAAACAGACAATTAAGGAAAATATATTCAATATCAGTGAAGTTGAGATTTGTCTGCTTACAAAGTTTGATTTATGAAAGTATTACTTCATTTATTTCTGCAACTATCATAGCTCCATTAGTTGTGTACTTGGCTTGTGATCAAAAGGTCCAGGGTTTGAGTCTTACTAATGATTTGTAAAAATAAAGGTTCTGTGTCAAGGTAGGCATGGCATATAAAAGATCCTTCACTAAGTGCATCCATTGCAAAGGTTTAAATTTCTGTGCATCACATCAAAACAGATGTTATCACCATATAAGTGACCTAATTTTCGTGTGATATAAGTAAAATACTAAGATATGGAGTGGTTGTCAACAACGGAAATCTTTTATATGAGACAAAATAGAGATATAGGCTATCACGGACCTCTGGAAAGACCAGGGTTGAGACCAGGTGTCATGGAGGAGTAAGCATCCTCTGCTGACCGGTCACACCTGTCATGGTGTCATAAGGTTATCTAAGCAAGTATGTATAATTGGTAGTTATATGAGATGGTAACGGTATTACCATAGTCACAATCAGTCCTGATAAGTCAAAATGTGTGATATTATATTATCACTGTTCAAATTGTTTTACAAAGATGAAACAAACAAATTGCTTATTTTTAATTCAACACAAAATGGGTTGGAGGAACAGAAACAAAATAAAAGGAAGTAAAATTGTGAACAGACATGATAATTATTTGTAATTGTTTTAATTCAAATTCCATTTTATTGAATTTGTGAACAGAACATAAAGGGCAAAATCAACTGTTCTATCTGTATTGGAAACGGTCATCTTGTGATCTTCATCAACGGCAAGTTATTGAATAACTTGTGGTCAATAAGGCCTTCCACATATATAGTAGACTCCTGTCTTACCTATCTAAATAGCTCTTTTTTGTTGACGCTAAGGAAAGTTCATCCCTTAGTGTTCTATTTTGCCTTTCGTAATCATCAACCAAACCAGCCTTAGCACGTAGTTTGACAATTTCATCCTGTGCGTCGTTAAGCCTAAATAAAACAACATCAGTGGTACAGTGGTGGGAAAGTACACTCTCTTACAACAAATATGTGTAAAATGATATGATCTGTGTGGCAGTGATAGGGTAATTCTGTGAAGTAGAGAAATCTCTTTGGAGAAGATTTGTCAAAATATATCTACTTGATTATTTTTTCTCAGAGAAAAAAGAAAATACAGACATCTTGTTAGAAGTTTAAACAATTCAATAGCAAAAGACGAAAGATAAATCATTTGTGAAATATATAGTTATGCTTTCATTGCATACCAAAATACTTACTTTCACTGAGATGTGATATTAAAGTACATACAGCAAATGAACATTTGAGAGATTACACTAAAGAAAACATTCCTAATGAGTATCTATGATAATAATCCTTTAACAATTCAAATAAAACTACTGATTTCGTCTGGTTTCCATTTACCACTTAGGCCAAATTATACATTAAATGCTTCACAGTTGTATTTGCATTAATTTAGAGATTTTTAAAAATAAAAAACCTTTAAGCACACATTAATTCACAGAATTTACATTCAAATAAAAAATAGAAATAGAAACCCAACAACAACAAAACAAGACAATCTTATAAAAAAATATGGTCACAAACAACATCAGAATTAACAGTACAAATGAGTACTTCAGATAGTCTAGAAAAAGACAAACATTCTACTTATAATTTCTCTAATTCACCTTTTTTGTGAGTGAATGATTTTGTTAGTTGCATTTGGTTACGAATAAAGATGATAAAAGACAAGTCTTATGCACAATATGACCTTTCGATAGAATTCAGTTGAGGTGATTCCATGTTTTACCACAATATTCATACCTAAAGATATGACAGTGTATGTTGCAATTTTTTTTAAATAAGTAGGAAAAAAACCAGGTACATATATTGTACATAAACCTTGTGATTTTCTGCATCTAATGAAGACTATACAAGCTTTACAATTTTTAGGTGAGGAAGGATTAGGAGTGCAACATCAAACAAAGCTCTGCTAGGTCGCCATGGTTACCAGTTAGTCCAAGATAGCCTTCTTACCCAGATTTTTTAGTTTCATCTTTCATAGTAGATGACAGAAAACTGTCATCTCTGATAGATGGAGTTGCAGTTCTGAGAAGGGAATCTCGTCTAGCAGTAAGCAGTGCTATGTCATCACGAAGATGTCGAATCTGCGTTTCATAATCAGTTAACATGCCTGCTTTTGATCTTAAAGTACGTACTTCATCTTCAGCTAATGCAAGTCTAAACAAAACAAATTCTGTTCAACATGTAATCAACAAAGACTCAATAATGTATGTTTGAGAATCTCATTTACATTCAGAAGTATTTACATGGCAACCACACGTAAATAAGGAGTATTTGATCCTCAATCAGTGCATGTGAAAAGAACATTACAAACTCTAACAATACAAAACAGTCAAAATTGAGAATACAATTAAATGAATTTATAATCGATGATTAAATCATAAACAACTATATTTGAAACAGTTACAATTAAATTAATATCAAACATTATAGCTAACAGTATAAGCTTAAACTGAATCTCTTACACATAATGCCGATAGAAGTGAAGTCTGTGGGATTAATATAGTATGTTTTTCTGATATATATAGCTTAATTTACATGTATTTCAGAACTTAAACCTTTAAACTATCCCATCACCAAAGTATGATCCATCACCAAAAAGATGTTTGGAAAGCAAGGCTGATCATATGAATAGATAGCATTGAATAGGGGAAGGTAAGAAAGCCAAAAATAAATACTTATGAATATATATATATAATTCTTAAAAATAAAAATATGCATGTGAGCTAATATATTTTAACTACACTAAGATTGGACAGGTTTGTCTAGTAAAAAATAAATCCTATGATACTGGAATAAAATCATGCATTCATTTATAAGTTGACATCATACACACATATATACAAGACATAATGTTCTGGATAATAACAGTGACAGTATGGTCGGCAATGTGGGTTAGAAATGCAATGAGTAAACCAGGTTCTTCCAAGATGCTTTTCTATGAGATTTAGAATGAATGTCAACATAAACCATTTAAAATTTCTAACACACAAAAAAAACCCCCATCATTTTACTAGAAGCATCCAAAACTCCAAAACTTAAAGGGACACTATCCCTCAACCACGTTTTATGGCATTAGAATAATAAATTTAGGCAATACGTTATTTTTCTAGGCTTGTTAAAGTTATAGAGTTTCCGTTAAGTATAAAATCTTAAACTTAAAATCAACAAAGATGCGGTAATTTAAAAGGAATTTATTAGAATTATTTTTTCCGTTTTAACTGCCCTTTTATGGAATTCAAATCCGCCCATTTGCACATGCGCAATTTGATAAACAAAAGACGCCATGTATTTCAAGGAGTTTTCAATGCAAGGGCCAAGAAAAAGAGGAAGAAAGAAACATTTAACGGACTCTGTTGTCAAAACGCTAAACAGCGTGCTCTTACCACGCTCTCTATAATTGTTTTGGTGCGGTCACATGATTGACACGTCATGCATATCATTAAAAAGGCATGGATTACGAGAAAATAAAAGCAACATACTGACGGCCGTAACGTTAACTCAATTAATATGTGTGTTTTTTAAAAAGTTTTTTCGTATGCTATCTAATAAATATCTAACTGACCTATATAGAGAGTTAAATACAGTACACACTTTTAAAACCCATATTATATGCTGAGGGACAGTGTCCGTTTAATTATGTTCAGAATTAACAATTAAGTCAGTATTTTTCTCTTCAGTAGTGAATCTAGATTTACAATGTACATTACAGCATGACACATCCGCCCTCCCCCCTCTTGAACAGAACCTAGATTAGCTCCATATATGGAAGGTTATTTTGAGGAATCTGTCTACACATCAGCCAGAAGATAAGCATGGATACAAATTGCAGCTGCAGACATCAGTCTTACTTTCGCCTTAATTCACGAGTTTCCACATCACCTAACATTTTGTCACTTGACGTAGTACGTAAATTACGGTTTAGTTCCTCCTTTGTTTCCATCAATCTGTGTAAATTACAGTGGAAAATCATCATCTTTAGTCCAGAAAAGTTATACAAGAACAATAATCAGATCTGCATTATACAATCCTTTGATAAATCTAGTAAATCTTTGAAAAACAACCACTTTTTTTCAGATGCATCATACAAGCATAAGACTATTTTGACAATGATTCTCATGTATTAGTTCTAACAGACCACATACATATTCTAGTGAAAGATAATCTTTTTTTCATCTTGAGTGTGAAATCTATCATAAAATCATTGTTAAATAGCTAGATTTATCAACTGGTCCATAATGCAAATCTGACTTCATGTTTAATGTTAAGAGAAGGTTCTTACTTTCTCCTGAGTTCTCGATTCTCATTTTCCAAGAACATTTTGTCGCTTGTTGAGGTACGATTGCTACGATCAAGCTCAGTCTTGGCATCAAGTAGTCTGGAAATAGCCGCATTATTTCACTATTCAATTCATGTAATTTACATTATAAAACTGGAGAGTTACATTCACCTTCTATTACTACAAGTTATTACTTAAACAATGTTTCCCACTAAACAGATAAAAAATTTCTGACTGTGGCACTCAGCTGAACAAAACTCCTCTACAGATGAATTACTTCTTTTTTCTTTGTTAAATATTCACAAGATAACATTAATCCCTGTGATTTTAACCCTTTCCTTTACCAAATGATATCTACAGGAGTTGCTTAACCCTTTTAGCTGAACCAGTTAGTCTATTTCTATGACATAAGACTGATTACATCTTTATCTTTTATGTTACTGCAGAAGATGCATGACACATCAGAGCTGCCTGCCTTTTATACAAATTATTAGCTGTTCCATGCAATGAAAAACCTCTTTCCTTTACTGATAGTGTTACAACTTACTCATCTCTGAGATCCTGGTTCTCCATCTCTTTTGTTTTCAGGTCTTGCTCCAGTTCTGTTAATGATGTTTCATACATATCTTGCAGATCATCTAGTTCTCTATTTTTAGATGCTGCCTCTGCTAGCACACTGAGACTGGTATCAGCAGTAACAGATCCTCCAGAGGTGAAGAAGTTTTGACCCAGGAATGGCAGTAGGCGAGATTTAATTATGCTAGCACCACCATACATACCTCCTATTAAAAATCAAATGTTAACCTGGTAAGACAATGTGCATATTACAGAACTTATATAACATGTTATGTACACTAACGGTATAGCTGGTAATGTATGATATGAAGGGACTGACATGTTATGTAGACTCACTGTATACCTGGTAATGTATGATATGAAGGGACTGACATGTTATGTAGACTCACTGTATAGCTGGTAATGTATGATATGAAGGGACTGACATATTATGTAGATTAACTGTATAGCTGGTAATGTATGAGATGATGGGACTGACATGTTATGTAGACTAACTGTATAGCTGGTAATGTATGATATGATGGGACTGACATGTTATGTAGACTCACTGTATAGCTGGTAATGTATGATATGATTGGACTGACCTGTTATGTATGCTAAATGTATAGCTGGTAATGCAGTCTATGCGAAAGTCACCAGACCGTCGTTTTCGCCGGTAAATTTTGAGTCGGGTACGTATTTTTTTCCGGAAAGGGGACTGACATATTATGTAAACTAACTGTATAGCTGGTAATGTATGATATAAAGGGACTGACATGTTATGTAGAGTTACACCATTAAAACCTTGTTAAATGTCTGTACTGAAAGAAGATGGAATCATGTGTTGAATTATCATGGAAATATTACAGAAGCATTTGTAACATTGTTTATTATTTGAAATAAAGATACACCATCGATATCTTACTATGTATAATAATTGCTTTCTCGATTATAAAAACAAAACAATATAATGACTAAGTATTAGTGAAAGAATTAAAAGAGTCAAGATTCAATAATTTAGCTTTAACCAAAAATAAAACACTTAAGTGACTATATATCGTAAGTGTATGTATACATATATTAAGATTGCTAAATTCCATGAACTTTACAATGTAACATACAAAACTTTACAATGTAACATGCAAAACTTTCATTAACACAGAATTTTCTATATTCTTATTCACTAAATTTGATAAAAGAAACCTACAAAGATGTATGAAAAACAATGGTAAGATGATATTTAAAGATCTCAATAAGGAGGACAGCTTGCACATTCTAAAGGATTTAATTTACACAGTAAACCAGAATGTTTTAGTGATTGTATTAATGCTTGTCATGCCTGTAAGGCTGTTATGTTCTACTTCAGTGGTAAGGCATTAGAACAATGTAGAACAATACTTATTTAAAATAAAAGTATGAGAACTGTGTTAAATACTGGGGAGTTTAAAGGTCAACATGTAACTGGCACAAAAAGGGAACAGTGCATTACTCTGATTCAAGGAAGATAATCTCATATGGATTATTTTCATGAAACAAGTTGTAAATTTGCACTGGAAATTTGCCTGCTTTTGATTCATTAGATCCTTGAAATACATGTTCTGTTTTCAGAAATGGTACAAATTCTGGTAGTAGTTTAAACCAATGCAGTACAGCACGGAACCAGCAATGCCCAGTCAGTAGCAAGCTTGGTCAGGACAAAGAGGTCGTCTACCTTTAGATGAAACAGTAGAAAGTTAAAACCAAGGTCGTATAATTGTAAAGTAGACAAGACAAGTGGGCTAAATGCACTAGTGAAAATTTTCCTGTGCAACTCATCTGACAAGTTTTATCACTTAATATATAGAAGAGAAATAATTCAGGGATGCATGGAGCACACTGCACAGCAGTTAAAGTGCTGAGCAAATTAATGAACAAAATTACATATTATATGCTTTCAAACTGTAGCAGTTACATGAGCACATTAACTTTCTACGCTGTGAAAACTTTACAGTCTTGAGACATAGACTCTTTGCAAACATCAACCCTTTAGGTACCCGGTATATACCAAGTACTGTACACTTCATTATCATGAAGACATCCATTGGACAGAGTACACTTAATGTTGTATAGATTAATTTTCACTGACCTGCTTCTGCTGTAACTTGCAGGAGTTTAAATAGCTGCCCTTGAACTTTAGCATTGAGTTCAATAATTTCACAGCATCTTGCTACATTCTGGTCACACGTGTTGATCTGAAATAATGAACATCATAGTATTGATTTGAAATCATGATTAATTCATGAAAAGCACTCTACAATTTAGAATGCATAGAAACCTAAATACAAGCTAGATTCAAAACATGAAACAGTGATACATAATTTAAAGTGAAACAACCTGTATGTCATTATCTGCGTGTATCATGTCTGTATGCAAATACTGCAAATCACTCATATTTGGCATCACATTATTTTCATGATGATCAGGAGTCCCTTGATATAGGGGGTACGTCTTTAAAGCAGGTTTAACTCTGTATACAGTTTGTAAAAATCTGTATTTCTTTTTTGATTTTTCGAAATCACGCAAAACAGTAAGTTCTATGTCGACATAACTAATACATAGTGGTGCGAAAACTTGCAAAGACTGAAGTGTTAGACTTCCTCATTTATGTAACAGTTTTTTATCTGCTCTTTTAATAATAGACTTTACAATAACCAGAGGGCAAATAGAATGAGTTCGTCTACTATCTAAATTAAATAATACTAAACAGCACGATTATCTCACCAACATATATGATGTCTAATAGTAGAAGAAACTGATGTACCCAGAGTAAGCTACCTAATTCACATGCCTCAAGAAGAATAGGCATGAACATAATTTTACTCAGTCTAGTAGAATTAAGAAGACTTGAAGTTATCTTGACCTCAGTGGAACTACTAAACTGTTGGTCATAAAATGTCAGCTGCCTTAAGGCTCAACATATAACAACTTTCATGTAACATAATCAATTCATAATACGTTTTATGTAATAAAATCCAGAGAGAAAGGAAAATTACAGAGAGACTGATCTAGATTTCATATAATGTATATATTGACGACTGTATACAGACAGCTGCATGTACTTATATTAAAACCTAGCAAACATGATACACATTCACATACTATCAGGTTATATGTATTTAATATTTCTTTTCTCCTTGTGTTCTCAGGCATGAGTAAAACTAATTTGATTATTTCATATCATTGGATTTATCTGAATTGAATGAGAATTCAATGCAATGATGCATACCAGCACATTTACACTGTGTCATCAAAGTTTTATAGCCTATTCATGCTATTTGGCTTGAAGAATCACAAATAAACAGCTTGCTTAGAGAATACTACTCCAATGTTTAGTATGTTCTATACTGAACGAAAAATTCTCTTTAATGTCATTATCAACAATGACAAATAAGATTTATACAAAACATTCCAGTAAAATAATTTTAGTATGTAGCATGTGTTTTGATAATTTGTTTAAACTTTCCTGATGATTTCTTGTTCAGGGCTCAAATTAAATGTCAAAACACATTTGAGAGAAACATATTCATATACAAATGTAGTATATAGTACTTCTTAAATCAATCTGAGCACTGATCAATTCATTTACAACTGTTTTATTAAAATGAAACCCTAACTCATTTGTAAAAAGTTTACAGATCAAATTAACTGGGGTCATTTTTAGGTTTTTTTTTTACAATAGTATCAGTACATGAAGGTACATATCACAAGTCATTAATTCTTTATGAGCTAAGTGCCTGCAAGGATAGTACTTCATAATCTGTCCATCATACAATACTTTAAGTCTTCAACACATAAATTAAATTACCAGGTACTAAAACTTGTTGAAATCCCCAGGAAAATTTCATGATCATTGACAAATTTACAAATTGAATATTTTTAATGACAAGTTATTTGATCTGTTCTGAAAAGTGATCCATACAGTGGTCAAATATGGTGTAATACTTCTAACAAAATTTAATAAAATTCCTATTAACATTGCATTTGGCAAAAACTACAAAGGGATTAATACCAACTGTTCACTGTTTACCAATACAATTGGATTTAAATGGACAGCAGTCAAGTTTAAACTTGTCTATTCAGCAGTTTTAACTTTCCCATAGAAATAACTTGCTGAAGCATGCAGAATGTGGAAGTTGGCGGGAATTCCACAACAATCAATACCTATGTACATTATCAATCGTCTGCTATCCTGGTAGATTACAAAACCATTCAATCAGCTGAAGTTACCTATACACTGCTGATAGCTTGCTATTCACAGTATTTACTTATGGAAAGAGGGAGTGTTTAATAGGAACACTTCTGACCTGATTCAAGTTCATAGAACATTTATCAGACAGGGACAATTTTGGAGTTTGAAATTGAAAGATTCTCTTATAATACCCGGTATTAAAAATTTCTCATAGAAATTCAACATTGGTAGATTCTCTCTTTTAAAATGGCCACAAACGGAAGTTTCTCTCATAACAAAAAATGAGCAGAATCATAATACCTGATCAGGCATCTAAAAAAAGGACTAGCTTGGTTGTAGGCATAATTTATTGACTTGTATAACTAGATCTAGAAATTGTAATAAATAAGAATAAATTAGTAAATGATTTTACAGATATGGAAAAAACCCCAATTTTCTGTGAAGCTTGGAGAGCAACACTCGTATGTTTCAATTTTGTCTGTCAATACTTGGAATTGTTTTTACTATCACTGCAGGCAAAACATGAGCTTCTAGTAACACTACATGTATTTATTGGTTTTATCAAAATATACATTTTCACATGCTCAAATTAATACCTGACTTGCTGATACATGTGTATACTTAACACTCTATTAATTATATTATCATCATCACAAAATAGTATACATATACATACATTTCAATATATATTTGATCCATAACACATAATTACATGAAAAGTGCATAAGTCCTCTTATTTTCCATTATAACCAACAAGTATTAAGATAAATGATTATATCTAAACCACAGAGCAAACAGCAATCTTGAAAAATATTTATCTCTAATTAAATTTCACTTTCTTAAGAGCTGTTAATACAACAAAAACTTGACTCCAGAGAAATGTAAAATATGTTTGATCAAAATAAACACACACTTTCATTTAATCTAAAGTGATCTTCAGGGGTGTGTTTATATTTCAACACTTCCTCAAAATAAGTACTGTGTATTTACTTGCAAACAATTACTGTACTGATTACATTGTAATGAACTGTCAAGTCAGGTTTAAATTTAATGTACAATCTCTAACTTAAGTCTATGTTGATTAATTCTCTGTTCTTCAAAAAACTTTTAAGAACAAATGTAAAGTCACCAAAACCATTATCTGATTATAAATGTACCAAGGTATTTACATTAGTTTACATGTCATTAAAGCTACTGGATCGAGGGAGCATGAATTTCACAATTTGGGTACAGAGAGCTTCATGTCTTTTATATTTTTGTGCACTTTTTACACAATGCACAATACTCAGGAGTAAAGAAGATATCTCCAATTCTAAGATGAAATATTTTTCACTTACATAGCTATAAGGGCCTCAGCCTTCAGCCTTAACCCCTAATCTTAATAAAAGACAACTTTCTACATCTATTTGCACATTATGGGATATAGATCTCGCAATGATTTATTAAGGATCATGTTCTTTGAACGTTTTCATTTGCATTTTCATGTAAATCAAAGAAAAGCTGCATAATACGTAAATGCCATTCTTGAAGTAAACAAGAAAAAGTGAAATGAATTTTATATTTTGGGTCTCATATCAATGTTGAAAACAGAAGACTATACCAATATGTTTGAAAGTGATTAGTTACATGATACTACAAGTAATCAAGCAAGTTGCCTTCTGACTGGTCAAACTGTTAATCTATCGTTGTAAGATCTCTCTGATGGCATGCGCTATTTGAGAGCTGTGTTTTAATCTGATGGTTGACGTCAAACCCCTGGGTCATGATTTTCATAATATTAGTAGAGGGCCTAGTGCTTTTCATAATCATGCTTACAGATTATCATCACAAAGCACAGGAGCAAAGAAAAAGATTTACAAAGACTAAATGTATTTTCACTGTATAGTAACAGTAGTAGTAATCTCCTACTCAAAGGTTATATATATATATATGTGTGTGTGTGTATATTTACTTCATCACTATAAACATTTACTGATTTAGTACTTTTTCCAGATGTAGTCTAGAGGTGAAGATATTTGAAGACTGGGCTATTTTAGCACCTAAGGCCCAAGGGATGTTGGGATCATCAAATGCACTATTCATGTTCCTCTTATCAAAGATGCTAAATGTGAACTATATAGTGACATTTTCTCTTTAAGTTTTCATAAAGAAATTAAAACATTCAAACAGATACAGTAACATGTATATAATGAAGGTAAAAAACCAATGGTAAAAGATCATCCAAGTCATTTAGATGACCTTGTAATACTTAATAATATATTCCTACAAGCTTGCAATACATGAAGTTCCTAATGTTAAGATGTAGCTTCAATCAGAATCAGGATGGACAGACAGACTAGAATACAGCCAGACAAATCTGACCTATCTTTAGACTACAACTGCTTTGAAATGATCCTTTCTGTGTATTTTTTGATATAATGTAATTTTGTTATTACTAACAACTGATTGTTGCTCCCTTTATTAAAGTTTCTGACTTCAATCATCAATTAAAAATCATTAATACCGAACTTTTGATATATGAAATAATGTCTCATCTTCTTAAATCCAAATTGTGAACAAAAATAACAATTCTGTCAACAGCCAAAAGACATTTATCCACTTTTTCCTGTGGATGATATAATATTCAAAGTATAGTGATACTTGAGACTCTAAAAATTAAAGCTGGCTTACCTATGATCCATAACCAACCAAGTATTCTGATATTAAAACAAACTATTTTGAAATTATAACAATCATGAAATTTCTCTGATTATCTAACTAAAGTATAATTATTTTTGCTGGTACCAGTGTCATATCTACTTGAAATTTATAACTTTAAAAAATATATCAAATTCACTATCTGGAAACTATTCACTCTATTTACGGTACAGAATTATAGATTTTTGAACACAGCTACATATAATTTCATCGCACACATATACAATCTTTCACCCCTATAATTTGTTCCAGGTTATTGATTTAACATCAAGATGATGTGATTCATAATTGAAGACATTATTATCTTAACCAATAATAATGTCAAGGGTCCCAATCACCTGGTATCTACCAATACCATGCAGTATCAGCTTGTCATCTATGCTCATACATCATGTGTCAATGCATTGACATTTAAGCATATAATCAGAGCAATTGAATCAACTTCAATAATTTAGATGCAAAAATGTGGTCTGTTTTTAATTAAGCTATCAAAGATGGTTTTAAATCATCTAAAATGGTATATGACAGTGCAAAAGACTATAAAATAAACAGTTTAGTAAATGTAATGACTTACATTATTTATAAATCTAAACTTAATATCATTTCAGTGAAATGCCAACACTGTGTGTAACTTAGTACACGTACATGTATGTAAATGTAATGTGCTCAACATCAGACAACAATGTCTGCACATTTGACGGTAACCTCATACTTCGGTGGACATTTTAGTTTCCCTCATTCAGATGAGACAGACTAGATTTACAGGATTAGTATAATAAAGAATCTTATGTATTAGTGTTTTGAATGGGTACATTAAATTTGTACAATTGTAAGTTTTCATTTTAGCATTCATTATATTATTGCTACAAAATAAGCTAAGATATACCACACTTAGATAAATACATGTATTTCTCACTAAAGTGTTCATTCTACAGGGTAAGAATGACATTTTATCCTACAGGACAAAGGTTTCATTCATGTATTCATTCACATATATATACCCAACAATAATCCTGACTATATCATTTCGTCTCTTCAATCTAAATATCACTGTACATATAAATACATGTACTCAATTCACCTAAGAATGTCTGACAAATTACCTGAAGCAGACTTTAAATTGTTGTCTGAAATGTATTTGATCAACTTATAGTGCACAATGTTTGAGCACCACTACTGATATATGCTTACATTAGTTGCAAAAAAATCATTTTGAAAATGTCTAATACATTTGATTAATCAATATGATTTAAATTGGTATTATAGTATAAATAGACCCATTGTCACGGAAGAGCAAACTGACAATTTTCAATGAAATACCCAGTACCTTAAAAAAATCTTTTTTTTTGTTAATCAAAGAATTTCATACTTCAATTAGATAATGTTTAGAGTTTTTCCACCAATTTAGAGATTTACAATTGTTAAAAACAACTGGGGCTGTAACATTCAGTACTTTTGTCAGAAGCAATAAATATAATTATACATGTACTGCATATTGATTGTTTAGAATACCATGAAAATTCCTCTTATATTTAAGTCGTTCTGATTATGCTTTGTAGATTTATAATTAAATCCATATACATGTACATGTACATATACTTATTGCTACAAAACTATTTCACATGCATTGATTCATGTTGATCAAAATCTTCATTAGAAGGACTCAAGGGGCATTTTGAAGGCATCTTTTGATTATCTGAGTAATACAATAGATATATAGCTCATTTCTCATACATCATATTCAGGCTTTGGACATTTATAATAGTATTCATGTAGTATATATCAATAATTTTAGAATATCAACTTTCATTTAAAATTCTGGATGTCAATAAAATGTTAGTAAATATAATGAAATTATACCCATTATTATAGACATGATCACTGTAACCATCTTAATTATCAGCATCATCAATTAATCATATATTTTTCAAGTTAAAACACATCATGTGAGAAAGCTGTTTACCTTTTCAAATGGTTCTTTTGAAAACAAAATAGACCATTGTGATGAAAACAAGGAACATATTGTACCAGTTGAATCATAATGCCTTTTAATGTTAATTGAGACACATGCTCAGGTAAGGTCAACAAGTAATTTAATTCATCCATATTGGTATCATTATCATCAGTCTCAGAAATTCTAGTTATTTTTAAACATCAAGAACAAAAGAGACCTTTTGAAACAAGGTTCACTGCTATATATCTAATCTGATGATTTATAATGGAAGGCCTTTAAACATGTCACATTATAGAGGTAATTGATTTATTTTATAACTGTCTCTCTTTACACTAGACAGAAAATAGTGGTCTTTTCATGCAATTGTGTACACTAAGACAATAAAACACTTTATACTTGTCAATGTTGCTATTAACTTCATACATGAGAGTAATGAATGAATTATTTCATGAATATTCAGAAAATTTCCATCATAGTATTATTCCCTGATAAAGTTCTTCTTTTATTATTTTTTGGGTTTTTTTTTTTTTTTTGCTTTGATTTTTTTCCATCATGCGCCCCACCCAAACCCCAATTCTCATTCGTTCAACACATATGATACTTCATAATAAAAATAGTTCTAAATCAAATTCCGAATGTTTGGGTATGTTGAATGTAGGTTATAAATCAATCATACATGTACAAATTCCACACCTGTCCCTCCTTATATTTACTTGAACCATGCCACTTACGTCATTGACATTCCTTAAATATTCTAAACATCCTGTATAATCTGATTAGTGCAATACACTATATACTGTACGTAAATGCCGAGTCTAAACGGGTCATCTGCAAACGGCGGTAATACTTGCTTTTAAAGGGAAAATTAATTGCATACTTAATTTCTTTTTAGACAAATATTAAGATTTAGTTGATATTTAATGAAGATGGTAATCAAAGCAGGATTTCCTTTAAGATCTATGCCTCAAGGTAAAATAATGTTCTGACATTGAACCTAGCAACCGAGTATGAACTCCGACGTCCGCTAATTTCGTCTGCAACGGGAGTCATTTCAATGTAAAACGAAACGCCATGACGATCGAAGATTTTTTTGTATTATACAGAAATAAACTTACATAGTAATTGTCCAGCCATCTTTCTAACTTTTCTTGCAACACTGTAAATGTTCCTATATTCACCAATCGTCTTAACGACTCCGCCATTTTCGACGCTCTTTTACAGAACACTCACGACGAACAAGTACGCCTGCGCATTACGGCAAGTACCTTGCCGGTTATCACGTGATAAAAATAATAAGAATGGTTTAGACAAAACGATAATTATGTATACAAGTTCCAAGTTTACAAACTAGATGAGACAAGAGGAGAGGAGAATGGAGGAGGGGGGGGGGGGGGGGCTCGAGAGAGGAATAAAATATGACAGATAGAGGAGACAGAAAGTGAAATAACTTTAGGGATTTAGAGGACGGGGAGATGTAAGTGGAGGCATAAGGAAGCGTACGTGTATCCAACAGCCCCTTATTTTATCGTCCTCATAACAATCACTCAATGTTACTGTACTGGTACCTTTCTTAAAAGTTCTTCACTCGAAACATGAAATACAGGACTCCGGTCATTTTTATCACTAATGATACCATTCCTAAAGGTTATAAACTAACTTAAATAAACCGCTAAATTAAAATAAGGTAATAAAACAACCTGATGCCACCGGTATACTATATTGATATATAAATAGATGTGTATGGATATGAATAGTGAGAAATCATGAATAACTCTTATCATGTAAAATCATAGACGTATAAATATGGTAAAAACGCAAATGCATTCAGGTGATATTTAATCGACTGAAACCTGTACAAATCTCTTCAATAAAATAGTGTTTAAACCAGGGACGTATATAGATATCTAAATACATGTACATCAGATATAGAATATAGGTCCCTGGTTTAAACCAACCAGTGTCATTCTAACTTCTGGGTAAGTCGAACAGAAAAGCATATTCAGAATGAAGCAGATCGACTTCCCACGCAAAATGAAAATAATTTAACGTACAAGACCTGTACACATATAACGCGATGAGCTCCTGTAATGAATTATTATTGGAAAAATATATCATATGAACTTTAAGTAAAGGTGGAAAGTTTGAGCGATGGTAGCAGCAGGTCCATGGTTTGAGTAAAGAATAAGGCAGGATGGGCTGTTTCATCAATATGTGTAAATATATTTGACAAACTAAATCTTATGCCAATAGCGTACGTCTTGTTACGTACATTCTTAGTTCAGCGGCGGAAGTGGACTGTACGTACGTAAGGATGCGACTAGCGAGGTGACTAGCTTTACGCGACACAAATGCATGCATATGTATATTGAGATATTACTTTTCATAAGTCATAGTGTACTTCTTACAAATATACAACTGTAAGAATACATTTATTTTGCAACTCACGCTTATATTTACATCTATACACAACTAAGTGAATGGGTTTTTAAATGATTTTTTTTGTTTTACGTCACACCACGAATATTTCACGTATATGGTGACGGCATCTGCCTGATGCGGGGCATACAAATTTTGTCCTTTGCAACGGACCCACCCGAAGCAGTGAGGGATCTTTAAAGTGCCATGCATACCACGACACGGGGCCTCGGTGTTTACTGTTTCATCACTCAGGACGAAATCTTCGTCCCCATTAATTGATATAAGAACCCCACAACATTAATTTATGCAAGTCAAACTACGTTTCCGATTAAATATGATGATATTATTTACTAGATTAACTGGAAACATCCGATAAAGGAGGCTAGTAGTCATTACGATGATTTACGCCAACACATAATAAAGGTAGATGGATAGCGTTGAGATTCCACAAAAACTACGCTAAACGTAGATTTACGCCATTTGATGAAACCCAAAATAATTGGCAATTTAGTCTAGTCGGGTATTTACCCCAGACTAAGCCCACGCCAGGAATTACATGTACGCCGTTTGATGACCCAGACTCCTAAGCCCGGTTAGGGCCCCAGCAGGTCCAGGGGGAGACCCTGTTTAGGGGCCAGGCCTAAAATCATACAATTTCACCGTCCTAATTTATTACTGCAGCTGCCATATAATCAACCCTTTTTGTAACGTTATTCATCCCGATATCTTGTTACTCTTGTTACAAGTACCTGTTTCGGCCGCATCCCCAATCGGCCAGCATCTCTTGTCTTTTTCAACTCACATTATTTCTAGTGAACAGTTCAGAGGCATTAATTATGGACCAAGATTTTTGAAAAAAAGGGTTTCGACCTGCTATGAATGTCTTTCAGTCAGGAAAGGAGAGGAATTTGCGTTTGAAGCCCTAAAACTAGCCAAAATGACCCGGAGAGGTCGAGTAGATGCACGATTATCAGGCTCATACATGTCCGTCACATCGACTATTATAGATGATATTCTCTCACTTCCTTTGGGGATTTGGGAAGGGGACGGGTGAACGTCCCCTCTCTGAGTCCATCTCTGGATGCTTTTTAAATTGTTATATATGTCTTTATCGTGAATGGAAAGGTGGACCCGTGCGCCGATCAGCCTCGCCAATTCAGTGACGATTATCACTTCAACTGGCCATTCTACGTCATTACCATAGCTGTATTTTTTCCTTTCTTATGGGAACAAATGTAACCCGAATGTATGATTATCTAGAAGATAAGTAATTGAGGATACTCATTAAACAATTTAAAAAAATAATAATAAAAATTTCCATGCTGTAATGGTAATCAGAGAAATAGTGTTATATAATTATATAAAGTTTTAACAAACCACTTTCAGGTTTTCTTGTTTTGTTTCTGTTTCATTTTTGTTTGGTTGATTAGTTTTTTGTTTGTTTGTTTTTTTTTTTGAGTGGGAGGGTGGTTGGTAATGGTTTTTTGTTTGTTTGTTTTTTTGTTAACGAATATAAGTGTAAATGATAAGCAGAGGCGGATGCAGGATTCCTGAAAAGGGGGGGAGGGCACAAGTGTATTAGCCAAACTACTCAGCAATTTTTTGGTGTCAAATCTGGATTTTTACTAGTAAATATGAGGCGAAAAAAAGGGGGGGGGGGTGTTTCTAAATCCGCCACTGAAAAGTCTAGTTAATACAATTATGAAATACATAATATTCTGTTTTTGGAATAGTCAAGTCTGTGGATACTGGTATATGGATAACTATTTAGGAAAACGTTTTTTTTCATTTGAAATCAATCTTCGCTCAAGTTTAAGGAATATGATTACAGGTAGATTGACTAGAGTTTTCTCGAATTCTTTTACAGGAAGTGGTACAAAGAGTATGGCACTTCTTGATATTATCTCAATCTCTTTCCTTGAAAATAAACCGGTACTGAATCAAAATGGAACTGAAAATGGAAATTCTGGGATTTTTTATACAAGATGAAAAAACTCTCCTAGCCTGATCGACCTACATCTAATTAACATAAATTCATCTTTTCAGCCAACATTCTACACACAGACCAAATGTTCCAGAGCAAACCAGACGAATGAAACGGCTGCATTCACTTCATCATTTTTATAGAAATGGCATCAGCAATGACCATTCCAAGAATGGGGACAGATTTATGTAAGGTGTCGGAGTTAACGTCAATCCATTCCCACACACAGCCTCAATTCATAATTGACAAAACTATATATTGGCTTGATTTAGTCCGTAAGTTTGCCTCTTTTCGGAATTCAACATTAAAATTCCGATATCCTCTACGTAGTAATACCCAAAATCTATCTTTTGTGGCTATTGGAGCAAGATTCCCATAAACATCACTAAAACTGCCCAGACTGTTAACCAAACAGGAGATGCTTTTACTTCTACCCGTTTCACCTGTGCTTTATTTATTAACGGGAACCGTGGGGTAATATACACACTGCCAGTTACGGTCATATTTTACATCAGTAAGTTTGACTTGTTCAGTGTGTATTATCCTAATTATTCTGATCCTAGGAGGGATGTTCCGCCAACATAGGTTTGAGGAAGGGCGGTGGGTCTACCTCGGGTATTTTTTTTACATCGCTAAATATTGACTTATACTACACTATATATATGAAATAATCCTTGTGTCTTGTTAAACTTTAGTAAACAGAAAAAAACTGTTTATGATTCAATTCAACTAAGAGATACCGGGTACTCAGCATTAGAGGGATAACTACGTTGGCACACGTGTTTATTGATCAAAATCATAATACATGTATATGTAACAGATAAGATAAATTTTGGAATATTTCAAATACATGGGTTGAGCAACATATAAAACAAGAGTTGTCAGAAGACAACAGAGCTCGCCGGTGGCAACCAAATTTAAATAGCAAAATCTTTTGTAAGCAGGTCAATCTTCAAGGTCAAGGCCAAAATGTAAAGAAAAATTTGATACGTAATGACAGGTCATGTCACAAGGAATACACAATGTCTCTTACTGCTCAAAAGTTATGACCAAGATCAAAGCTTTTAAAAAGTGGATCAAACTTCAAAATCAAGGTCACAAGGAAAAATATGGTACCCAATGAAAGGTCTTGGCATAAGGAATACATATGTGAAAAAATATTAAAGCCCTGTCTCTAACCGTTCTTCAGTGGTTAAAGTTTTTGTCTAAGTTGATAAATCTTCAAGAACAAGGTCAAAACATATAAAATTCTGATACATAATGATAATGAGAGGTCTTGTCACACGGAATACACACATGGAACATTTAAGCCCTATCTCTAACTGTTCATAAGTCATGACCAAGGTTAAATTTTTGTAAAAGTAGGACAAACTTCAAGCTCAAGATTACAACGACAAGGATTTTGGTACCCAATGAAAGGTCTTGGCACAAGGAATACATATGTGAAATATCAAAGCCCTGTTTATATTTGTTCTAAAGTTATGATCCAGGTTAAAGTTTTTGTCTAAGTAGGTAAATCTTCAAGGTAAAGGTCAAAGTATAAAAAATTTTGATACAGAATGAAAAGTCATGTCACAAGAAATACACACATAAAATATTTAACTCTAAACCCTATCTCTAACTGTTCATGAGTTATGACCAAGATTAATTTTTTTTTTAAAATATAGGTCAAACTTCAAGGTCAAAGTTATATGGTCAAAACTTTTGGTACCCAATGAAAGGTCTTGTCACAAGGAACACAGATATGAAATATTAAAGCCCTGTCTATAATAGTTCTAAAGTTATGATCCAGGTTAAAGTTTTTGTCGATGACAACAATGATGCCAGGGGTATGACAATAGTTCTCTGGACCTTCGTCCCAGTGAGCTAAAAGTATAGGCAGATACTTGACAAAATGATGATTTGACTTTGATTTACCCACATATGCCAACTTAATGGCAGACACAAAAATGTTTAAAAAATCAAAGCACATATTTTTGTTCCTTCAAAAATTTGACTTCTGAATGAAAATGAAAATGAATGATACTCCTTTTTACAGCTTTCTGGAATACACAAGATGAATCAGTTAATTTTCTCTCTGGAATAGACGATTCTCAATGAGAAACTATTATAATATCCTTCCACTCTACCCACTAGGTTTCCCTAGACTGTTTCTGCCCAAAAAGAAAGCAACACCACTTATTATAAACAATTTTTTCAAATTTGATTGCCGTTTTGTTTGGATTTTATGTCAACACTTTCAAAATATTTTCTGTCACATTTTGTGGCAGTGGGAAGCGATTAAAATTTCTAACTCAGAGACACAGGATCACACCCAAATTACTTCACAAACCCAGCTGTACTTTACTTCATTTACTTCAATTATTGGTTGAATCAGAATCCAGAATTTAACTTCCATAAGTTGTATCATAAACCAAGCATTTAACTTTGATCATAAGTTGTATCATCAGCCAAGCACTTAACTTTGATCATAAGTTGTATCATTGACCAAGCACTTTAAAACTTCGATCTTAAGTTGTATCACAAACTGAGCACTTTACTTTAATCATATTTTGTATCACAAACTCAGCAGACTAGTCAGAAAATGAGACGACATAGTTTAATCATAACCAGTCACTTGTAACTTGGTTGCTAAAGCTTTGAAAGTAATATTCAAAATACAAGTGGCTCATGGGATACAATGCTATAACCGAGTTAAATTGATCATGTACAGAAAAATTAACCTTATGAAATGTTACTGTACACAGCATAATATCTACATTACAATATTTTATTTGTCTGTAAAGAAAATCTATGAAACATGTTTCATAACAATAAATGGTTCTGTATTTCAAATATAAGTGCACAATATTAACAATAACAAATAATTAAATTGTAATAAGTTTATCAAGATGTTTAACGTCAATCATAATGGACATGTATATAAAATTGAGGACCTTTAACTTCAATCATAATGTACATGTATATAAAACTGAGGACTTTGCACTGCTAATCCCATCCACATGGCCATTCAGATTGTCAGCATATACTGTATATATTTTTATTGTAGTTGCTTGACCCTGGGATTTGGCCAGATACATCAACAGAGCTTAAATGAGAGCAACTAATCCACAAAATGTTAAGAATATACTGTATATCAAAAATTGTACTTGTTCAGAAAAATAATTAGATGCTATTCCATAAATAAGCTCATGTTAAAATAGTAGTCCCTAGGGCAAAGTCAAATTTTCCAGTCCTTCTCTTAAGCAACGTTGAAAATATATTTCATAGGGGTGTGGTACATCAAATAGGAAATCATCATAAACTGTGGTTCTAAATAAGAAAATTCTAAATGTGTTTTCATATGTAACCTAGTCTAATATCAAGGACATGAACAAGACTTTATAAGTCCTTGCTGATATGTAATACTATTAATTCCTGGAGCTGAGCTAAATGATTTTGTAAGTCTTGCCATAGAAACTTGTTACATGTTATATATGTTATATAAAGATGTTACATACCAAAATATAAAGTCATGCATCTAGTGATTTTTGAAATGAATCTTTTAGGGATTCAATAATTATTCCCCTTTATGACCCCTATTTAAAAGCAAAAGGCACCATTTGAATAAAACTTCATTTTCTTCTCCTTAGAATGTTGCATGCATACACATACTTAAATATCTAAATCTAATAAACATTTCATAAGAAGGAAGAAAATATTATGAAAGGGTAACAAATACAATTATAAGAAAGAACAGCTTGCAAAGAAGGAATTCCTGAGATGATGCAATCTAAAGGTAAGGAGTTATCACATACATGGTACTGAATAGACATGTACTCCATTAGGGGGCGTTGCGACAGAAAAAGGAAAACTTTTAAATCCATGGCAAGCAGCTCCTGAAAGTAAAATAAATAATTGCCTTGAAAGATATTCAAAACACAGGTACAAATGTTATACAATTGACTATTGTTAGTTAATATTCACATAAATAAATTATTTCTATATCTGATTGAAATTAACTTTGTGGATTTAAGAAGTGGAGTTGTGCAGTTTCTTTAAACATAAATGAACAAATGGAAAAACAATAAACTATAAGTCATTTCTGTTCATGTCACTTTATATTTGTATAACTGTTGTGAGGAATGGGTAGATCCTCTTGAAATTTTAATAATTCATTTCATACTGTTTCAATGCCATGGTCACATTCCTCAGATTTTATATTTTAAAACTGAAATGACTTGACACTTTGGCTAGTCAGACACTTTGGAATAGCTCAAATCATTGTAATATTTTCTTTTGTGCTGTACTGCATGTACATTATGTACTATTAAACTTCGGTTGGTCAGACACTTCGGAACAGTTCATATTGTTGTAATATTTTCTTTATTCCTTTGTGCTGTATTGCATGTACATTATGTACCATTAAAACTGTAGTTCCTAAATAATATTTACCATATCCCCCTGTACTGTTCACTGTAATAATAGCACCAGAGACATCAGGGTAATATCGCACAATGGATTTAATGACTTGAGATGCTGCTGTCAGTGGTAATACTCCTTGACCCATCATCTGAACTGCAGAGTATCTGACATATCCAAACAATCAATCCATGTAAGGCAATATCATATCCTTTAAGTTTTAATGTAAATTACGTATAAATGATGTCTAAACAAGAGGCCCAAGTGGGCCTATATCTTTCACCTGAGTACCTAGATTATCAGTCATGCATGAAGGAAGAATTCATTTATTTTTGCATTAATGTGACTAAGTCAACACAGATGTTGAAAATATGTCAAATTTTATTTCAAGGTAGAATAAAAAACAACACTTTTTTGCACATCCATTCAGGTGATTTTGATATTAAGCATTTCCTTTGTCTCTGCAAGAAGTCATTCAGGGCAACAAGTTAGTCATTTTCTTTAGGTGGGGCCTTTTGTTGACTGATTTCAAGTCTGGGTCATGAACAACAATTGTTTCAAATATTGTCCAGATCTAACTTAAAATTGCCTAATTTCATATGTTGAGTGTTGAGAAACATCTAAAAACTTATTTAGATGTGTAAAGAAATGAAAAAAAAATTTTGACCACAGCTGGATTTGAACCGCTACTCTCCATATTTCAATTACCAAGTGGTATATGTACCATTGTGAGACCTACTTTTAGAAATGGTGGCATTATCTGTTAGCCAATTTGGATGATCCGCACAAAAAACAAAACCTTTGAAAAGGACTATGAGTACTTGCATCCTACCCAGTTTTATCACAATCCTTCAAGTTGTTCTGTAGATCAAGTTGAAGATATGAAAAATTGTCCCCCCCCCCCTTTTCTTGGAAGTCTTAAAAAATTCATAAAAAATTCAAAAATCGAGATATTGAAAAAATTCCTTCGCACCAGCATTCCTTACCATAGAAATGATTAAATGAAACCAAATGAATGCATCAATGTTTACTAAAAGAAAATAATAACTCTTTAATGCATTAAAATAACAAAGTCCAAAATAAAAATGAAAAAACATCAAAAATTTGATTTCGGAATGGAACCAAAAATATCAACACTTCTTCCCATATGCCTCTAAATCATTCCTATGCAGTCGGTTTGTCGCTGTATGCACCCGATCTGAATAAGAAGTTTGTCAAAGGAGGGTACCCTCTGTGACCTACTTTTGTCTGTGGTGGTGCCACCTGTTCATGGATCCTGACAAAGATGACCACATTTGTCGGGGACCTTGAGTATTTGATGCATGCCAAGTTTCATTGAATTCCAGCAAGTGGTTCCGAAGAAAAAGTTCAAACTGTGAAATGTTTACACCAATTATCCCATCCCCCTTTTTCTTGAAAGTCTTAAAAAATCCAAAACATAAAATATTGAAAAATTTTCTTCGCAGTAGTATTTCTTACCATCAAAATGATCAAATTAAACCAAATTAATGCATCAATGTTTACTAAAAGAAAAAAATACCTCTTTTCTGCATTAAAACTACTAAGTACAAAAAATCGTCAAAAATTTGATTTCGGAATGGAACCAAAAATAACAACACTTCTTCACACATCCCTCTAGATCATTCCTATGCATTCGGTTTGTCTCTGTATGCCCCCGGTCTGAAGAAGAAGTTTGTCAAAGGAGGGTACCCTCTTTGACCTACTTTTGCCTGTGGTGGCGCCACCTGTTGATGAATCCGGACGAAAAACAACAACACTTGTAGGGGACCATGAGTACTACATGCTTATCAAGTTTCATCAAATTCTGTTCAGTGGTTCTGGAGAAGAAGTCGAAAATGTGAAAAGTTAACGACGGACGGTGATTGATCACAATAGCTCACTTGAGCCTTTGGCTCAGGTGAGCTAAAAACAGTGCAAATTATACATCAAAATGTTGATATTCCAAATAAAATATTGACACTTTCATCCCTCTTTATAATGACATCCATTGTTAACATTAGAAAGAAAACTGTGTAATCTATTGTTATTTTCAATTCCTTGATTTATCAAGGTTTGCTTCTTTTAATTACAATATAGTCTAGATGTTGGACAATAAAAAGGAATATTACTCAAAATAATAAATAGACATAACACACATATGAAACACGCATATGAAAAAAAATTATAGGTTAAAACATTCTTGTAAAGTGTGAATCAAAGTTTGAAATTTGAAATTAATTCCAACCAAAACCTCAAAAACTATAATGAAAGAGAGAACAAATTCTGCGGTAAGAAAGGCTGATATCAAATAAGAGGACTTACGATGGGAGAAATCTCATCATTATATCTCCATCCCCTGTTGCGGCTGCTCCTCCCTTACCATTCTCTGCATATGATCCTGCTCCCATAACTGGAGAATCCCCTACACGTCTAAACATTTATATAAAAATGGGGATGTGAAAATAGCTAATGACACAATTATTGTTCTGTTGAGATAAATTATTATTGATTATTATGTTAAGCACCACATCAGGAGTATTTCACCTATATGATAGCAGCACTCCATTGGTGCATGGTCTCATAATTTTGACCCATGCAAGTGATCCACACAATTAAGGCATTAAGGGATCATATTCTGAAACATGGAACCTAGGCCTTTGCTGTTTCATTCAAAGTGCAGACAGGGAAGAAGATGATATGTCATCTTAGAAAGTTTCATTCTCACTGGTAACTCCTTAAAATACTAGCCCACAATAATATATATTGGATACAATAAGGTTGTATACATAAAACACAGAAAATACCATATTTCTATAATATAAACACTTGAAAGATGGGTGATCTGTTTTCTGTACTCAATTGAATAATTAACTCTTACGTAATACATAATTTGTTAAGTATATGATAAACGGTTTATGGATTTGAAATATTTAATGAATCAAACCAATTAAATTGACATCAAATAATTAATATCATGAAATTCTTCCCATATCAATTGTTCCTCTTATATATTCTGCCTAACTTAAGTAAACTAATACATGTATATGAAATGCCATTCTTCATCTGTAGAAACTTTCTACTAGCATTTCATCTCCTTCGTAAGTCTTTAATTTCATGAAAAAAAAAATAGACAAAACTATTCCTAGTTATAATGCAGTTCTTAATATTTTCATCATAATTATTAAGTCTTGAGTAGATGACATTCATATTTTTCTGCAGTATTAGATGACTTAAATTATTAGCTAATTTTATGCAGTGGATCAAGCCACGAAAATGAATAAATTCAAAAAGGTCAAATACAAAGTAGAAAAGTGGCCTCGAAATTTACTTTTCATCTAGCTCAGAGACCAGTAAAAAACAATTATATTGTCTTTGGACAGAAATTACTCAACAATTCATTTGCCTCAGTCTAAACAAGTTACAGACTTACTTCTGTTAAGGATGTGCAGCTTAAAATGTTGTCATTTAAAAGTGAAGAAGGATTTGAGTTGACAATACAGGATGTGATATATATTAAGTTTTAAGATTAACGATTACCCGCAATGATCTGGGGGATAAAGTAAACACAATTAATGAGAGTGTAGTGTTCCAAGAAGATCATGTTTTGTTTGCAAAGATTAAATAATTGACAGACTCCAATGAACAAAAGGCGTCTCTAAGTGTTCATTTGCATTGTATGCAACATGCAAAATAACAATAAAGATATATGTATAATGTAGTAGATTACAATAAATACCCTGGTATTTTATGTCCTAGACCATTGGTTGTGGTGCCTGATGCTATATTGCCCTCTGTATCTATGACAACCATGCCTATGGTATCATGGTTGTTGTATCCAATACCTTTATCAGCTCTTGTCTGCTGCCCTGAACTGAAAGTGGGGTCTGTGGATGGTTTGGGCTTGTATGGGCCACAATGAGTTTTGGGATCTGGCACAACATTCTAATCAACAAAATATTGATAATTTTGAACATATAAATAATTGGTTGAATCTGAGTGTGAAATCCAGTGCTTATCATAACTTCTCAAGATAACAGTGTAGCATTTTGCCCTTAAAATTACTACAGTTACTTTGCCCACTAGCTTTCAAGTTCTATCAATATCTATAGCGATGATATACTCTTAAGACTGCAGAAATATTTATTGCACTTAATTACTTCACTATACATGATATCATATTATTGTATGTCAAAATTTATATAAATTGACTATTATGCAGTAATGCAAAAGCATTCCAGTATGTCAACATTGTTTTGATCTTCTGAAAACTATGAAGATTATTTATGCAGACACTGATTTTATTTGACAAGAAAATTATTTTTATTTCCAAAAATTTATATTTCTTTATTTGAACATTTGTATTTTCTCCTTACCTGTTTGGAATCTTTTTATTGTTATAAATAGCACATGCTGCATTGACATCAAACATTCAAAAAAGCAAGGACATGTCTCTCAATAAAGCAATAGATTTTTTCTTTTGTAAATAATAAATGCGAGTCTATTGACAAAATCAATTGCTGTGCCCAAGTGATAACAAGTGTAATACTGTATTAATACTGGGAGGAAATTGATGAATGATGTAATTTCATAACCACAGGAAATTGCAATTCCATTGTTATCTTAAAATCTGCTAGTTAAGCCCACCAAAAACCATTTCAAATATGTGCACAACACTCTTATCAATACATAATGTGAAATATTAGAAAACAAATGATATTGAGGGAAAGGTTGCACTGCTGCATTTTAAATCTGAGCATCTTGACTTCTACAGTTTTGTGCAATTTTTCATATTATGCAACAAGCCATAGCAATGTCACAAAAATGTAATGTTAATATATATTTTCACTGTTTTTCTGCAGCGTCATATAATGGTGAAGTTCCCTATATAAACACAGCTGCATGAAATTAAAATGTAAGAACATTCTACACTCAGTCAAATTTACTTTTCTATGATATAAATGACAGTTAAACTTTGTTAACTCTAAGTGTAAAGGTAAGCCAGTTTCTGTAGGTTTGAGTTTTCAAAGTTTCTGTGTTGTTATTAAAACATTGGAAGACATAGGCAAAATTAGATTTTAATACTACAGTTTTGAATGTAGTAGGGGAATTATATAACTTTGCAAGTATTTATGTTATTTTACATGTTAAAAATTCGTTTGAATCTACATTATTTGCAGACATCTAATTATTAAAATCTTACAAATGAACATTACATAATATTAATAATATTATATATATCCCTGTTATGTTATGAAAGGAAATGATAAAGAGTTCGAAGCATACACTATCCTTGGAAATAATAATAAATGAACTGTGTGATTAAATGACCGTGTCAGTGTACAAAACCGCAGTAATTACATAATTGGTCGCGTCTGTGCGTACCATGTTATTTATACCAAATACAGATGGTTTTTGAATGCATGAAATTTAACTGGAGTTACTGCCCTTTTCCGCCATCTTGGAGGCGAAGCTGGAGATTTTGCTTCATATTCATACCAATTACAACGAATTATTGTAAGAAACTTGTCCACATTTTCACTCTTCTGAAAACATTTTGACATTGTTCAATAGTTTTATGATTGCAGATATTTTTAAAAAGAAGCATTCTTAGTTTGGAGAATTTCCTTACACAATGATTTGTTGATTTATGTACAAATATTCAGTCACGTACCTCCAATATGGCGGAAAAATGAAGTAACTAGTATTGAATTTCATGCATTCGAAAACTATCTTTTAGTAAATGATGATAGCATATTAAATTTGACATAGAATTAAATAATTAACATTATTTGTAATTAGTGCTTTTTCATACCTGCATTTATTTAAAGAAATTTTTTTTACTTTGTTCATTAATTTACTTTAATTTCGAATCCATGTGTATGTCTATGTATTTATCTTGCCTTATGTGTTAGCCTGTCCTTGGTTTTAGGTATAGTATAGGACAGTTATATCCAGTATTGAATTTAAATTACGATATACAGTGCAAGCCGCTTAATTGAATAAGCTATTTGTCAGGACTTTATTATTCAAATAAACGAATATTCAATTACACGGCGTAACGAACGAATGCAGTTTCAAAGACCAGAAGATCGACAGATTGTGTAAGAATTGCATACGTGTATAACTTTCGCGGTATCTGTAATGGAATCATTGTACATGTATCTATATATAGATACACTAGAGTTACCTCTCTTAGATCCTCTTCTTGTTTGCTTGAGCTACATGAACGTGAATAGACTACATTTTCCATAATTTTGCAACTGTGACAGTGTTTTTAAGTACAGTGACCAAATGTTATTAAATAGTTACATTACACCTGCTCGTCTGACCGTAAAGATAAATCCGCTGTCTATTGAAACACATGTAATTGTATCTCAGTCGTGTGGCCACGGTGATCAAAGACACAAGACGGGTTCAACAATTTATCTTAACAAAGGCAAATTAAAAGCGAGTAAAATTTGAATTTTCAATCTGATAGGACAGGCTGAAGTCATCGCTTTACTTTTCCTCAAGGAATCGTCAAAGTATGGCTATTGCATCTTTACGTTCGCCGTGCATTACTGGTGCCGTTTCTTCAGCCTCCTCGTCATCACTGGTGTGGCATGGTCGGGTCTCGTCTTCAGGGAAACTGGCGCATATTTTCTCCTCAGTCCGGGCAGCTTAGCTCTCCAGGTTGCCATCGTTTGTCATGAAAGGATCAAGCGTCTAGCTATCAACATCCTCTGGGGGCCGTACATTGTCAGTTTCGGTTGCGTCGTTGTCTGACGAGACAAAGCCAGCCTTTCGGAAGCAGTTGGCGATAGTTGTGGGCTTGACGGTGCGCCAGGACTTACTGAGTAAGTGGACGGAATCTAGTAGGGTCAGTCTTCACGCAATGCCGTTGGCTAAAAGCGTCATCTTGTCGTTGTTTTTGGTGATCTTGCGCACGATATGGCTTCGGCAGTTGGTAATTAATTAATCCTTTCATCCCTACCGCTACGGCCTATTCGACATTTAACGTGTGATTTTGTCAACAGCATTTACCTGGACAGGTGTGAAACCATTTACCTCTAATTGATAGGTCGCTCGCACCGTAGTAAACAACATGACCTTGGGCGTGATACGGTGAAGTTTTAACAAAGGTATGCTTGGTAGGATAATCGCGCTATTCAAATAAACGAAGTTGCTTCTTTATTCTAGTGTAATACGTGGCGGATTTTCAATAGATTTAGTAGAAAATGGTTTTGGATTTCAGCATCTTATTCAATAAAACGAAATATTCAATAATGCGACATTCAATTAAGTGGCGGGCACTGTAACTGAAAAGGAAACATGACATTTTCAGTTCTCTTTAAATATTCTAAGTATTTTCCACGGTCCCTCCGACTTCGAGATATCGAGGTTTAGCTGTATTTATTATATGAGCTATGTAAAATTCACCTGTCTGTCATACAAAAACTATACAGAGTTAACCTGTCTATTATACAAAATCTATGCCAAAGAGGCCTATAATATTCATTGTATCAACATTACCTGTCTATAATTTGGCTGGCAATTATTTTGTAACCAACTTTTATATTGCGAATGTGACCTATCTGCACCAATATCAGACATTTGGAATCCCATTTCTACAGCAAACTTAGTAGCTATAACGATAAGTTTTAAATTATTTAAATGGTTATACAAAATAATATGTTACGGTACATGTACATAGATTTGTTTTTGTTTATTGTTCACCAAGATAATTTCACTTGCACAGTCACATCTGACTAAAATTCCATTGCACAGAAATTAATACCCATATATAAACCTATGGCCACCTGAAGAAGTAAGGGATCTTATATTTTCACTGGTGTAGGTCATCAATGGCAAAAGACCTTGATTTTCACTGTCTCCTCTACAAGACACAACACCAAAGAGTTGCTGGTGATACTTAAACTACGGACTTCTTGACTATAAGCCAAGCACACTAACCACTGAGCTACATGGTTCCCACATATTTGTATACTTACTAGGGAAAAAACCTTTCTCTTATGTACATGTATGAAGTCATCTTATGTTTAACTACTGGACGTACATGCATTTAAGTGAAAATTCCATACTACAATCAATTAATGAATAGTAAACAGATCTATAACAAGACATCCAGTGTTTATACTTTCCAAATCTGATATTAATTCTAATATTAAATATTCATTTTTAAAGTCAAGCATCATAGGTTACTGAAAAGAGGAAGAGAGAATTGGGATTGTTTTCATAAACACAATAATATAGAAAAGTCATCATCTTATAAGAGTTATCTCCACTTGATTTATAAAATCATGTCAACAAATCTCTTTTGTACTATAATTATCAAAAGATATACTGAATCATGAAAGTGATGTTCAATAAGCAAGGGACACAATGGATATGATTATACCGGTATTTGCTGTACAAGTACCAATTTTTACGGATAAAGATAAAACCATTGGCAAGAAACAGTAAACTTTTTCAGAGTCATCCCATAACCTTACACTACAAGAGATATAGTACCTGATTCTGTACATGTACTTATTTTAGGGAATTTCTATAAGAGGACTTAGATTATCCCTGGTGTGCTATTTCATGGTCATATTAAAAGATATGACTATTGTTATAAAACTTTTAACGTCATTACTGTGATGTCACATTTGAACATTAATGTCATAATCAAAACCTAGCGAAAAGTAGCACATGTCAATTCTTGACATTGCATATTATGCAAATTAACAACAGAAAAAAATCCATCAAACTGTTTATGGATTATTGTATACATCATGTGATCGAAGCCATGTACAAGAGTCATTTTTTGTCATTGACTTGTGTACCTATGTAGATACGCACATTATACAGAAAAATTGTGAACATTCTTATTGCACTTTAACTTTCAGCTTTATGTGCCAATGTTCTGTTGCACTCAAATACATCCATGTACAGGATATAAGTGACTTGTACCGGGACTAACCATCAAGTATGGCTAGAAGAGATACTGGTATGATTTCTAATATACAAGTACGGGTATACTACTATCACAACTCGCCCAACACAAAAGATTTAGTAGTTAATACTGTAAAAAAACCCTTTAAATTTCAAGCACTTTAATTTTGCGAAAAATCATTTGACAAATAAAAAGTCCAACATTTGAGAATTAATGTAAAATAGCATATCATTGATATATATGTACCAACTAAGTGAAATATATGAAATGAGATCCTCATGAAAAAAAAGCACTCACAGGAAACACATTTCTAAAAGATGACAATATATAATTGGATTGTACCATAACTAACCAATGGACTAGCGTAATAACAGATGACATGACTAAGAGATGATGGATTGTACCATAACTAACCAATGGTCTAGTGTTATAAGAGATGACATGATTAAGTGATGATGGATTGTACCATAACTAACCAATGGACTAGCATAATAACAGATGACATGACTAAGAGATGATGGATTGTACCATAAGTAACCAATGGACTAGTGTTATAAGAGATGACATGACTAAGAGGTGATGGATTGTACCATAACTAACCAATGGACTAGTGTTATAAGAGATGACATGACTAAGTGATGATGGATTGTACCATAACTAACCAATGTACTAGTGTTATAAGAGATGACATGACTAAGTGATGATGGATTGTACCATAACTAACCAATGGACTAGTGTAATAAGAGATGACATTACTAAGAGATGATGGATTGTACCATAACTAACCAATGGTCTAGTGTTATAAGAGACGACATGATTAAGTGATGATGGATTGTACCATAACTAACCAATGGACTAGCATAATAGCAGATGACATGACTAAGAGATGATGGATTGTACCATAACTAACCAATGGACTAGTGTTATAAGAGATGACATGACTAGGAGGTGATGAATTGTACCATAACTAACCAATGGACTAGTGTTATAAGAGATTACATGACTAAGAGATGATGGACTGTACCATAACTAACCAATGGACTAGTGTTATAAGAGATGACATGACTAAGAGGTGATGGATTGTACCATAACTAACCAATGGACTAGCGTAATAACAGATGACATGACTAAGAGGTGATGGATTGTACCATAACTAACCAATGGTCTAGTGTTATAACAGATGACATGACTAAGAGGTGATGGATTGTACCATAACTAACCAATGGACTAGCGTAATAACAGATGACATGACTAAGAGACGATGGATTGTACCATAATTAACCAATGGTCTAGTGTTATAACAGATGACATGACTAAGAGATGATGGATTGTACCATAACTAACCAATGGACTAGTGGTATAAGAGATGACATGACTAAGAGATGATGGATTGCACCATAACTAACCAATGGAGTAGCATAATAAGAGATGACATGACTAAGAGGTGATGGATTGTACCATAACTAACCAATGGTCTAGTGTTATAACAGATGACATGACTAAGAGGTGATGGATTGTACCATAACTAACCAATGGACTAGCGTAATAACAGATGACATGACTAAGAGACGATGGATTGTACCATAACTAACCAATGGTCTAGTGTTATAACAGATGACATGACTAAGAGATGATGGATTGTACCATAACTAACCAATGGACTAGTGGTATAAGAGATGACATGACTAAGAGATGATGGATTGCACCATAACTAACCAATGGAGTAGCATAATAAGAGATGACATGACTAAGTGATGATGGATTGTACCATAACTAACCAATGGACTAGTGCTATAAGAGATGACATGACTAAGTGATGATGGACTGTACCATAACTAACCAATGGACTAGTGCTATAAGAGATGACATGACTAAGTGATGATGGATTGTACCATAACTAACCAATGGACTAGTGGTATAAGAGATGATATGACTAAGTGATGATGGATTGTACCATAACTAACCAATGGACTAGCGTAATAACAAATGACATGACTAAGAGATGATGGATTGTACCATAACTAACCAATGTACTAGTGTTATAAGAGATGACATGACTAAGTGATGATGGATTGTACCATAACTAACCAATGGACTAGTGGTATAAGAGATGACATGACTAAGTGATGATGGATTGTACAATAACTAACCAATGTACTAGTGTTATAAGAGATGACATGACTAAGTGATGATGGATTGTACCATAACTAACCAATGGACTAGTGGTATGAGAGATGACATGACAAAGAGATGATGGATTGTACCATAACTAACCAATGTACTAGTGTTATAAAAGATGACATGACTAAGTGATGATGGATTGTACCATAACTAACCAATGGACTAGTGGTATAAGGGTCATAGTGTCTACTGAAAAGATGGCTTTTATCATCAGACTGACCTAATTCTCCCACCAGTAATGTATGGTCTGTATAATCCATCACAGCCCGAGCAACTTTGATAGCTGAGCTGATGTTCCTCAAACAGCCAACAGATCCAACATCCATTGTTTTTCTGAAATTACATGACCTTCAAATCTATCATAAGAAGATAAACAACATAGTACTTATATATATATATATATATATATATATATATATATATATATATATATATATAGACAGAATTATGTAATGATATAATTACACTAATATTAGTTACAGAATGTGAAACAATATTCTATACATTACTGTTTCCCTTAACACAAACTTAAGTCATATCTGTTTGTAAGGAAGACAGTGGCAACCAAAGTGTTTCCAGCTGTTAGTGCTTATTACAGTCAAAGTAAAATTAAATGAGCATTTTCTGAATGCCCATCTTTCTTACTACAAGATTTCTTTGCACCCTGGATAAAGCTAAAGTAAGGGAAACATCTAATAGATAGGTAGAAACATGAATTGTTTTTATGCTTTGCTATGAATTTCAAGCTCATTAAATTAACTTGTTTACTGGGGCCTGTTTTCTGGCATTTTCTGCTTGATGTTTGTTTATTTTGCTAGTTTTTAGCAAAAAGCTGCATTTATTTTAGGGAATCTAAGCAAAAGTTCAAGTTAATTCAGGAATCAAAAATGTTTTGGTAAGATTTAACTACACATACATAGAATAAAATTTTGAAAATATGAACCTACCCATCCATGATCATTGCATCTAGGGTTACCTCCCCCTTTTCATCTGGATCGCCATTAGGTCCTACAGTTCCATCACACTCTTGCCTTTCACATGATTCACAGCCAGCCACTACAGCATCCAGATAGGACTTGTGGTCATGGTATATGGCTGTATAAGCTACAGATAAAAACAAAATGTATGTCTAAGCATTTATTATAAAACACCTGTAATGAACGAATATTTAATTACCTCACATCTGACGTTTTAATTAAAAAAATAATCAAATCAAAACAAGGGAGCAAATATGTCCATGCTGATTCACACTTGAAATGGAGATTTCTCATATTTCCATTGGGCAAAAAGCCATGATATCAATCTCATAATAACCAACTGCATAACCTACCTGGGGTGATTTTGGTAGAATTTTTATGTCATAGACGTGTATAGGATTAAAACATGTACCATGATATATCATATGTGGAATAAATTATTGATGTCAAATTCAGTGCAAGAGTTTTCCATTTAATGTCATATTGCATGGGTAAGGGTATTTTTTGTATAATAATCAAACACCATTGTGAGGAAATGATGGTGAAATCTCACAATCAACTAAACAGGATTTTGTGTGTCCATAACATGGCAATCCTCATCAAAATTAATAAAATTTTGGTGCATTCTGCGGAGACTTCATCCTCCTTCCTTCACAACAGAGTTTGATCATAATTATAAAAGCAGGTGAACCAAACATTATACAAATCTTGTTTGTTTATACATGTATTTACAATATATATGAGATGACAAATCCAGATATCTACATGTATATTGGGTGGGATAGTAGGTTCCCAAGGAGAGTTAAATAAAGTGAAATAACTATCTATATATATATATATATTATATTGATATCTGAATCTGCCAATTATTTGTTTGTTGCATGATGTTTAACACAGAAATTTTCCAAAATATTTTCATAAATTAATTACCATGCTAATACTAAGGTTGGCATTGATTCATTAATGCAAAGATGAAATTTTAACAAGTTATGTGCACTGTTGATATTTTTTAAGATAACCAGGGAAGAGAATTGGTCAAGAAATTATATTGTAAACATCTTTATTGATGAAACATTTCCAACCTTCAATTATCATCTTAAAATATACAATAGACAATTTTCGAATGCATGAAATTTAATAGGAGTTACTTCCCTTTTCCACCATTTTTTGAGGTGAAGCTGGAACCTTTGCTTCACATTCAGACAAATTCTATTGAAAGCTTTAATTAATTTTTTTCAATGTTGCAAGCAAAAGAATTGCAAAAATTCAAGAAGTGCTCCTTAGTTTGGAGAAATTCCGTACACAATAATATTTTTTTTTTTTGGTTGCTTTATGCGCAAATATTCAGTTATATACCTCCAAGATGGTGGAAAATGGAAGTAATTCCAGTTGAATTTTATGCATTTAATTGAAAACTATCTAAAATATACTAGTATTATTCTTGATTATTCTCAACACAGTCAATGGAAGACCATCGACTTGTTAATTACAGTTGACAGAAGGTAAGTTTTATAAGGGTGATTGACCATTACTTGTAAATGTATTTGAATTTTACTTTTGTATGTCTGCTCATGCAGATTTCAAGGTCAATTAATTCCAACTGATAGGACGTCATCTCTTTTTCTTTCCAAATTAGTTCAAATCTATGAAAATGTTTGCCACAAAATTTTTAACTGATTTGAATAGAAGCAGTGCAACCAATGTTCAGTATGTCACAAAAATTAGGGCTTCTAATTTTCAAAGCAAACTTCCACAAAAAACATTTTTTGTGCTATAACTGTAACATGTAGCTGCTTAGATTTATTAATCCCCAAAATTGATAGCTAAACAAAGATTGTTATGAATTTGAGAGTTGTTCTCAAGCAAGAAATGTACAGTATAATTATGCCAGCCTATGTATGAGTTTATTTAGAAATGGAAGAAGAAAATTAAAATAGACTGTCTCCAAAAAAGAGAGACTTATTAAAAAGGTATCACAGTCTGGGGAATATGGCTCAAAGCTCCAAATCTATCTCATCTGTCATACAATATTTTTCACATCTTTTTCCTTCCACTTCTTTCTCCCAAACATCTTAATTCTCTTTTTATTTTTCATCCCTCCGATCTCTCAAATTTTAGTTGTTACATTGTATCCGCCTCCCCCCCTCCTCTTTACAATTTTTAAAAAGATAAAGCCATGGATACCACAATGTTTTACCTGCGATAGTTGCATTTGTAAAGGGCCATGTGTTAACCACAATAGGTAGAGCATTTACACGAAGTACAAATAACAGTTTAGATAAGAGAATCAAATATACAAAAATAACACATCTATACTTGCGCTTGCAAGTTGACATTTTGTTATCATGTGATTGCTAATGAAATTCCCCTACTTTCACTTTCACTTTCATTTCTTAGCGCGAGATTCAGATTTGACCTCTTCTAAGAAAGTAGGATTCCGTTTGAAATAATCTTATTACACAGGTTACTTGATAATTTATAACTGTAAAAGTTTATATGAAACATTTAAATTGTTCTTTATATCTCATAAAAAAAGTGCCACATCAAAGAAAACATTACTTGAGTTTCAATCTCAGCCGGGCCGGCCAGATCTTTATTTTCCAGTTTCAGGTACAAATAACACTGTCCTAACCCTATGACGTGGTCGTATTATGATAATAAAACCATAATTCCTTACGTTCTGTAAACTTGCAATTTTGATAAAGGAATTAGGGGTTATGATGCACTCCAGCATTAAAGCTGTATACCCTATGTTCGCTAGTAGAATGCATATTATGGGTTGATTTATTCTAAATTGTTTTGAATATATCAATAAGCCTAAAACATATTAAAAAAGGACCCTTGCAAATATTGGGATAAAATTCGTCGTATTAAGTGAGATATGGCTGTCTAGAACACGATGTTTGTAAACAGAATGTTTACAACCAACTTATCACGTGATCTAATTCAGAAGCCGCCGCATCACGGACACTGGTGGAGGGCGAGGTAAATAAACTTGACGAGTAACTTTAAAAATCTGTATTCAAGTCTGCTAAAGTTCGTATTGACTGAAATCGATTTCTTTTGGAGTCTCCCTTCATCGTATTTGTTTTAAGTAAACTGCGCATGTGCGAAGTCAGGTCATGGTTGTATTTATGGAATACCCACTTTATTTACGAAGTATTTTCTTTTTATTTTGATATCTCCGAGGGTTTGAAGCAACAAAAGATGTTATTAAAGCAAAGTTAATAACTTCAGCCATAGGAGAAAAATACAGTTTTTGTTTTACATGCGCTAATTTTTGAAATTATACTGAATTGTAGGGTATACAACTTTAAATGGAGCAAATATGAAATTACATATTTAAGCATTGTCATAGACCTCTTCTTTAACTGCAGAGCTGTAACATTGGATGGTAGAATCATTAATATTCCCTCCAAATCGATCAGAATGATGTCAAATAATATGACATATGGCGTACTATCTCGGAAGTAACTGGCTGGCAATAATAACTTAATTACCTACAATCTGTCATTAAAACCTAGGAAATTAGTCCGACAAATCTGTTGTTATGACCTACCTTAGTCCGACAAATCTGACAAAGGGCATTTTTATCATTTGTTGTTGTGCCAGGTAGGTCATAACACAGTGGCGGATTTAGGGGGGTTTGAGGGGGTTAAGGAAAACCCCCTCCGACACCAAAAATCTTTAAAATAAGCATAAATAGTGGCAAATTTCTTGAAAATTTGGGATTAAAACCCCCCGTAACCCTGCAAAGAACCTCCCCACATGAGCTTCTGGATCCGCCACTCAGTAACAACAAATTATAAAAATGCCCTTCGTCAGATTTGTGAGACTACTGGGAAATATAATGACTACATATCCTTCAGCCGATGGCACCTTCTTTACAACCTGGAAAAACTATCTCGAAATATATTACAAAGCACAGGATGTCAGATATTCTGACAAGATGGTGGATTTCAATTAATTATTGCATACAATTTTCTCTTGATAGAATACAGTTTTCTATGATCTGAATAAGAAGCAGATAGAAATTTTACGTTAATATTAACAAACGACATATACAAGTTATTTTTGCATTTATACTGTGTTTCCTGACTGTAGGTGCTGCCATGATTAATCCAACACAATACAATCGAGGTGCTGTTTTTCTGAGTATGCAGTGAAAAGACCCAAGATAGTGTATAAGTACTGTCCTTCATCTTGTGTTAAATTTCATGCCAGTTTCTTCATTAACGTAATCTCTATCACTCACACGTTTGTTTTTACGTGTGGATACTCAACTTGGAGCTGAATTAAATTTGATAATAGGGCCGTATCTTGCGGCTTAGCCCTATCCAACCTGGTTAGGATGGAATAGTCTCTCAAATGTGAGGTAGATTCTGTTGTGAGAGACATTATTTTGTTTATTATGACATAAAAAATGGATTAAAAATTTGTCATGATAAATGATTAGCATCATTTTGTCATCCAAAAGTCAGAACAGTGATGATTTTGTCGTCCAAAAAGTCTGAACAGTAATGATTTTGCGGTCCAAAAAGTGCCTCCCAACAAGTTTTAAATATGCACTCAACTAAGGAAATTTGTATATATGATAAGAAGTTGATATACTTTCTTCCCAAAAATTACCATTTCATGAACTTTATTGTAATGTTGAAATGGATTTCATTTGATCGATATTTTTATTGAAATCTGTGGTTTTTTACTAATAGAAGATAGGTGGCAGAATATACATTTAAATTATACATACATATATATATATATATATATATATATATATATATATTAATATAAGCTGGCGTGGCCTAGTGGTATCGCGTCGGACTCCTGATCGGGAGGCCGGGGTTAGAGTCCCACTCTGATCATGCCGGTGTCATGTCTTTCGGATGAGACAGTAAAAACCGAGGCCCCGTGTCGTGGTATGCATGGCATGTTAAAGATCCCTCACTGCTTCGGGTGGGTCCGTTGCAAAGGTAAAAATTTGTATGCTCTGCATCAGGCAGATGCCGTCACCATATACGTGAAATATTCGTGGTGTGACGTAAAACAATAATCAATCAATCAATCAATCAATATATTAATATATCGTTGACTCAGTCACTCTCAATAACTTTAACATGAGGGGACCATGTACATGTAACACAGTTGAAGTTAAGCAGATTTCAACAATTGACAAACTCTGATATACATGTATATAAAATTAATTGGTACTCTTAGATAGTTTCCTGTAAAGGGATATTCAAGTCATCAGTGGTCAAGTAAACAAAAATCAACTGTATATAAATAACAAGATCACACACACACAGACACACATACATACATACATACATATGTATATATTTAATATATATACATTGGATATATATATCATTCTATTGCTTATGGCTTGTTAGTGTCTATATCTCATTAAAAAATGTCATTCTCCAAGGATGATTTGATGTCAGACAGCTTTATACTTTACTTTCTGTAGTTATTATGTTTTTAGCTCACCTGAGCCAAAGGCTCAAGTGAGCTATTGTGATCAATCACCGTCCGTCATCCGTCATCCGTCGTCCGTCGTTAACTTTTCACATTTTCGACTTCTTCTCCAGAACCACTGAACAGAATTTGATGAAACTTGATAAGCATGTAGTACTCATGGTCCGCTACAAGTGTTGTTGTTTTTTTCGTCCGGATTCATCAACAGGTGGCGCCACCACAGGCAAAAGTAGGTCAAAGAGGGTACCCTCCTTTGACAAACTTCTTCTTCAGACCGGGGGCATACAGAGACAAACCGAATGCATAGGAATGATCTAGAGGGATGTGTGAAGAAGTGTTGTTATTTTTGGTTCCGTTCCGAAATCAAATTTTTGACGTTTTTTTGACGTTTTTTTGTACTTGGTAGTTTTAATGCAGAAAAGAGGTATTTTTTTCTTTTAGTAAACATTGATGCATTAATTTGGTTTAATTTGATCATTTTGAAGGTAAGAAATACTACTGCGAAGAAAATTTTTCAATATTTTATGTTTTGGATTTTTTATGAATTTTTTAAGACTTTCAAGAAAAAGGGGGGTGGGATAATTGGTGTAAACATTTCACAGTTTGAACTTTTTCTTCGGAACCACTTGCTGGAATTCAATGAAACTTGGCATGCATCAAATACTCAAGGTCCCCGACAAATGTGGTCATCTTTGTCAGGATCCATGAACAGGTGGCACCACCACAGACAAAAGTAGGTCACAGAGGGTACCCTCCTTTGACAAACTTCTTATTCAGATCGGGTGCATACAGCGACAAACCGACTGCATAGGAATGATTTAAAGGCATATGGGAAGAAGTGTTGATATTTTTGGTTCCATTCCGAAATCAAATTTTTGACGTTTTTTCATTTTTATTTTGGACTTTGTTATTTTAATGCATTAAAGAGATATTATTTTCTTTTAGTAAACATTGATGCATTCATTTGGTTTCATTTAATCATTTCTATGGTAAGGAATGCTGGTGCGAAGGAATTTTTTCAATATCTCGATTTTTGAATTTTTTATGAATTTTTTAAGACTTCCAAGAAAAGGGGAGGGGGGGGGGGGACAATTTTTTATATCTTCAACTTGATCTACAGAACAACTTGAAGGATTGTGATAAAACTGGGTAGGATGCAAGTACTCATAGTCCTTTTCAAAGGTTTTGTTTTTTGTGCGGATCATCCAAATTGGTTAACAGATAATGCCACCATGTCTAAAAGTAGGTCTCACAATGGTACATATACCACTTGGTAATTGAAATATGGAGAGTAGCGGTTCAAATCCAGCTGTGGTCAAAAATATTTTTTTTTTTTTACACATTTAAATAAGTTTTTAGATGTTTCTCAAAATTCAACATATGAAATTAGGAATTTTACATTTAAGACTTCCAAAAAAAAAGGGGGGGGGGGGGGGGGGTGTTTTGGCCATTTTTCACATTTTCAACTTTTTCTACAAAACTGTTTGAAGGATTTTAATAAATCTTGGTAGAAATAAGTCACTTATGATCCTCTTCAAATTCTGTTGTTTTCGTCCAGACCTCTTTACAGGTGGCGCCACCATAGTCAAGAGTAGGTCACAAAAGAGTTCCCTCGTTTAACAATATTCTTTTTCATACGGGCTGTATACAGAGACAAACAGAATGCATAGAAATGATCTAGAGGGATGAGTGAAGATGTATTGTCATTTTGGTTCCCTTCCAAAATCAAATTTTAGAATTTTTTTTTGACATTTCTTTGGACTTGGTGATTCAATGCAGAAAAAAGTGTCATATTTCCTAGTTAATTGATAATGATGATTTCCTATGGACTATTGTGATCATAATTATGGTAAGGATTGTTACTTTGAAAGAATTTTGTCAATATCTCAATTTTTGGATTTTCTATGAATTTTTTAAGACTTCCAAATGAGGGTGTATAGGAACAATTCAATCACATTTTTCACTTCTGCTGTTTTACCACATGAAAGATTTTAATGAAACATGGAATACATGAAGTACTAAAAGTCCTCTATCAATTTGGTAAATTTCATCCAAATTGGTTAACAGATAATGCCACCATGTCTAAAAACCAGTTCTCACAATAGTACATATACCACTTGGTAATTGAAATATGGAGAGTAGCGGTTCAAATCCAGCTGTGGTCAAAATTTTTTTTCATTTCTTTACACATCTAAATAAGTTTTTAGATGTTTCTCAACACTCAACATATGAAATTAGGCAATTTTAAGTTAGATCTGGACAATATTTGAAACAATTGTTGTTCATGACCCAGACTTGAAATCAGTCAACAAAAGGCCCCACCTAAAGAAAATGACTAACTTGTTGCCCTGAATGACTTCTTGCAGAGACAAAGGAAATGCTTAATATCAAAATCACCTGAATGGATGTGCAAAAAAGTGTTGTTTTTTATTCTAGCCTGAAATAAAATTTGACATATTTTCAACATTTGTGTTGACTTAGTCACATTAATGCAAAAATAAATGAATTCTTCCTTCATGCATGACTGATAATCTAGGTACTCAGGTGAGCGATATAGGCCCATTTGGGCCTCTTGTTTTTATCTCTGATCTAAATACTGTAATTCTAATCTTTCTTTTAAATTTATATTGGATAGTCATTGATGATGTGTTTTTACTTACATTATTTATTTTTGAAAGAAATTGTGAATATAAATCTTTAATATTTGGTGATCAATGACATGTTCTGAGAAATAATCAGTTTAATCATGTAGTCCAATTTTCAGAAAATGCTAAGTGAATTGAAACTCTCCATGACAAGTAATACATGTATAGTCAACACACAAGATCTTCAAATTAGGAAGATGGTCATGGGTTCAAACTCAAAACTGACCATTCTAACCACATCTTTATCCTTAATTGTTGGAGACTTTCATCTTCATTAAAAGACATAAATTTGTCCAATTTTTCCTACTTTTTTTTTTACCAATAAAATTATCTTACATGAATATGTTAGGTATGCTAATCATGTGGAATGAGTTTTTGAATATTTTCTTATGTATACTCATATTTTAATAAAAATTTTAGGTAATATGGTGTAAAACAAAGAGGGCCAATTCAAGTAATAACTACTAACAAGTTATCCTGGTAGTATGGAACCCTGTCAGTGAAGGATGGTTGACACATCTAGTGTCAGTGGTATAGTAAAGAACATCTTCACCTTTGCTAATATTTTGAATCAAGCTGGAACAGAGGCAGCTCAAAAGTGGGATCAACAGTCTATTAGCAATGCATTCAATTGGGCCAAGTACTGTGAAAATGTGAGTCTTTTTAAATATATATCAGTTGATGTTTATAATGTTACATTGTATTATTATAATGTTACATTGTATTATTATGGTATGTTTATAATGTTACATTGTATTATTATGGTATGTTTATAATGTTACATTGTATTATTATGGTATGCTTTTCAGCTTTGGGATAGAGAATAGGTTAGTAAATGCTCAGGCCTTTCCACCTGATTCTATTTTTGGCTTGCTAAATGAGGTTGTGCCAGATGTATTCTGCCACATTCATCCCATAAATATACTTCAGATCTTAATAGTGAAAACCTCTCTGTTCTTTTTTCAATCTGTATTCTGTCATAGCTTTTCTCATTCTTATTGCACAGAATGGAACCAAACTGACCACCAGCATTGTCCTACATGTTCATGAAGTACTTGTAATTTTAGTTGGACAATTTTACAGGAGTTATGACTCTTGTCTTGTACCATGCAGAGTGATCTTGAAGGATGTCTTAAGAAGTATTGTTTATTTGCCTTCAGTCTGAAATAAAAGTTTTGATACTATTATGGCCACTTTTGTGACTTAAATCATTTCAACTCATTTTTATGTGATTTCTGGATTTATTCAGTGTACTAGTATATAGAAAAGGAATTAAGCAATTATTTACATACTTTTACTAAAGAATATTTATTTCCAAGGTTATTTGAAAGTTTCATTCAAAACAAACTATACTTGATTTTTGGCAAGCTGAAACATTGTAGTTCAAACCTCACTAAAGGCAAATTTTGTTTAATTTTCTTTTACACAAAAGCAAGCTCTTGCAACACTCAGTATTTTAATTAAATCTTGTAAAAACAAATACAGGAATTGCAAAAAAGTAATTATACCTACGGTAATTCTTTTTAATTTCAATGCTTTTTTGTGTCATGTCATTGTCTGTTCATTTGTGTCAATGTAGAGAAGCATGATTACAGTCATTTTTCAAAAATACAATAAGCATGAGAAAATATGTTTCTGGATTTTTTTTTTTCAAACAGTCATTTGTTTTTAGAAAACTCTGCACAGATGAATAATATAAGCCCACTTGGGCTTCTTAATTATTTTGAAGTTAGAAATTATAAAGTTTATGTCTCAGCCAGTAGAATAGAGTTACCTTAATTGTGCATGTATTTTCTTAAATTTTCAAAACCTGACAGCAAATGAATGAATTCTCTGTGACGAATATCCATTTCATTTTGCATTCATTTTAGGACAGTTGTAGATATCCTGTGAGGTTTTGGAAACACATGTTTGATAACTGTTTACTCTTAGAAATGTAATTCAAATACATATTAGATATATGTTGAAAGATTGTTTGAATCCTGATTCAAAAGGTTATGCAATGTTTTGATTTATGCAAATATCTCAACAAGCAAGCAATAGACCTTTTGCAATTTAACATGACATAAGGAGCATTATTTGAGAAAAGAAGTTTTGCCACCTAGATGTGTGTTTTATTACTGTACAACAAGAATTAACATCATAATGAAAATCCAACAAAAAAGGCATTTGGTCCAATATAAGGCATCTTATCAAAAATTAAAGAAAATGGTTATTGTGGAATTTAACATTTAAGTTTTTACATCAGATGAAATATATGAGGTAAAATCCAGCTCTATACAATCTTCTGTCAGATATCTCAAAAAATATCTAGCTCTAAGTTTTCTGTTGTCCAATATTTCAGATATAATATCCAACTGTATGTTTTCTATGATTAGATATCTCAGGTGATTTCCAACTTTATACTCTCTGTTGTCAGATATCTCAGATAATATCCAGCTCTATACTTTCTGTTGTCATATTTTTCAGACACTATCCAGCTGTATACTTTCTATTGTCAGATATATCAGATAATAGCCAGCTGTATGCTTTCTGTTGTCAGATATCTCAGATAATATCCAGCTGTATGCTTTCTGTTGTCATATATCTCAGATACTACCCAACTGTATGCTTTCTGTTGTCAGATATCTCAGATAATATCCAGCTCTATACTTTCTGTTGTCATATTTTTCAGATACTATCCAACTGTATGCTTTCTTTCATCAGATATCTCAGATAATAGCCAACTGTATGCTTTCTATTGTCAGATATCTCAGATACTATCCAGCTCTATACCTTCTGTTGTCAGATACCTCAGATGATATCCAGCTGTATGGTTTCTATCATCAGATATCTCAGATAATATCCAGCTGTATGCTTTCTATTGTCAGATATTTCAGATCCAGCTTTATGCTTTTTGTTGTCAGATATCTCAGATGATATCCAGCTGTATGGTTTTTGTTGTCATATATCTCAGATAATATCCAGCTGTTTGCTTTCTAACATCAGATATCTCAGATAATAGCCAGCTGTATGCTTTCTATTGTCAGATATCTGAGATACTATCCAGCTCTGTACCCTCTGTTGTCAGATACCTCAGATGATATCCAGCTGTTTGCTTTCTATTATCAGTTATCTCAGATAATAGCCAGCTGTATGCTTTCTATTGTCAGATATCTCAGATAATATCCAGCTGTATACTTTCTGTTGTCAGATATCTCAGATACTATCCAGCTGTATACTTTCTGTTGTCAGATATCTCAGATAATATCCAGCTCTATACTTTCTGTTGTCAGATATCTCAGATAATATCCAGCTGTATGCTTTCTGTTGTCAGATATCTCAGATACTATCCAGTTGTATACTTTCTGTTGTCAGATATATCATCAAGTGAAGAGTAAGTGCTTTGCAAAGGAATTGGACGACCACATTAAAATGTTAACACTACACCTCACTCCCCCTTCATTTTTGATGCTTGATCTCAAAAGTTTAGAAAGAGCCTCAGATCTATTATACCAAGTAAGTAAAATATCTCTTTTTAAAAGAGAATCTGAAGTTTGTTTAAGTCCTTCACAGATTGAGTGTAGTGTAAGTATGCATCTCTTCTTTGGTAACCTTTTGTTAGTATGAGGCCAGTTTAAGCAAATTCTGTTTTCTGTGATACTCATCCAGTGTTTGAAAATTTTTCTTGTTATTGCTACTCTTCCTGAATATCACCTGGAGGTGGTAGTCAGTGAAAATTAAACCAATTTTTACCTCAAAAATAATTATTGTTCAAGGGCGTTGCTAGACTCTAAATGATGTGGAAGCATGAAAGGTGAGGTGTCTGGAAACAGCTTAGGTCCCCAGAAGGTCCGGAGCAAAGATTTTTTAGATTTTGAGTTTATTTCAGGTTGCTCTTGTCCAGAATTAAACAAGAAATACAAAATAAAACTTAATTTTGTTGTGACATAATTTATCACCTTTTTATCAAGCAGATTTGAAAGCATCCCCCCCCCCTCTTTTCAAAAAAAAAAAAATGTCATTATACTTTTTGAACATCAGTTTCATTGTATGAAAATTCCAAGATATATGATAAATATAATGAAATTAATTTTAAGCCATATTTTATGAATTATAATATTCTGAGTATTATAATGCAGAAGATCTAGCTTTAACCTACCAATCAAAAAAAATGAGGTGGAAGCATGTGCTTCCGTGTGTATGCCTATCTACCCTACTGTTACTGAAATTACTGTTAGAACCACTCTTCCTGAATGGTGAGTCTTAGTAATATGAGAACTTAGCTGGATGATAGACTAAAATCTGTAGGAGCTGTAAATGGAAATTGAAAACCTATTACATTCAAAATCATATCAGTCCTTTGATATATAACCTTAAATGGATGTATTTTAGGGTGTGACCTTTGGTTGGTCCTAAATGAAAATCCAAAATGTTAAATATTCACAATAACCACAATGGTAGCATCATGAATTTATTTTTATTGCTAGTTCTCCTGAATGGTGAGTCATTTTGATGTATGACATTGGCCTCTTGATTGGGTAAGACCTAGAGTTGGTCCTGAATAATTCATTGAAAGTTGAACTGATATTTGTATGACCTTTTATAGTGATTTAAACTTTATCATCGCCATGAACTACATTAGAGGTAGAGGAACGGACTTAGTCTGAAAAGCTCCTTGGAACTTATCAGTAGTGGATCCTGGATTTCCGAAAAGGGGGGGGGGGCCCACATGTGTATTAGCCAAACTACCCAACCGTTTTTGGTGCCAAATCTGGATTTTCACTTGTGAATATGTGGCGATAAGAGGGGGGGGGGGGCCCAGAATCTGCCACTGCTTTTGTTGATTATTATATATGCCTTCCCACTTTAAATAAAGTTTGTCTTATCTTATTTTAAGTTTAGATTATTACCTCTTTAGGATTTTATAGAAGGATAGAAGGTGTTTACAATTTTCTTTATATCCCTTTGGATTATGAGTATCTCAATATTATGATGCATTTGAATATAGTTTAAAATGCAGATCATCGTCATATTTAAAATTCAATAAATGCAAGTATACTGTACCTTGCTTGTATCAAATTGTAATTGCTTTGTTAAAGTAGTTGCATCTAACATGGTCCCTTCAATGTATTACTTTACATAAACGTAATGTATTTACTAGGCCAATCAGAGATAGATTTGTAGGCTTCTCAAATTTTTCGGAAAATCATTGTCCGTTTTCAGTGTATGACAGTGCGATTAGGATCTCTTGTTAGCCTTGATCCCCCTATGTCCCGAACTTCAAAAGACACATGCTTCCCAAGGTTCTGCTTATTTCCGTTTATATATGTATTTGTATATGTTATCATGTCATCAGAAGATGAATGATTAAACATATTTTCGGTCTATGAGCGTATTATTTCAATTAAAATAATTATTATTGTTTGGTAGTAAAAGGTAGTGACTGCCTAAGAAAATTGTGGTTTATTACTTTTCACTGTTCTATGGAGACTAATCCAATGATACTGTTATTAAAAATTCTTTTAAAAATAATTAGTGCTGATAAAAAAAAAACCCAAAAAATCCCTCAGGTCATTCCGTCAGAATTAGTTTTCCATAACTATTCAGGCTTGCTTATTGTCTTATTATTATTTCAAATCAGACCATGGCCTATATCTAATTCAGAGATAAGACATTCCACAAGTTATTTCCCGTGAGTATGCATGCACTAACGTGAACGCCGGCTCAAACTGAGCAAGCATTTTCACAATAGTGATTGCATACTAACGGGAAATGCTTGTTCAAATTGAGCCGGTGCTGTTTAGAGGTTTGGAGGATCAATTACAATTGTAATGTATTTATTCTCATAGAGAACACAGGGGCGGATCCAGAACTTACAATGCCGGGGGCACATTATTCGAGGCCCGAAGGGCCGGTTGGGAGAGGTTATGGGAGGGGTGTCCCCCTCCCATAAAGGGGGTCGGGGGGGGGGGGTGCTCCCACGAGAAAAGTTTGAACAAATGGAACAAAAATATAACATTTGGTGCATCTTTTTATGCCATTTTCTCGCTTTTTCACTCTTAGATTCCATTGAATAAAGAAGAACAAAATCGATTATTCAAAGTAACAGATTTTTATATGGAATCAGTTCAAAATGCCAGTTTTTGTGTATAAATTATATTGTTTCACGTATAAAACTTCTCAGGGGTGGATGCAGAAAGGTGAATGCCGGTGTTATATACCGTAAATGTACCGTGGAAGTTGGAAAATCCTCGTTGCCTCGGTGGGCAGTCCACGTCTGTCCTCCGTGGACACCACGGGAGGCCAGTTTCTGTCCACGTTAATGTTTATAATACAATTTGCCATTTACCTGTACTTGTCCTCTCGAGGTCAAAGCGGACAAGGTTTTCACACCTTTTACCTGTACGTGTCCTCTGGTGGACAAAACGGACGAGCTTTTCACACCTTTAAATTAAAATTGTCCCACAGTGGACGTAAGGGACATTACATAGATGTGCCTGTATTTTACAAACAGTCAGACGTAACGTGATGTCATCTTGTCTTTAAAAATACGATCGTGCAACTTCCAGATTATATAGTTACGGCCCCGATAACCTATAAACCGGCTGTTAATAGAGCATAGTTTTGAAAAACGAGTGAATACAACAATATTGCCGTGGAAATGGTGTCAGTTATTTTAAGATGTATTATAATTATTTTTATTCTTAATTTTTTGTGACTGTGTGCCCGAATATCTTTCTTGCCGGTATTATGTCATGTTAATCAAAGAACATTAACGATAGTTTCACTTGTTCACAGCAGGTATCGGACATTTACGATTAACTTCTTTGTTACCATATCCATAAATAGAATAAACCCATTCTGTATGACAGTTTATTTGAATGTTTGATAATCAAGGACTTATAAACAAATTGTTTATAAGTCCTTGTGATAATGGAATAAATTAAACTGATATAATTGAAATGATTTTCTCAGTTTATGGCGCCAGACTTGGGTGTTTTGCAAAAAAATCAGAAAACACGATGTTTTATTTAAGGAGTTTTTGATTAAAGAAAAAAAAAATAAATAAAATAAAAATCACAATGTTTTCTAAATCACCCTTAGTTGAAAGTATCCAAGGTGTTCCCCTGTTGTGGAAAACGCCTGATCATTCATGTGTGAACCAACTTTTTTTAATTTGAGCCACAGAGGTGTGAAAATCTCTAGTGTGAAGACTGTCATACATGTACATCCCAATGCATATACATGTATTCTATCGTTATATGTGGGCGTGTATTAATAAATTGTGTACTAGCATTACTATTTTATATTTGAAAATTAATTATTATCAGATTTCTTGTGATTTATTACTCCCCCTCAACAGCAAAATCTAAGAACCATATCTCCGGCGAAGGGAGAAAACCCAAAAAATGAATACCCCCCCCCTCCTTTTATTTGTACTTGTTGATAATGAAGAATTGTACGATGTTTCAGTCAAATATCTTATTCGCCAATACAATGGGTGATTTCCCTATTGCAAGTCTAAGCATTGTGCTGTAAGCCTATAGGGCAATAAATTTAAGTGAAAGATCGACGCCACCTAACGACCGAGTTAAAGTAACGACACGTCACCCCCCCTCCCCCCCATTCTCACTCTCTCTCTCTCTCTCTGCTGTGCACGAGATATCGTTTGCAAACGTATTTTAAACTTTTTCAATACAACCAAAATATATATTTGTGTATGTATTAATGTAAAACATGCAAGATTCAGTGTTCAGTCGGGTCATCATCTTTTATATATAATTGCATGATCGTATCCGTGAAAATTAATACAAAAATAGATACGATCGTATTGGGAAAGAGTATGTAACGAGACAAAGCAATAAAAAAAAAAGGGGGGGGGGGCTTTTCCTCTGTGTTCAGGTCAAACGGCACTTAGTCCAGGTAACCTTACGACTGGAGCACGCGTGTTGTGTGAAGTCTATTGCTCTACTTCACCCTGGTAGCGAATAAGGGTTTGACTTATGACACTGATTAATACACGGAATTAGACGATCGTATCCGATGAAATCATAAGATACATACGACCCTATATCTGGCAGGAGTATGTAAGAAGCTAAGAAATTTAAAGGGGGGGGGGGGGTTGGGTTCTGAAAGATACTTTTCTTTACTGTTTAGGTAAGAAAACGACCGACACTCTAGTTTCCCTTGCGACTCCAGTGCGCATGCTTTGTCTTTTGTTCTGAGATTATAAATATTTTGCAAAAGTTTCCCTGCATTTCACCAGGAAGATAAAAGAATACATAAAAAAGAAGAAAACAGACCAAAGAAAATAATAATGAATAAAATAGAATGAAGATCAATGTCCATATGTATAAATATCTACCAGAATTAATCAATCGTGTATTTCATCGTAATCGCATGTAATATTTCAAAATCTGAATATGTTTATCAGAGCAATCAATAATGAATATCATATCACATATAATATGAATTTATTTGATTTTAAAGTCGGCTTTACTGTACTGAACCCACAAGTAGTAACTGCGCTCTTCAATTCGGATCGTTGCCTTCTTTAATTAAGAGTCCGAAATAGGTATTACAAAAAAAGAAACTCGGCACACTCTCGGAATAATAAATCATTGTGTGTGTGTGTGTGTGTGTGTGTGTGTGTGTGTGTGTGTGTGTGTGCATGTCCTTGGTGATTTTGTCATACAGCTTTGTCAGATGTCTTCAGTTTTCTCTTTTAAATCACACTTATACACGTATCTGTACAATGACCAATCAGCTTGTCTTTACCGATTTCATTCAAATACCATTGATGCACTTTTACAAGTAGATATACGGGTATAAAGAACGTATATAACGTAGTTATACATCCAAACAGGGACGTATGTATCTAAAACATTATATACGTCCGTGCTCCAGGTGCGCACTATATTTTCAATTTTTATATAAAAAATGCGTTCTAGTTTTAAAAATATTTAGAACAGCAGAATACCTTAAGATACATTTCAAACGTTCATTGTGTAATCAAGCAGAGGAGATTTAAAAAGATGTTAAATGATTATTAATCAAGATATCTTTAAGTGTAATTTCGTTATTTTTCATGCTTCACTGAACAAACACAATACGCATCATCATAAGGTCGCTGCCTTTTTAGCACTATCATACCCATTTACCGGGACATATTTCGTGTCCACGTTTGACCGTCTGACGGCGCGGACACAGGTAAATGACCACCTATATACGCGGTCAATATGGCCGATATACAGGGACAGTGTCCACGCGTGTCCGCGGCTTTACACGCCCAAATCCAATGTCCACGGTACATGCACGGTAGTAGTTTTTCCCCCATAGTAGTTTTCCCCCCGGAGAAATGGCTATATAGTAGTTTTTTTCCCCATGGCGGAAAAACTACTACATAGTAGTCTTTCCCCCATAGTAGTTTTTCCCCCTTACGTAACGGTTTGGAATTTATACACGTTCGTTCTGTATCAGTCAAATAACATTTGAAATACAAATGTACTATAGTAATAGCCTGTGGATCAAACCGATGGTGTTATGGTTAACAGGTTTCTATATACTCTTAAGTGGTGTGTGAGTGTGTGTGTGTGTGTGTGTTTATTTTTTGTCTTATTTATTTATTTACAAGTCTTTCTTTTTATATATTTACCATAGTATGCTATTTTCTTGTATTATTTCATGGTAAAAATTGTCGTTTACTTGCGTATAGATGTCAATCATGTCTTCAGACTGGGACTCAAGATTCGATCCCAGGCAACTTTTCATAATACATCATAAGTAAAATAGGAATTTATCAATCAAAATGTTCCAATGATAAATAAAAGAATTAAACGTGCAAGAATTCTTTGAATATTCAATTCCTAAATAAATTAGGAATAATACATTATATTTATCACAATATCGTTTATCATGTACAGAGTACATGAAAATAACAGAAGGGAATTCCACCCAGGTGTCCACGATTTGCAATCTACGACAAGGGTTGTCTAGTCGCAGATGTTATAAATCATGAACATAAAAATGTAATTTCTTTGTCCCTTACCCAAAGTATGAAAGGTTTCATCTTAAAGTATCTATATGCTAAGTTTCAAAGCTCTACATCCTTTCGTGTAGAAGATATGGTCAAGGTTAAAGTTTTTGAAAAGTAGGTCACACTTCAAGGTCAAGGACATTAGGTCAAAAGTCATAGTTCCAAATTAAAGATCTTATCACAAGTAATCTATATATGAAGTTCAAACCCCCTTCTCCTTTTGGTACAAAAGATACAGCCAAAGTTAAGTTTTTGAAAACGTAGAGCACCAAGGTCAAAGTCACTAGTTAAAAAATCATGGTCCTAAATAAAAGGTCTCATCACAAGAAAACTATATGTGGAGTTTCAAAGCCTTGTACCTCTCGGTACAAACGATATAGTCAAGGTTTTTGCCACAGGGTAAGAGTCACAGACATGTCAAAAACTAGATATCCCCGAATTTCATTCCGGGGGCATAGAAACGAACTTGTTTTTCTTTTTTCCATTTGTATATATAGAGATTTCTCGGATTAAATAACGATATATCGAATAAAATGCTAGTAGTTTAATCTCTGTTCTCAGTATATGCATTTGTATTTGGAAAAGAAATTAAAACTGAAAAATTTGTACTTAAGAAAATGAGATATCTCTAAATTAATTGGATATATTTCCGGCAAAGAGATTAAAAATGAAGACATCTCTACTTAAGAAAATGAGATATCTCTAAATTAATTGGATATATCTCCGTATCAAAATTTGAAATATCTCTATTTTAAATAGAAATCTATTTATTGTTAACAAGGTAACAAGCTGGATTTACTTACGTGTGAAAAGAAAATCCGGAACTTCACATTGGGGGGAAAATCCACCATATAGTAGTTTTTCCCCGGGGGAAAAATGGCTGTAAGAGGGGGGGGGGGGGGGATGGCTATATAGCCAAATTTCTCCCGGGGGAAAAACTACTATATAACCATTTTTCCGGGAGGAAAAACTACTATATAGTCATTTTTCCGGGGGGAAAATGGCTAGGGGGAAAAATACTATATAACACCGGGAAGAGAAGCCGAAGCACCGAAAGGTGGTGGATGCAAAGGGGGGGGGGGGGGGGGTTGGTTCACATTTACCTATTGGTGGGAGTCTGGGAGTCTCCCGAGATAATTTTCTAGAAAATGGTTTAAAATGGTGTATTCTTAGCACATTCTGAGATGATGAATACGCATTTTGAAAGTGAAATAGTGTCATAATGAGGGGAGGGGGGTTGGGGCCACTGGCAGATTTCTAGAGGATCCTTCCACTGACAAGTTCCGGCGTCCACTGACGATCCATGTCCAGATCATGCGTCCACTAATTTTATTAATTTTACCATCTACACTAGACGTAGTCCATCCATTGTTTGTAAAGAAATAAAAACATATTTAATTACTTATACTTTATCTGTCCCTAACCATCCGCTGTTAATAAATGATGATAAAATATGATCAACAATCTTTTTTTTTTTCTTGATTTTAATTTCATTCTCCAAATTTTATGGCTTTTTATTTTATATTTTATAAAGACAACGAAGTACAATCTATTGCAATACAAATGTATATATATATATATACATTTTTGAGGGGATTCCAATATAAATATCACAATATAAATAGAAACGATTGTTACCTATTTAAACCAAGGACTTATAAACTTGTTTATAAGTCCTTGTTTAAACCTAGTATCAAGGATTTACTAATTGACCTATTTCCATTTCCGCGCCCCTAGCGGATTTCCTGAGAATCCAAAAACAAAATGGCGGCATAAAAGGGCATGCAGTAATATGCGTGAATCTCATCGTTCATTAAGGATGTGTTTTTATGAATCATTTCTCTGCTTAGCATAGAACTGATATTATTCATATGGTTGTGTATTTCATGGTTCTGTACAGTTGCGGCTTGTAGTGCTAACAGACAATAGTGAATTTGATCAAATTCTGTGACAGGTGTAAAGCAGGTAAATTGTCACCTGTATCCCCAAGTTCCCCTGGTGAAAGTCTAATGCAACATTCCTTAAACTGCCGTCCGTATTGTATTACGTAATTAGCTTACTGGATAAAAGTCGGTTGTTTGACCGGATGTTCCGTACTTGCTAGTATAATGTTTTACCTTTGTTTTCATTTGGGCAACTTGATTAATTAAAGCTACATACAAATGTACGCACTCAACACGAAAGTGACAGGTTTATTTCCGGAATGCCCACATTCTTTGATGTGCCGACCAACAGGTAGAGAAAAAGATATGGGCATTCCGGGAATAATTAAACTCGTTAAAACAACACACTCTGGTCTATAATTGGATTACCGTAAAACAGTTTTATGCCCCCGGAATGGAATTCAGGGGAATCTAGTTTTTGTCCTGTCTGTCTGTCTGTTTGTCTGTCTGTGAGTCTGTGGCACAAAACTTTAACCTTCGCCATAACATTTGAACCGTAAGTCACAGAGACTTCATATGTTGCATGTATCTAGAGGAGACTCAACTTTTGGTACCACATTTTTTACCTTTTGACCTTGACCTTGACCTTTGACCTACTATCAAAGACGCCAACGGGGGCATTCGTGTTTTACAAACGCAGCTTGTTTATCAAATAAAAAGCGAAATGAAGTTTAACATTTTATTAAAGATGCATCAATAATAAGCAATGATAAACAAAATTTATACATGCCTAAGATAATATCATAACATTTATATTATATACATAAGAAGACATTATCAATAAATTAAATGTAAGCACTAATTGATGGAGAAATGTCATACGTATCATGATATAGTTAAATGACAAAAATAATAGATTTAAAGTACATATATGAAATATAAAAGTCACTTTTATCACTATGTACCACTACATCACTATCACTGTACATGTATCATTTTCACTGTATCACTATATCATTATCACTATGTCACTGTATCATTGATACTATATCACTGTATCATCACTATATCATTATCACTGTATCTTTATCACAATCACCCCAGATGAATAAGATGTGAAGCTGCGTCTGCGTACTCCAATACAGTAATGTCTCCGTTCCGCAATCTTGTCTTCAGGTCACCCAGTCTGTTGTCGACCTGTACGTACTTCCTCTTTCTTGTCGCTCTCTTGCCGCCCGCTGCGTATTGGACCCTCTGTACTTCATTGGCTGCTTGGATTCTCTGGATGATCTCGATGAGTCAGTAGATGTTTGGGTGCGGGTGTTGAACGTTCTTGTTGAGTCTGCTGTGCCATCCTTCTAGGTTGTTGGTGGTCCGTGGCCCGTCGGTGTCGAAGTGGTTCCATAGCTATCTGTTTCCTTCAACCCAATATTCTGTAACATAGTCCGTGAAGGGTGTGGTGTTGGCGTAGGTGTCGGCAGCGTCGTTGTCTTCCAGCGTATAAAACCATGCATCCTCTATGACTTCAGAAGGGATGAGGGGTAGAACGGCAGCTCGTCGGACCAGTTGTTTTACGTTGTCGTCTTTCCGAGTCTGTTGGTGATGTACTTCAAATTCACTTGTGCATTAGCCATGGTTGTTCAAACTTGTGATGAAAATTTAAGTTTCACAAACTATTTATCCGAATTTCTTAGCTTGGACACTGTTCATATTAAACTAAGATTCACTTTGAAGATACAATTAAACATATTAATATAATATAAAATAAAGCATCTCTCAATTAAATATACTAATGAAACATATTAATGAAAGAAAAAAGAGGAGTTACCGGCTCAGTTATGTGGCAGAAGTCACCATGGAGCTGTACAATACATGAATATAAATAATATAATAGAACATTTAACACATTACAAAAATATTTGATTGTAGTGCAATTACGATACCGACTTAGGACGGTCATTTAATTTGACAAAAGCCAAACAAATGGTGTGGTTAACCGGTTTACGGGCCCACCTTCCAACTCACCGTAACATCAGAACAATCAAAAGACGTACATTTAAAAATTTATAAATAATCCTCCATGTAAAGAACAAGGGTCAACAGGTATCGCATATTGAGAGGTCATAAAAATATAAACACGTAAGGTATTGTAAAACACATAATGGTATAAAAATAAATGCGACATCAACATGATAAACCGTGCCATGCCAGTCTGAAAGCGAGCTAAGACCCTAGATCTGTAGGAGTCCCGACTAACAGTCAGAGGGGACGAGGTTCAGGACCATGTCTCCTCTGAAAGAGGTTTGGACAAGGCCCGTCATATAGTCCCCACCGCCCTGTTAGTCAGCGTGCAACTTTCAAGTAAAAGTCTGCATAAGGCTGTAGAGGGGCCAAATACAAGACCTGTAGTCTTTTTGATGATCTCAATATCATATTGTCTATTTAGGAGACGTTTGACTATTTTATTACATGATAAAATAACGTTATCGGAGCCTTTTACTTTCCTTAGTTTATATACGAGATCACCGTAAAAATTAGGATGGGAAATTCCATTGGATACATACTGGGAAAAAAAAATATTTCCAAATTTAGATAGAAGCTCTGAATAAGATCTGAAGAATTTGCCGAATGTTTTTCTTAGCTTGTGATATCTGTAACCCTGAGTTAAAAGTTAATTAGTAATTTGTAAATTTCGTTTATGAAAGTCCAAAACATCGGTGAAAAATCATAGTATAGTCATCGTCCATTTAGCAGCTTGTACATCTCTCAATTAAATCTATTATATTACAATGAAATATAATGATAATAGAAAAATTATAGTCATCATCCATTTAGCAGCTTGTATCATTTAAATTTATCATATATTACAATGAAATATAATGATGATAGAAAAATTATGGTCATCATCCATTTAGCAGCTTGTATCATTTAAATTTATCATATATTACAATGAAATATAATGATGATAGAAAAATTATGGTCATCATCCATTTAGCAGCTTGTATCATTTAAATTTATCATATATTACAATGAAATATAATGATGATAGAAAAATTATGGTCATCATCCATTTAGCAGCTTGTATCATTTAAATTTATCATATATTACAATGAAATATAATGATGATTTATGAATTCTACATCGTACATTTCTATTCATCTTATTAAGAAAATGTCCTTTCATAATAAACATTAGATTATTTGAACATTTACGGTAATGGGTGTAGATTAATTGATTAAAACAACACCTATTGTTCTTCCCGTGTGGGCATTCCGGGAATACATGGATTTTAAAAAGTGGGCATTCCGGGAATGATACTAGCAAATACGGATCATCGGGTCAAACTGCCCATTTATATCCAGTAAGCTAATTACGTAACACAATATAAACGGCACCTGGGGATACAGGTAACAAACCTGCTTTACACCTATCACAAAATTTGACTAATTTCTATTAGCGCTACAAGCTACAACTCCTCAGAAACATGAAAGACACAAACATAAATAATCTAATTAGCATCTCTGCTAAGCAGTCAATAATTCATAAAAAAAAATCTTAAAAAAGACATCTTTAATAAACGATGAGATACACGCATACTACAGCATGCCCTACAGATGAATTAGAATTAACTGTCTCTGATTCGGCCGGGTATCGTACCTGGACACATACACAGACACAATGAAATAAAAAAAAAATAAATAAAAAGTAACGCACCACACAAGCATCGACATCGCACATGTGGAATTACCTTAGCATGGGGTGACGGTGACCCCGGGTTTATCAATAATCATTCAGACTCTTCTCAAGTGATATATACACATATGTCAGAGACATATATACAGTTTATATGTCTCTGACATATGTGTATATATGTCTCTGATATTAATGAATATATGGTTATAAACAGTAGTCGACAGTGCTGAACGAAGATTTGTGCACGACTGAAATGTATTCTTCCCTCTGTATGATATATCTTAAACTTTAAGTCATCAAGTCTTTATTCTTAAACAAGGTCTTACTGAGAAATCCCATGGTACGGAGTCACCACCTGATCGACGTAACGGATCGACTGTTAACACACGAAGGAAGCTTGATGAAGGTATTAATTTATGACATATCGTAATAAACCATTGATGAGGTAACTATATATCCCTGGATCTATCAAAATTAATAGATTTATAGAGCAGTACTGACAAAATTATAAATAATAGAGGACTCAGTTTTAAGAAACGGTCTTTCTCAAAGCTAACCGACTGCATAGTACTTCAGGGAGATTGCTCACTTCCTTACTGTATGAAATCCCAAAGGAATGACACATGTGGTTTCAAGATCGAGGAAGAGAGCACGAATAATTATTCAATATTTATCATCAGATACGTCGTGAATATTAAAAGGAATTTTTATAAAGAAAATGACTGGAAAGAGACACCCCCAAATTTAACCCAATATTTCTCTCAACCAAACCAATGTTAGTTTGCGTTTACAGTCACGGTGATACAGAGTCCTTATAGTATCACTTTTGTCACTGTAACCTCACACGATGACACAGTGCAACTCAAGTGTCTGGCATTTGTCACTGTTGCCTCTCACGGTGACACAGTTCGACTCATCAAAGTGTCTGAGCTTTGTTATTGTAGCCTCTTACGGTGATACAGTGTGATTCGTTAAAATGTCTGACCTTTGTTATTGTAGCCACTCATGGTGATACAGTGCGGCTCATCATAGTGCCTGACCTTTGTTATTGTAGCCACTTACGGTGATACAGTGTGATTCGTTAAAATGTCTGACCTTTGTTATTGTAGCCACTCATGGTGATACAGTGCGGCTCATCATAGTGCCTGACCTTTGTTATTGTAGCCACTTACGGTGATACAGTGTGATTCGTTAAAATGTCTGACCTTTGTTATTGTAGCCACTCATGGTGATACAGTGCATCTCATCATAGTGCCTGACCTTTGTTATTGTAGCCACTTACGGTGAGACAGTGTGGCTCATCATATTGCCTGACCTATGTTACTGTAGCCAGTTACGGTGATACAGTGTGGCTCATCACAGTGTCTGACTCTTGTTACTGTAGCCAGTTACGGTGATACAGTGCGGCTCATCACAGTGTCTGACTCTTGTTACTGTAGCCACGTACGGTGACACAGTGTGGCTCATCACAGTGTCTGACTCTTGTTACTGTAGCCACTTACGGTAATACAGTGCGGCTCATCATAATGTTTGACCCTTGTTACTGTAGCCACTTACGGTGACACAGTGTGGCTCATCACAGTGTCTGACTCTTGTTACCGTAGCCACTTACGGTGATACAGTGTGGCTCATCATAATGTTTGACCCTTGTTATTGTAGCCACTTACGGTGATACAGTGTGGCTCCTCATAATGTCTTACCTTGTTATTGTAGCCACTTATGGTGATACAGTGTGGCACACCATAGTGTCTGACTCTTGTTACTGTAGCCTAACATGGTGATACAGTGTGGCTCCTCATAATGTCTTACCTTGTTACTGTAGCCACTTATGGTGATACAGTGTGGCACATCATAGTGTCTGACTCTTGTTACTGTAGCCTAACATGGTGATACAAAAATACTCATCTGTGTATGACCTTTGTCACTGTATCCTCTCACAGTGATACATTGCGTTTCACCACAGTGTCCTTTAGCACCAGGCACTGCTTGCCACCAAGTAGGTGAAATGATTATAGAGTTGCGTAGATAACAAAACGTAGCGTTTTACATTATGCTGTTTTTGTGAAGTCAGCAAAAGTTGCCGTTGATGGTAAAATGTGTCTTGCGTTTCCTTTGCCACAAGTTGCAAAATGCTCACAACAGGGGATACATGTATTGCGGAGTCTCTGATCCTTTATTTGTTGTTTATGGACTCTCAGGCTGAGTTTACTTGATTGTCCAATGTAATTCTGCTTGCATGTTAGACATGTTGCACAGTATATTATATTTGCTGATTTATAGTTCATGCTCGGAAAAAGTACAAGTCCCCGCAGATTTTTCCAGAGTATTGTATTTTTTTTATAACAAGTTTTCTTTTTTATCTTTGTATAGGAACAGTAAGTTTATTGACCTTTTTAAAATTAAAATATAGCCCATTAGATTTATGTTTTCAATGTAAACTTAAGGCATATTGAATACAGCTAAAATTTCGAAAAAATGATCATAGTAAGTTGAGAATTTATAGGGTTTTACAGAAGATATCTTGTCAATTCTCTTTCTGTGGAGTTTTACGTTTAATTTATAGGAAAGTTCTTAGTATGCTTTTATATTATTATCCAGGTATTACATGGATCCCTAGAGGAAGTAAATCATCTAAATGTTACTACAGATCTACAGTATCAAATATTTCTGGAACCACATGATATTTCCGAGGTGTCACTGTATTCACAGGCTGTAGTAATGATAAAAAGTTTACTGTTATTGTGTGAAGAATGCGAAACTCAAAAGAAGTCTCCAAGGTAACTTTTCATTTCTAAAAGCGTGTTTGAATTTCTTTATATAAAATTTTTCAAAGATTTAAATTCCCGTGAAAAACAAAGTGAAACATGCCTTCAAAATGCATATGCAAACAGCAATTAAGTGAGTGAGAAGTATTAAGAGTTTATGTTATTTGTGCCCGTGTTATATAGTAGTTTTTCCCCCTAGCCATTTTTCCCCCCGGAAAAATGGCTATATAGTAGTTTTTCCCCCGGAAAAACGGCTATATAGTAGTTTTTCCCCCGGGGGAAATTTGGCTATATAGCCATTTTCCCCCCTCTTATAGTCATTTTTCCCCCGGGGAAAAACTACTATATAGTGGATTTTCCCTCCAAGGTGAAATTCCGGATTTTCTTTTCACACATACATGTAAGTAAATCCAGCTTGTTGCCTTGTTAACAATAAATAAATTTCTATTTAAAATAAAGATATTTCAACTTTTGATACGTAGATATATATCCAATTAATTTAGAGATATCTCATTTTCTTAAGCAGAAATGTCTTCAGTTTTAATCTCTTTTCCAAATACAAATGCATATATTTAGAACAGAGATTTATCTACTAGAATTTCATTCGAGATATCTTTATTTAATCCGAGAAATCTCTATATATACAAATGGAAAAAAGAAAAACAAGTTCGTTTTTACGCCCCTGGAACGAAATACGGGGGCATTTAGTTTTTGACCTGTCTGTGACTCTTACCCTGTGGCAAAAACCTTGACTATATCGTTTGTACCAAGAGGTACAAGGCTTTGAAACTCCACATATAGTTTTCTTGTGATGATACCTTTAATTTGGGACCATGATTTTTTTAAACTAGTGACTTGGTGCTCTGCGTTTTCAAAAACTTAAACTTTGGCTGTATCTTTTGTACCAAAAGGAGAAGGGGGTTTGAACTTCATATATAGATTACTTGTGATAAGATCTTTTATTTGGGACCATGACTTTTCACCTAATGACCTTGACCTTGAAGTGTGACCTACTTTTCAAAAACTTAAACCTTGACTATATCTTCTACACAAAAGGGTGAGTGCTTTGAAACTTAGTATATAGATATTTTAAGATGAAGCCTTTCATACTTTGCGTAAAGGACAAGGAAATCACATTTCTGTGTTTATGATTTACAACATCTGCGACTAGACAAGCCTTGTCGTAGATTGCAAATCGTGGACACCTGGGTGGAATTCTCTTCTGTTATTTTCATGTTCATCATGTACTCTGATATATATATATATATAATGTATCATTCTTAATCTATTTAGGAATTGAATGTTCAAGGAATTCTTGCACGTTCAATTCTTATATTTATCATTGGAACATTTTGATTGATAAATTCATATTTTACTTATGATATATTAAAGTTGCCTGGGATCAAATCTTGAGTCACAGCCTGACGTCATGCTTGACATCTATACGCAAGTAAACGACAACTTTTACAATGAAATAATAAAAGAAAATGGCATACTATAGTAAATATATAAAAAGAAAGACTTGTAAATAAATAAATAAAACAAAAAATAAATACACACACACACACACACACACAAACAAAACACTTAACAGTATATAGAAACCCATTAACCATAACACCATGGGTTTGATCCACAGGCTATTACTATTGTACATTTGTATTTCAAATGTTATCTGACTGATACAGAACGAACGTGTATAATTTCCAAACCGTTACGTAAGGGGGAAAAACTGCTATGGGGGAAAGACTACTATATAGTAGTTTTTCCGCCATGGGGGAAAACTACTATATAGCCTTTTTTCCGGGGGGGGGGACTACTATGGGGGAAAACTACTATATAACACCCGTCCTCCTGCAACAAAATGAACATAAAAGTAACACCAAGCGGACTTGAACATCACTTCTATATAGGGTAAAGTCTGAGGAAATACTCTTTATACTTAGGTCAATATATTTTTAGGGCAGAAACAATTCTTCACGATTTCGATTTGGTTCGATATTTTCTTTCCAGTCGGTATTCGATATATTTGTCTGAATTTGATGCGACTCGGCTTTAAAAAGGATTATAATAATATCATGTCATAATCTCCACTCTTTAGTTCTCTTCTTTATTTGTTTCAACTACAGTTTTAAATCTAGCAATTGTCTTTGATTTCTTAACACTTCTTCAGTAATAGTATATTGTATATCATCTTTAGCTCACCTCACAAAGTGAGAGGGAGCTTATGCTATCACCCCGTCGTCGGCGTCGGCGTCTCTCCGGGCAATTATAGCTAGGAAGTTTAAACTTATATGGATGATGTATCTTTATGTGTAGATGTGCATGCCTGTTTCAGATTTAGGTCATGACCTATATTTTCCGCTCCAGTGCACATGTTCGGAAAATTTGAGTAAAATGTTAAAAAGTTTTATTTTTTTATTTAGACAGTAAAGAAGTCCAAACTTGCACAAATGATGTATCTATATATGCCAAAATGGATACTGGTTTCAGATTTAGGTATTGACCTATATTTTCCGCTCCGGTGCACATGTTAGGAAAAATTGAGTAAAATGATAAAAAGTTTCATATTTTTATTTGGACAGTCAAAAAGTCCAAACTTGCACAAATGATGTATCTATGTATGCAAAAATGGATGCTGGTTTCAGATTTAGGTCATGACCTTTGTTTTCCGCTCCAATGCACTTGTTAGGAAAATTTAAGCAAAATGTTAAAAAGTTTTATTTTTTGATTTGGACATCAAGGAAGTCCAAACTTCCACAAATGATGTATCTATGTATGCAAAGATGGATGCTGGTTTCAGATAAAGGTCATGACCTATATTTTCCGCTCCAGTGCACTTGTTAGGAAAAATTGAGCAAAATGTTAAAATGTTTTATTTTTTCATTTGGACAGCTAGGAAGTTCAAACTTGCACAAATGATGTATCTATGAATACAAAGATGGATGCTGGTTTCAGCTTTAGGTCATGACCTATATTTTCCGCTTCAGTGCAAGGAAGTCCAAACTTGCACAAATGCTGTATCTTTGTATGTGGAGATGGATTTAAGTTTCAGATCTAGGTCATGACCTTTATTTTACGCTTCAGTGCACTTGTTGAGAGGAAAGCAACATGTGAAAAAGTTTCATTTTTTTTTTATTTGGACAGCTACCAAAGTTCTTTTTTCTGCTATAGGTATTATATTATGTTTTATTGGCAAATATGCCATGAGGTGAGCTTTGTAATCTTTGATTACTCTATGTTTAATTTTTTATAAGGAAATTCTGAATACAAAATTGAAATCAAAGCGTATCATTTTAATTTTCTTGATGTGAATACAATTGATGTAAGATAGATTATCTTTGACGCATGGGCAGGTTAGTATCTAATAAGCAAGGAAGTGATATACCGTTAACCCACACTGCATTACATGAAGAGTGTCATGTAATGTAAAGGGGGTGTTAGTTATAAAATGACATTCTTCATGTGCTCTGCCATGTGACGATACGTATCGCATCGTAAGGTTGGGAGTGTGTAGGGTGGGATGTATCGTTTCAGACATAATATTTTGCACCAGTCATGCTTTGTAGAAAATTGGCTTGTTTGTCCGAGGTCTGATCAGAGTGACACGGTTATAGTTTTCGCAAAGGATCAACTTCTGGTACATGTGCATGCACGATGTAGTACGACATATTTAGTTTGCAGGATATCATGGATGTTGTGAAATTGATCAGATATGTGATAAATTTCACTCTACATTACAGTTGAATATTGTGTATGTTAAAGTAGCTGCACAAATCTAGTTCATGATATGTTAGGTACTAATGCAACCTTTATATTACTTGTACCTATTATGCATTATGGGATGTCGAGTTAGGTGACTTTGACATTTTCCACTCATTTGATATACTTGTTAAAGGTTTCAATATGAGACATCAAGAGTAGCAGAATGTGGTGAATGCCTCTGGCCATGGGCATTTTTATATGCCCATCGTAAGATGGGACGTAAATTATGTTAATCATAAGTCCTTACGTTCGTCCGTCCGGGGTCATGTGGGGTCATGTTTCCGGACTTTTTCTGTAAGGGATGCATGTACAGTGTTGATATTTATTCACAATATTTGTAAGAATGAGTTTGAATAGGCCATATTCCGGTTTTGATAATTGCTGTCGTTTTGTCCGAGCTAATACATATTGACGTTGTTTTTCATAGTGACGTCATAACGCATGACATAGAATCATTGTAACGTCACTATGAAAAACAACGCCAAAAGGTATTAGCTCGGACAAAAAGTCGTCATTTATCAAAACCGGAATACGGTCTATTGACCCTTCCATTTCGCGGAAAATTTGTCAAATTGCGTGACATCACAATATATTTTCAATGTTTGTCCGAGGTATGACCGAGGTGTAAAGTATTGTGACGTCATCTGATTTAACAAATTTTCGAGCGTAGAAGAAAGAGTCAATTTTAGCCTGATAAGTGACGTCATCTGATTTAACAAATTTTCGAGCGTAAAAGAAAGAGTCAATTTCAGCCTGATAAGTGCACCGTGACACACTTTATGGCTTCAAGAGGGTAAAAGTTTTCCGGACTTTTTTTTCTATGTGTACAGATATTGCTCTGAAATTTTGTCACAACCTCTCTCAGAGAAATACAAGTTCAGTTTGCATTTAAGTCGGGTTTGTACTTCTTGACCTACTTTATGGATAAAAGAAGATCGAACTATTTTCCGTATTGGTTATGGATACAGATATTTCCCTAAAATAAAGTCACAACCTGACCTACTTCTTGTCTGAAAGTAGGTTGAACAGTTTTCCTTACTTTTTATACGCCCGTCATAGACGTGTCGTATTATGGTAATATGACTATGTCTGTCTGTCTGTCCGTCCACTATAAGACACGATGACTTAAGTAAACGTCAGTGGTATTTCATGAAACTTATACAGAATGCTTAAATAACAATGAGGTAGAGCCCTTTCGATTTTGAAAAAAAAACCCAAAAAATCAGCCTACTCGTTAAACTGGAGTTACCTGCTCGAAGCGCGAAGTGATTTTGTGTTATTGTTGTATTGACAGGAAGTCATATAAAAGTATGAATGAATTACTATTTAGATATTTTAAGATCTAGACAGGCATTGCCGGTCTACATTCTCGTTACGAGTTAAGGGACTTCGATTTTTTGACAATGATAGGATAATGGCAGTTTCTATCGAACGCGATAACTTTAGTAAACGTGAGTGGTTTTTCGTGAAACTTATACAAAATGCTTAAATAATGTAGAGAAAGAGCCCTTTCGATTTTGAAAAAAAAATCCGTTGTGTTTTTCCGGAGTTATGGGACTTTGATGCATTTTTTCATGGATAGAATAATGTCAGATTCTATAGGACACAATAACTTTAGTATTCGTGAATGGATTTTCATATATAAAACTTATACAGAATGGTTTAAATAATGTAGAGGAAGGGCCCTTTTGATTTTGAAAAAAAAATTGTCTTGTCGTTACGGAGTCATGGGACTTTGATTTTTTTCATGGATAGAATAATGGCAGTTTCTATGAGATACAATAACTTTAGTAATCGTAAATGAATTGTCATAAAACTTGCACCTAATACTCTGATAAAGTAACAGAAGATGCCTCTCGATTTTGAAAATTCTCCCTTTGTCGGGGCAGAGTTATGGGTCTTTGATTTATTATTGTGAAATTATAAGAAATTAATTTCTCACTCCAACTCTTCATATTAAATTGGTGCTAGAGTTACTTATGAACTTAAATATATATTACAGCTTTTATATTCTCTGTACTCTTACACTTTTGAAAAAGAAGGAGGAAAAAAGGAGGATGTTAAATTCTTCCCTTTGCCATAACTTCTTCCTGTCTTCATGGATTTCCAGAATATTTCACAGGGCTGTTGCCAGGGCCAAAGGATGTGTCATATTGAGGTCCTGAATAATAAGCGAAGGGGGAATGTTCCATACTTTCAAATTTCTTTCCTTCAAACTAAGCGACGGACGTATTATGCCACGCTTGGTGTTGCTCTTGTTTTCAATATGGATACAGGTATTGCACTGAAATTAAGTCACAACCTTCTTCTCAGAGAAATACACGTTAATTTTACGTCTCCTGGATTGGTGCATCGTGACATACTTTAGGAATTAAAGTAAGTCAAACAGTAGTCCGGACTGTTTTTCTTGTAGATAGAGATATTGCCCAGAACTTTAGTCACAATCTTCCTCTTAGAGAGAAATATTGATTCAGTCTGCATTTCACTTGTTGTAATGACCCGCGACATACTTTATGGTCAAACAGTTTTCCGACTTTTTCATTGTGGATACAGATATTGCTGTGAAATTCAACCAAGTTTCTCCTCTCCAAGAAAAACACTTTCAGTTGACAATTTACATGTGACCTGGATTGTTGGACTTTCATTAATAGTTATTGCCCTATGTAGAAATTTGCTACCTTGAAATAAGTGATTGGTGTATAATATTAAGTGGGTTTGCTCTTATTTCATTTTGTGATATTCTAACAACAATTGTAAAATTTTATCACATATGTAATAATGTGATCTATATAACATAAAATGTGTTGAACTACACAGGTTTAAGATCTATCTGGAAGCATTACTCAGAAGAATGCAAAGAATGAAGAATGGAATGGTATGTCTATTGAACATGTACACGAATCTTTATAGTCTAACACATGATGAAAATACTTAGTCAGAAGTGTCTCATTTATTTATTTCATGTATCACATGGAAAGTTCTGTAATAAAATTTATTATCGCCTGGACCTAGTGGACTGATGTGATGTTAGATAAAATTGTAGTCATTGCTAGCTTTGAGTTTTACTTTTAACGTAGAAGTAGTGAAAATAATGGTTAAAACCTGTACACACACCTACATACACACACACAAACTCACAGACACACACAGACACACACACACACACACACACACACAAAACTACACACACACACACACACGCACACACACACAGATACAGATATATATATATATATATATATATATATATATATATATATATATATATATATATATATATATATATATATATATACATATATATATATATATATATATATATATATATATATATATATATATATATATATATATATATATATATATATGACTCCAGTTCACGAAATCATATATGTTTTTATAATTCATTGACCTTAATAATACTTGGAACGTGGTATTGTTGTTTATACTTATAATAACATCTTTCTCGTTTGAATCTTAACGTTAAAAATATAATTAGAAATATAGGAGTTCTTTGTTTTACCTAGAATATGAAATTATTTTTGAAGAAATATGTTCATGTTACTTTATTTGAAATATTTACATTCTCTTAAATAGAACAATTTCAGTCAATCTCATTTTACAAGGTAGAGGCATTTTCCAAAATATCAAGCATTTATTTGAATAGGATTGATGTTCTTTTGGAAGAATCTTTATGATATCACTCTCAGAAAGAATACATGTAATACCTGTTATTCAAAGTGGCTTCAGACATATATCGTAAGACAAAGTCAATTTATAATGATACTCAAAGAAAAGTTTGTTAATAATTTTGGGCATACATGTGGATAGTCACATATGATATTTTGTCCTCTTCATGGCACCTGGTCTCGCCGCATATTTCCAGGACTCCATGAATGTCCTCTTCCTGGCATATGATCTCACAGCATATTTTCTGGACTCCATGAATGTCCTCTTCCTGGAACCTGGTATCGCTGTATATTTCCAGGACTCCATGAATGTCCTCTTCCAGGCATATGATCTCACAGCATATTTTCTGGACTCCATGAATGTCCTCTTCCTGGAACCTGGTATCGCTGTATATTTCCAGGACTCCATGAATGTCCTCTTCCTGGCACATGATCCCAAAGCATATTTCCAGGACTCCATGAATGTCCTCTTCCTGGCACCTGGTCTCGCCTAATATTTCTAAAAAATCCATGATTGTCCTCTTTCTGACACGTGGTCTCACAGAGTAATTCCAGGATTCCATGAATGTCCTCTTTCTGACACCTTGTCTCTCCGCATATTTCTAAAATTCCGTGAATGTCCTCTTTCTGACACCTGGTCTCACAACATATTTCCAGGACTCCGTGATGTCCTCTTCCTGGCACCTGGTCTCGCCGCATATTTCCAGTACTACGTGAATGTCCCATGGTACATGACGTGTCTTAGTGACATATTAACCGTAATCTTGTATTTTACATTTCATTCCACCTTGGTGTGATAGATGTTTTTTAATTAATAACTATGATATTAAACCTGTATATACCAACATTATAGATAGTTACATACTCGTGTTGGAGTTCCATGAAATACAAGTACACTTAATAACTTCAGATATTTGTTCTATCTTTAGGGAAGCATTGTATCTATGTTAGTTGTCGGAGAAGATTTGGTGAAATGTCAAACGAGAGGGGAATCTATTAAACGGATTCATACCAATATTCTGACATGGCTAAAACAGGCTTCAAATCTGTGAGTGACTAATAATTTGTCGTGTTCCACATTCATACATAACTCTCTATGTCCATTGTAAATCAATGTAATAGTGCCAATTCTGTAAGTATTTAAAAAATTTCTATGTGACCCACTGTGATATCACCTAATAGCATTTGTAATATTGTACTACAACATGACATTTAAGGCATGTAGAAGATATTCCCAGATCTATCCTAAGACGAGCTAGTGAGTACCAGGAGGAATTCTTGCACCTGTACTTGGCTTCTCTCACGCATTGGGTTGATCAGATGGAAAAGATTCCCGAAGGAGCGGAGTCACCAGTTTTATACAGCTGGAGGTAGCTATAAGTTTTTTTCTCGGCCTATTTCTGTAGATTAAAATTTGGTTCAAATTGGGTTCAGGTGTGAAAAATGTTTTCGTATAAATAAGTAATTGCGGATTGAAAGTGAATTATTTTATTTTTGTTTTTTACTTTGAAAAGTAGTTTTACAAAATGAGATGACCATTTTTAGATAATAGCTTTATAGTTAACAAACCACAAAGTACATCAAGCGTTAGCTTTTCTTTTAGTAAATTTAAGTATTGAACAAAATTAGACATTCTCTAATCTGTGTAGTGAGATATTTTACCTCACTCAAACCTCAGAATATCGTGTACAGACTACAATAAAAGAGATTTTTGCATGACTTGAATTCGTAACTTTTTCTTAATAATAATGTCATGATAAAATTCAGAATTCTGCATTACAGATATAAATCCAGACCCTCAGAATATCGTGATTGGAATGCATTGTGTGAACATTTTCTGTCTCTCGTCAAGAGTGATCTACTTTTTGTTAAGAGAACTGTGATATTATTATTGAAGGAAAGAAGGGACAGAAATCATGTTTATTTTAATGTATATAGAGATATTATATCTCAGCTTGAGAGGATGGATAAATGATATACATCTCTTTTAATCTTCTTTGACTAGTGGTACCAGGAAGAGAAGATCGGTTTCTTTCAAAAAGTTCCTTTCATAATGACGTCTGCAAAGCTCTTTAAGAGGGATAGATTTTTTCTCAATTTCTTTGAATATACACTTCATGCGGTCGTAAAGACCTCGACATTCAGAATTCCAAACTGATGTTGTAAATAAATCATTTAATTTTACATCGTGTTACATGTTTGATTAGTAGTGGTATATCTCATCCTAGAAATTTTTTCTTTGACGACGTAATTTCCTGCGTTTTGGTAACTGTGACGTCAGTATTCAGATCACCGTTGTAGAAATTTAGAGATGTTGAGAAAACGCATCAATTTCATAGAAAATAAGACATGTTTGAAAGAATTAAAAATGATAAGGAATAAATCTAATTTGTTTTTCTTTGGATGGAGTTATACTGGTCACGAAAAAAAGGACGGAAACTATGCATCATGCGCTACTCGCAATGATGTAGTTTTCCGTCCTCTTTTTCGAGGTATACCATCATCTAACGAAGTAGAAAATAGATTCATTCCTTAAAGATGTTGAGAAATAGTGCAGACACAAAGTACCAATTCCTGAGAATATAAAATATGTTAGAAAGGAATTAAATGATGAGGAATGAATCTAATTTGTTTTTCGTTGGATGAAGGTATACCACAAAAATGGGAGGGGAAATTTATGCATCATGCGCTACAGTTTACTTTGCCTTTTTCGTGGTATACCTCCATGCAACGAAAAAAATTATATTCATTCCTTAAATACATATCAAAGCTCAGACAATGACAAATTGTAACGTTTATGTTAAATGTCGTGAATATATATATATATATATATATATATATATATATATATATATATATATATATATATATATATATATATATATATATATATAAAATAAAAAAAATTATGGTCAAATTTTCGAGGCGATCTGCCCCTTCCTCGGGACAAAACAATATGAATAGAAATATGAGAAAAGATTTCGCCCATCAATGGGTCAAGGCAAACCGCACAGTAGGTGTCGCCCTATTCCCCTATGACCACGATATCGGATAAAGGCCTGGTCATTTTACATTTGGGCAGCGAACTACAAACAAGCAAAATGTAGCTGACGCCCGATATCACCGCATAATTAGACTAGTGCTTTGTATATAGCTTTCTTTTCTTATATTTCTATTCATGTAGTATTTTATATTGTTTTGTCCTGAGGAAGGGGCAGATCGCCTCGAAAATTTGACAATGTTTTCTTTTTATTTTAGTGTCGTTTGTCGCTTTCTTGTGCTTTTATATTTGACCTCTTTTATTCTTTAGCGACTTGCATTGACCCACGGTTGATCCGACATTTTTGAATAGTGAACGTTGTTGTTATATTTCCTACTTGTGCTCTCTCTCTCTCTCTCTCTCTCTCTCTATATATATATATATATATATATATATTGAATAGTGAACGTTGTTGTTATATTTCCTACTTGTGCTTTGTTAATATTTTTAATATATATATATATAAAGCACAAATAGAATCAGTGAAACACCTGGGAGTACTATGGACCTTGGATCTCCGAAGAAATACCTGTAGAAAATAAAGACAAATTAGACAAACATATAAAGCACAAAGACACTACAGCTAACAAGGCACCCTATATTTCACTTATATTCGTTCCCCGTCTGAGACTCGAACCCACGACCTATGGTACCGAATCACCTAGCTGTCATGCATCCGACCCTCTAACCGACTGAGCTACCCGAGCTCCACAAAAATGGAGCTTTAATGGCCAATCATTAGCTAATCGAATGCATGACAACACGGCCGCGGAAAGTGAAGGAATTTACCCGACGTAAATGCAGGCGGATCCTCTGAGAGAATACAACACTGAAAGAGAAATAAACATATAAAGCACAAATAGAATCAGTGACACACCTGGGAGTACTATGGACCTTGGATCTCCGAAGAAATACCTGTAGAAAATAAAGACAAATCAGACAAACATATAAAGCACAAAGACACTACAGCTAACAACGCACCCTATATTTCACTTATATTCGTTCCCCGTCTGGGACTCGAACCCACGACCTATGGTACCGAATCGCCTAGCTGTCATGCATCCGACTCTCTAACCGACTGGGCTATATATATATGAACAACTTATAATATAAAAAATACAGCAATGAATGACCTGTAACTCATTTTCACAACCAAAATACTCCTTAATATTTTTAAAGAAAAACTACTACGTTTGTACTTTAAAATTCCTCTGTAAAACAAATATTTATTATGTATATTTAAAGAGTTCATGCTTGCTGTATTGTTATGATTTCTTTAAACTGAAGTCAAAATACAACTGATGTTTTTTCTACTTATACAGAAAAGCGCAAAACAAAGTACATTTGTAGATCACTTTAGCAATTTATTCAGTATGTATGTTATCAAATTTTAATCAGAAGTGACTTGTATTGATTTTTGATTTTCTTATACCACTTCTTACAAATGAAAATTGGGTCAAGTTGGTCAAGTGGTATCGCACTGGACTTCAGACCCCAGGACCCGAGTTCGATTCCGGCTCCCGACTAGGACTCTCTAATTCATTATCTTCTGTTTCCCTGCCTGTCCTTCCTTTGTGGTACACATTTACTTCATGTAATGTGCATTGTGAAATATTTTGTTTTATTTTAGCGTTTGGTATTAATGAGGTTGTGGTAAGCAAAACAGGAGATTCCTAATTCCTCAGAGCACCTGGTCTCCCCTCTGATAACCAGTGGTCCTTGAATCTCCATCGAGACACGTTGATAGTTCTAAAGTTAATTGAAATACACGTCTGAATCCGTAGCAATTTTTGTTAAATATCAAGTGATAAATGTATGTTGACTTCTCTTTCAGTAATCAGTAAAAGACTCAAAAAGAAATTTAAAATTTCATATTGGGGTTTAATGTTTTCCTATTGCAAATTCTAGTATGGTCGTACTTGCCTGTCGTAAAAGGAATGCATGCATACTTATATCTGAATGACTTTACATTGATGGCTTCCCCAGAGAAAACAACATATACTTAATATTTAAACTTCATTTAATGCCCTTAATTAATTTTATTTGTAATAGATACATTATAGGCTCTCTGGGTATTTTTGTTTTTAGCTCACCTGAGCCAAAGGCTCAAGTGAGCTATTGTGATCAATCACCGTCCGTCGTCCGTCCGTCGTCCGTCATCCGTCGTTAACTTTTCACATTTTCGACTTCTTCTCCAGAACCACTGAACAGAATTTGATGAAACTTGATAAGCATGTAGTACTCATGGTCCCCTACAAGTGTTGTTGTTTTTCGTCCAGATTCATCAACAGGTGGCGCCACCACAGGCAAAAGTAGGTCAAAGAGGGTACCCTCCTTTGACAAACTTCTTCTTCAGACCGGGGGCATACAGAGACAAACCAAATGCATAGGAATGATCTAGAGGGATGTGTGAAGAAGTGTTGTTATTTTTGGTTCCATTCCGAAATCAAATTTTTGACGTTTTTTTGTACTTGGTAATTTTAATGCAGAAAAGAGGTATTTTTTTATTTTAGTAAACATTGATGCATTAATTTGGTTTAATTTGATCATTTTGATGGTAAGAAATAGTAGGTCACAGAGGGTACCCTCCTTTGACAAACTTCTTATTCAGATCGGGTGCATACAGCGACAAACCGACTGCATAGGAATGAGATAGAGGCATATTGGAAGAAGTGTTGATATTTTTGGTTCCATTCCGAAATCAAATTTTTGACGTTTTTTCATTTTTATTTTGGACTTTGTTATTTTAATGCATTAAAGAGTTATTATTTTCTTTTAGTAAACATTGATGCATTCATTTGGTTTCATTTAATCATTTCTATGGTAAGGAATGCTGGTGTGAAGGAATTTTTTCAATATCTTGATTTTTGAATTTTTTATGAATTTTTTAAGACTTCCAAGAAAAGGGGGGGGGGACAATTTTTCATATCTTCAACTTGATCTACAGAACAACTTGAAGGATTGTGATAAAACTGGGTAGGATGCAAGTACTCATAGTCCTTTTCAAAGGTTTTGTTTTTTGTGCGGATCATCCAAATTGGTTAACAGATAATGCCACCATGTCTAAAAGTAGGTCTCACAATGGTACATATACCACTTGGTAATTGAAATATGGAGAGTAGCGGTTCAAATCCAGCTGTGGTCAAAAAATTTTTTTTTTTTTTTTTACACATCTAAATAAGTTTTTAGATGTTTCTCAACACTCAACATATGAAATTAGGAATTTTACGTTTAAGACTTCCAAAAAAAAAAAGGGGGGGGGGGGGGGTTGGCCATTTTTCACATTTTCAACTTTTTCTACAAAATTGTTTGAAGGATTTTAATAAATCTTGGTAGAAATAAGTCACTTATGATCCTCTTCAAATTCTGTTGTTTTCGTCCAGACCTCTTCACAGGTGGCGCCACCATAGTCAAGAGTAGGTCACAAGAGAGTTCCCTTGTTTAACAATATTCTTTTTCATACGGGCTGTATACAGAGACAAACAGAATGCATAGAAATGATCTAGAGGGATGAGTGAAGATGTATTGTCATTTTGGTTCCCTTCCAAAATCAAATTTTAGAATTTTTTTCGACATTTCTTTGGACTTGGTGATTCAATGCAGAAAAAAGTGTCATATTTCCTAGTTAATTGATAATGATGATTTCTTATGGACTATTGTGATCATAATTATGGTAAGGATTGTTACTTTGAAAGAATTTTGTCAATATCTCAATTTTTGGATTTTCTATGAATTTTTTAAGACTTCCAAATGAGGGTGTATAGGAACAATTCAATCACATTTTTCACTTCTGCTGTTATACCACATGAAAGATTTTAATGAAACATGGAATACATGAAGTACTAAAAGTCCTCTATCAATTTGGTAAATTTCATCCAAATTGGTTAACAGATAATGCCACCATGTCTAAAAAGCAGTTCTCACAATAGTACATATACCACTTGGTAATTGAAATATGGAGAGTAGCGGTTCAAATCCAGCTGTGGTCAAAATTTTTCTTTCATTTCTTTAAACATCTAAATAAGTTTTTAGATGTTTCTCAACACTCAACATATGAAATTAGGCAATTTTGAGTTAGATCTGGACAATATTGAAACAATTGTTGTTCATGACCCAGACTTGAAATCAGTCAACAAAAGGCCCCACCTAAAGAAAATGACTAACTTGTTGCCCTGAATGACTTCTTGCAGAGACAAAGGAAATGCTTAATATCAAAATCACCTGAATGGATGTGCAAAAAAGTGTTGTTTTTTATTCTAGCCTGAAATAAAATTTGACATATTTTCAACATCTGTGTTGACTTAGTCACATTAATGCAAAAATAAATGAATTCTTCCTTCATGCATGACTGATAATATAGGTACTCAGGTGAGCGATATAGGCCCACTTGGACCTCTTGTTTAATTTGTTAAGCATTCTGCTTCATATGGTTGACATTTATGGATATTTCAATAACATCTATGTAAGATGTTATCTTAATAATGTCACCAAGAGTTTAACAAGTCTTATTTTATCAATGGATAAGAGAATATGTCCAGGATCCGGCGCAAGTTTTAATCAGTTTAATTTGGTCCCGTTGAGCAATTTGTACAATATGCCTTAATTTGATTAAGCATTTGCTTGCAGTATCGTAATTGATTGGATTCTAGTATTGCACCACTATGACAAAGAAGTTGTCATATAACGGAAATATTGTTGAAAGCAAAGTTAAATACAAATCAACCAACCAGCATAACTGATCATTTTGCACGAAAGCTTTCCATTTAAGGTCATATCCTACTTATGCAGTTTTAGGATAGATTTTCTTCACACTCAACCAGTTTCTTCTTATGGTCTATCATAGAGACTCGTAGTGACGTCTGATGTGGTTACCAAATGAAAACTTGGGTTTTTTTTTCAACTTCCTTGATTAAATAATTCAAACATTTTTCTTTGCCATGTATAGGCAAAATTAAGCATTACACACTATTTTCTTTTATGACGGACATTTTCAGTTCATATTTGAAACAAAATATATTAGATACATGTACATAATTCCTTGAATGAAGCAAAGAAATTGAAACGCTCCCGATAAAAAGACAAAAATCTGTAATTGCAATATTCCTGGCATCCCTAGAGCTTTATTCATGACTAAATTAGAGTTATCATTTTTGTCATCAATTGCATTTGATAAGAGGAACCCTTTAGTACAAAGGTATAAAAGTTCAGCGAGCCGGGTATGTCCTTAACAGGCGATTTCCCCCCGCAGAATAATTCATAATAGGCAAGGCAAACTGATTTAGTGGGAAGGTGGCCCGTGAACCGGTTAATTGATTAACTTATGTACCTTAGAAAGTTACGTCCTACAATGTATGGTGCTCAGTAGTATGAGCATTGGCAATACCTCGTCAGGTTCATCTCTCCGACTATAAAAAAAAAAGACTTTAAAAAAATTCAACTTTGTCACATTTTGTACATACGGTAAATCATACACAGATTACATTTAGTTTCCTGATGTGCCAAACAGTAAATCATTTGCAACTTACATTAAGTTTCCTGATGTGCCATAGAGTAAATCATATGTAGCTTAAGTTTAGTTTCCTGATGTGCCATTCAGTAAAGCATATAAAGCTTACATTTAGTTTCCTGATGTGCCATGCAGTAAATCATATGCAGATTACATTGTTCCCTGATGTGCCATACAGTAAATAATATGCAGATTACATTTAGTTTCCTGATGTGCCATACAGTAAATCATATGCAGCTTACATTTACATTCCTGATGTGCCATACAGTAAATCATATGCAGATTACATTTAGTTTCCTGATGTGTAATACAGTAAATCATACACAGCTTACATTTAGATTCCTGATGTGCCAAACAGTAAATCATATGCAGATTACATCTAGATTTCTGATGTGCCATTCAGTAAATCATATGCAGCTTACATTTACATTCCTGATGTGCCATGCAGTAAATCATATGCAGATTACATTTAGATTCCTGGTGTGTCATACAGTAAATCATATGCAGATTACATTTAGTTTCCTGATGTGCCATACAGTAACTCATACACAGCTTACATTAAGTTTTCTGATGTGCCAAACAGTAAATCATGTGTAGCTTGAATTTAATTTTCTGATGTGTCATACAGTAAATCATACAGAGCTTACATTTAGATTCCTGATGTGCCATGCAGTAAATCATATGCAGCTTACATTTAGTTTCCTGATGTGCCATGCAGTAAATCATATGCAGATTACATTTAGATTCCTGATGTGCCATGCAGTAAATCATATACAGCTTACATTTAGATTCCTGATGTGCCAAACAGTAAATCATATGCAGATTACAGTTAGATTCTTGATGTGCCATGCAGTAAATTATACACAGCTTACATTTAGATTCCTGATGTGCCAAACAGTAAATCATATGCAGATTACATTTAGTTTTCTGATGTGCCATGCAGTAAATCATATGCAGATTACATCTAGATTCCTGATGTGCCATGCAGTAAATCATATGCAGCTTACATTTAGATTCCTGATATGCTATGCAGTAAATCAGATGCAGATTACATTTAGTTTCCTGATGTGCCATTCAGTAAATCATATGCTGATTACATTTAGATTCCTGATGTGTCATGCAGTAAATCATATGCAGATTACATTAAGTTTCCTAAGGTGTCATTACAACGCTTCGCCTTCATTTTACGAGGTAAAGGTTCAAGTAAGGTACATGTTAATAAGAAAAGAAATTAAATGAAAAGAAATTTAGCTAGTGTTTAAAATCGTGTAAAATATTGTAGAGAAAACAGAAGACATCTGACCAAAATGTATGACACAATTCACCAAGAGCATTACAAAAATTTCGATCTGCAGTCACGATACCGACTTAGGACGGTCAATTAAATTAACAGACGCCACTCAATAGGTATGGTAAACCGGTTTACGGACGACCACCTTCCCACTCATCGCAAACGCAGTAGAATCAAATGAAAAGCATTTAGAAATTTACAAATAATCCCCCATATATAGAGAACAAGGACCAACATGTTTCTCAAGACGAGAGATCATCAAAATGTCCACATGAAACGTTCTATGCATATGGAATACTGTGCAGGTATAAAAAAATATGTCATGTGACTTAAACATACATAAACTGTGCTCTGGCTGTCTGATCCTTGATCTGTAGGAGTCCCAACTAACAGTCAGAGGGAACGAGGCTCAGGACCTTGTCTCCTCTGAAAAGGTTTGGGTAACACATTTTATACTAAAAGTGACAGTTGAATCGTTTTACAAAATTTTTGCAAATAAACCAGTTTTACACATTACATATTTTTAAAATTACACTTGCGTAAACTACCGTAACACGTAACTAATCTCCGTCACGATATTTTATTAAGAGCATTACCTGTAGGCTGGAGAACATGATGGCGAAAATTTTAGTATTAAAAAATTTTGAACGATAAAGATAAAAACGAAACTAAAATTTGTTTTGTAATTTTCTTGAGAGCTAAACTTATTAAATACATTCTTTATAAAACTAATCAAGTAGATATGATTTTATAACAGAACAAAGTGTAGAAAGTGAAACTAAGATTGAAGAAAATTAGTTTGTTCTGGCTAAATTTACTGTCAGTAGTGCATGGACATGTAGCTGCCTATACAGAGCATCGCCTTCATTCTTAGCTGTGTCCTTGAATCAGTTCTTTGACTCTTATGTCAATTTGGTGATAAGTGTGCCCTTTAAATATTTATGTACTACGAAATTCCACAGTTTCGACCGTGACCATCACTGAAGAGGCATAACCTGTCGAAATGCGCATGTGGTGTACTTAATCAATACACATGGAATTGTTCTCATATATATTTATCAAGCTCTTTCAGTTAGCTGTTGATATCCAGTAACTGACTATTACTGGACTTTTACTTTTACTAGTATTCAAGTCGTCTCCCTATGGATGTTAGATAAGACAAAATAATTAGACAGGAAAAGCATGGTTTGCGTAAGTTTATTACTTTTGCCTGGAATTTTTAGTGTCGTATTCGGCATTTCTTTTCCTGTTACAACAGAATTTAAGCAGATCTATGGCGATTGCAGGATAAATAGTGATATAATGTGGCAGACGGCTACACCAAGCTTGACCGTCTGTAGACTACATTGCTGGAGTGACCGGCGGTGTCTGTCTGTGTCCTATCATACAGACACCAGGACTTGTGTTCTACATAAAGCTTGTCCCACAGGGTGCTCATTATCTGGCGTGTCAGCCGGATGGTCGGTCTCTGTCTCCAACATCACCATTTGCTTTGGTAAGTGACATAATGAATTAAACTATTAGTATATTACTCAAATTCATTCTTTAAAACAAGTAGAGGTTTCCATTTAAAATCATGATTATGATAAAAAAAAATGAGTAAACAAGTAGTTGCTTATCTCAAAATGGTAGTAAAACACCATACAGTAAACTCCATATACAACGAACACGTTTATTAAGAATTCATGCTTATTATGAACTATCGTCATGTAAAGTTATGGGAAATTTTCCGTTTTTAGTGAATTTTAATAGTACAAACCAATGCATATTGCGAACCAAAACCAATGGCCCCGTGGTTAAATTTCTTCATAAATACGCACTGTTATTACGAACTGATCACCTGTGATTACTACAATTACGTGATTTGTAATAACAACTTGTTTGTCATCATAGTTCAGATATGAGGCGATAATTGTTTGACAAACAAAAGCACGTCTGTCTTACCTGCGTTTATCTTACTTAGGAGTAGATATTTTAACCTTGGTAATGGATTTCCCATCTAGGAAACGCATAGCGATATCATTAGAAACTAAATACCAAATCATTGTTAAAGTTGATGAAGGATAACGGGCAAAGAAGGGCACTGCGGCGGACTTTGCTATTCGCAAAAATACATGGAGTACAATACCTGAAAACAGTGATATAATGTTGACGTTTTCAACTGTCTTCATACATTCAAGGAATTTGTGTCAGATAAAACATCAGATACAATGACAAAGAAAAATAATTAACTCACTTCTTCTGAAGATTGGATGCATTGCACAATCTTTGAGTGCAGATTACAAACATGTATGATATATTCATTGTTTATAAATTCAGTATGTAAACGGCCTACCGTATTGTTCCTTAATAAAATAAACAGGATTTGCTACATATTTTGGTTATAGCGAACTTTAATTCTTCCCTCGGTAAATATCGTAATATGCATATGGCGAACTATGCACAGTACGAACCAGCTTTATTGGTCCCTAGCGATTCGCTATAAACGTGTTTTACTGTATTACTATTGATATAATAAAGCTTTGCCGATTAACAACCCGGTATTTGAAGATCACTTCAACATCATACATCCAAAATAACTCTAGATAAAAGATACAACTTCTGCTTCATACCTCGATATACTCCTATCAATTTGTGATGGTTAATTAGTAACCTCTCTCAATGACAAACGCGACGATTTTAATTTCATTATTATCAACCTCCCTTTTCCGAGTAGCAACATACCTTCCTTTCCCGCATATAGCGTATTCATTGCACAACATATACGATATGCTAGGGCTTGCTCTAAATACGAAAATTTCGTCCTAAGAGCGAGGCTTCTTGCCATGAAACTACTCTCACATGGATATATTGAGGAACGTTTGAAATTGTCACTGAGGAAATTCTCTGGTCGATATAGGGATCTTAGTGCAATTTCGGATCCTTCTTTCAAAAATGTTAACCGATATTTTGGGATCTGACCATCCAAACTAATCGTTTTTACTATACTTGAATTGACATAATACGTATATATGCAGAGATTTGTTCACGAGCATCTCCGATGCCGGAATTTCAGTTAACAACATTTCATACCTTGAATAGGATAATTTGACTTCTTGTTCTTGTCTCCTTCGTGTGTATATTTATGTTTTTACTTCGGTGACTTGAAAAGTTGTTTCAGAACTTTTGGGACGGGGGACGCTTACTCCTCCGAGGCACCTGGTCTCACCTCCATTTTATTGGGGTTCGCATTTGTCTGAATATAACACTATACGTGATATTGTCCTTTTATTCCATGGACTATGAGATATGGTTTATCCTTCGGTACTTCTTCGTTTTTGACTTTGCTAGTACTATAAATGTACTTTCTGGTCACGGCTCTAATAAATGAAAGCCCGGTTATCCTCTCTCTCTCTTTCTCTCTCTCTCTCTCTCTCTTGCTTTCTTTATTATTATTATTTGGGGGGGGGGGGGGAAACATTCTACAATTTTTAAATCGTTCTAGAGACTGCAATATCAAATTTAAATTTAACTGAGCTGAAAGTCAGGTTCTAGAATAAATATAGAACATATATACCTTTCAATTTTGTGCACCATATGCGCATTTCGACAACTTGTGTCTCTTCAGTGATGCTCGTGGCCAAATGATTAGAATTCTTATAATACAAATGTATATAAATATTTGAAGAGCAGTGTAGAAACCAAAATGACCGAAAAGTGAACCAAAGAATCTATTTAAGGACAGAGCTATGCATGAGTGAGATACTCCTTAGTTTTAGAGTGATTTACTTAATTTGATGACTGAACATTTGAAATATATATTCATGTCAGTACAAAAGCACTGAAAACTAGACTTATGATGCCCTCGGGAACTATCAGTCCACCAGCAGTGACACCGGCCTAGTGGTTATAATAAACATAGAACATATATATCTTTTAATTTTGTGCACCATATGCGCATTTCGACAACTTGTGTCTCTTCAGTGATGCTCGTGGCCAAATGATTGGAATTCTTATAATACATGTATATAAATATTTGAAGAGCAGTGCAGAAACCAAAATGACAGAAAAGTGAACCAAAGAAGAAAGATGCAGATATTTTTCAGCTTATAGTTGAAAACGCAAATGAATCGGAGTGCTTCAGACATTTTTAACAAAAGACACACTAATTTGAGAAAAGTCGAATGCTTTCTCTAATGTTTTCTTGTGTTGTGATATAGTTGAGTGATATAGTGCTATGTGATGTGGTTGTTATTGTAACATAAAACCGATTTCAAAAGTCTTTACATTATATGGTAGCTGTACCTCCTATACTTATAATATGATTCATGTACTGCGGGTAAGGTGTTCCGACCGTCAATGGATCCGGCAACATTCTCATATTCAATGTGTATTTTACAAATTAACTGTAACTGCTTTATTTTGTAAACCTATCAAGATTTAAAAGCGATAACTACAACTTACACAAGGCACAAAATTTTCATAATTAAGCTGTACTCCGTTCGATTCTACTTTTCAGCAACAGTAAAGACGGCTACAAGTGGAGATTATGTGGGTGGATCCGGTGGATTGCCCTACACAGATAGTGGTATCTGGAAAGACAATGCTATCACTGCCGTCAAACTGGGATGTTATAGCGCTTCTGGAATCATGTTTGTACCGATGATTCAGCTAAAGTATGGTTCAGCTTGGGGACCAATGCATGGCACAGACGCTTTCGCTGATACCTCCATAATAGATATCATACTTGCCCGAGATGAGTACATAGTCCGGGCCTTCTCCTCGATGACCCCATATGTCAACAGTGTTCAACTCTTCACGAATAAGAAGTCATATCCGGTCTGTGGGGCCGTAGCTGGTTCTACGGTCAACAGTTTTGGGACCAGATTGCTGTATATATCAGGTCGATCTGGCATGTGGCTGGACGGCATACATTTCCATTGGGCAAATTCTTTCCTTACATTTTGAATTTTGATACAATTAACTCAGAGGTTTAAGGGCAGTACATTATACCATTTAAGTGTTTTTGTATTTAACATATTTTACATGATCGAGTATAATCGAATAATAAAAAAGATTAATTAGAAAAAAGATAGTAAGATCATACGGAAAATTGTACACTTGACTTCTATTACTAAAAACAGACCACATCTTTCTTATTTCAACTCAACTGAAAATGTTAGGGTTGGTACCTCATTGGACACATTCAAAGTACACCTAGACAGAAACACAAATCACATTCCAAATTACTATTATGCAGGAGCCAGGAAATTCCAAATTATACATACTCGATTGAGACTTGGATGCAGCTCTCTGAACTCTGATCTATTCAAAAATCATATTTCCTTGAATAATCTGTGTCAATGTGGGGAGGAAGAAACAGCAAATCACTATCTTCTTGCTTGCCCCATCTATGCATATATCAGACAACATACCATATCTACAATACCCGTAAATGTTACCTGTAACATACTACTATTTGGATGTCCTCTGTATGATGACAATGTCAACACAAATATTTTTCTAAAAGTTCAGAAATATATTGAAGACAGCAAGAGATTTTAATTTCCTTACTCAACCATTATCATTTTTCTTCTTATCATTTTCATTATAACTCATTTCTGCAACATATATTCATGACCTACTGTTTTTGCAAATATAATGTTTGTCAGCTGATTCTTGTGTAAATATGTCTGAATGTTTGTGCTGTTTATTATCTATTGTTCTTTATTTACATATTATGAGCTTGTTTAATATTACTTGCTTATTCATGTTCATATATTCATCTATTGTATTTCATTTACATCTTATGAAATTGCTTAATACTACTAGCTTATTCATGCTCATATATTCATCTACTGTTTCTCATTTACATATTATTGTTATATACCGAATGCTAAATTATTTAGACTGTTAATGTTACTTACACTTCTTTTTAATTGTAACTTACTTCATCTAATTATTCTCATTTTTTTTTCATTTTTAGAGTAATTCCTATTAATCGTTCATAATTCAATTACTTGTACTATCCAGGCCATTGCTTTAATGTAAAACTTAATTTGTACAAAGCAGAAAGCTTTATAAAAGAATTATCCTTGTTGCTCAATCCTTATATAATATGTACGCTTGTATTATATATGCTTAAATCAATAAATAAATACTGTTTAAACCAACTCAAGTATCAAGGAAAATTGATTATAGAATATTTATAGAAGTTTTCACATTGAGTTTAGCTTTAGTAAGTTTTTATTTTATTGATTAAGTACATCTCTAAATATTTGTGTATTAGGAACACGCAATGTATTTTATTGAAATTAATAATGTAATGTTTGTATTTCATTGTCGTGTGTTATGTATATGTATATACTTGTAAATATGTTATTTCTATATGCTGTATGACATTTGAATAAACTGAATTGAATTGAATAAAATACGTATTTCTAATTAAAGTAGATTAGTATAACTTACAGTACGTGTGCCATATATTTTATTGAAATTAATCTACTTCAATGATATAATGACATGTATCTTTTTATTTACCAATATCTAGTATTTCTATGGATGCACCTTTGGGACATTAGGATATACACAACATTAGTACTCAATTCCTTTGTTCACTCAAATGAAAAATTTGGATAATCATATGCTAGTGCTGAGTGCATGTGTATGTTATAAAATATTGTCATTGTGCACTATGTAAACTATAAACGCTAGGAAAATAATTTAATTATCAAGTTCTAATTGTTTATTTTTTCTCATTTGCTGTTAACACAACGTAGAGAACATATATAAAGCAAACATTGAAAAACAAATAATCACGCAAGCACATGTAATTCACATAAATATATAACAATTTCAGTCATAAATAAATACTACATGTATATACATTTGACCTGGAGGGTTGACTCACAGTAATTGATTACATGTACTTACATAATTTTCATTCATGGCCGTTGCAAATGCGTTATGGAATACAACGGAGTTAGGTATATTATAAATATTTCTGGTATATAATGCCGTCTGATGTCATTTAAAACAGGACAAATAAGAATTAACATATTGCATCTCCCATGTCTAAGTTGCAAATATTACATTTTCTTTCTTCTCGATCTGCATATAGTCCTCTTCTCGTTTCTATGAGAAATTCATGATTAGTCGTTGTAACCTGGCAGGTACATGCGTTGTTTATGCATTGAAATATTAGATGACATATCATGTGCGGATCCAGAGGGGTGGACTGGGGGTCTGGGTCCACCCTGAGATTTGATGAAAATGACTTTTCCTGTTATTTTTCTATGTTAAATAAGTAATTTTACACACACAAACATATGTGGATCCCCCTCTAGAAAAATTTATTTGGGGTGGACCCCCTCTCGAACAATCATCTGGATCCGCGCCTGTATATATTCTTGACATTTAAAAGCTGAATGTCTAAAAAGTCTGTAAATCATGCCTTTAGAAGATTCGTTACATATAAATACCCAGTCTTGAATAAAGTGATCTTTCAAGTTTTGTTTAACATGAATGATAATCCAGTGACAATAATACCTCGTCATGTTAAGCAGATTGTTGTCTGATTATCATATTGGTCAACTCTCCCATTAGATGTGCATATGCGTTTTGAACTTATAAAAAGGTGGTAATTTTGAACTACATGACCATGACTGTGAATCTGTGAACACTTTACTATTGTCATAGTGTTACACTTATTGAAGTAAGATATTTTTTGGGCTAACAATACATGTTAGCAATAATTAAGACCACCAAGTTTAACTCTAAATATTGAAAATTCCCGTCTATCTTGAATTTGAAAGCATTCAGTAAGCAACAGATCCATGGAAAAACAACATAATTACAATGTATGTATGGGACATTTTCCGACAAAATACATGGAACCTGTGGAAGGAGCCAAAACTATTACGCTTCAGGTTCAAATCCAATATAGATTTGATCCTTATTCATGTACATGGGCAATGAAATGGCCAGTGCTTTACATGAATTTCGTCGTTATTGTTCACGAATTAATTATCAGGCGCTGCATGACATTATTCTGCATATATGATTAGGATGACTGAATGGTTATTCTTGTAAAATTTGTGTTTACAGTTTAAGGATTTGTTATACTCTTACAAGAAAGTTAATTATTTTATTACTATTTTCAAAATATTTGATTTATACCAGAGACATATATATTTTCATATATGTCTCTGATTTATACACAAGTTTAAGATCACAATACTTATATCAGCAATATAACATTTTTGCATTAATATTACCTTATTTGTACATTTTCGTGTGCTTATATAAAATAATTTGAAACTACAAACATGGATAGATAGAGAGAGTATTACTCCGAGTTCATATAAAACTGACAAGAGTTGTTCTTGGTACAGTGTTTAATCTCAGACTGCCCATAAATATACACAGCTGTGGTATCAAATAGCATGGGAGAAATTAACAGATATAAACAATAATAAAAGTGCTAAGTTATTGTTTCGCATTATACAAACTAACACTGAAGTATTTTGGTAGAGAGAGTGGCGGATCCAGGATTTCCCCCAAAAGGGGGGACCCACATGTGTTTTAGTCAAACTACTCAGCCATTCTGGGGCCACATCTAGGTTTTACTTGTAAATATGTGGCGAAAAGGGGGACAGGCCCCCGCCCCCTCTAAATCCGCCACTGAGAGAGAGAGAGTATGCCAGATCCATGTAAAAATGACATCGGTTATAACATGAGACATGGAGGTGCAGATTTAGGGCTTGGGACATCAGATTCGACATAAAACTTCAAGTAGACTTTCTTTACACCAACTTGTTTTCAAAACTAATTAATAAATGTAGATCTACAGTTGAAGGCCTTCATTAAAATGCATTAATAACTGTTTGTAAATATGCCTTAAAACAGTTCCCTCTCCCCTGACAAAAGAAAAAAAGGGAAAAAAATAAAATAAAAATGAAAAAGGTGTAGTCTTACAGTTATCAGTCGCTGAGGTATGAACGATAACTCGTGTTTAAATACCAAAAGAAAGAGAGCACTATCCAATGAAAGGATACGTTGCATCCTGCATCTGTACTGACAAGATGGCGTCGATGGAAACTCCGCAATGAGACATGTGAGAGATGTATTTTACGATATCTCTCGACCGTTTTTAACACTGGTAAAAAAACGACGAAGTCAGTGATATATAAAACAAAGTAAGTAAAGATTGGAATGTAATTTGAAACGGTTTTACATTGATTTACTGATTTAGATCAGACTATTGAACACATCACTTCCACTCAAAGCACTGGAATGGGGTCGGTCTCCTCTCGGTGTTGATATCGATAACGGATCGTGTGGCCTTTTTAATGAAAACACATTTAAAATGTGAATCTATGCAGTAAGTATATACTTTATTGATGTACCTGTGATTTAAATTTTAAGCTGATTTTAGCAGATATCCGGAAGTGTTTATGTCATCATCGTCATGGAACGTCGATGTATTCGCTTGAGCGGTTCTGTTAGCTTATAAATAATCTGTGGATGGAATACCTTTACCTCGCTTTTGTCGCGGAAAACGTTAAGATAGTATTTGTTGTTTATTGATGAAATTTCCATTACATCATACTCATGAAATTCAGCCTTATTTTACATTTAACTAAACGGTACTAATCCGTAGTATGTGTTAGGCCAGTGTAGAGACATATAATATACACAGAGACTGGAAACTCCTGTTGAAAGCTATATAGCTCTCTCACATAGGTAACATTTCCTGACAGGCATCCTGATAAACTGGATGCAGGGAATAAAATTAGCACACGCCCAGTTGCATTTGCGAACATTTTCACGGCAGGGTGATGAAAACTTTGACCAACAGTCGCCCAGATGGTGATTACAACATTATCTGTAAATGTCCGTTTTTCTTTTTTTCTTTCCGTCTAGTCTGTATCCAAAGTCTGGGTCCGAGAGAAACTTATTGCTAAGTATGTCACACTGTTATTTTCAAGCATACTCGCGATTTGATGAGTGCGTTTACATGTGTTCAAGGTCACGAGTTTCCATCAACGCGACAGTCTCTTCTCGGCATGTAGCGTTACATTGCGGAGTTTAAAAACCCAGACAAAAGAAAATTGGAAGCCACAGAGTACTCCAAGGAGTATGAGAAAACTAAGAGAGCTCGCTCCTTTTCGAAAAAAAATGGACCGAAAATCGTCCATATTGCATACAACACGACAAGGGCACAAAAACTCAGTTTGTAACGGGCAGCAAGAACTTTATGCTCGATAGCATAGAGAAATGGAAATTGAATTTGAATAAAATTTACTTTAATTTAGGTATTTCAGCTTTGTATAATGAACGCACCCTGAAAAAAATAGTTGGGCCCCTAACTTTTTAGCTGGGTCCCTAAATTGTATTTTCTAGGGGCCAGTCTGGCCCCTAGATCCTGCAGCCAATTTTACTCCCTGCATATGTCCATCATATTGTTCTCGGCATTGGTTCACTTAAAAGTTTTAAGCTCGTAAAGAAAAGGAATTAGCTGTGATCTTTAAACATAGGTAGTTCAGTTTAGTTAAAAAGGCAATATACATGTACAAACAATTTGAATCATTAAACATTTCATTTATGGTCCATTCAATGTGAAACCATAGCCCCGATTAGAAGTCATTTGATGGCGAAAGACCTGTTAAAACATTCAGTCAGTTGCAATCAAATAATTTACACAATATTGAAGCACATGTGACCATTTTTCATTTATAGCACCTTCATTGTTTATTTAAGTTATAGTTCATTAATTTTCCTATGAACTGTCTATAAATCATATATAATTACCCAGGCAAGTGTGAGGATCTCATGACATTTTTCTCCTTACTACTGACCCAGTTGAGAAACGACCACGGCGAGAAAATTTGTTAAAACAACAAAGATGATATCCTCTGTGTAACTTAATTCACATGTTTTTGTTCAGAAAGGTTGTCAGACACATTTTATACCACTGAGTGTGAAAAATTTTGTTCGTTACACGATTTTATTCCAAGTTTACATAGGCAGTAAATCTACTATCTGTTTTTCATCCAGAAAACCGATAGGATACTATAAGCGACAAAATAATGGTATTACCTGTCGATATATTACTTATTTTATAATGGAAGTAATTATAAAAATATTAGAGAAATTAAAGTTGCCATTTTAGTGCAAAATAAAGAAGTTATCAACACGTAATTGGACATATTGCAATGTGAATTTTCTTTAGCTGCCTGGATTGTCATTTTCTTTTTATTTTACACAAGAGGGAGTAAAACAGTTCATATTACGTCAACAATTCATATAAGATAAATCATTATTTTGTTTGTTATTTACGATCAGAATTTTTAAATAAATACAACATTGTTATTTACTGCCCATGAATGACAATGACAGACGCTGGTGCTTCCCCTGGGGTGATAATGCTGATTAGTTAAACAAACGGTAGTAAAGGCAGGTGCACTGACTGCATATACCAACAACTCGTAAATGACAACAAGTGCTGTTAAATTAATAAATATATAAAGAGAAATAAACATTTAGAAAAAGCAGGAAATGAAGACGTTTCACTAAAAACCTTGCTTTTAAAAATATTCATGTAATGATTAATGATATAAGTTTGTCTCGATTTTGTTAGAAAGAAAAAGGAGAATATTATTTCTACACATCGATGGAATTAACATAAAAGGTAAACAAGTAATAAGTGACTGTAGAATTTGAACCAAGGTGCGTCGGCAGGAAAAGACCAACTGTGCTATACATCCCATGCGATATCCGACTTATTAAAATTAGTGTATTGTAGAGTTAATTAGCATAACAAAAGGACATGCATTATATGCCTGACGAAGAGGCGAGTTTCCAGTCTCTGTGTATATATGTCTCTGGTTGGGCACACCCTCTCATTTGAGGGATACTCTCATAAACTGTACACAGAATTGTTGAAATTACTGTTATAATCTGAACTTGCCAAAGGAATGATGGAAATCACAAATAAAGTCACTTAAATTACCAAAATATTTTGTAAGATTGTGCTATTTAGCTTATGAAAGTAGCAGATCCAGGATTTCCAAAAAGGGAGGGGGGCACATGTGTATTACTATTAGCAAACTACTCAGCCATTTTTGGTGCCAAATCTGGATTTTTACTTGCAAATATGTAGCAAAAAGGGGGGGGGGGGGCTTGGCCCCCTCAGGCCACCCCCTCTAAATCCACCACTGATGATTTTATGAAGTGCAGAAGATGCTGAAAATTCTCAGATATTACATGTACCAGTATATGTGGTGTATGGAAGATACCCTGATATGAATATGATCTACCAGAAAAACATAATTATGATAATATATCAAATTGTAGATACCATATAGTGTAAAACCTACATGATTACAGACAATAGTAACATCCAAAAAGTACATCACATCAGCCTGAGGTATATCAAAAGTTTGATAATGGTTTATCTCCTAAGAAAGATAACTCTCATTTGCTCCTAACCGTATCGACTTATCAAGTCTTGTCACTGAGATGATGCCACACTCGTAACTGAAACTGAAGTTTTTCTTTGCGCTGTATTTGTTGAGTGGTAAGTATTTGGATTCTTCAGTTTCTACAAAGAATCCTGTATTTTGAAATATCATCCATGCAAACTGCAGTCATATGAAATTTAAAGAAGTAAAGGGGATCATTCTTTGTAAGATTTTTCATCAGAACTATGAATTTCACATTTTCTATCATACCTCTTAATTACAAATAGTGACAAGTTGTTTTTTGTTGGAGAGGAGTTGTCAAGAAATCCTCCAAATGTAGTAGATCTAACTAGGATTGCAAAGGCTTCTTGCAAACATGATGTACAATTCAGTTTATTTTCTGTTTTCTGTTTTTAGTTTGACGTCTTTCCTATCTCCTAAAAGCCAAATTGCTTCGGTATACATTTATTTGATTACCCGGTAATGAATGTTTCACAAACACATAGTTACTTGTTGAAATAGGATTTAGTAAATTGTTTGACGAGAGTTACTTGTTGAAATAGGATTTAGTTAATTGTTTGACGAGAGTTTGCAAATTTTTTGTTGATAGGTCGAGTAATGGTGTTTAATTCAGATTTGTAGACAGTGTAATTCAGGTAGAGTCAATGCCAAATCGGCAAATGTTCTATTTTTCAGAACAGTTAAGCACTTGATACAATGATAATTGATTTATCTAGGTATTTTGCATGAATGATATATTGATCATTATCCAGTCTTTTATATCTGTTACAGGAAAATCAATACATGTATTAATTTGTTTACTCCCTGAGGTAAAATACGTTTTTAGCTCACCTGAGCCAAAGGCTCAAGTGAGCTATTGTGATCAATCACCGTCCGTCGTCCGTCCGTCGTCTGTCGTCCGTCGTTAACTTTTCACATTTTCGACTTCTTCTCCAGAACCACTGAACAGAATTTGATGAAACTTGATAAGCATGTAGTACTCATGGTCCCCTACAAGTGTTGTTGTTTTTCGTCCGGATTCATTAACAGGTGGCGCCACCACAGGCAAAAGTAGGTCAAAGAGGGTACCCTCCTTTGACAAACTTCTTCTTCAGACCGGGGGCATACAGAGACAAACCGAATGCATAGGAATGATCTAGAGGGATGTGTGAAGAAGTGTTGTTATTTTTGGTTCCGTTCCGAAATCAAATTTTTGACGTTTTTTCATTTTTATTTTGGACTTTGTTATTTTAATGCATTAAAGAGTTATTATTTTCTTTTAGTAAACATTGATGCATTCATTTGGTTTCATTTAATCATTTCTATGGTAAGGAATGCTGGTGTGAAGGAATTTTTTCAATATCTCGTTTTTTGAATTTTTTATGAATTTTTTAAGACTTCCAAGAAAAGGGGGGAGGGACAATTTTTCATATCTTCAACTTGATCTACAGAACAACTTGAAGGATTGTGATAAAACTGGGTAGGATGCAAGTACTCATAGTCCTTTTCAAAGGTTTTGTTTTTTGTGCGGATCATCCAAATTGGTTAACAGGCCACCATGTCTAAAAGTAGGTCTCACAATGGTACATATACCACTTGGTAATTGAAATATGGAGAGTAGCGGTTCAAATCCAGCTGTGGTCAAAAAATTTTTTTTTTTTTTACACATCTAAATAAGTTTTTAGATATTTCTCAACACTCAACATATGAAATTAGGAATTTTACGTTTAAGACTTCCAAAAAAAAAAAAGGGGGGGGGGGGGGGGGGGTGGCCATTTTACACATTTTCAACTTTTTCTACAAAACTGTTTAAAGGATTTTAATAAATCTTGGTAGAAATAAGTCACTTATGATCCTCTTCAAATTCTGTTGTTTTCATCCAGACCTCTTTACAGGTGGCGCCACCATAGTCAAGAGTAGGTCACAAAAGAGTTCCCTCGTTTAACAATATTCTTTTTCATACGGGCTGTATACAGAGACAAACAGAATGCATAGAAATGATCTAGAGGGATGAGTGAAGATGTATTGTCATTTTGGTTCCCTTCCAAAATCAAATTTTAGAATTTTTTCGACATTTCTTTGGACTTGGTGATTCAATGCAGAAAAAAGTGTCATATTTCCTAGTTAATTGATAATGATGATTTCTTATGGACTATTGTGATCATAATTATGGTAAGGATTGTTACTTTGAAAGAATTTTGTCAATATCTCAATTTTTGGATTTTCTATGAATTTTTTAAGACTTCCAAATGAGGGTGTATAGGAACAATTCAATCACATTTTTCACTTCTGCTGTTATACCACATGAAAAATTTTAATGAAACATGGAATACATGAAGTACTAAAAGTCCTCTATCTCTATCAATTTGGTAAATTTCATCCAAATTGGTTAACAGATAATGCCACCATGTCTAAAAAGCAGTTCTCACAATAGTACATATACCACTTGGTAATTGAAATATGGAGAGTAGCGGTTCAAATCCAGCTGTGGTCAAAATTTTTTTTTCATTTCTTTACACATCTAAATAAGTTTTTAGATGTTTCTCAACACTCAACATATGAAATTAGGCAATTTTAAGTTAGATCTGGACAATATTTGAAACAATTGTTGTTCATGACCCAGACTTGAAATCAGTCAACAAAAGGCCCCACCTAAAGAAAATGACTAACTTGTTGCCCTGAATGACTTCTTGCAGAGACAAAGGAAATGCTTAATATCAAAATCACCTGAATGGATGTGCAAAAAAGTGTTGTTTTTTATTCTAGCCTGAAATAAAATTTGACATATTTTCGACATCTGTGTTGACTTAGTCACATTAATGCAAAAATAAATGAATTCTTCCTTCATGCATGACTGATAATCTAGGTACTCAGGTGAGCGATATAGGCCCACTTGGGCCTCTTGTTTTGGTATTAAAATCCATTTTTTGCCAAAATGAATATAATTGAAACTTACTCAACACAGATTAACTTATTTCTTAAAAAATTCTGAAATTTTCTATTTAATCTTTCTTTCATTTATACTTGAGAAGATTTGTGTACCCTTAAAGATTAAGGTTCAGTGTGTATAACACCCCCAAACTTTTTTTCTCCAGTCACAACACTTCAAACTCCATGATGCATAAATGCTCTACAGAACAAAGTGTATCTTATTTATCTTGTGTAACATCTAGATTCAAAGTGCATAAATCCATACATTGACATAATAGCCACTTATTATTTTCTCAGTATCCATAGAGCTCTGTTGTCATGGATGTAGGTTTGTTACTGGTAATATTGTAAATCAAATTGTTAAAAAGAACATATTCAAGATATAGAAAATAAGACAGGTCTTGGTTTTGAGGAAAGGTAAAGACAATTAAATGAAAATAAGCATTTCATAAACAGTTTTAGTTAAATGTATTGGAACATATTTTAGTGTATTTTAAGTTTTATGAAAAGTAATTAACTGAAATGTTGACAGGAGATGCAAATATAAAGGACAGTGGTCACCAACCCCACCTTTCAGCCTTGTGGTTTTTGCAAAAAATAAAATTTGATAAGAGATAGATTTATTTTGTATGGTATGTTGCTTTTAAGAATATCAATGGAAAATGGCAGAAGAAATGTTTAAATTGAACCTTTCCATTTTAAGATAGAGTGTAAATGTAACCCAATTTTATTATATGCTTGACTTGCTTGTTGTTTTGCAAACAAATTTGTCACAAAGGTATCACATTGGGTCTTTGCATGCGCTCTTATCCTTTAAAGAATGTGGTTCTTTCTTTTGCCAATTCTGTACAAGACTCCAATTTTCAAAGGTTCTGGGTAGAATTTTTCCATATGAGATATGAGGATGTCAAATATATTCATTAACTGCATATGCAGCTTGCTGATAGGGTATGTGTAAAAGTATGATTGTATATGGCCTTATGTTTCATGGTCTTTACTTTCTTTAAAACTTTTAAAGCATCAAAATTTGTGACTATCTTTGTTTAATTCTTACCAAGTTTCCTCAAATTCAGTCTAGAAGTAGTGAAGATAAAGTTGAAAATTTGAAAAAGCAATACCGTGTTACATCAAAATTATTTATGAAATGCTTTTTAGCATTAAAATGACATAGTTCAAAGTCAGTCAAAAGTGAATAAAATATTATCATTTGGACAGTAATCCAAAACAACAACACTTCTTCACACATCCTTCTATAGTGAGAACGAGAGAGCTACTGTGCACTTCATTGTAGAAAGTAGTACTATAAAGACCTATGCGATTAAAAAAGTGTTTACGTATGATTTGTTGAGTTTACTTTATATTAGCATTTGTTTTGTTTATGGTATTTATTTACAATACGATTTTAGCAAGTATTTATTGACGACCAAAAAAAAAAAAGTCAAGAAAATAAATAATCCGTCCCTGGATATCAAAGAAATAAATATTTCATCATTCAAAGATCTGAAAATAAATAATCCGATTCGACTAAGCTTGTCAGATGCCCCCCCCTCCCTTTCCTCAGCATCAAATGGTGGTTCCCCAACTACCCTGCGGCTCATTTAGTCGGTAGAAGTAGTAGTGCAAGTGTAAAATTGAGTAGATTCTATTATCAAGAGCATTTGAATCAGACTTTGAAGTAGAATAAGATAAATAGTAGGTTATTCTGAGCAGATTTATCAAAATTTACCCTACAACTTCAATGATATCTTGGGGATATAGATGTGATACTATTTGAAGTCAGTGAAAAGCCTCAATGGGAATAGCACTGGTGTGACTTTATACAAGAATCCAACAGATATTTGCTCTATGGCTTAGAGTAATCACAGACTTTTATAATTTAAAGTTCATACACTCGACCGAATGCTGGTGACTATCTCTGGATATTCCCGTCTACTCTACCATTATACTTTTACCAACACCATATATACATGTTATACAATAAAACCAACAATCCAATAATATCGATAAGTATACATATAATGAAGTATTATAGATTACAACATTCCAATTAACATTGATAAGTAATTTGCGTTTTTGTGACTTGATAGTACATTGTATTTGTATTTGGCTACAGCATTTTTAAAATGTTTTGCATCAACATACGCATTACTGAAAACTGCGAATCAATGCAACTAACTATAGTAGAGAACATACAGTACAGTCCGGCTGGAACTTTAAATGCCTACTGTCCACAGTGGGCAGTCCACCTGAATTTTCAGTGGGCATTAGGAGTGGACATTTACCTGAGTTATCAAGCTGTTCACTTACCTTATGTTAATTCCAGCTGGCTCTTATAAGAATGTCCACTGTGTCCAGTGGGCATTTTTAATGCCCATTCTAAAAATGCCCACTGTGACCAGTGGGCAAATTATGTTCCACCTGGACTGTACTGTAAGACGAGAGCAGCCTTAACCTTGCCTACATGATAAAGTAGCTTGAATTAGCCAATCTTCTATGTGATTTATCATCGATTTTCAGCCGATTTGCAAAACACAGCTCGTAATTTGATGTTGGGTGGGTGGCGGGCATCAGCATTTGGTTTCGGGACTCTTACTCCTACAACTGAACTATTTCAGTGTTGTTTCCATGAAACTTCATACACATACTCCCCATCAGCCGATGATGTGCCCTATTGATTTCGGAATCAAAAGGTCAAAGGTCAAGGTTGTAGGGCCTGTAATGAGTGACAATGGTTTCTGGACTAAACATTCTCCCTATATCGTTATGAAATTTAAGACGCATACTCCACATGAGCCGAGGAGGTGTCCTATTGATTTAGGGATCAAAAGTTCAAAATATATAAGGGTATAGAATCCAGGGTATGAAAACGTTATTGAATTTTGGCGACTTTCTTGTTATACCCATGCCTTGATGAGGTGGAGATATACTGTGACCCATACGGGCGTCTTTATCTGATTGTCCCTCTGAAACAATCAGTTTTTCCTGATTAAAAAGGATCGGGTTCGGGACCATAAACTGAGAAAATACTTTAGTAAGTCAAATTTCAAGTTTGTGTATTTTAAAGATAATTTTAAAGTAAATGAGGTTTTTATTTTAGAAAGGGACGTCCCTGTTTTAGAATTTATTTTATTCATAGACAAAATTAAACCATCATGCATAACAATTTATTTGAACGTTTGACAATAGAAAACATGTACTTCAAAATGAAATATTGACTTAAGTATTTTCTCAGTTTATGGCTCCGGACCCCGGGTTTACTAAAATTGTAACAGCTCTGGCAACTAACTTGGAAATGATCTATACTGGTAGTGTACCAGTTACCGGCTAAGACGAGTGACCGACTACTACGTTTTTTCGACTTTTGAAACGTAAATTTTATGAGATTTTTTCACGTGATTGTTTGCAGTACACAGGATACTAAATATTACATATGAAAATTTCGTCAATTCACGTTTTGAATACCCTTGATAACGTAGTAGCTGGTAACTTGTCTTAGCCGGGGACTGGTCCTTCACCTATACATATCAAGACCATAGGAAGCATTTCAAAAGTGGAGGCTAAACCTTGAATTTCGTTTCCTTTCGTAACATGATAGAAATAAAATTAGTCCATGTCAGATTGTCGCCCCCCCCCATAAGTCCCCCCTTTTTGGTTCTTACGGGCATGCATACTGGCTAAGTTAAACTTTCATCATTCTGCACAAGTATGGTCCTTGATGGGGATGTCCTTGATCGTCATATCAGTTGTCTCGATCTGGATGAGATACTCTGACTGTAAGAATGACCAGTCGGGAGAAGGACACACTATTGTAGCTAATTCTGCCAATCTTATCCGTTTGTATGTGTGACGTGTTGTTGACTGGGTGGTGGTTGTAGTGAAGAGGTATCCTACTGTTAAACCGTTGTGCGGAGATAACAATTGGGGTGAATTTCCGATCGATTTTACCCGTTAACACGTGTCAGTATATTTATTGTGACGTACATGTACACTACTTGGAATATCGTTCATATCGCATTGTGTAAATACATATAAGACATTGCCTAGGGCTGTCCTTGGGATTAGTGTTAAATTGATTATCATACACAATGGAGACACATTGTTGATCTGGGATATTATTTATTTCTTTGTACATCATGTTCAAGTAATGAAACATATATACATGTAGATACATTCATTATATCTTTTATGTACAAGTATGCGGTTTTGTAGCATGATATAAATGTAAAGGATGTAAAAATAACTTGTCAAAGCTTTAAAGGTAAGCTGACTTGGGGATCCAGCCTCCCTACATAATTGCTTATTGTGGACCTTAGGTATATACACATATAATTTGAATTATTTGATGGTAAATAATACAAGCTTATGCACTTTTTTCGCCACATTTACAAGTAAAAATCCAGATTTGGCATCAAAATGGTTGAGTAGTTGGGCTATTACATATGTGGGCCCCCTATTCGGAAATCCCAGATCTGCCACTGCTGTGTATAAATGTTGAAGAAATTCTGTAAATGTTTCACCTTTACTCTTTACCTTATGATATTATCAATTTGTTGTCTAGTCATTTTGTCAATGTTTTACTGAATAAATAGATCAGTCAAAACAAAAGATCTTTAAAAAATAAAATATCTTTAAAATATTGGAATTGATAATACTTCCCCTCCAAATCTAACCTGTCAGACCTGAATTTGACTTTCTGATAGATTTAGAGGGAAATTGTGATGTAAAAGATTCAGACTCTGCTGTAGCCCAAAATTTGTTACATGATAATTTATATTCACTTTTTAAAAATCCAGAGTTATTACATCATTCAATTCATTTTCTTTGCCATAATATATATGCATTTAATTCTGAATTTTTCTGCCCTTAAGAACCTGTTTTATATCTAAACATCTAGGTCACTAATATGAAAATATGTTCCAGGTCGAAGAAATTTGGACTGATATGTATTTAATAGTATTTTAGTATCACAGTGGTCTGCAGTATAGATATTGATTGAGGATTAATAATTACTAGTCCTTTGTGTACTGTTATCATAACAAATCCACCTTCTGTTAGGTGCATACATGTATTTCAAACAGTATGTACTTACCGAGTTGTTTAAACTTACTGCTTCATGATAGGAAGGTCTGGTGTTTGAATCCTGATAAATTCTTGTGAGTGCATGATCCTTCAGATTAAACAGACAAAACGGAGGTTTTATGACACGGGAAACGTTGTTACATGTATATAAAGGAAAACCCCTCAGTATAGTGGTTAAGCTCCTTGATAAATCAGTGTTTAAGCATGGCACAGTTAAAGTGCCACCAACATATAGATGATAATATTCTTTGCCTTTGGGTGATGTTACACATTATTAATCATTTACTTAATATGACGTTTATATCACAGGGTTTACTGTAAGTTATACTACTGATGTTGAGTAAGAGTATAGATATAGGACAGTGTAGTGCAAACATTACCCTAACAATGAACATGTATCATGTAGGCCATCTCTTCTATATGTATAATATTTGTTTTTTCATTGTTACAGATTTCTAAAGACTACAGGACACTAGTGAGCTACCATGGAGATTTGGCAAAAGATCCCTCATTTACTAACTGTTTCATTGTTGTTTGTTATACTTATCATCTTCTGCATGGGATCAGGAGGATTAGGTCCAGATAAACTTGAGGGATTTGATCCTGTTGAGCACTATGGGAAATGGCCAACCATCATCATGTATATCATGAGGATTTTGACGCTTATTCCTTTGCCTATTTCTTTTGCTAACTTCTTTGGGATCTTACTATACAACACACATCCTGAAAAGCCAAAGTTAAAGAGTGCCACTCTGTTTGGTCCATTTATTTGTTTTCGTGTTGTTACTCGAGGCACAATGCCAGATCTTGTGAAGAAAAATGTGAATCGTAATATTGAAATGTGTTCTCATATAGGATTAGACAATTTTATTTTTGAAGTAGTTACAGATAAGGCTGTTCATTTACCAAAGTCGGGACGAATACGAGAAGTAGTCGTACCTTCGAAATATAAATCATCAAAAGGTACATTGTATAAGGCTCGTGCTTTGCAGTACTGTTTGGAAAACGGGGTAAACCAACTAACAGACAATGACTGGATTGTGCACCTTGACGAGGAAACCATCCTTACAGAGTCGTCTATTGTTGGCATATCTAACTTTATCCATGACGGAGATGCAACTTTAGGACAAGGAGTGATCACCTATGCCAATGAAGAGATAGTCAGCTGGATTACCACTATAGCTGATCTGGTTAGAGTTGGCATGGACTATGGCCAACTTAGATTTGCTTTGTCTTACTTACATGTACCATTTTTCAGTTGGAAGGGTAGTTTTGTTGTCACCAAAGCTGGTGTAGAGAAAGCGGTTTCTTTCGATTTTGGTCCAGAAGGCAGCATTGCAGAAGACTGTTTCTTCGGACTAACAGCATGGAAGCATGGTCATAAATTTGGTTTCATTCAAGGAGAAATGTGGGAAAAGAGTACATTTTCACCATTGGATTATATAAAACAAAGAAAGCGGTGGGTACAGGGCATTATAATGACGTTTCTAAGTTCAACTATTCCATGTAAGCAGAAGTTAGGGATATGTGTAATGATACTAGGCTGGCTCAGTATGCCATTTACTGTGCCCAATATTGTTCTTGTCCCGATGTATCCCCTCCCACTGCCACGTGTTGTGAACTTGTTATGTGGTTTTATGGGAGGGATGATATGTTTTCTGTTTGTATATGGTGCTATGAAATCCTTTAATTATCGTAGAACTGGTCTACTCAAATTCTTGTTGCTATGTGTATCTCCTTTAGTGTTGTTACCAGTTTGTGTTGTCATGGAAACATGTGGTGTTATTACTGCACTATATTCATGGAAATCAAAAGGGTTTCATATAGTGAAAAAAGAACTTAGTACAACAATCAATGCAAAAAGTGTATATAGGAAGATTGAACCAGCTTTTGAAGTGTAGTTATTCCTTTTACAAACATTCCTGTGATGACCTGTTTGAATCATCATCAGTCGTCAGACATGACTCATGTATACACTATGAACTAACTCGAGTTATTTCTGAAAAATTTATCATTTGCTGATGTCATGCCATATAATTTTCTTGCCTTAAGTTATTCATGAAATACCATAAGAGTTTGGTTTCCTACTCGTTTTCTTCCTAATAGGGTGTGTAAATCTCATCGACTATTTGGATACCCTGATGACGTGAAATAGCATAGAAAGGGAGGTTGTTTGGATATGGAAAAAAAAAACTACATACATGTACAACTATTTATTTTGATAAAGTGATAGTTTTAGATTATTTGAATTTGCATACGAGAAGGGAAATAACATAATTTAATTCCTTTATTGGTATTACATGTACTATAGTTTTGATGTACCTGAAAGTTCTCCTATCACTGAGAGAATTATGTCCTGGTATCAAAGAATATAATAACAATAATGAGACTTACAAACCCTGTTTGTTACATACGTAGGACATTGGCTAATATAATGTGGTTGATAGTCCAAATGGTTTACTGGTAATTTTGTACATGTATTCACAAAACCATGACTGAATATTTATCAGTTTTGTTTACTTAAGGTAACATACTGCATGAAGAGAAGCAACATTCTGATTTATAGCTTATACTTTTGACGTAGTAACTGTGCATGTACTTGTATTTTGATTTGTAACCCATGTGGATGATACAGCGGAGAAAGGTAGTCTAAGCTTATCTCTGCTGATGTCATTTTGGTTTCCCTTAATCTTCCTTGTTTGTTGGCAACTGTTTCATCTCTTCATGAAGAAATGCTCAAGGGTTAAGAGAATTAATAATCATTATCTTATACAGATTTCATGCGCGGATACAGAGGGGGGGGTTAGGGGGGTCTGGACCCCCCCTGGAATCCGAAAATTTTACCAAAAAAAGGTAATATTTGGGCATTTTGGGGGTTGGACCCACCTCGTCTAAGAGAAAAATTTACCTTTTTTGGTTGGACCCCCTCTGACAAAAAATTCTGGATCCGTGCATGGATTTGGTTGGTTTTTGTTCACATTATTGATAGGCGGATGTGAATGAATTGTATGTTAAAAAGTTGAGTAATATTCAAAATATATGTATACATGTTTGTTTAGTGTTTTTCACAGGGAACAGTGGCAGTGAGATAGTTCTGGTGCTTAACAACGGAAAAATTGTTTTATCTTTTTGTTTTGTATTTTATTGCCATCTTCTCTTCTAGTCATGTTTTAGTTTTCTTTTTAACAAAAAATACTTGTTCACAGAAATTAAATTTTAATGATGTTTTGATTTGTAAAAGTGGTTTTAAGAGTTTTGTTCTTTATTGTAAAAGAAAGATATAAACATTTTCTGAGACATTAAAGAAACATCCTGACTGAGAAAGAAACAACATATTACACCACATTTATTAGTATTAAGGAGGGAATAAAAAGGTTGGTTTTGTATTCGCTTTTGAAGTCATTTCATGAAGAGGGTTGAGTAAGACAGCACACCTTTCAGCTGGACAACTTCTACATCGCCAAGCATTATATACCCATTTGTATTAATTGTAAGGTATTGGAGTTAGAGCCCTTTGATATATGGGATATTCTACATCAACCTTTTTTTTAAAATTTTTTTAATATTTTCATGATGATAATGGTTGAAAAGTTATATTGCTACCTTCGAATCAACAATTGAAGTCGGTAGATAATTATTATTATTAACCAGAGTAATGAATCTATCATTTCCTGATTGGCTATCAAGTGTAGAGTGGAAGTAATTTTTTCTTCATGCTGTATTAAACTACGCACTTCTACTTAATTTTGAATTATTTCTAATTCATCTTCGTCCTTATTTAAGATTTAAGCTTGTTGTGTTCAATTAATATATGCACTGTGCTTTATTTATACAACTGTATTCAGAATTTTAGCCCTGTATTATGAGTAATATATCATATTGGTTTTACTGTTTAAGGTGCAAAGAATATATTGATTATCTTAGTATTGTAAGAATTATCATTAATCAAAGCAATTAAAAAAGACACTTTCTTTTGTATATAAGTATTTGAATCCCAAGACCATATATACTGTAGTTATACATGTACATGCATTTTAGACTAACAAATCTTGGGCATATAGTTTTGTGCATCTGTCTTGGATATAACATCTGAAGTTTTATAAGAGATACACGAAGATACACGAAATACATAAAGTTTCCTTGTTACCAGTAATTTATTTTAAGAAGTGTATATACAGCATAGTATCCACTACTGAGGCTGTTTCAAAGAAGGTCAAAGTTGATAATTGGTTGACATTGACCTACATAAATGTACCATACTAAAATAGCAATTTACCCTAAACACACCTTGTTTCAAATTTAAATTGAAGAAACTTTAAAGAGGAAATGAAATACAATGTGAAGGTCATTTATCCAAGTTTATGCTTTCGTTACATTGCATGCATAAATCTTTTGTTGTTGGAATATTAGTGTGGAAGAAGTCTTTCATTGTAAAGTATTTTACAATTACTGGAGGTTTTGTAGAATGATGATTTATGGTGCTTTAAGAAGGATAAAATTAAAAAAAAATTGATTAAATAAAAAATTCAAATTTGTCACAATATAAAGTAACACAAGCCTTTAAAAGGTTATAAAATTTACTCAATACGCATCATTATTACATTATCATTGTTATACATATATGCATCACTTCAGTCTAAATCTTAAAATAGCACTATATGACATGTCATTTAAAACTAAATTTTCTGTACTTTAGTGCATATCCTCTGTTATTACCTCATAATAATGTGAAACAGTGTACATTGTATATTTCCTACAATATTACCCTTTGTGCTGTAATTTGATTTTAATGTATTTATATTATTAACTACGCAGGTTTTAGTTCTTATTATTTTATGAGATGTATTAACTTTTATGTGAAAGGAGTTTTCCTTTTTTTTATCATATGTCAACATTATACTGTATTAAGAAAGAAAACGAGGACATCAGTCATTTCATCATACCATGGTAAATATTTTGATTTTATTGTAAGCTCTATAAAAACTTTTTGTTAGGTATGTTTATATTTTGTATTTTAAGAATTTTAGTCCCATGAGTATAAACACTTTTGTCTGTACTCCTGTTGATTCATCTGTCTGTTTATCATTCTGTGATCATGAGATTCAGATTTGGATATAGATTTAGTTATGAAAACATGGCATCACCTGATTTTATGTCAATAGGTCAATCTTGCAGCATCTTAACTTTGAGTGGAAATAAAGATAAAAATGTGGTTTTTGGATGACATCTTAAATGTCCTTCATCAGATTCAGGTGAAATCTTTATGCATGTTTATGAAAAAAGGGAGATGCCTATTCATTTGATGTCAAAGTGTAAAAGGTCAAGATCACAGTATACTATCAGTAATTAAGAGGGAAATTACAGTAAACAGATGGTTTTCAAAAAATAACTCAACTGCCATACATCAGAGTCATACTCAATTTGGATATGTTGTTAATATTCAAGAGAGGAATATGCCTATTGATTTTTAAATCTATAAGGTCAAAGGTCCAGATCTTCACAAGTGAAAATATGGGAAAAAATGAAAGATCAATAAAGGAAAAGAAGTACATGTACTAGGTACACAGGCTGCAGCAAACCCAAATATATATATTTGTGTGAACATATGTTTTACATACATTTGCTAGTAATAAATAATAATAATACAGCTCAAGTTTGGTCAGAGTTGACCTACTGACCTTAGACTTGAGCAATGCCTCCTAATTATTTGTTTATCTTTAGTGGTAACACAATGTGAATCTATTATGCGAAGTTGTGAATGTGAACAAAAGTATTACATGTATGCATGTCTCTAAATATGGTATTTTTGATATATTTATCAGCCATCTTATTTTAGATTGTGAAATTTTTCTTACTGTCAGTTTAAAATCATCGAAATCAAACTTCCCCTTTAGAAAATTTGAATTTGATGTTCATGATTTTGTTGAATAAATTTAAAGCATGATGAACATGGTTCATACAGACCTTCCATGATTGAATTTAGGGCCTTTTTAGGGCTTTTTTAGGGCCAAGTGGTCAATTTTTAGGGCCTCTTTTTCACCATTTATTTATGATACAAGGACATAATCATGTGTTAAAGTCCCTTTATTTATTCAATTATATTTGTTTTAATTCTTCTTTTTTCAATTCCAATTTCTCTTCCAATTGTTGACACAGTTTTGTTTTTTGTTTTGCAGTTTCCCTAAGGGAATTTGATTTTGCAATGTGTGAAAGGTTTCTTTCATTCTCGGCTTTCACTGCAAATTCATCTGCAGATTTCTTCAGACTCTCAATATCTAGTCTTGCTTGTTTACACTGACATTCAAGTTCCTTTATTGCATCTGTCACTTGTTTCCTTTTCCTTGATTGTTCATCTGAATGTTTTTTTGTCCTCTGTTCATCTAAATAGTTTTCATATTTCCTCCTTGAAGCTGCTGCATATTGTAACAGTTCCTTTGTTATTGGGACATTGAGAACACCACCTACTTTATTCACATAGTCACAAATTAATCTTTGTGCAATCAATGACTGGTTCTGCAGATTTTCTACTACTATCTCCTTATTTACCGAAAACCCTCTCTCTACAGCAGCCTGGCCATGAGAGAGAACTAGACATATTTTTATTATGTCCATTAATTTTTCATACTGGCCACTAGACAAATGGGAGCACAGAAATTCATCAAGTCTGTCCTCATAAGGTTTGAACCCTGAAAACTTTTCTGAGCCAAGAATTGGAATTTGTGTCTCTAGAAAGCATTCATATTGTCTTATAATCTCATCACATTCCCTTTCTACAACTCTGTTACAGTTAACTAAATAGGCAAGAACTCTTTTGAACTTTGCCTTGCATTGCTTTTTATTTGACACCATTTCCTGTGGGTTGAGCATTGACAAATTTCTCACAAAGGAGTAAGTAGCTGGGCACTTCTCGAGTAATTTGCCTACCAACTTCAAAATGAATGTTCGGCACTCTATTTGAAATTCCATCACTTGCTTCTCACTACATTTGATTTTTTTATCTTTAACAACAGTCTTGAGTGTTTTATCTGCTGAAAAACCTATGTCTACTTTTGAGGGAGGCAGAAATGATGTTTTGTCTGCAAGATCCAGAGAAAATAACTTTGATCCTTCTGCTGCATTTATGACGTCTGGTTTTATTGCTTTCTGAAGAAGTGTTTGAATTATATTGCTTAAGTCTGACACAAGGAATGGCACCATTGGTTTGTCAGTTTGAAAATTTTTTAGAAATGGTTGCAACTGCACAGCAACATATCGGAAAAATTCTAGTTTTGCCTTGATCAAAGGGTCTCTTGTTTTTGATAACACATCTTCATATGATTTACAAGATGGTTTATTGACTTTCTTTTCCTGAACTCTTTGGATGTAGACCATAACATGATCTAGAATGTCTAAGGCCCTCTCACAGGCAGGAACATTTTCCATCCACCTATGGGAGACGAATTTCAATGGCATAATGTTTGAACCTGCAACACAAAGATAGTATATTTTACTTACATGTTTTAGGATTGACATAATGTGAACGTTATGTATTAGTAGCATAACGTATAAACACTGACTTCACTTTCCACATACATGTATACATATATCAACATCATGTCCATCGATCTCAATATATAACAATGGTATTGATGCATGATTACGTCCCAGTTCTAAGTTCACTTTTATGTAATATTTCAATTATTATTTAAGTTATTGATCAGTAAATACATGCATGTGAAAATCAAATACCTGTCATTTTTTGATAGTCCTCTCTTCTTGCTGGACTGTCCTTGAATAGGTAATAAAGACTGGATAGGAGAGAAGATAATCCCCATTCTGTGGATTGGCAGCCCAGTTTGAATGCATTATGCATGGTATGAAGTCCACAGGTTCCAATATTTATCAATGTAACACCAAAGTCTTTCTGGATTTGAGTTTTCATGAGTTCAAAAAACTTCAAATTTACATTAGGCCCATCCATAGATATTTGCACCATGTTTTTGGCATTGGATTTGAGTTCATTAATCCCTTCATTAAAGTGATGAATAAGGTCATTTGCACTTCCATGGCCCATGAAAACAGAGCCAAGATAACGATTCACTACTTGGTCTTTTACCCAGTATCGGACATGAATGTCCATTTGTTTGGTCTGTGCCTTTTTGTTCAAACTTTCATCAAACAGGACTGAATAATATCCCTGTACTTCTTTCATGATTTCAGATCGTATATATTCAGCAATACCAAAGACTGTCAAATAGGCTGTTTTCCTTTCTCCACATTGGAATTTTTCAGCAAATTTGCTGTCGGGAAACATTACTTTAAATAATTCACCCACATTTTCATTTGACTTGTAGGAACTATGGGTTACAATTGTGTGAATTGTCCAAAGAATTTCTGATTTTAAAACATCTTTTTTTATTACAAAGTCGGAAATATTACTAGAACTAATGTTAGATCTGGTAGATGTACTCGATTCAGAAACGCCACTTGCACAGGGCAATGATGACTGTGTATTGTCGGTGCTGCTTACAGATGACGTGGCCGACTGGGGTGCCTTTTTAAAAGCAACAAACGCATCATGTTGCATTGATAAATACGTTTTAGAAGACTCTTTGTGATTTCCACTTTTTTCGTGGGAGCGCAATGCTCCTTCTGCCATTTTTCCAAGGTCTATCGTCTTATTACACCATTTACAGACTGCTTTGTGTTTATCGTCATGTTTCTGTACCCACGCATAGCTTGTCAGCCATTTTGTTTGAAATACGGTCTTTCCCATAATGATTGATAGGTCTCGCTCTACTTGAACCGCTCTAGTTTATGACTCATCACCTCCGACCATGCCGTTCGATGCAATTTACATTGTACTTTCGATATTAAAAATTCGGAACTCCTCTGTTTGGTACATTCAATGCAGTGTCAAAGAAAAGGAAGGTAACTCTTATGAACATCAAGTAATGTTGTGTATTGCAAAGGTTAAAAATCGATGTCGATTGTTTTAAAGAAATTATGAAAACGAGATGACATGTTTTAAACTGAGCTTTTTTAATCATCAGAAATGTATTTTTTAGGGTTTTTGCAGTGAATTCAAGGCCACTGAAAGGCAGTACCAAAGAATTTAGGGCCTTTTTAAGGCTACATCAATTTTTAGGGCCTTTTCAAGGCTGCCCTTCAAATTTAGGGCCTTTTTAGGGCTGTGCGAACCCTGATGAAGTTAGTTTGAGTGATTTTATTTTAATGTAGAATGCTGTAGCCTGGGAAATTGTTTATTTATTGTATGTTTGTAAGATGTACTTGCCTTAATCATGGTGTCTATATGAGGGATAATTATTGGATTTGTAATTCATTGTTCTCATGTTATTTATAAGTTTGTTTAGCATTTAAATAGTTACAGCTTTATAATTTGTATACAGTATGTCACAATAAAGAACAGTATTAAAGTGACTTAAAAGTAAATTTTAGTGACTTGTCTTTTCAAAGTCTTGCAATGAATTGCACCCAAATTGATTTATTAAGGAAACTCCATGTATTGGTATCTATGAAGGAAGATAATTCCAATTCTACATTTTGCAGAAGTGATGATCCTAGACACTTGAATATGTTACACTGCAGTAATAAAAACTCATGTTGGACCCTTTGTTAAGTGTATGTCTTCTGGCACGGACATGCAGATCCCATGCTAAATCATTTTAAATTGTATGTGTGGTGGACCCTATGTAGAATGTATGTCTAGTGACTGGGATATGCAGAACCCATGCTGGACTCTTTGTTAAGTGTACATTTGGTGGCAGGGATATACAAAACCCATGTCAAGATAAGATCAGTAGTTGTCGTGTTGGGGGGGGGGGCATTCAATAGCTGGTTGAGTGTCACACCCTGTTAATGTTGTAGTAATATACTGGTAAGAACAAATTCTTGATGCTGTGAATTTATAATAGTCTCTTTTATTCAACAAACAATTAAGAACATTTTGGGAACAATATCATAAAAACTTCAGAATAAATGACCATGTTTAGATACATGTAAGTATCACGAGAAAAAAGAAAGTACAACTAATTTGTCTTGTAACTGTATCATACTTTTTCAATTGAGACCCTAAATGGATACTGGTCTACATGCAAGTACCTGCATAAAGAGTGCAAAGAAATAAAATGTTGAAAGATCAGATCAGTGATGCTTCAGTCTTGTCAAGAGTCTCTATATAGTATAGAAAACAATGATTTACAAGCTATAATAAAAATAAAAATTGAATATTTCTTTGTTGTGACTGATTTTGTTGTGAGTTATTGCACTTTTTACAATCAATGAAATTTGGTATAAATTTAGCCATGTGAAGATACTAATTACAAATATTCTAGCTCAACCAATTTTTCATTTTCAAAGCAATGCAAATATTACCAATGACAAAGTTCTTGCCAAACAGAAAATTCATATATTCTAGTAGTACTAGAATACACTGTAAATGAAGAAGATACCTAAATATAGCTTGGTTAATTCATACAGCATTCAAAGCATTATTTATAAACAAAGAATTCCTAAGTCTCTTCTCAATGAGTAACAACTCTACATGTATGATCTGATCTGACAGAAGAATGCGTTATTATGCTTATATGTAATTAGAAAAACAAGGAAGCTGCTCAGTTCCATAAAATGTCATTCACAATAGAATTGGTAATTCTATTTTGTAAAGATGAGTAGTTCTGCACTGTACATCACTTAACACTGATTTAATGTTAACTTCTCTCTTAGACTGTGACTGTTGAACCAGCATTCTTATGGTGATTACTCCCTTATTGCCACCACATAAGTGAAGTATTCGTGGCATGGTGTTGAACAATTGTGGTATAACTATAATCTGTGTAAATCTTTTTGCATCAATTATATTTTTTATTATTTATTGTATTTCAAAATCTTCAATTTCACCGCAGATTTTATTTAGATTTTGTTTCAGCATTCATTATTTATAGAAACCTGTAAAATCTGTTTAAAATTTATAGCCATTGGTCATTTTATTTTAAGTCATTTCATTGGTCAGTCATACGCCTATAGCGCACAATTTGAGCTGCATTCTGCCCTTTTTGTTTTCAAGCCCGAACTGTCATTATGCATACTCATCATGTATTTTAATAGTATTAAATATTTTTTGCTTTTTACCTTATAAAAAAGTTCAGATGCATATCAATCAGAGGAACAATTTTGCAATGCTTAAAACTTAAATTATGGAAATATTTATTCTTAACTTAGTACGAGTTACTTCTACAATTTGTTCCGAAAACCTTGAAGATCACGAAAGTTTTTAAATAGTAGTAAAAAGAGATTTAAAGTATATTTTAACATTTTCCTTTGAAACTTCCCTAAAATATACGCTGTTGCTTCCCCTTAAATTCCATTTCCAACCAATCAAGATAAGAATGTTATTACTCTTCCAATTTTTACTTCTTTTTTACATTCCAATCCAGAGCCAGAGGCAAAATTTCATTTGTATAAATAAAACACATATCTCAAAAACACAGCATAAAAACAATTCTTGGTGATGAATAGTCATGAAGTACGGTAACACACAAATCTTTGTTTACTGTCAGACAATGACAAGTTTAAAATCAAAGGCTTGAAGAGCCACAAAGGCGTCGAGTTAAATTTGATTTAAAGCTGTCAAAAGTAGCAGAAATTGACCAGTCGTGTTCATCTTTTTCGTTAAATTCCGATAATTTTTGGTATAGAGTAAAAATAAAAGCTTAAGGACCGACAGCCATATATCATATAAGTTATCATCATAACATTTTATTGTTCTTTACGTCACTCTTGCAAAAAATATGTCAAATGTCTTATCACAAAGAATATACAAGTGAAAATCAATCGAACACCATTGCAATTTTTTTTTACAAAGATAGAAATGGACGAGTTGTTACCATTGCCTGTAAAATATGGAAACCTTATGCTTAATTTGTTTTAAGATATGGTCAGGTCTAGGTTACAGTTTTTGTCTACGCTACTAACACTGACACTGACACTAGGGCCAACAGCTTGTATATATCGTCCAAATACACTACATGTAGTTATTATTTGGTCATTTATTGTATGTGCACGTGTAAGGGCTACAACGCCATGCCGTTCGTCATAATGACGCAAGCTGATTGTGCATCACAATCGCACTTTATCGGTTGATATGGAATAAAATCTTCACATGTAAGTTCTCTGTAATTTATTTTTCATGCATTCATCCTTTACATCCGCATTAAATTTTGTAGGTGATTTGAAAACTTTCTCAGCTGCCATTTTTTATGCCCTCGTGGGAACTTTTCAAGATATGTGGAAGACCATGTGATATATACACATGCTACTTCCCTAATAAGGAAAAAATTAGGCGTGGCTTTAGAAATTTTAGCGGGAAAATACACAACTATGCAAAAACAATTAATTCCTATCAAAGACATATATACACAAATTATATAATGAAAGTATATATGTCTCTGTTCCTATATACATAGGGCTATTTGGCTTTGTGACCAACATCTTGATCATTTAATGCTATTCTGATTGCAACCTAAGCTAGCTATGCTGGTTTAAGATAGACTGGAGTTACCTGCTCTTGCTTGCTATCGCAGCACAAAGAGACAAGTGACCACCGCCATTTTGTAGAGGCTATTCCCTGTCCAGCAAGTGTTATTTATAGCACAGGCGGTAAGGGCAGATAAGAAGCTGTACACACTGCGTGTAGATATTTTTAAAGTTCGTCTGCAGTAGCATACACAGCATAGGTATACAGTACCTGATGTAATTTACAAGAGGCTCGTGATGTTTAGCCTTGAAGATGTAATTAATTTTGTCGATATTTGTTGATTCTAGGTTAAATGAATGAAACAAAACGAAATTCAGGCAGGTAAAAATAACCAATAACGAGTCACTTGAACCTAGGTCAGTCTCGTTACGAATAGTGGTCACCTGTCTATATATTGCCAGTCTATATTTAGGATTCTATGAAATATTTTATTTGTTCTTTTTTAGACTGAAATTTATATCTTAATATATTATTATTATTATATTATTTATATTATTATATATATTTCGAAGATCGAGCGATCGATTTCCATATTGGCGCTTACATGTCAAATTAGGCCTTGATCGCGTGTTACAAGCGTTCTACTACGATTTCTCCAAACAAGGCAATATGTCACAAGGTCTTCCCCATATTTGGAAAAATTCCCATGAAGTGCAATTGTAATTTATAATCGGCTTGCGTCATTACGGTGAATGAATATTTTAACACACACAATAAGCGACAAAATAATAAGTGTTTTAGGGCAATATATTGACAATTTAAGTTAAGCAGACCTATGCTTAAACCTAATTCTGTGCAATGAAATTTCAATAACAAGGATAGCAAAGCCGGTTTTGCAAGAACTTTTACTACTTTGAAGAAGGTACTACTTTGTTACATGAAATAAAAAGGCGGTGCAGAGGTAAAATCTTTACGATCGCTAGAAGACTGTCGAGCAAATGCTCGACGCCTTAAAAACTAATTCGTCAACATTACTGTAATATAAAATGTAAAATTATCTAAAAAGTTAAGAATCAAAATATTTAAATAATTCTTTGTTCATTACAATTCCATGACACCTTTGACAGGAATCCAAACAATAGCTAAGAGAAATACATATAATATGAAGATTATTTAAAATTATAATAAAATATAATGTACATCAGAAATGGTATGTCACTTGGATTTAAAACAATTTGCTTTTTTATAGCATTCATTGTACAATAAGATATACATTGCATAAGAAAATTAAGTGTTAAAACATAAGGTATTATTAAAAAGAATACAAGAATTTCCTGAAAATTGATAGCTTTAGACCAGCTGATATCAAGTAACTCTCTCTTCTGAGATTTGATGTTTTCCTATGCATGCTAATATGTATTTCATTTACATAAATACTGTGACGTTAACTGAATCATGATCATAACCTGATACAGTTTTTTTCTGAAAGAAAATAATCCTTTCCACAAAAAGTATTCTTAAATTTTTTTTGGTCATCTTTTTCTCTTCTTCTTTGATTTCTTGCGAGGTTTGCTTTCTTGCTCCTCAGAATCTGATGAATCACTAGAATTTGATGATGATGAGGAGGAGGAGGAGGAGGAAGAAGAAGAGGACGAAGAAGAGGATGAGGAGGAGGAACTTGATGAGTCTGAATCTGAGGATGAGTCACTATCAGAGCTTGAATCTGAGCTGGAGTCTGAATCCGAGTCTGAAGATGATGAACTCTCCGTCTTTTTTGACCTAAAACATAAGTTTACTGTAATTAGAAAAAATACATTTACATGTACATTGTACTTCATCAATTGATAACTAAAGTCTTTAGGTCTCATAATTTTTTATAAGAACCCATTTAGAATTTTTTGGAACTAATTTTGCTTATAAATACCTCTTAATGGAAAGTTATACCTCATAGAACATTCAATGATGTTGACCCTAAAATGAATCCCGAGTTTTGGATCAATATGAAATGGTCAGAATTAATTATTCTACTACCGGAAAGAGTGGCAAATTCATCTTAAAACTAGGGAGGATACAGAATAACAAATATCAAAGGGAGAAGCCTCTAAATGGTGTCCTAGGAGGTAGACACTCAATAAATTTGGAATACTAACTGTGCAACTTTCATAACTTCCTATACTGGGTATTAAACGAAATTTCCTTAGTAACATTTGAGCTTGACAGCAGAGTATACTGTATTATAACATGGCCATTAAAAACTTTGACTGGTTTTGATGGAAAGGTTAAAATCATAAATAAAACTGCAAAATAAATAAATAAATACTGCTAAACATGACCTCAGATTGAAATCAACTAATAGAGGAGTCTAGTTTGCCAGCTGTGTTAAACCTATGCAATGAAACTCATTGTAATATCTACTGGTGCACCTTTGTCAAGACTAGGTTCAGTCTCTAGGCAAGGGAAGGTCTGACAATAAGCCTCCTAAAAGTTGGTGTCTGCTTTCCACAACCACCAAATGCTGAATGACATTATAGATACACTAAATGACATCACTGGTACACTCATGCCATTATAAAGACTAGATACTATTATGGGTGCACTGGATACCATCATAGGTACAATGGATGCCATCAAATACACTGGATACTAACACAGGTACAACACATGCCATCAGATACACTGGACACCATCATAAATACACTGAATGCCATCTTAGGTACAATGGATGCCTTCAGATACACTGGATGCCATCAGATGTACAATGGATGCCATCAAATACACTGGGTACAAACATAGGCACAACAGATGCTGTCAGATACACTCGATACCATCATAAGTACACCGGATGCCGTCACAGGTACAATGGATGCCTTCAGATACAGTGGAAACCAGCAGATACACCAGATACCATCACAGGTACACTGGATGCCATCATAAATATAAGTACACTGGATGCCATTATAGATTCACTGGATGCTGTCATTGATAAATATAATGGAGATAATCTTAATGTAGAAAAAAAAAAAAAAAAAGAAAAAAAGAAAAGAAAAAGTCTTGACCATGTCATGTATATCCAATTCTCAGTGTAATAATTGATTTTAAAACAAAATTTTCTTACTTTTTCTTTTTATCCTTCTTTCTGTCTTTTTGTGATGTGGATGTGCATTTCTTGCTGAAATCGTGATGAATACCCTTTATTATATTAATAGCAATATAAACTGATCAGAAACTGTATTATCTGAGAACAAGATCTCTGGGAGTTCTCTGAATAAGAACATATATGACAAAGGAAAAATTTCTGTCTCTTTCCAAAAGAACTGTACAGGTTTACAACTGTGTACTGAAAATCAGCCAAATGAATGGAATGTGAAGTCTTAAAATTGAAAACAATTCAAGTTGTACTGGTTTCTACACTGTTAACTGGCAATAAAGTAAAAGAAACTGATGGTTTGTCTGTTCCTTATTTGGTAATCTTTGTGGATATTCAGTTCAATAGGACAGACAGTTAATGAAATATTCTAATAATTCTATTCAGATAGTTACATGTTTCTAAAAAAAAAATAATAATAACCCCATTTTCATTACATACTCTATCATTCTGAATCGAATTGAAAGAAAAAAAGAATTGGACCATTAACAACAAATTCTAATTTGTATGGAATTGTGATATATTGACATCTTAAATGGATGCAAAAGTTTAAATGAAGTCTCCATGTAATCCACATAGTGCATGCTGGCATGCTATACAAACAATTTTGAAATAAACATTTAACAGCACTGGCAAATTAGGCAGGCGCTTGAAAGAGAATATGAAACCAGAAACAGTTTTTACAATCACTAAATTATGATATATAAGACTATGAAGATAAATTCACAGGTTCCGTTAGATCTGAAATTATCGTTCCCAGAAAAAAATTAATACACCATCCTCAATCAGATTAAAACCATATCTTTATTCTGCTTCTCTGTTTGTCCCATTGCGGGTAAAGATCTGGCTAACCCCGTAAGTGGTCATGTTCTGGTGAACTCAGATAACGCTACAGTCACCAAAACCGTTATTTCCCAAAGCCAATCAACGACTCGGCTAGGCACATGACAGTGACGCAACATGTAACAAACACTGTTCAAAAACTACCTTGTAGGTCACCCACACTGCAGATGTTAATTTCATTTCTAGGAATTTGTAGCCGATCCACTGATTAGCTGAAACTCAGAGTTCACCAGAGCATGACCGCTTATGGAGTTTAGCCAGATCTTTATCCGAAATGTGACAGTGAAGCGAAATAAAGAGATGGTTTTAATCAGATTTCACCATCCACTGCCTGTTGTTATTCTTTTTTTCAAATTTTCAAAGGCACTAGTGCCTTCTCTTTTGGGAATTTTTCGGCTCATTTGCATAATGCTAAATGATCAATGTTTTGGAAAAATTTAGGCGAATTTTGGGAAAAATCAATTAAATTTCCATTGGGAATGGTCCTTATAACGGACCTGATTTTAAGTACAAAAAAAAACCGAAAAAAAAACACTGCCTGCACAACATGTACATTACATGAGACCTTATTCACGTCCATAGTTCAATCAGGGTCCCCCAACAATGGAGATGGAATTTCTTTTGACACATAATTTCATATTTTGTTTAGAAGCGATCATTTCTTCTGTGCTGGGGGCAGGTCCCTTGGTATATATTTGGTACAAATTTTTACTAGCCAGATACTGATTTCTTTAGTCTGGCTTCAGGTTACAATAAGCGAGTGTTTTGCATTTGCATAGGTCAAAATTTCCATGTAACATATATATAAGCAAGGTACTAAAAGGTAATCACAATTTAAAAAAAATGCAATGTACAGCTAAAGTGACAACACCCCTCCCCCTCCCAATTTAACTGTTTATATAAGATTACTTACAGCAGTTCTAGCTGCTTTTTTTCTTCCTCCATTTTCATGCGTTTGACCATCTCTTTCGTCCTGGAGGGTCGATAAACATATTTCCTTTTTCCTGTACATTCGAATGTCCAATGTCCCTTCTCCAAACACTTTTGGCAAGTTGCATTTTCAGCACTGGGTTGTCTGCAAAAATATGACAAGCAGTTAATGATTGTACATGTGATATTAATTTCCTGCTACATGTGAAGAAATAAGATCCTTTTCATCAGAAGTTTACTAGTTTCCAGTTTTCATAAATAATCCACTTTCCAATGAGTTCTCAGGAGACATAGGTACAGGAAATGGGTAATTGATTTCTGTCAATACTACACAGCTTTTCAATTACGTATGTAATTAATTCCAAATGAATGATTTTACTTCATTAAAAACAACTTTACCATATGTTATTGATTTATTTTGTTTGTGGTTACAGATCGTGGAGCTGAAACAATTGCTAAATAGATAGTATATTCAAATAGTAAATTGGCATTACTATGTTTGAATAGTAAATTAGTACTCAATCATATGACATGATTTTGAGGAAATTTTATTCACTTAGCAGCAACTGTCCACATGGCAAGTGGAAGCAGAGTGTAAGAGTATTTCAGACATGATGAGTCAAAATCAAAAGCCACTCACACAAGCTAATACCCCATCGCTTAGCTTGAAGGGGATCAATTTGAATGAATATAAAGTTTTAAATCCAGTATCTTGAGAAAGACTGCTGGAAAAAGTCCATCAAATATGGATAGGAAAATTGACTACTAAGGATATTTAAATTACCATGAAAGAAAGGAAGATAACTCATATACATGTAACAAGAGGCATAACTCTGGCCCTCATTGATAAAAATATACATGTATATGCCAAGTGTCAATCCAATACCTTGAAACACTGCATAAAGAAATCCAGAAAACTCTTCTTATCCTTCAAAATTTCTAAGTTCAAGGGGCATAACTCTGGCAAATCCAGAGCAATCATACCCAAATGAGAACTGGTACTGAACCTCATTGATATAAAGTAATATACCAAGTTTTAATCTAATACCATTAAAGGCATAAAAAAGTTCAGAAAACTGTAAAATCCTTGAAAATTTTTAAGCTCAAGGGCCTTAACTCTGGCAAAACCAAAGCAATCATGCCCTTATGCAAACTGGGGCTGACCCTCATTGATATAAACTTATGCATGTATAAGAAGTTTTATTCCAATACCTTTAAAGACTGCAGAAAAAAGTCCTGAAAACTAAAATTCTTGAAAATTTGTAAGTTCAAGGGCCGTAACTCCAGCAGATCTAAAGCAATCATATCCAAATGCTAACTGGTACTAACCCTTGTTGATATAAAGTTATATACTAAGTTTTAATTTAATACTTTTAAAGACTGCAGAAAAAAGTCTGGAAAAGTGTAAAATCCTTGAAAATTTCTAAGTTCAATGGAAGTAACTCTGGCAAAACCAAAGCAATCATACCAAAATGCGATCTTGTACTGACCCCCATATATATAAAGTTATATACCAAGTTTCAATCCAATACCTTGAAAGACTGCAGAAAAAGTCTGGAAAACATGACCTTGAATGGACAGACGCCATAACATAATACCTCCTGTCTAACGACGGGCGTATAAAAATGATAATTCAAAATATCAGATTCTTCAGAGAAAGTGATGATGACTGCACTAGCGGTAGCATTAATTCTTAAATAGCCATTTGGCTAATGCAAGCACAAATTAATTAGCCGAATGTGTAAGTCATTAGCCATGTATACAAAGACAAAACAATTTAAAGTTATACTTAGAGTTTTAAAATTTAATATTGAAAAAAAAAATGAATTTAATATTGAAAAAATAACTGATAAGACATCTAAAAAAAAATTTTATTGTTTTTCTATTAACCATCCAAACTCCGTAAATCAAGCTCATTTGTTGCTTTTAGCATTTTTCTTTTTTCTTAATTTGTGGTTCATCTGTTGTCACACGGTTCATGTATCAATGTTTGTTGACACACATCTTATTACCTCATAATGAAGTACATGTACTGTAGTACGATGCGTGTCAACAATCATCGATATTTAAACCCTGTATCTGTTATCACAGATCTTGATGATGGGGCGCTACTAAGCCATTGTGTAAACTCTTAAAATGATGTCAAGGAACTTTACTTTGTTCGGTCATTTTACTGTTCAAAATGTTTAGAGATGGTTTACACTGCCATCACTTTGAAGTTTGATAAAGTTGATATCAATAAAAACTAAATTAAAGTGTTGTGATGACCATGATTTATGCTGAAGATATAAACAGAAAAAAATTGAAAAAAACAAACTTTTAACTTACGAAATGTATTCACCATATCACCAACTTGATACTCATGTATTTAAAACGTTAAGCCATTTCAATTTTGAATTCGCATTTGGCGAATTGGTGATCGGGTAGCACTCATACAAAATAAATCCTGAGACTTAACGGGTTTTGTCCACCAAATATGGCGTACATTGGTTCAACTGACCTATCCAACTTTATAGGGAATACAAATACCTTGCCTTATGGTGCCTATAGGTCTGGAATTACTTATGCAATTCTGACCAAAATAATTCTGAATAAATATCGTATATTTTATGTTATTTTCACCTTAAAGATAAAATGAAAGGACTTGAAAGTCCTCAAGGTCGGAATTGCATGGTCAAGTACATCAAAGGTAACAAAGTCGTGATCCACCAAGAGATCACACACCAAGCGTGTAGTGTTTAGGATCAGTATTGACAAAAACACGGTCTGCGCACAGGTGCTCGTTTTCATATAAACAACGACTCCGCCCCTGTACGTCTCCGTCTCGTTCTATATAGTTATCTCATTCTCTCATCACTTTTGATATTGACAATAGTGTGAAAATAACAATCTGGACAGTCTCCCGCTGTACATGTACATTTGGGGAAAACCACGTTTACACGTGGAGATCTATAAATAACTGGCTATTTTTAGTAGCATTACATATCAACAACTACCGAGACGTGTGTTTATCGTTGTGATGAGAAGATTGTAGAGTATTTCGAATTCCACCGCTATAAAAAAAAGCGATAGTTTTATTAATTATAATATAACGGATACTAGTACGGACTAGTAGTGTACTTCTTAAATTACGGCACAGCTAAACAATAATGTCAATCGTACTTTTTCGGGACTTTCTGTCAAGTATTCGGAAAGACTGCATGTCCTCCAGCGCATGAATATAACTCGTCTAAATCGATGGAATAATGGCACATCTATTTTCGCATCTGATCAAACTTATCTTGTATTGACTTGTACAATATGAATTATAAGTACTGAAAGTAAATCTAATCACGCTTTTTCTAAATATCGACGCACTATTTATACACGAGGAGGTATTTTCTGCGTTCCACGTATTCTCCACAGCTTATTGTAATGACTAGGGTCTGGAATTGCTATGCAATTCCGACCAAAAACCAGCAATATCCTGTCATTTACGATTTGTCCAAGGGCCTTCATCTGTTGTACGTACTTTGTATATAAATGTAGGTTGTATGTAATAATTGATTTAAAAAAATAGTTTTATGTTTTAATCTATTCTTATTTTATTACTTGATTTATTTTTAGATTGATTGATTGATTATTATTTTAAGTCAATCCATGATTATTTCACATATATGGTGATGGCATCTGTCTGATGCACTGCATAGAAATTTATGTCTTTACAACTGACCCATCCAAAGCAGTATGAAAGACCTCTGTTTTTACTGTCTCATCCCAAAGATAGAACAACTGAGTGCCTTCATTGGAAGTTGAACCTGGAACCTTCGGGTCATAAGATGAACACATCATCCAATAAGCAACACTGGCTTTGCTTTATTTAGTTTTAGACAATGCATTGTAAAACATTGGTAGAGACCACAGGGCAAATTATAGTTGTAAAACACATACTGTTGAAATTTTTGAAAAATTTTGATTGAACAAGTCTTTCCATAAACTCAGTAGCCCAATGATTGACACTATGAAAAATTCCTTTAGGTTATTAAAAATTTGTTATTTAAATCCCACTGGCCAGTGAAAATATTGATATCTCAGTAAAAGAAATTGTCAAGGTCAAAAAACGAAAATTTGCTAAGATGAAAGGATCACCACATTTTCAATTCTGCTCTGTATTTTCTTTCAGTTCAGTGTTTGATACATAATTGTCTGAATTTTGGTTCTATTCAGCTATGAGGACTTATAAACACGAATTGAATTTTATCATCTCTTCTGTTTAGTCCTCTCTTTAATATCTCTTTTAAGCACAGTTTTAAATAAGCATATGTCTTTGATTCCTTTAACACCTTTTCAGTGATGACATATTGTAAATTATGTCATAGACGTATACTATAAATATTTATACGTCTATGATTATGTGAAACATTTTAATCTTATCAGAGGAAGTTCTGAATAAAGAACAAAAAGAATCTGTGAAAAATAATAAAGAAAATGAACATTTATTTGATCATTCATTCATTGAGAAATACACGGTTTCAAGAACATCAGAGGAAACTCGAAAATGCACATTTTGTTCTGGCATCTACATGCAGATCTATTAACTTTAAGAGACATATATTTATTCATGTTGTCATTATTTTTCATAATAAATTCTATTTTATATATTAATTCTTACTTTTTAATAAATGACGGCAATATTGCATACGCCATTTCTACCAAGAGTTGTCGTCCCTTTTCTATTCAGTGCAAGGACTGTAACTCTGGGTGGAACCCGAGTCTCGTTCAAAAACATGAGCACCCGATGCGCAGCCGAGTGCTCATTATTTGAACGAGGGTACTCAGTGTAGCGCTAGCACGCGCTCGCGATACAACATACGAGATGTTTTACAATGACCACGCTGCAGTTGGACGAACCTAATTTTATTTCCTCATTAATATATTAATTATGCTATTGTCATTTTTTGTGTGCAGGTCCTTGGTGATTTGCGTCATACAGCTTTGTCAGTGTCTTCTGTTTCGTCTTTCAATTTATGAATTATCTGTGTCTGTAGTAAACGTCAACAGTCACACTTGACTCTTATGTGACGGGTAGCAGACGGTCAAATTTGGTAACACCCCCCTCCCCCGCCGAAAGATTAAAACCAAATGATAAAAAGTAAAGGAACACAAACACTCTGTATTGCAAATTTTCGGCCTCACGATCTTTAACAAGCATTTTTTTCAGATGACAAATACAAAGAAGCAGCTTATGTATCTTTGAAATGTAAACATGGATTTATTTTTACTTAGCTTTGTATCTGTCATCTGAAAAATTGCTTGATAAAGGCCGAAAATTTGCAATACAGAGTGTTTGTATTCCTTTACTTTTAATGTGCCGGATTTCTCTTTGGAGGACTTCTTCGAATCTTTATTACAATTAACTGATAAAAAGCACTACTTTTCCCTCTCCCCCAGAGATCAGCCTGGCAACCGTAGCGGCAGAGAGGCTCTAGTCCTCAACCAGTAATGCTCCCAAAGGTCCAGTAAAGGGTACATGTATTCATAGTGAATTCTTAGACTGAGAGAGAAGAAAGCCCCTGCTTGAAGGATATCAAGTCAGGGGCCTCAGCAACAGGGGCTGGCAAGGAATTCCAGGTAATGATTGTTGCTGGGAAAAAGCTAATTTGAGAGAGTTTACAGAACAATGGTACTGCGTGAATTTGAAAGAGTGAGAGGACCTGGTTCTGGAGCTGCCTGGGGTGAGGTAGGTTGATGCCATTATGTCCACCAAGTTGTTTACAACTTTATAGAACATGGCCAGTAAGCGATGATTTGGTCCTTCTTGACTCGAGGGTCTCCCAGTTTAGGTGGTTTAACATATCCGTTACACTACTGGTGTTCCGGTATCTACGTGTAGTAAACCGGGCCGCTCCTCACTGGACCATCTCTACTCTGTTCCTTAGATCCTTTGTATGTGGATTCCATACGGTACCGTACTGCAGTATTCGAGGTGGGGCCTTACTAGTGCCTTATAGGCTGCCTCTTTAATCTTCTCGTTACTGTATTGAAATTTATTATTATTATCATTATTATTTATCATGATTATTTTTAGAAAGTAATTTTATATTCGTGAACGCTCACTTTCGTTCAAGAATGTTAAAATTCCAACAGCGTGTGCGCAGTAGGGTGTTCTCTTTACTGAACACACCCCTCTGGTTATATCAGACGATCACAACTCTTACTACGCGTACAGGTTCCGGTATACACTTTGACGCAGTGATTTTCATTGGGTATAAATGATAGTTGATTATGAACTTTACAATGAAAATATTCCTTTAATTTATTGTACAAGATTTTGCGAGTCCGAAAATCGAGCCGATGTCTCGGTAAAGTAAAAAGGTACTACCGGTAGTTAGATCATTTGTGAGGGAGAAATTTAAGCCCCAGATTCCATATATTCAGGACGATAACCAAACACGTTTGTTCAATGTTGTATCAATACTTTTGTAGATTACAGAATTTAATGAAACCTATTATCATTTTTAAATTAACGCTTGCAGCATTGGTATGGTAGAAAAAGAGAAACTGTGTAGTTCAGTAATTTCATTAGAGACATACACAATGTGTATATATATATGTCTCTGATTTCATTTATAGATTCACAGATCTGTACACAATATTATGCTGCATTTTGTATATCACTATTTAATATCATCAGAGACATAGACTACTTTCTGAAAATAAAGATCGAATTTTAATTAGAATGAGTTGATACGAACAGCCACTGAAAGTAAGGGGTGCAAAAAGTTTCACAAGTTTAATAGCGGGTATGACCGCCATTTGCACCGACGCATTCTTCACACCTCAGGTTATGCAGAAATGCCTGGGGAATGTAAATTCCGCTACATGGGTTGGTTGGTTGGTTGATTTGGTGTTTTACGTCGCTTTCAACAATTTTTCAGTTATATCGCGACATGGCCGCTACATGGGTAGTATTAAAAGAACAACGCAAAGCGTCCAACGTAGCCGGGGACGTTGGTTCTTCACGAAGACTTCGTTCCATTTCATCCCAAAACTGGGGTGAATTTTATTAAAGGTCGTAAGCCCAAATGTACACGTAGACGTAAACTTTGCTAAGAAATATTTGTCTCCTCACTAAAGAGTTCCATACGTAACGTGCACCTTTTACAACGTTTACAATTTAGTTACGTATGAACATATACTGCAAGAAAAATTCAATTGACGTACACGTAAATTTAGACGGAAAGTTTACGTCTACGCCTACGTTTGGTTTTAGGACCTTTAGTAAAACTCACCCCTGTTCTATAGGCGATAAATCCGGTGACATCACAGGCCATGGTAGCACATTCAGGTTTTGCTCCTGTAGATAGCATTGGCGGATTTAGCAACCCCTGCATCCCCCTTTTGGTCGGAAAATTTGACCAAAATGGGTCATTTTCGGTCATATTTAGGACTGAAACCCCCATTTCCAGACCGAATTGTGTCCCCCCCCAAAAAAAAGTCATGGGAGACTGCAATCCCCCCTTTCAAAAATTTCTAGATCCGCCTATGGATAGTCAGTAACAACGCGTGCGGTGTGAGGTCGTGTGTTGTCTTGTTACAGAATGACGTTACGCTGATGGTTGTGAATGAATGGAATGACATGCTCACGAACAATCTCGTCTCTGAAGAGTACGCCGGTTAAAATGCCTCCACTATCACCAAAGAGGTCCTCACACTGATATGTTCCACCCCAGACCATAAACGCCCAACCTCAGGCAAATTCGCGGCGCGGGGTCAATGTAACGTTCTCCGGCAATAAGCCCGAACACGACCGTCACTGCTGTCCAGATGAAATCTCAACTCGTCCGTAAACAGAACTTCCGCCCAATCTTATAAGTTTATTATTGAGACGACAATGCCTCCTACAGCACGCTAACCTCGCAGCACGATGAGACCGGAGCAGAATATAGGACGGATAACAGAACGTCGAGAACAGATGTTGGCTTATCACAATCTGTTACTTAAATTGTACTAGTTAATATGTGGTCAAAGGAGGGGGGGGGGGGCTCTAAATCCGCCACTGTATATATATACATGCCTTGCCGACGTCACATCACACACGGGCGTCCTGTTCATGGACGGTTCCAAACGGCACCACGTTGCTGATATCGTCTGAATGAAGCATTAACAGGGTTAATTATGAACTCCAAACTGCCTAGTTGCATTGTATTGAGACATCCAAGCTTCCAGCATCCCAACAGCATGCAAACAATCATGCGAGACATCTTTAAATCAAAATTTTTATTCCAAAGACCAACGTTTTTCTGTTTCAATACAATGAATATTGTCAATGAATGCAAGAAATTCTAATCGATTACTAACCAAGTGCACGGGGAAGGGTGTTTGCAATGATTTTGTTCAAACTGAAATGGAAACCATCGAGAAATGTTATAACTAGTATCATAGATCATTTTTGGACAAAAATATCAAAATCTGTAAGCTTAAGGCAACAACCGAACCAAAACCGTTCACGTGATCACAATGAATTTATGCAGTCGCACAGCTGACATATTCATTGATGACATGAAGTATAACGCTCAACTTTTGAGTACACTTCGTATTGGGAGAAGAAGAAGAAACTATTTGAAAATATTCAGAATGTCGCGGCGTGCTTTAACGCAAATTGAAAATATTCTTCGAGGAATCCGTTATCTTCTTCGGATAAAGCATATACAGATTTTAGTAACATTACTAAATTTGGATCAATGCTATAGTCGGAATTATTCTATAAAGACATATTCGAAGTACATGCTTATAATCCTATTACATAATGTGTAAAATTATTTCAATAATTTTCTTTCTAACCATGATTTTAGCACACATTTAGTAGAGATACGGAAGAGAGGTTGAAAACTAAGCAAATACATCAAAACAATTTAACCACATAAACAGTGTTAAAATTAACAATAGATGCTGAAATGATATGAATGAACACCATGCACAAAGATGCAGATGTATCGCGAAGCTCCCGAGAGGAGGACTCTGCCGCAGACTCAAAGCTACGTAGGCTAGTGCCACACCTCGGTACCTGAGAGGAGGGCACTGCCGCAGCAGCGAAGCTATGTAGGCTAGTGCCACACACCTCTGTACCTGCAGCATTGAAGCTGCGTAGAATCGTGCCACACCTCGGGACCCGAGAGGAGGGCACTGCCGCAGCAGTGTAGCTGCGTAGGATAGTGCCACACCTGGGGACCTGAGAGGAGGGCACTGCAGCAGCAGTGAATCTGCGTAGGATAGTGCCACACCTCGGTATCTGAGAGGAGTGCACTGCCGCAGCAGCGAAGCTATGTAGGCTGGTGCCACACCTCGGTACCTGAGAGGAGGGCACTGCCGCAGCATTGAAGCTGCGTAGAATCGCGTCACACCTCGAGACCTGAGAGAAGGGCACTGCCGCAGCAGCGAAGCTGCGTAGGCTCGTGCCACACCTTGGTACCCGAGAGGATGGCACTGCCGCAGCAATGAAGCTGCGTAGGATAGTGCCACACCTCGGTACTTGAGAGAAGGGCACTGCCGCAGCAGCGAATCTGCGTAGGCTAGTGCCACACCTCGGTATCTGAGAGGAGGGCACTGCCACAGCAGCGAAGCTGCGTAGGCTCGTGCCACACCTCGGTATCTGAGAGGAGGGCACTGCCGCAGCAGCGAATCTGCGTAGGCTCGTGCTACACCTCGGTACCCGAGAGGAGGGCACTGTCACAGCAGTGAAGCTGCGTAGGATAGTGCCACACCTCGGGACCAGAGAGGAGGGCACTGCCGCAGCAGCGCGGCTGCATAGGCTCGTGCCACACCTCGGGGCCTGAGAGGAGGACACGTTGTTGTTGTTGTTGTTGTTGAAAAAGATATAAGGTGTTACATGTTTAATGAAACCTTTTTATATCGCTGTAGATATAACGTTTAACTTTAAAGTTGATATATCATTCTGAAGTATTCTATAAAAGAAAGCCTTTCACCGAAGTATTTTCTAAAAATAGCTTCATCCCACTGACATAGGGGTAGATAAAGTTTGTATATTTTGATTATATATATTCAAAAAGGACAACACTTATAACAAAAAAAAAAAAAAAAAAAGAAGAAAACCCTCCTCGTGAAAAGCTCAGTAATATTTCTATTCATCAAGATTCATAAGTAAAAAGAAAAGTTCAACCAGCACAAGTTTTTCATAATTTGAACACGGGGAGGTAACTCCTATAAGGGCAGTCATCCCAAATTTTACTATCACTAACATCAATATCGGTACAGTTTAAGACAACAGGGATATTACTATGACATACCATCATAATGCAAAGTATTTTTGTTGATAGTCCGTGATCCAGTAACACTTTTGTTCCCCCAAGGGGGAATTTTGCAGACCATCCTCATGTGAAAGTACATTCTTTAAGAAACATTTTAAGAGATGTTTGCACTCTGGCCGTTGGGGCTTTACTGAGTTTTGCCTTTTGGGGCAAAAACATATGATTTTTATCAAAAAATCGCAGAAAATTGGAAATTTTGAATAAAATGTAAACAACTCGATAGATTCAAAAAAATGTAATCTGATAGATCTTGATATGATTTATCAAATAAAAAAGGTTTCAGTACCTTATCATGTATCAAACATGTTATTTTTTTGGATTAAATGTGTTATTTTGGCAAAATTAATAGATTTTTTTCTTATTTTATTCCATTTCGTCTCTCCGGCTTAGTATAGGTCCAAATATTTGTTTTAATGGTTATGGAATGATAAAACAATGTCTAATCTATTCAATGATATGCCATTTACCCAATCATAAATTATCGAAAAGGGATATTTAAAAATATTTTCCATTAAAGTGATGCCAATTATGAAAATCAATGAAAATTGGAAATTTTGAATAAAATGTAAACTACTCAATAAATTCATGAAAAAAAGTAATCTTAAAGATTTTTATATGATCTTTCCATTTAAAAGGGTTTCAGTACCATATCATGCATTAAAAATGTGTTATTTTGGGTTAAATGTGGTATTTTTGCAAAATTAATAGGTTTTGTTTCTTGTTTTATTCCATTTCATCTATCCGGTTTAGTGTAGGTCCAAATATTTGTTTTAATGGTTATGGAATGATAAAACAATGTCTAATCTATTCAATGATATGCCATTTACCCAATCATAAATTATCGAAAAGGGATATTTAAAAATATTTTCCATTAAAGTGATGCCAATTATGAAAATCAATGAAAATTGGAAATTTTGAATAAAATGTAAACTACTCAATAAATTCATGAAAAAAAGTAGTCTTAAAGATTTTTATATGATCTTTCCATTTAAAAGGGTTTCAGTACCATATCATGCATTAAAAATGTGTTATTTTGGGTTAAATGTGGTATTTTTGCAAAATTAATAGGTTTTGTTTCTTGTTTTATTCCATTTCATCTATCCGGTTTAGTGTAGGTCCAAATATTTGTTTTAATGGTTATGGAATGATAAAACAATGTCTAATCTATTCAATGATATGCCATTTACCCAATCATGAATATTATTGAAAAGGGATATTTAGAAATATTTTCCATTAATGTGATGCCGATTATGAAAATCGCTGAAAATTGGAAAATCTTCATAAATCATTTATGCTTTATCATTTATGAGTTTTAAATGCATCATGTTATAGGAATTTTTATACACTTTGCAACTACACGATTTGAAAGAACCCCCCCCCCCCCAAACCAAAACCAAACAAAGCAAAACAGATCAAAACAAAACAAAAAATCAAACAAACAAAAACAAACAGAAAAGATAGAAAAGAAGGAAAATCATCTGAGAAATGACCTGATATTTAAACAAAGGTGCAAGAATTCTGTTAATCTTTGTCTTTATACTCATTGTCGGTGGGGATATACATGCACAAATTTTTAGAATTAACTGACACGGTGGCGGCATCTATGGTTAAAACTCAGATATTTCAGCACACAGTCTGTTAAATGATCATTAAATGCAAAGAACTTTAATCAATGCAGAAGCAAGGAAAGCTATCTTTATTGAATACATACCTGTATTAGATATTTTATACGACTTTTACTTAATTGTGTTCCCTTAGAATGGAACAACCAGTGAAATTAACACAAAAAAGAAAATTCCGAAGTTCTTCTACCAATACGTCAGGTAGGACTTGGACACATGCCTACTATCACTTCGTGTATACTTGCGTTGACATGCTCTGTGACACCATGCTTCCCTTGCAAAAAGATCTTGGTTCAAAACTTTACACAAAAACTTATCGTCACATTTATTGGCAACTGCAGCTTTGATAGACTCTATATGCGTAACATAAACATTAACATTTACGGTGATCTAGTGTACAAACTGAGGAGTGTCAATTTCAAACAACATTTATGAAATACGGCTCCCCCTAAAAGGGGAAAATTCTAACCCGGATTTTTCAGGGGGAAAATGTCTCCAGAGTAGGATTTCTCCTATGGGGGAAAGTCTACTCTAGAGACATTTTTCCGGGTAAAAATTTACTCCAGGGGAAAGTCTATTCCATAACAAGGTGCTCATAGCGGGAGTTGAACCCGGGAACTCTCGGTCACAAGCGACCTGTTTCATGTGATATCAAGCACTTACCTAGATTTGGATATAGTGTACAAATGTAAAAACACTGATGAATAAATAAGTAAAATCGACCCACAAATTAAGAGACTACGATCTAATATCCCTCAAAATTAGGTATTTCGACGATTTTTGCTCACAAGTGTTGTATGCAATCCCCTTTCTCAAACAATCTGTAATTTGTCCGTGGAAAACATGGGCCTAGCATAAACTCTCTCCACAGAAAACGGCCCAAACACAGAATTTCTCCCGGGGAAAACTACCACTCCTAAAAACTTCCTAGTGTAACTGCAACACCCCCTCTCCCATCACCATACACATAAATTTAGATAAACACAATTCTAATAACTAATTTGTGATTATTGTTATCGGATCTGCAGTAAATGTTATCCCAACCTTTTACATTTCTATTGCAATTTTGATCCAAAAAGATGAAGCAACCCAATTTTTCCCTCTGATTAGAAGAATTCATCTATAGAATGCTATATCTTCTATCAAACTGTCTCAGATTTACCAAGAGTACCCTTAGTAACCATTCTGAATAAGGACAGAGAATTTTCACCTCATTCTACACATTACACCGCCAGGTTTTTAAAGCAAGTGATTAATTATATATATATTACCCAAGCAAGATAAAATTGAAGAATAAGAACAGAGTTAGGTACAAGCAAATATTAAATACAAGTGTATCACAGTAAATCCTATGAAAATATATTCATTAAGATAAACTACTATTACATTTATCGAACATATAGGCCTATTGCAAGGAGAAAGTTCTCCAGTTTCAAACTGTTGGAACGGGTCAAAGCATGTTAATTTCTTGGGAATTTGAATGGCTGATCTGGTGTTAGGAGAGAGTAGATCTTATTTCAATGTATCATGGGCGCTGATTGGTTAAAATCATGGAAAACTTTATTGCTATCTATGAATCAATATTGATTCTACTGTTTGTTGGTTGCTTGGTGCTGTATGTCGCCTTAAAATATTTTCATGGTTATATAAGAAGGAAGTTGACAATGTCTTTAAAACTAGTGACGCAATACGGGAATCCAATCAGAAACGTCTACATCGCATTCCAAACATTTAACCACTACCTTTAACTTGCCTCCTAATGTATCTTAATTGGCATAAGAATGGTAACTAACGAGACATCGGATTGGCTGGTCTTCTGTAGCTCTGATTGGATAAATTTATTTTATTGATCTATAAAGAAGGTTTAATTCTGCGGTAATATCATAAGGTTGAATCTCATTTCGATAATGTAAAGTTTATGACCTAAAAGTGTTGTTTACATGAGAAATTTAGCAAGTTTTTGGGGTGACCCCCTTCCAGCAAGACTTTCTCGAAATTGAGGTGGATTACCTATACAGTACACTGTTAATATTCATATAGAGGAGGAACTGACGAACATGTCGATATATGGGTTATATAAAGCTAAGATAAAGAAAGTTGTGTAAATCTGTGGATATTTGGCAGTTTAATATGGGACCCGATGGGAATAATAGAATCTAGCACTAGTTTGAGTTCCAGATAGAAAAAGTTCAGTCGAGGGTTGGATGAATCAACAAATCTCAACCGAGGCGTTAGCCGAGGTTGAGATATGATGATTCATCCAGCCCGAATGAAATCCAGAAGGGGCACATACCAGGCCCATTTTTCTCTCGTACAAAACTAAACTGACATCTGGCAAGGGAAGGGGAGAAATCTCTGTTAAAATTTTTCCCTCAGTGAAAAAAAAATCTATGCTTCTGTAGACCAATTTGTCCGGGGAAAAATCTATGGGAAGGAGACACGTGTGTTACAAAACTGGATCTTTCTTGTTCAGAAACCCTCGAGAAACTGATTATAAATATCAGGCATTCAGGGAGGAAATCGTCAGTCGTCTTTCTCTCAAAATAATTTCTCCCTTTTAAAGTAGTTTATTCATCTTCAGTCTTCAGCGTTTGAATGAAAGAAAGAAAGAGAAATAAAGGACAGAAAGATAAAAAGATAGATACAAATCCCTGAGACCAGTGGACCGTTTCACAAAGAATCATACGTACGATATTGTACGTACACGTACAAAAATTCCTTAAATCTAAAGGACTTTTTTTGTACATACGTAAAATATCGTACGTATGATTTTTTGTGAAACGGCCCACAGTTTCAATATTGAATTAATTATGCATCCTGTTCTGTGTAGGATCCTCGCCCATCTAGAACTCCGAGAACTCTTTAGTTTTAATATACATAAACAGTGTATGCAGGTATAAAGAGCATAGATAACATCGAGTGAATTTTGTCTACCTTAATACTCATGAGGTTTATTGTCTATATTCTCTCCCCTGGAAAGCACATTAAAATTTTTAATCGCGGAAAAAAGATTAAAAACGGTTAACTTTCAAATATTATGTAATTTTCTTCCCTTCGACAGTGCCATTATAGTTTGGACATAAAACTTGAGTGGCCAGATCTCTGGATTATAACATCTGACATCTGAAATTCTGATCGAATTTTTAAAGGTGTTTCGTTTTTTTTTTTTGACGTACAGGAGGGAGAAAGGTAGACCAGGTTTTGACTTGCACCCAAGATCTTCCGCCTTTCCCGCAGATCGTCTCATAACTGGACTGTCTACATGGATCTTTACATTCCTTACTCTGTAATAATTTAATTTTTTATGAAACAAGAAATTTGATTGACCGTTGAAAGCATATTATAGCTTCATAAATTGGTTTGTTCGGTTGCTAGGAGCAACCAGCTATGCAGATATTTTCCTCGCTCTTGTTGTTACATTTTCATTTGCAGTTTAAAAAAGAATCTAATGTTGATGATTCAAATTACAATATGGTGAGGCGGTGCACACTTTTTTATAATCCGCTTCGCGGATTATAAGGTGTGCACCGCCTCAAACCATATTATATCTAAATAAATTGCAAAATTGTCAAGTTAATCCTTAAAGGAGCATGGTCCGATTGAAGTCGGGAAAAGTATAAACAAGAAGCCCAAATGGGCCTATATCGCTCACCTGAACAGCTAGATGAAACGAAGGGCAAAATTTGTATGCATGTTGAGGAACAGGCATGTAAATTTTCAATGAATTCTGCCCAGTAGTTTCAGAGGAGTTGAATATGTCAAAAAGTTAATGAACAAACGACGGGCAATCTAGTATGACAATAGGTCACTTGAGTTAAAAATCAAAGTCCCATAACTCTGTAACGACAAAACGGATAAATCTGAAAAGCGAAAAGCAGCTACCTCTCCATAATTTTATCATGATGTTTAAATATGGTAGAAATCTTTAGACGCCAAGTAAAGCTATTGGGTTCCATAGCATTACACATGAAAGATGACCACATTTGTCGGGGACCTTGAGTATTTGATGCATGCCAAGTTTCATTGAATTCCAGCAAGTGGTTCCGAAGAAAAAGTTCAAACTGTGAAATGTTTACACCAATTATCCCACCCCCTTTTTCTTGAAAGTCTTAAAAAATTCATAAAAAATCCAAAACATAAAATATTGAAAAATTTTCTTCGCAGTAGTATTTCTTACCATCAAAATGATCAAATTAAACCAAATTAATGCATCAATGTTTACTAAAAGAAAAAAATACCTCTTTTCTGCATTAAAACTACCAAGTACAAAAAAACGTCAAAAATTTGATTTCGGAACGGAACCAAAAATAACAACACTTCTTCACACATCCCTCTAGATCATTCCTATGCATTCGGTTTGTCTCTGTATGTCCCCGGTCTGAAGAAGAAGTTTGTCAAAGGAGGGTACCCTCTTTGACCTACTTTTGCCTGTGGTGGGGCCACCTGTCGATGAATCCGGACGAAAAACAACAACACTTGTAGGGGACCATGAGTACTACATGCTTATGAAGTTTCATCAAATTCTGTTCAGTGGTTCTGGAGAAGAAGTCGAAAATGTGAAAAGTTAACGATGGGCGACGGACGACGGTCGGACGACGGACGACAGACGGTGATTGATTAAAAAGTAAACGGATTTCTTAAACGGCAATCGATTGTTAGTATATTATCTTAGATGTGTAAAAAGTATCATTACCAAAGTCGATGTCGTTAACGAGATATGCCCGTTTTAAATCTGCAACATAACCAGGCCAACTTCTTGAATATTGATGAGTCTGTGTATACATGTAGTTATTTTCTACCACACTTTTGCTTTTTCCGTGCTCGTATTCCTCCATCTGAACCATTTTTGTTGTTTTTCAGTAAATATCCGCGTACGCGCAAGATTATGGGCGGAGCATCGCCTTATTTGGAGAATTAATACCAACCGAATTTAATTCGACTCAATTACCTTTATTCTACGAAAACATTGAGGGATTTTAGTTTTAAATTTTGCAATTAACACAAAGTTTATAATTTATGCAATACAGGAAAAATAAGATATTGTCGTAATTTACACTTTTCATGCTAAAATTTTTCAGTCTCGGACTATGTCCCTTTAAGTTTATTAAACAAAACATACGTATAAAGCAGTGTTAAACCGTCCTCTATTTGCACGTATCGGTATAGAGCAACAATATGGAAATAGAGAGCTGTGATTAATTAGACTGATAAATGATCATTTTATTGCAATACAAGTCGGCATTCGGACATTATATTGATAATGAATATAGGAGACAAATTTATTTAACACATCTACATGTATGCTATATAATCAAATTAGTATCAACGGAGGCAGGTACTTAATCATATTGTTTTTCGATAAAAGCTACCAAAATGTTCTGTATTATTGACATTTCATTTACTATAAAGAAGTTTGTACGAAATTTTAGTTTTCAAAGTTGTTACAAAGTAATATTTTGAGTAGTTGATCTTGTGACGTTATTTAACATCAACTTCACTTAGAGGGGGCTTTGATTAAAATTATTTAACATCAACTACATTCAGAGGGGGTTTTAATTCAAGTTATTTAACATCAACTACACTTATAGGGGGCTTCAATTCAAGTTATTTAACATCAACTACAATTAGAGAGGACTTTTATTCAAGTTATTGAACATCAACGAGATTCCTTCTTATTTTACCTATACGTCAACGTTTCCGGTAATGTCGAAATTATGTCTTGATATACATTAACAACGAAGAGGTAGCGATCAGTTATAATGCATGTACACTACCACTTAAAAGGACGATGAAAGATGAAAATTTTGATATGGTCATAGCTTCCCCTTAAATCGCCACTCTCAGTATTATGTCGTTAAATAATATGGAAACTGTAGAAAGGTTAATTGGGGCCAGCCAAATGCGAGATGCTCACTCCTCCCGGTAACTTGGGATCCATACATGTTCACTATGGTGCCGGTCATTAAGGGTCCAAACATGTTCACTACGGTGTCGGTCGCCTGGTCCCTGTCATTTAGGGGTCCAAACATGTTCACTACGATGTCGGTCGCCTGGTCCCGGTAACCTGGGGTCTATACATGTTCACTGTGGTCCTGGTCACCTGTGGTACGTTCATGTTCACTATGGTGCCGGCCATGTGTGTGTGTGTGTGTGTGTGTGTGTGTCATATGCTAATGTTTCTACGTTTATATATTGATGTTTCAATGATATCATTTTCATGATAATTCAATATAATTCGATCTCCATTTTAAGCTCTGTTCTCGTGTTCGTGTGGTTACGCGTGTACACACATAAGTTATGGAGTAAAGATATCCTTTTTACGTCCCTCTACGTAGATAATGAATGACATTGATACTATCGAATGGAGCCACATCTTCCACACAGATCCACATCGCTTCGCGACTGTTAGTTTTTATATTCTATTTTAATATCAAATTTATATCTTTGACGAAAGACATACTTATGCAAACGACACGTTCATTTTTACTATCACTGCTGAAGTAATGGCCCTTCCTAATGATGATTAATGCTTCGTGGTACACAGTGAAAGGATTTGCAGAATAATGTATCGCGATTTATAGATGAAGAATGTGATACATTTATATGTTGTTTGTATCTAAAAAGATTTCCTGGTTTGTTAAGTCATAAAGCAGTGATAAGTTATAAAGCTCACTAGATGCCAGAACAGTGTGTCAGGACGTTAAATAGCCGTTCCACGATGTTGAAAATATATGTAAGTGGCGGATCTAGAATCATGTAAGGGAACATTGGCGTTGGGGCAAAGATGTTACAAGTAGGCATCAGTAATTTAATATTGAGAATACATGTGTATGTTTAAATGATCTCGTATTTTAATTCATATATTAAGTAATTTTGAATCGTTAACATATCGTAAAGTTTTACAGACATTCCGCTGTAAATTTACCTTGTGTCAGCAATACAACCCAGAAACTTGGAAAGAATGATAGGCTATCATTGTTGTACGAAGTAGCAAGCAGTATAAAATTGAAATTTAATTGCTTAGTTATATTGATCGAGGTAGAGCGGATGAAATGTCATGTTGGGTATATGTGTAATATCACCACTATCTATTTACGTACTGGGCTTATTTTCTGACTGACTGCGTCTATATACTGTTTTCACTCCTTATTTCAGTTGCGGATTCAGAGGGAGGGGTGTGTAAACATCCTTCTCTAAAAAAAAACAAACCACACACACGCACAGAGAGAGAGAGAGAGAGAGAGAGAGAGAGAGAGAGAGAGAGAGAGAGAGAGAGAGATGAGGCGCCCGTAAACCGCAGTACAATCGACAATGGTTATAATGTCGTTTTCTGTGTTTATCTGACTTATCATGTTTTATATGCATGTCCTTGGAGATTTGTCATACATCCTGGTCAAATGTCCTACGTATTCTCTTTTGTAACCTTAAAATTGTTATTTGTCCTCCATTCATACAAGTTTAATGAATGATTAATTGAAAAAATATCGCGCCGGACCCCTGATCGGGAGGCCGGGGTTCGAGTCCCGCTCTGGCCATGCCGGTGTCCTGTCTTTCGGATGAAACAGTAAAAACCGAGGCCCGTGTCGTGGTATGCATGGCACTTTAAAGATCCCTCACTGCAATTTGTATGCCCCTTATCAGGCAGATGCCGTCACCATATACGTGAAATATTCGTGGTGTGACGTAAATAAAAATCAATCAATCAATCAATCAATTGAAAAAAAATTTTGGTAAAGTTTAGGGTTTTAACCCCAGTCTCTCCTCTTTCCTGACTTAAAAGCATATATGGTAGGCTGCAATAATTTTCTTTAAAAATCTCGGTCTTTAGATTCCTCTGTATTGTCCACCAGAACTAATCTACGTCAGAGTGGGTAGGAGATGATAGCGCATTTTGCGATGCATTGGAGACGGTTTTATTTTAATCAGATCTAATTGAGCTGTGTGACAAGATCCAACACAGGTACAGTATGAATTATCACGCGCAGAGCTAGTGGGTGAGAAATGTCAGAGGGTGAAACCCCCCCCTGGAATTCGTCAAAAATGCATTTTTCAAACACCTCCCCCCATGGAATAAATTATCTGGATCCGCCAAATACAAGGTATAGAAAAGACATGCATAACATCACACAATTTTTCAGGCAGCTGAAGCACTATCCGAGTGAAAATGCCTTATATTTAGGTCATAACGTCAAATAGCTGGAGCTTAATTTGGGAGGGGTATTGCTCACCCCCCCCCCCCCCCGTGTCCCCACAAGGGGTCCATTTTGGACTACCTGGGAACATCCCTGTCCTCTCGCCTGACTTCGCTCCTTAACTTCAAAAGCTGGATCAGTCTCTGATGACTTCATGGTCAATTCATTTGTCAACTAATACGCAAGATCGCAAATACTTATTCCGTTCATGTTCTGTATTTGAGTCACCCTACCAAATCTATTATTTTAAACTTGGGCAGAATTTCTGCCCCACTAGGAAACAAAAGAATAGTGTGTATAGCACGGGTCAGAATGGTCAATCAGTAATCACGATCTTGCGTATTTGGCTAACTCTGAAACGGCATCAAGGCGGATTGGACGTTGTCTGGACATTCGGAACAAACTCGCCCTTTATTCGTACCTACGTTTTTTACGCAGGAAAGGTCGAGGATGTCCGAATGGTTGTCCCTGGCCCCGACTTATGTTCTGCCAGTGTTCCGAAACAATGAGAAATTCCTATCGTTTGATATCTTAGCATTTTACTTTTTATTAAACGCATGATAATATTAATAACACAGTTAGTGACCCGATACGGAAAAATACATGGTGTGATAAGAAATCCCGTATCGGGCGAGGCGATGTGTGACGAATTTATCACGTCCAAGACCTTTAAATGTATGTGATCTTTGCTTTTTTGCATTACATCGGAGTGCTCACTTTAAGCCTTTTCTCTTCGATTTGCGTCGATGTCGTCGACCCAAATCACTTGGATGCGGCTAGACAGATACGGGCCAAAAACATATTTCATTGCTAGTGGGTTTTGGTTGGAGAAATGAACGTCCAAAAATTTGAGAATTGACAATAAATTAATTGCGGATTTTCACGCATGGTACGTCTTTTTTTTCACGGCGTCATGTGACCAAGATCTGACCATTTGGATTCCAGCAATTTTGTCAGAGGCGTGATAAATTGCTACTCTGGATTCCGGATATATATATATATATATATATATATATATATATATATATATATATATATATATATATATATATATATATATATATATAACATTATTAAATAATTGTTAACTATATTAAAGTTGTTCTTATGTGTGTAAGATACACCCCTTATTTTCTGGACGAGTCTTGTGTAACGGATTTAGAAATTATTCTATCTTTTTAAGCAATAGGTACGTACATTTCAAAGTATATACTTATATGAAATATTCATACTAAGTAATATTTGATGAATGATGGAGAACTTTTGTTTATACGATGCTGTGAGAGTTTCAATGTTAAAACTTTTAAAAATCGAAGTGCATTGATACGGAAATTTAAACGAAATGAAACATAAAAGGTCATACAATACAAAGGCTTTATCAAATTTGACTTTTGGCGACTGTAAATGGACCAAGGTAATTTCAGTGTCCAGGTGAAGCCCTACCAGGTGGTGTCTGACCATAGCTTTTGTCCACGCGCCGTCTGGCACGCGAGGGAAAACGCCTTCTTTTCATTTCATACTATTTAAATCAGAGCAGCATTTGCAACTGTTTTACAGCACGTATTCCCTATCTGCTTCCGTGTATTGTTTCTTATTTTAGATCCGTGTGCTATCCATTGTCTCGTGCCACAAACTTCAAATTATAAGAAATAGAAGGCAATCAGTAAAATGTAAACAGGAATCCATTAAAGTAACACCTGCAGAATGACACCTGTATACTGTTACAACCGTATCCACCAATGACATTCAGGCACAGGCTTTTCACCCTCCCATCTTGATTTACAATATCAGGAAGATGTCTCGTCGTAAACGTGTTTCTCTTCTTCATCTGGCGGTGTTTGCCTTCCGACGGTAGATAATTGTCTTAGTTAATGTGACTACTAGCTGACGCACTGATTACTGTGTCATATGATTAGTTCTAGAATTTATTCGTTGTGCATTTTACCCGTTTTAGAAACCGCTAATCTTCCATGTGACATGAAAGTTTAAATCGGAAACTTATGGCGTGCATCTTCAATCCACAATAAGTAAGTGGCTTAGATTTTTTTTCTTATTCTTGTATATGTATTGACATATATTTCAAGCATATTATATATTCCGAATAAATTAATATATATAATAATATAAAATATTACTTGATATTAGATTTTATCTAAATTTGTTTTTCAAATAAAACTCTTGTTTTCATTATTTGTCAGATTTATTTGGATATTGGATATCATTATCATATATGCCTCAACAAATGAGACTTCCAATGATAATTAATGAATATCAAACAGGAAATACTTAACTGCATTTCAAACTGAAAAAATAAATTAATAAAAGACTGTGCGAAAGAAATTGAAAAATAAGGAATAGAGATCTAACTCAACAGTCTAACAAAACCTTCCATTTACACGAAACAGGAAAACAGATATGAAAATCATCACAAAATATTCAGTGGTACTGTCTTCAATCTTGAGACGGTCAATTAAATTGATAAAACCTTATTCTTTTAAGAGATTTCACATTGTAAAGAACTTCGACATAAAGATATATAATATGTAATTTTGCATTTTAATATTGTTTCCCCAAAAAACTTGTGTCAGTCACGTGCCAAATTATTCATATTATCTTCATGCAGTTTATGGCCGCTTAAATTCGCGATTAAACTATGTACACAAAGGTCCATCAAATCGTGAGACCACAGCTATCGCTTGATGGATATAGACGCTTTATCAGCATCTTATCAGAGGTCGATATCAAAACTACAAGAAATAAAGTCAGAAAAAATCATGGCAAATCGAATGGAAAATATCTATAGGACAATGGAGGATAAAATATTGTCGTTTGCTCATGTTTAAAGCGATGTATATTTAGTATGCGATACTGGACATAGGTATGCTTGATTTTCAGCAATGTGTATAAAATGTAAGCCACACACAAACTTAACATATGTGATTGTATCAGAGAGGAGCACCTAACATAAAAAAAATCTCATAAAGTAGAACCCCATTCTCGTAGTATTCATTGATTCTGAACCTAATAATTAAACCATTCCCACATCGCTGTGCAATACAAGCAGTTACTATCTCGTCTTTAGTGATAACTTTTGACTCCGAGAAAGCGGAAGGTTACATAAAAATAAAAAAGTTTGAACGATGTTTCTACTATTAATAAAAAGTTCATTGATAATTTTGCTGCAAAAATGAAGGGGAGTTTCTCGTAGTATCAAAGGGTGGCAGACACTTTTACAATATACCTTCAACATGTTGTACCATCTGGATTTCAATAAGGCGAATTTGTGATAACATCTGTTTATACATATTACTGTAGGAGGAGATATATCAGAAGCTTCTTACTTACTAGTTGATTTATCTTTATTGACCTGTTGACATATAGTTTCCTCATCCGTCTCATAGACTGTCCCACCATATGCAATCCTAACTTATATCTTGTAATTAATGAATCAAATCATACTTCGCTGCTGCAAATGAGGTAAAGCATAATTTGATTGCATGCCAGCATGCACAATCACAAAATGTGCCCTATTCTCATAGGTCAAGTGCACCGCATATCATTATTATTAATACCAACTTGAAAAAGAATCAAGTTGAAATATTACAGAGTGCATCGCGTTGAAGAGGGTAATGACTACAGGGAAACGGCGTCGGACCTATATAGTCTTGGATACGACATTGACGTGACTTTTACAGCAATCTCCGCTATGTGATGCAATCAGATGGCGCATGATATAGATATAAAAGAAGCGTCAATTCACATTGATATTCAAGAATATTTGAAAGTGACGACGTAACACATGGAGTTCTTAGTTTTACATCGTAAGAAATGAATACCTAATTTCCAATGTGGATCTATTTCAGATGATGGAATGTGTATTTCCCATACTCATTTTCGCCTCGCTTGCAAATGTGGTAAGTCTTATAAATGATATGTTAAATGATCTCCTTTACAACCATTTTAAATAAATTTATTGTACAATGATAATAATATAGATAAAGATAATATTTCATTGACATGATAATGTTAAGAATAGAGGAACTGATTTATTTGACAGAATTTTCGAAGGCTGACCGGAAGGGAACTTGGTTACACTAAATGTTTAAGTCATATTTTGTTTCTTGTTAGAATATCACACTCGGATCAAACAACGCAAATACCATGTAAATAAACTTGCACTTAGTATTTTGGGAAATTCCTCCCTGAGCGTATTATATTCAACTGTCCTTCATGGTGCGGATGCTGTCATTTTATTGAATCACAACTCCTAGTACATTGTTGACACTCTTTTCATACAATATAAATTAGAGTTAACTATCCTCATTGGCCATAAAATCACTTAATTTACTCTACAGTTTGACTTTTAAATAGATTAGCGTTGCCTAGTTAGTAAATATGTAAGAACAATAAGGTCAAGAGGTTTTTTAACATTGCAATGTGCGATTGGGTTTATTTGCACCCTTTTCACCCGGATATCTGGTCACATGTTTGCTCTCCAGAGGGCATTGAATCTCCATCGTCGGACATTGTTGTTGTAAACTCCGCAGCTGAATCTGTGATTTTTGTACGTCACTGTGTGATGGTGGCCAGTGTTTAGCGTGTAAGCATACTCACCTGTGTAGGCGTACCTTTTATGATATTACCTATTCGTACGTTTTGACGAGGTCTTCGTCTTCGACGGGGTAATAGAACACTGGGCTGTTCCAAGCATCACAGGGAAAATGTTTATTAATTGATAACCCATTAAAACAGCAATGAACAATCCCTTTTTCAATTTAATGTCATACATTCCATAAAATATCCTATTCTCAGTATGGTATCATAAAGTTTGTTGATTCATATAACGAATACTTACTTTCATAATATATATAGAAATAATATATATATTATCTTCATGTGATATTAAATAAAATCTCGGACACAGACGTCTTAATAATTCTAATCATTATTATAATGATTAGACGAATTATCTTGAAATAATATTCAAGACAAAGAGTGCTGTTGTTCAAAAGTATTCACCACCAATGAGCTAAACTTCCGGAGACACAATAAATAGTAAGCAGGAGATCGATTTAATCAGTTAATGAAACTTCATCACGACACAAAATATTAGTTCGATTTAACGAATGTTTGAGTTATCCGTGATCGAAGAAAGGAGATTCAAGTATATATCTATAAATCACTTAAACTGTATTTCTGTAGACTTTGTATATAAGCACTTCATTTGCATATGAAGTTTCATGCAGTGTTAAAAGCTGTTGATGAAGGGTTTGTATCGTAAAGTTATGCAGAGCTCTTAATGCTACCCGCTCTAATTATTTGTTTAATGTATTATCATGATAGTTATTACAAAGTTGACCACACAAACATGTTTATAGATCTAGATACTTTTCTCTAGGTGAGACTGAATGAGCTTGAATATAATTCTAAACTACAACAAAAGGGTTTGTATACAAAAGGTTACAAAACTAAGTATACAATTCGAACGTGTTCATGATACAGGATATATCTCCTGGATATAACTCCTATTGAATAAAATCTACCAGCTTATTTGTAATTTTAACCGTCTTAACTACTACATAGGATTTAGATAATGATATACGTGCATTTCATACATCTTCTTGAATTTGTAATGCAAGTCTGTTTTGAAATTAATATGTTAATGTGTTGTTTAATTTCTGGAATTTGTTTTGGTAAATGTAACCCAAATGTAGACGAGGTGACAAACATCAAAGAAAATATCAAAAGCGATAGTACTACGTCGGAAACAAGGGATTTTAATTTCTGTATCTAAAACGATCTCAGAATTCGGAATTTAGGGATTGCAACATTGTATACGTGAAACATTTGGCATTAATGTCGTCTCCAATATTCTATTTTAAATCAAATATTGTTACATGGAAACTGAAAATTAGAACAGCTTGAACACACAATTATAGAAACTGAGTTATGGAAGATTGAGAGTTCAATTATCTGTAGGTTAAATAACATAAAAGTCTGTGACATTTATCAGGTACCTTACGATTTATATTGATATGGTAGGTAATATAACTTTTGTTTCGTTGTTTATATTATAAGTTCTAAATAAAGTATGAAGGTATCAAAGTTATTAATAAATATAGAACATATATACCTTAATGCTATAGTAAAAAATTTATACCTGTGAAGTTCTTCTCTTCGATTTATTCGATTAATTGAAGATTACAAATTTCTAATTGCTAGACCAAATACTCAAGACAGAAAAGGATGATACATCACAAGTTATTAACGTTCAACTTTATCGGCTATGTTAACATTATTATTATATCATCTCGTATGCTGTAATTTCATGCTTTTTGTTTATTATGTAGCGGTAGCGAGGGAGGCATCAAAGCAGATCTGTTGTAAATCATTCAGAGATCTGTGATTCAAAGCAAGCCACTGTCTCTTCTGATTTGCTTAATATTCACAATACAATTACACCAGAAATCTTTATAACAAATAAGCAAACTTTTGTGAAACAAACACTATAACGGCGAGTTTGTCAAATCTGCTCTGATCCATAATTAAGAAAGAGAGTTAATCGAATTTAAACATATGCATGTATATGATAATGATGTTGAAAAGTAAAAGCTAGATTCTGATCAATTATTTTAAATGGTTGTTTTAACATCTATTTATTTAGTTTATAAACATATAACATAATGTACATTGCTAACAATTCATCTCTCAACAATTGGTTTTTGGTATACCATAATGACGTACAACAAAATGTACTACGAAAATTTATATGGTGGATACGATGGTGATTGCTTCTGGATCCATGAAGGATAGAACATTTGAAACAAAATCTATTTCCTCCGATGGATTTTAATATTAGACGATTTAATATATTTACAAAATATTTTTATAGGTTTTGTTCTTTTCAAATATCACTGTGTATTATAAACAAGAAGGAGGTCACAAATGCATATTTTGTATATGAAGTAGTTGCAAATTTAAATAGATTAAATGATAATTGCTTTACATCACTCCACGATTATTTCACGTATATGGCGACGGCATCTGCCTGATGCATTGCATAAAATTTCTACCTTTTCCACAGACCCACCCGAGGCAGTGACGGATCCTTTACGTGCCATGCATACCGTGACAAGGGATCTCGGTTTTCATTGTACCCATGCCGGTAGTCGTATCCGGGACCTTTCAGTCATTGTACCCATGCCGGTAGTCGTACCCGGGACCTTTCAGTCATTGTACCCATGCCGGTAGTCGTACCCGGGACCTTTCAGTCATTGTACCCATGCCGGTAGTCGTACCCGGGACCTTTCAGTCATTGTGCCCATGCCGGTAGTCGTACCCGGGACCTTTCAGTCATTGTACCCATGTCGGTAGTCGTACCCGGGACCTTTCAGTCTTGAGCTCCTCATCCACAGAGCTACACAGGCACTAACTTAGTACAACATTTCTCTGCTTATATTCCAAAACATCAATTCAGAATACATATTTCGTCTTCATGTGTTATGGCTCCTTATGCCCCTGATTATATATTGTTACATGCTTTTGTAGTATACTGAAAATAAAACAGAGGAGCATAGTAATAAAATGATAAGAATAAGATAATTATCTGCGTTAGTATAAGTAGAAAACAAATTATACTTTATTATACCAAAGTCAAAGGTGCTTCTATCAAAACATGGTTATAGCTTATCCAACACTGCATTGAAACAATATTAATTTTCATTGTCTGTTGAACATTTGGAGATTATATCAATTTGAATGGGACTTCCAGATTGTTGGAGTTTTCTCAGACGCTTCAATCTTGCAAACGTCGGAAAAATAAACAGAAATTGAGATAATTTGCTTTCACATGCTCCCACCTGGGACTTTGTTACTGTCTATAGAAAGTATCAAAATAGGCAGATCCGAGAAAATGTTATTATCAACGACTAGATTTAGATTGAGTAAGTCTCTATATCTATAATGACACCGTAGGAGACAAGATGACAGCACTGTCCTGCATGTTCCATCTACTTCATCATATCTCTCAGGCAAAGATATGTCAGGAGATAAAACAAAATTATTAATGATTTCAATTTAAATAAAATTACTCCTAAGCACCAGTTGAAAGGAGTTTATTATCATTAACAATATTTCAGTTTTAAAACTCGTTTAGAGAAAGTTCATATCGATTGAAAATTTCCATAGCATTATAGTCAAACAAATTGTTTACTTCGAAATGCATTATCAGTTTTATGTATTTTCATTTAATTTACTATGTAAGTAGATAAACGTAATATACAGAAACATGTATAAGATGATATAATGTAATAAATATCAGAGAATATATACGTTATAATGTTGTGCACCACATGTCCATTTCAGTGATGTTCGTGACCGGAAGATTGGACTTCTAATAATATATAAATAATTCAAGAGCAGAGAGTTGAAACCAAAGTTGCCGAAAATATGAGTTACTCAATTTATATCGTTGTATATCATTTTTTGGAAATGGTTGACTATATAGGTCTTCGTTGTACGGTATTTTGGAAATGCTTTCTCAAAGAGGTCTTCTTTTTACTCTATTTTGGAAATGCTTGCTCAGATAGGTCTTCTCCGTGCCCTATATTGGTAATCCTTGATTGCATATGCTCTTATCTGTACTCTTAATTGGAAATGCTTGCTCAGATAAGTCCTCTCTTTACCTTGTATTGGCAATCCTTGATTGAATAGGCTCTTATCTGCACTCTTATTTGGAAGTGCTTTTGCAAATAGGTCTTCTTTTTACTCTATTTTGGAAATGATTGCTCAGTTAGGTCTTCTCCGTGCCCTATATTGGTAATCCTTGATTAAATAGGCTCTTATCTGCGCTCTTATTTGGAAGTGCTTGCTCAGATAGGTCCTCTCTTTACTCTATTTTGGAAATGCTTGCTCAGATAGGTCCTCTCTTTACTTTGTATTGGCAATCCTTGATTGAATAGGCTCTTATCTGCACTCTTATTTGGAAGTGCTTGCTCAGATAGGTCCTCTCTTTACTCTATTTTGGAAATGCTTGCTCAGATAGGTCCTCTCTTTACTTTGTATTGGCAATCCTTGATTGAATAGGCTCTTATCTGCACTCTTATTTGGAAGTGCTTGCTCAGATAGGTCCTCTCTTTACTCTTTTTTTGGGAATGCTTGCTCAGATAGGTCCTCTCTTTACTTTGTATTGGCAATCCTTGATTGAATAGGCTCTTATCTGCACTCTTATTTGAAAGTGCTTTTGCAAATAGGTCTTCTTTTTACTCTGTTTTAGAAATGCTTGCTCAGATAGGTCTTCTCCGTACCCTATATTGGTAATCCTTGATTGCATATGCTCTTATCTGCACTCTTATTTGGAAATGCTTGCTCAGATAGGTCCTCTCTGTACTGTATGTTGAAAATACTTGATTAAATAGGTCTTCTCTGTACTCTGTTTTGCGCAATGGCTGATTTTCTTCCTGTACCTATATCAAGTTTTAAAAGCAAAAACAAAAATAAGGAATGATAACCCATTGTAATTATCAAATGCATAGACGTGAAAGAGATAGTTGATTGAATCAGGAAATGAAGAAAGTGCCTCGTCCGCCCATTGTTGATTTTCTGTCTGGTGATTACATCATCTAAGATTGTATATGTATAAGTATATATCTATCTACCTATATCCCTCGTGGCGTGATCGGTAGGTAAACAGACCTGTCTGATGTGGCATAAATTGATCTGAGAGTGGTCATTGAAATACGAAATATTGTGCAATTATATATCTTAGATGGCGGTGGATCTATATCCATCATGCAATTCAGTGGAAGCCATAGTGATGGTGGATCTATATCCATCATGTCATTGAGTGGAAACCGAAGTGATGGTCGATCCATATCCATCATGTCATTGAGTGGAAGCCAAATTGGTGGTGGATCCATATCCATCATGTGAATGAGTGGAAGTCGAATTAATGTTTGATCCATATCCATCCAGTGATTAAGCAGAAGCCGAAGTGATGGTGGATCCATATCCATCCAATGATTGAATGGAAGCCGAAGTGATTATGTTACTCAGAGGATGGACACTGTTTTGAACTTTCAACTAACCAAAACTGACTTGAAGTTGTGCACATGGAAGAAAACCATATCTGAGAGCGCATGTACTGAGTTCGTCCTAATATCATCGTGTTTATTCTCATGTAAACTAGAACATTTGAAGATTAAATTCAAAACTGATCTTTGCATTTGGTCCTAAGAGTTGTTTTCTACATAAAACTGCATTTGACGCCGTGTCATTACGTCAAGATCTATAAACTGAATGCTCTACCTCGCTTTACCAACTTAATAAACATGCTAAATCCTCCCGTTTAAGACGGTCTCAGACTTTCTACATCCTGCATTCACCTAGTAATCTCTTATGGATAGTGTAATCATGTCTAGGCCAAATGCATTATTTCTTCGTCATATTGTACCTTGAAGCCTTATCGTATATATTTGTTGGGTTTTGTTATACAGTAAATACACATGTTTGGGTGACGGCTCTATTTTGTATTTTTTTTTGATACATGGAGATTAAATATGTGGCCGTATCGTTGCTATGGTATTGAGTAATTGAAGGTATATACCCTTTATATGTAAGCAGGCTGTGACTGCATTTCCTGCATTCTGTATGTGTTTTATTCAGATATCGATTTCGTTTCTGTGTTGCGTGTCGTGGACATAAATCTGTCCTCTCTTACCCGTTTTCTCAAGACCTGCTATGTAGATAACGTCTTTCCGACAATAAGCATTTAAATTTTTAAAATTTTATTTTCGAACTCTTTTCACCACAATTTTAGAAAGTATGTTATATTTTAATCTCACGTACATTTGTAATAGTTAATTCCATGATTATATTTTATATATTAGACTACTTACATTATTCCTGATAAATTATTTCCTATTGGCATTACTTTTTCTTTGACTTTTAAATAAAATTGAAGGATTTATCTTGAAATAAAGCAGAAATTCTGGCCTTCAAAGATGGTTGTATATATTATTATCTCTAGCATGTAGGGTGTAAATGTGTTGACATGAGACGTGACGTCATTTTGGCGCTTTTTTATATGTGGGTTGTGACGTAACACAGGATGCAGATTGCGATAAAGTGCAGTGACAATTCTTACATAATACATAGATGGAAGATAACGGCGTTTGGATTCCTGATAGTACATTACTGTTAAGAGTAATCTTTGTTGATATATAGGCTACGTATATTGTATGCCTAGCAGCGTGGATCCACTTGCCATGTTTTGAGCACAGTCGATTAATCTCTGCTGAAAAACGGTTTTGTTGGACATGTTGAAATGCGAGGGTTCACTTTCTTGTTTTCGTTTTTCTGTCAAATAACAAAGCAGACATGTAATATTTCATTCAAAGAAAGTTTTTTCAGCTGCGCTGAATAAAGAAATCATGTCTGGAGATTTATAAAAACACAAAAAAATATTGAATGTATTACGTCATTAATAAGCTAGATGTCTGTCTTTTGCATCATCTTGCCTCCAAAACATCCCACGACGTCAGTGTCTTGCTGCGTATTTTCTCGGGTCAACTCAAATGTCATCCGGGTGCTAAATACGCTTTGTATTTGTCAGACTCTTTCCGACACTTTATGACACTGACGTTATGCGTTTCTTTGAAGCGGAAGATAATGTCTTCGTCTCAGAATTTCCTCGTGTGAAATCGAAAAGCCTTGACTCAATTGTATATGCTTCGTTGCCATTGAATCTGGCTGTTGATTCACCTTTGACATCTTCTGTAATACACATATGTAAAACATAAACGAGGTTTCTTTTCCTCGAAAATGATGCTTGTTATATTTTTGATGCAGTTCAAACAGTAATCTTAACCTATTTATCTGTGTTCTAATGACGATTATTATAGTTTTCATTTATAATTATGATAGAAATATTTTACAATTTTCTGTTTGTATCGTATATATATATATATATATATATATATAAGTAAGTTGTTTATATATACATATATATACATATATAGATATATATATATATATGTATATATATGTATATATAAACAACTTACTTGATGAAAAACCTAGTAATACTCTGCAAGAGAAATAGACTTATAAGATTAAACGTATTATAATATACATACATATGATCATAAATGACATAAACTGTATTTAAATTTCTTAGATAATCATGTAAATCACGAATACAATTTTAATCTTTTGGTAAATATCATTACAGATATTTTGTTCCGGTAAATTCGGAGTCTCCATTTTGGCAATATATAACCAGTTAGGTGTTTTGGAGAACAAAGAGTGTTGCGCTGGATCTGTGAAGTATGCACCGTGCTTCATGGAATGTGAGACGTTCTTCTCCATCTGCTTAGTACACTACTCCTCTCAGATTGCAGACAGACCCAGCTGTACATATGGCAAAGTGGTGACACCTGTTCTAGGCGGAAATATAATCAACAAAACAGCACTAGCAATGCTGAATTACTTTCCCTTGTCAATGCCATTCAACTTTGCCTGGCCTGTGAGTATCACCCAAAACACACAATTTTACTATAACTTATGTTCATAAAAATTACCTGATATTTACCACGTTTTAAAGATAGAAGAAAATAGAGGTGTGTAAAGTATATCACAGAGTTCTCTTGTATACATTTGCGTATCACATTTGTATATTAATGTTTAATTATCAAAGACTCCTGTTTCAAGAAGCTCGTAAAAGTTCCACGACCAAGGTTTGAAAATATAAAAAGAGATATTATACTTTCTTTATAGTAATAGTCCATGCTTACTTATCCCAGATCTCTTAATTCTAAACGCCCATATTCACTATGGTGTATTGTTGTGAGTACCATGTATATTCAGTCTGGTACTTTGTTGTGAGTGCCATGTATATTCAGTCTTGTACGTTGTAGTGAGTACCATGTATATTCAGTCTGGTACATTGTTGTGAGTACCATGTATATTCAGTCTGGTACGTTGTTGTGAGTACCATGTATATTCAGTCTGGTACGTTGTAGTGAGTACCATGTATATTCAGTCTGGTACATTGTTGTGAGTACCATGTATATTCAGTCTGGTACGTTGTTGTGAGTACCATGTATATTCAGTCTGGTACGTTGTTGTGAGTACTATGTATATTCAGTATGGTACGTTGTAGTGAGTATCATGTATATTCAGCCTGGTACGTTGTAGTGAGTACCATGTATATTCAGTCTGGTACATTGTTGTGAGTACCATGTATATTCAGTCTGGTACATTGTTGTGAGTACCATGTATATTCAGTCTGGTACGTTGTTGTGAGTACTATGTATATTCAGTATGGTACGTTTTAGTAAGTACTATGCATATTCAGTCTGGTACGTTGTAGTGAGTACCATGTATATTTAGCCTGGTACGTTGTAGTGAGTACCATGTATATTCAGCCTGGTACGTTGTAGTGAGTGCCATCTACATTCAGTATGGTACCATGTTGTAGTGATTGCCATGTATATCCACTGTGGTACATTATTGTGCACCGTGTATATCCACTTTGGTGTGTTGTTGTGAGTACAGTGTATATCCACTGTGGTGCAATGTTGTGACTGCCATGTATATCCACTGTGGAGCGTTTTGTGAGTGCCCTGTATATCCTCTGTGGTACTTTTTACGTGTATATAAATATATATATATATTTACTTCCTTGACTTTAAAAGTTCGGGAAGTTTACTCCTCCCAGGTACCTGGTCTCACCTCGATTTTCTTGGGGTTCGCATTTGTCTGTGCATAACACTGTACCTTTTGTCCTTTTGTTCCATGGACTATGAGATGTGGTTTACCCTTCGGTACTCTACGTTTTTTACTTGAGTACAATTCATACCCAATGTGATGCCTTGTTACGGGTACTATGTGTATCCAGTATTGTGCGTTGTTGTGAGTACCATATGCATTTACATTGGAGCGTTTTGTGACTTTCATGTATATCCAGTGTGCTGTGTTGTGAGTACTACATAGTTACCAGCTTTTGAAGTGCTGTGGGGGTGATATATATAATATGAATATCCAACATGGTGCGCTGTTGTGAGTACCATGTATAATAATATCCACTGTAGTACCTTGTTGTGGGTACTACATATATCCACTGTGGCGCTTTGTGAGTACCATATACATCCACTGTGGTGCCTTGTTGTGAGTACTATGTATATCCACTGTGGTGCCTTGTGAGTACTATATATATCCACTGTGGTGCCTTGTTGTGAGTACGTACTATGTATAACCACTGTGGTGTCTTGTTGTGAGTACTATATATATTCAATGTGGTGCCTTGTTATGAGTACTATGTATATCCACTGTGGTGCTTTGTTGTGAGTACTGTGTATATCGAGTGTGGTGCATTGTTGTGAGTACTATGTATATGGAGTGTGGTGTGTTCTGTGAGTACTTTGTATATCCAGTGTAGTGCCTTGTTGTGGGTACTATGTATATCCACTGTGGTGAGTTTTGTGAGTACAGTGTATAACCAGTGTGGTGCTTAGTTATAAGTACATGTATATCGAGTGTTGTGCATTGTTGTGAGTACTATGTATACCCACTGTGATGTCTTGTTGTGAGTACTATGTTTATCGAGTGTGGTGCATTGTTGTCAGTATTATGCATATCCAGTATGGTGCATTGTTGTGAGTACTATGTATATCGAGTGTGGCGCATTGTTGTGAGTACCATGTATATCGAGTGTGGTGCATTGTTTTGATTACAAGTATATCGAATGTGGTGCATTGTTGTGAGTACTATGTATATCCAGTATTGTGCGTTGTTGTGCGTACCACTTACATTTACATTGAATCGTTTTTGTGACTTTCGTGCATATCCAGTGTGGTGCTTCGTTGGTGGACATGATAATACCAGTTTCATCATTTTTACGTTGTTTTTTTTATATTTCTTAAATTACACTGCTTTTGTGCACCCACAATCAGGCCAATTGATAGATCTAATTCAGTCGTCCTGTCTGATATATACGTTGGTAAAGGTTTTAGTTTTCAGGTGAATCTGATCTCATCTCTTAACCTTGGAAATAAAAATAAAACGTGCGTTCTTCATACCAATACACGATCCGTGTTCGTACGTCATACATTCCGTCCTATTTCTTGCCCAGGTATTATTTCCTGTATGTATTAATGCGTTAATAAAATTTTGCATTCATTTTTATGTTGTCTGCGAAGAACATCAGCACATAGGAATCACTTTGTTTGGCGTCCGTTTGTCTGTCTGTCCGACAGTCATACTTTCACATTATTGGCTATATCTTTGCCATTTTGAAAATCATGGTAAATTGACAAAGCTTGCAAAGATTAACAATCAAAGGTCTTTTAGTTGGCACTAAATTTTTTGATCTTATGACCTTGACCTGGGAGTTTGAACTACTTTTTGAAATAATTGAATGGCAAGTGATGGGGCTTTGATATCTCACAAGGCGACACATGTGTTCAATTAAAACATTCTAGCTACATACCATGTTAATCATGTATAGCAAACATAAATAAGCACATATCAGGACAGCACAAAAATACTAGATTGTAATTCACCTGCCGTATTGACTTTGGACAATCAGTAAAAGTGCCAGTTGTCAGTTGATGGGTATGGTGACGTTTATTGGACACATCTTCACATTAACATTTACAGATTGATAATGATATTTAACATAATATATATATATATATATATATATATATATATATATATATATATATATATATATATATATATATATATATATATATATATATATATATATATATATATATATATATATATATATATAATTCCTTTACTTTCTACCAGAAGTGAACTTTATATAATTTTGCATATATCTGATTTATAACATTGATAGTTTAATAGTATACTAGGATATAAGGTGGTATAGGAAATCATTTGAACATTCAAAATTCAGTTTACGATCAAAATTCAAATATGCTCTATGTCTTTTCATAATGTATATGTGCAATACGAAAGGGATAAAGACTTTATTGTTTTAAATGGAAATCAAATCCTCCTTTACGTGCGCGAGTACGATTGCTGTCACGTTAATGAAGTGATTATGTTTTCAGAACGGCTGTATCTTTTCAAAGACATGTCTGGTTTTCTACGTTCAAAGAAAATAAAATAAATAGGAATTAAATAGTATAGAACCCACTTGTTGTCATGCAGAGCTTTCGATTGCATTAGATGTAAACGAATGCTGTAGGCTGGCTGAGGAAAAAGCTTGTTTGTTATGATAAGATACCTCATTATAAGATAGCAGGAGATATATATGTGTAGATTTTCGATTAAATATCACTTTTAATGATTCAATAATTGCTATACATATCAAATTGTATATGCGTTATGAACACACTTCAGGCAATGCTCATTTCGTAGACTGTCTATACTTCAATGTTAAATACGAAAGGAACTTGCGTTATATAGCAGTCACGTCATACATTCATGGATCACTCTTAATCAGACATGAGGCCAGTTCCATGTAGAAAGTATATGCATTCTTTTTGGCTAGTCACGCCCGTAATCCCTTCAACAAAAACAGCCTAAATAGCACAAATAAGTCAACACAGCGCATGTATTAGATAAAAGTAGAACACAATAAATCGTGACAAACGGGAAAGTACTATGTTATTCTACTCCCATACAACAACTGCTTATTCCCAGAATGCAATGAAATTAAACTTTTAAAATACAGTGATCTTCCTTTTTTTGAAAAGTTAGTTAGTGTACATTCATAAAGAGAATATTGTCACAATTTTCGTTTTCAATTGCCATTACACATACTTCATTATAATCGATAATGAACAATTTTATTCCATAAGGTGGCCGTTTTGCGCTAAGATGTCATTCTTGATTTATTTTCTGACATAAACTTTAACAGAATAGGCGAACATTTTTGATATTTTGTCGCCAAGTATTTTTTTTGTGGGAAAAAGAAAATTATGACAAAACAGCGGTATACCTGTTATCTAACAAAAGGACGGACCATTGGGTATGGAAAAGCATCATTGCTAGTTTTGCACATATAATTCCATCTGGGACGTGTGCAGGCAATAAAATAGAGTGTATCATGCCATACTGATAGATATTCTGTATGCAGTATTTCACACCGATTCATCATTCATGTTATTTATTACTTCATCATTTTGTTATCTCATACCCTCACGTTATTGTAGGTATATGCAGGCGGAGTTTGCACCAAGCCACTGATGACAGTTTGTAAAATTTTGAAGCCAGAAACGCAAATGCTGCTTCATAAATCTGGCATTATACATATTGTTTTATACTGAGATAATCTGTTTTCTATAAAACATTCTCAAAATCATCAAACGTTCATTGGTGGAAAGGGGGCAGCTTCACAATTTACTGATTTTTAAAAATAAAATCTGCAGGATTCGATTTTCTATTTCTTTTTCGGGAAAATTCTTGAAAAGTCAGAATGCTCTTTTTTATCGTTAGTGTTGTTCAACTGTATAGTTTCAAATATATAAAAAGTATTTTGAAAAAGCAAGACACATTCAATTGACAAAATACATCAGCGAAACGAAAAATAAATTAAATAAATAAAATAAATATTAAACAAAATAAATACACATACATAGAGGACGTCCTAAACATAGTCAATTACAATGCAGTAACAGTATAGGCTAGGAACGCTGCATAACATCATGAAATAAAAAAAAATTAAATCCTCTAAATGGAGATATAAATGGTGTAATGAAGCGCATCTTTTAGGGAGGACCAAATTGAAATAGGAGGTAGAACATTCTAATTTTTGTTTTGATGTAGTTAAGTAAAAGTATTCGGAGATTTCGGTAGTAGAGAACTTAGGTTCAATATCTTGAGAAATCTGCATGAAAAATTTAGAAAACTGAATACGGAATAACAGAGAGATAGAATGAAAATTAATAATGAAAATTAACATTTAAAATGCAATCCTTGTCAGAATTTTCGGACATCAAAGATGAAACAAGAGAAATAACTGCAACATAAATATCATAGCACTATATCTAACTTTCCATGAATTTGTTTAAAAGACTATTGCATGATAATGCATAGAGAAATCAAGTAAGGGCATACAAGTTATAAATTATCCTTGAATTCTGTGAATTTTTTGATTTATAGAAAAGGAACCTACAACATGTGTTGTTGAAAATAAAATGAAAAACATTCAAAGAAACAATCCAGAATCAAACAAAAAATCAACCTGCAGCGATAGAACTACTTTTTGGGTGTGGTTCCTCCCTTCAATAACTTTTCTCATTTATATAGTTTTTAAAATCTGAAATTTAAGTTCAGATATGTCCATTGTTTCATTATGTCGTAACTGTTTGTCAAAAAATCCCCGAATAACATACTAGTTTCGAATAATAACACAAAATATAAGCTAGGAACTTTATAATGTTAAAACAATGAGCTATATTTGGCGGGTAACAATGTCAAATTGATATAAAGATGATGGATAAATCCAAATCTTAAGTCCGAAAATCATGAAGCCAGAGGACATACAAAATCAGTGAAAATGAAAACAATGTGGAAAATAATAAAATATGTCTACTTGAAGAGCACGATGGAGTGAGTACAGGTGCCCGGGGAGTGTGAGCATCTCCTGCTTGCTAGCAACCCCAAATCCATTATAACAGGAGTGTTAGTTCATTGCAAAAAGAGAATTCGATCCCGATTATTTTGTGACACTTATTGACAGATTGTTATTATATGTCACTTCAGTAGTATTTCACTTTCAGCACACCCCTTTTCATATCAACTTCGACCGTACCAGATGACGTCATAGTGCGGGTGACATTTACTTCGTGCAAAAGTTACGATAGAAAACGTTCTATCTAAATTTTAAACCCTCCGTAATTTCGTTATTTATACATTACATTTTTCAAAAATATACATAGGAGTTACAACAAAATAGATTTGAAAGGTTTCTACATTTGTATTGATTTGTTGAAATATTAGGAAAATTCGTTGACGATAAGGACCACGCCCAGACAATACTTTACAGTATGCCAGTGTTAACTCAAATGAATTGTAAAGAAAATACATAAGAAATCAAGGAAAAAGATTCTGACATAAAACTTTTACATAATCCTTGAAATACATATATTTTAATAAAAGTCAATAAATAAAGACTCCCTTGTATCGTTACATTGATAAAATCATAAAATCAAGATAATGACAAATAATATATTGGAGTTCTTTTATTCAACATCTTTGATTCAAAAAGTATTTAGTTAACATCCTGAGTACTGCACATCATTAAAAACATTTTCTGGTGTAAATTACAATTCTATGCCTCCAGCAGCGTCAATCGTTAATCCTCACCATGCCAGATAGGCATATATAGAAAAAAAACCATTGACATGCAGATTTCACTTATAATAGTTATTTTCTAAGAAACCTTTGCAAATGTTTTATCTTTTCTCTATGGCATATTGCAGAGTCAGGAATTCAATCGGATTTAGGAATGGAACAAATGTAACATTTCTAAAAGGCATCCCTCTAGTATGACTATGCATGTCGATCACCAATCACATCAGCTGTGTTACCATAGGTATAACTGGGAATTACCTTCAGTGATATTGGTTTAACTGCACTGACAATTGGCAAAAAGTCATGATTAACAATGATTTTTTTCTGTTTTAGGAAAATGGCTGACAAAGAGTTTTCCAATCAGATATTACATGGAAAATGATCACTATAAATTTCAAAAGTTATTGGTGTCTTATTCCCTGAAGCCTTATTAAACTCAACTCATACAAACATCACACGAGCAAAATTTCAAAGTACGATAATAAATATGTAGAATGAATATATAATATATTCTGTTTACACAAGTTAAAATGGTTTTCAGATGTAAGAACAAATGCATTGACATCAAACAGTATGCACATCATTAAAGTACAATATTTTACGGATACTACAGGTGTCGCTGCACAGCTTCATACGAAGTACATATCATATTGATTATAAGCAGATGATGATGTGGTGCGAAACTAATTTACTGTGGTGATATACCACTTGTAAAACGCTTCAGTAAGTCCCCTCAATGCTATCATACGCTCAGTCTACTTCTGTGCTATCACTTATTGTCCTATAACCACAGCGCGTTTCCTGATAGGGTTTTAATTGTAAAGGAAACGTTTGATGCAAATATATGCATTTGACTTGCAAATCTAACTATGCAAGGACCACCGTATCGCGTCGAAATGTGTATCATATCTATAGAAGAAATAGGAGTAATCAAAATTGCTTCTGATGTGAGTTTTTATGATTTTCAATCTCGACAAGTGCAGTTGATAAGATAAGTAGCACCATACAATAATCTATAGAGTTGTTGGGCTTAATAACGTATAACACGATAGAGTACGCTTTTTATAGCTATATCTAGTGATTACAGAAGCTTTCAGAGCGAGATTTTGCACCTCTTTCTAGACAATTTGATATATCAATCATTATAATGAATTAAATAGCTTTATTACGCACATGCAATTTACAAAAATGATTGCACTACTCTTCACTTTTATCGACGCGCATGAAACTAAATACAGTTGCTCTCTACTATACAATTTCTAGGAAAACTGTAGTATAAGAATCTTTAGTATAAAACATCTAGTTACTCACGGTATTCACATTTATACCATAAGTGACAAGTACACTATAAAATTTTAACTAAATTTTATAAATGAAAGTGTTTTATTCAATTTTGAACAGATTGATATATTATATGAATGATAATATTATCTATATATCATATTATTAAACATAGGATGCTTAAGTGTAATTACAGAATAAATAATCAGTGCGAGTATATAGCAAGAAAGGTTGAAACTCTCACATAGCAATCAGAGACATGAGTAATGAATTCAAGGATTACAATCAATTATCTTTTTGATTGTTATTCCTACTTATTGTGGAATTGTTTACTAATGATTAAAACATCAGAACAATAAGGTTCTTAGTTTGTCTCCAGAAAGGTAGAAACATGTAACACACACAGGCACACAGACACACACACAAAGACACATACACACAGACACAGACTCACACACACACACACACACACACACACACACACACACACACACACACACACACACACACACACACACACACACACACACACACACACACACAAGGAAACTAAGGAGCGATGTCTTCACACGCAAATTGATTTTTCTGATTAAATGGTTTATTGATTTACATGACTGCGTTTAATTAAATCATTATGATTGACCATGTTCCCTTTTGGGACTTCCCTATATTAAATATTGAAAAATATGTCCATTTCATTATACTCTTTTCTACAGCAGCAATTGACGGTTGTCGGTCGTCTATAGGGTCTATTATGTATTGTTCTTGTTTCTTATTTTTCTAATTCTACCTGTCCCATTGCGATGGAATCTGCTATGTAATTGAAGGAAGAAAGAAAAGTTACTGACTCAGCCGTATGGCAGAAGTCACCACAGAAATATATAATATTGAATGTAATGGTATAAACCACATAAGAACTTCACCAAAATACTCGATTATAGTGCAGTCACAATACCGACTTAGGACGGTCATTTGATATGACACAATATTGGTGTGGTTGAGTCAAATTTCCGACTACTAGTCTCTCATCAATCATATGTATTCCTCTAGTCTTTATATCATTAATCTGTGTTTACAAAGACAGGAACTACACTTTAACCATGCAGCAATATCAATATATATAATAGTCAATCCTTTCTGAGAAATGTGACATACATAATTAAACAATATCATGTCTAGTCATAAACAATTTAGTTGATTGTATGATAAATGTTGTCAGCATGTGAGATTTGAGGCATCCCAGAGTAAAACATCGAAGTGTAGCGTGTGGCAATGTTGATGGAATACATTAAATCAGTCTCCTGTCGGCTAGACATGAACTGCTTTATTGTTGTAGTTATGAAGTGATAACATAAGCATTGATTTTTAGTCTGTGGTGGATTAAATTTACACCTCATTTTCTGATTAACTATACTACAGCAGTGTTAATAAGACCCAGATACTCATCATTCTCAAATTTTAGTATTGACATGTTTAACTTTTCTTGGGGGAATAATTTATCTTTATGTCTCGGAGGTTTTCTTATTGCGAAGAATTCTACATACATTGATACGATCTGTCATAGAATTAAAACGTTTAAAACAAATCTTTGTAAGCGCATTTCACCATAGAATGTGCATTTCGACTCTCTAATTATGCGAATGAAGATACACGTGTATTTACTTACAGTGTTGTTAATATGTATATCATTTTATCTTATTTTTCTTAATGATGAAAACGAATGTCAGTTTTCATTGATATGAATTATTTTGCACAATTCTTCTTTATTTTTATACCCCTGGATCGATAGATCGGGGGCTTATTTTTTTTTGCCCTGTCTGTTTGTTTGTCTGCCTGTTTGTTTATCTGTCTGAAAACTTTAACTTTAGCCATAACTTTTGAACCGTAATGGCTAGAGACTTCATATTTCACAAGCATACTCAACTAATGAAGCCCTTTCAAATTACACCAGGGTCGTGACCTTTTGAATATGACAATGACCTCCACGCTGAAAATAACTTTTTTTGACTTTGTTGCCACCGGGGGCATAGTGTTCTTTATATGTAATGGGACACAAACGTTATTCGTATATTTTAATAGATTATTATTTACTGTTTTAGATACCGTGTCGATATGACATAAGATGATGTATACCACCACATCAGTAGTCCAAAAAAGAAAGAAAAAAATAAATAAATAAAAAATGAAACCGAAAAAAAAAAACAAACAAACAAAAAAAAAACAAACAAAATGAGCAAAAATGAAAATACAAAAACAAAGAAAATCTCAAATTCGGTTTTCAAATTGGTCGGATAAGAACAGGTCTGTATCATCTAACATATCTGGAAACATTGCTAGAGAGGTGTTTAATTGTTGAACGGTTTGTTTATGTCTATCTGTATTTACACTGTAGGAGAACCATGATGCTTAAGCATTTTGTCTCGATGTTGTCTCTGATTTTGAATGTAAAGAGATGAATTTGTTGATTGCTTGTACATTTGTTGGAAATCAGTTTGAGTAAAGTCAATGTCTGAGTAGGTCGTCGATGTTAATTTTGATCTTATCCATATTGCATGCAAAGTGCTACTGTCTAAATATTTCGTTTGTATTGACAACAGTTGAAGTTGTGTAGTAATACTTCCCCTACAGGGCTTGTGATTTTGTTCACATTATAATAGGTGTTTGGCATTTCGTCTCATATTCAGTTTTATATGGTTGGTAAGGTAAATGTGTTAGAGTATTTCATATATGTTTCCTCTGATTTTATCAATATTATTCGAGTGGTGTTTCTTGTTGATTGAATTCCTATTATACCACCTACGATGCGTTGCGGAATCCTTCTAGAATCTTTTTGTGTGTTCATTTCAAATACTTTCTATTTCAGGGAGCCTTTTCTTTAGTGATTGATGTTTGGCATGATGCGTTTAGGAACAGAACAATGTCAGGTAATCATAATAAGTAAAATTACAAAAGATAATGAAATGAAATATGAAATCGAGAGTATATAAATAAATATAAAATACTGGACAGAGGTCTTCTTTTCATTAATATGTAAATTACGAAAACGAGGTACCGCTTCAAATAAATCAAATGTGTTGAATACATTTAATTCAGATTCAACTAAAAGAATACTTCGTGCAGTTATTACAGAAGAGCTGACTCCTTCAGATTCTTGGGTATACAATAATAGTGATGTCGAGCAGTCACATCTCTGGTACAAATATCGTGTGATTTGTGACGAGAACTACTATGGCAATGCCTGCGATAGGTTTTGTAGAAATAGAAATGACCAATTTGGTCATTACATTTGTGACGAAGATGGGTCAAAAACATGCTTGCCTGGCTGGAGAGGAGAGTTTTGTCATATAGGTATGACGAAGTTTTGTCATTATAAGTAATAGTACATATCTTACATTTTCATATGACTGTATATACATTTGATCGATTGATTCTGTATTAGATTTAAGCCATCCGGCTCATCAGCAAAATATATAAAATATTTAAGTATAAATTTAATTTGTACTTCATAGGAATATTCTATTGCTCTAACTTTAAGTGATAATTGTGTATATTGTGGAGGTATTAAGGAAAACATATCGATCCCATATCGGTTTCTTCGATTAGTTCAAAAAGCAAATGTATAAAGAAAGAAGGAGAGAGAGAGAGAGAGAGAGAGAGAGAGAGAGAGAGAGAGAGAGAGAGAGAGAGAGAGAGAGAGAGAGAGAGAGAGGTATATTGCATGTCATATATTTGAGAATTGCAATATTATTCATTATCTATATCACATGTATCAGAAGTATACTCACCAAATCTGATCCATGTCGATCTTGGTACATTACATGTATCCCCCCATAAGATTGAATTATGAATTTGGTTCTGCAGTACATTGTTTTCTTTCAAAACTATGAAACAGGCATGGAAAGATACATGTATAACATACTGAGTGCATATATAATTTTTAAAATCTTAGAGTCGTAAAGCCTTCAAATATGTGGTAATGTTATCGTAAGGAAAAGTATTTATCTGTATCGAAACTAAGTATTAAATTAAAGATAACTAGAACTGCAATACATTATGTATATATATATACATATATTTATACACTATCCATTTGTATGCATATTATTTCAATTATCCTACACAGTCTTATATGAAATTGTTATTCATTAATACGAGGTATTGATTGACATTTCTTTTTAGCAATATGTGCTTCATCATGTAACAGTTCCAATGGATTTTGTGAAGAGCCATACGAATGTCGGTATGCTAGTTTTTTTTTTTTTTTTTTGACTTAGTTATGTGGGATATATTTTCTTAAACATTGATATTTTACACTTTGTCACGTCACTTTTTCTGATGTTACTTTTGAGCACAAGGTATTTAACCCCCTGATAGCCACACAGTTATTTGTGATGGCTACCATAGGTGCTGTAACAGAAAACGCTTACTCCTCCGGAAAATCTAATTTCGTCTAGATTTTCGAAGGTCCTTGAATTTCCATAGCGGCACGTGCTGCATGGTTTCTGCATTTTCGATTTTGATGTTTTTGTTTAAACTTTTTGACTAAACACAATATTATTTATAGAACGCATAATTATATAACATCACTTAATACTTCCATATAAACTGGATTTCTAATTACATTGTATATCAGCATTTCAACACGTCGTTATGTCAATGATATCTTTAAAACTGACAGTTTCACAAATACCGACGTACACACTTCCAAACTTTTGTTATTTGTGAAATCAGATACACTTTTAATCCTCCCCTGCTGTCTTTGTAGGTGTCAGTTTGGCTGGAGTGGGCAGTCATGTGAGCGATGCATTCCAAACCCTGCTTGTGTACATGGGGACTGTAAAACCCCATGGCAATGTATCTGTAATGATGGCTGGGTTGGCAAGAATTGTGATATAGGTATACAGAACACATGCTGATTAATATAAGTATTTAGTTTTAATTACATCTCTCAGTATTATATTCTTATATTCTGATGGTATATACTTAGTGTATATAATAAAAGAACACGACTATATATCACACATTTAATTCCGATCGCATCTGAAGATAAAAGAAACTCCTATATAGATTTCTCAACAAAATATTATGATGTGACAAAGTTACAGTATTAATTATTAATAACCGATACCACTGCACATGCCCACGAGTTATACTACCTAAAATAATAATGTGGCATCATGTTGGGTGTTACGATCAACAAGAGATGCTTACTCCTTCAAGGCACCAGATCCCATATCTGGTCCTTCAGGCATCCGAAATATCTCTTTTTTGTCTAGTGGAATGAATGGTTCTTATTGACTATCGCTAGGTATCTTTGTACTTTACGGTAATACAGAATTAAATATTTACATAATTCAATTTATTTGGGTTGGTTTATCTATAATGTTGGTGATTCGTTTTCCCTGCATATATAGTTTGCACTTCTACTATGTCTATGAGCATTATATATGAGACATATGTCATCGAAATATGCATGTAGTGCATAGAAACAATTTATATTCTTACAGTTGATAACGTATCTCATTTAGTCCCTCTATAGGACATCCAATACATCGAAAGATAGTCCTTTTATGATACATTGTTACTTGATAGAATATGGCTTCAGTGGTTAGTCTACAGGGAGAGTTTAATAATCCAAACAATTTTTTTTTTATTTTTTACGGGGAATGGAGGAGGGAGGAGTGGCGTGATTGTTAATCCTAAGTAAAACTTCATTTTTTTTTCTACCTATGTATTAAAGCGAAAGCTATATCACATAATGTTCAAGATTCAGGACGACGTAACCATATAACAAAATTGTTTGTCTATCCAGATGTTATGTACTGTATGAAGAATGAACCCTGTCTCAATGGAGGGACATGTTCGATGGGAATTAACGTCAATTTTTCCTGCTCTTGTCCGAAAGGTTTTGAGGGCGCAAAATGTGAACGTTCTGTTTGTTACCCCGGATATTGCAAAAACGACGGCAAATGTCAGGTAAGGTATTTATTTCGTGTTATTTAGTGATGTCGCGGCAATGGTACATGTAGAGCAGATAATTTGGTTAGTATGAGTATGAATATCAGGAAGATACAGACAACCTTAAGATGTGTTTGGTACTGAATGTCGGATATAACGAGTTGGGTATGATATACATGGATGTAAATAATAGCGATTTAGGGCCTGTTGGTGTATATCGAAAATCACGTTATACGATTCCGGTTGGTAAGGTTTATTTTGAATGTCAACCTTTTGCTTTTTAGAGTTTGGACAACAGGTACTGAGTGACGGGCACGACTACTCAGTGTTTGGGCAGTGTGCGTTTTACATTCTTATAATCTAATTTTGTATCAGACAGCAAATGTGATTGGCCGTGGTTTTCATTTTACACTCCTTTAATTGGTTAAGTTCCTTAAACATGCTCACTTCCGGAAATTCTCTCCGGAACTGCTTCTGATATCAATGCTTTCGCGGAAATAGTAAACATTCACACATGTAATCAAATGTTTCACATTGGAGACATGCAGGACCTTAAAACAATTGTGTACTGTATCCATAAACAATATGGCTTACAAACATCAATCCTCAATTGTTGATATATTCTTCCGCTTTCGATGTTATGTTCAGCTTACATTTTGAAATGAATTTATTGTTGAAAATTAAAATGTGAATTGAAGTAGTCCTTGTCTTGAATTAAATTATATGGATTATCTTTAACATTTTTTAAAATTTATAGAAAAATTATATAGTTTGACGCAGTGCACATGTTTTTACGGATTATAAAAAAGTGTGCGCGCCAAACCATATTACATGTATTTCTCAATAAATTAAAAAGGTGATAGCGATAATTCTAAAACAATCAATTTTTAATATCTATAATGGTCCAAATCAATAAACTAACGGCGATGTGATCTGTTCTCTATTTATATGATAACCGTCACCATAAACTAGAAGATTTCATACAAAACACCAATAGAATCATTTCAGCATCCACAATTATGATTGATTGATATGATTATTGTTTTACGTCACTCCACGATTATTTCACGTATATGGTGACGGCATCTGCCTGATGCATTGCATAGAAATTTAGACCTTTGCAACGGACCCAACGGAAGCAGTGAGGGATCTTAAACGTGCCACGCCTATCGTTTATTATCATTATTTTATTATTAATCCTGTGAATTGTTTTAATACCTTGTTGAAGAGGTTGAACTGTATTGCAAAACTTTCAGGTAACAGACAATGGTTGTAATAACCTACATACAGTACAAAACAGAGAGATATAACCAATGTTGTAATTCTGTTAAATAGTTTGACGACTTCTTTATCGACTCTAAATAATCATTCATCCTTTGATAGTGCCATACTGAAGAGGCATGCATTGATATCTCTTATATTCACATGTTCGTAAGTCTTTAAACCAATCCATGACGTCATAAGCTACATGTGTATATTAAATTTATTATAACATGTCTAGAATTAAGATTAAAAGATGAAGTTGGGGAGCATACAGAATTAATGTATATTGCATCTTGACTAGGTACATTATCCCTCTGATTAATCTATTCAAATTTTCATATGTTTTGAATGAGAATATTTATCGTGCTGTCTTTACATTGATATTACTATCATTATGTCTTATGTTTGCATAATATGACATGCAAAGAAACCTCTTATCTTAATGCTTATATCTAGGAAGTATCAATGTTCGGTGAGGTTTGTTAGGGAATCATTTTGCTTTCAACACCGCAGAAACATTGACATAGATGACTATTTGATTCTTAGATATAGTGGCATGTTTCAGGGATCGAGATGGGTCCCCTTAACCCTAAGTAAACATGTATGTAGAATGCATAAAATTAGATGACACGTTTCGGTAAAAGAACCAGAGTTTCTTTGTATTGTGATGAAAAGCCCTGAAGCTAGCCATATAAAATTATTGTTCATCATTTGTTTGTTCCCAAGTCTGCTTGTGAAGTTCTTTTGATAAGTTGTCATCGAAATCGATAACGAGATAACCTGGATTTGAACTAGATGTCATTTATGACGTCATGTTCAAGTTATGTTTACATTGATATCGAATATTATGCCACTTTCGTAATCAGATAAACATTGAATCTTGATATATGAATGTTTTCAAATATTGATAAAAGGATTTAAGAAAAAATATCATCCTGGGTTTAAATTCAGATCAATTATAACATTACTTTAGTAATTTGTTTCTTTGCTAGAGTTGCTTTGCACTGAGTTTAATCAGTGATTGTTAATCGGCCCCTGTGAACTTCGTTTCACTGCTTGTTGCCAGAATGTGGAACACGAATAGTTTTGTTGATTTCTCATTTATTTTATATGCCTCTTTTATGATCACTGTATATTTTTATCCGAATATACATATGGCTAGCAGCTTTTTGGTTTAGTAGTTGCGTTCAACTTTTAAAGTTTTCGGCCATTATGGTTTCAGATTGACTCTTTCTGTAAAACTTTATACTGCATTGTATTAAAATTTCCGACAGCAAATGATATCGTCAATGCCGTGTAAAATAGATTTATCTCGGATACATTGTCTTTATTTCCTGGTAGATTTTCTTCTGTGGTGCGGATTATCTTAGCTAGCTATGTAACTGAGTTAAATTTCGTACCTTTTCCTTTGCCACGGGTTTTCTTATCCGAGTGAACAAAAAATAGAAATAAGAAAAATAAATAAAGCTAAAGCCCTTTAAGTATATACAATGATAAACAGCAATATCAATGTATATAGATACCTAACTAATGAATAATATTGACGCATTTAACCATTTTAAAGTACATTTCTGTCATACTGATTTTACAATATCCACATCAACAACTCACAAGCATTGTTGATATAATTATTATGTTGTATTGATCATGTCATGGTTGGTGTGGCTAACCTTACAGAAGACACCGCTCCGGGGCATTTGCACTCACCAGTTCTTTTCAGGGGATTCATGTATGTCCACCGTAGCATATTGTGAATGCCACAATGATAAGCACAATAAGAGGAATTGATACTTAATCTGATATACTCGTTGATCTTTTTTCTCTATATGGAGGATTATTTATATATATTTTTTAAATGTGTGTCTTTTGATTGTACTTCATTTGCTATGAGTGGGAAGGCGGGTAACCACACCAATTGAATAACTTTTGTTACTCAGTTGACCGTCGTAAGTCGGTATCGGATCTGTCCTACAATCAATATTTTGTAATGTCATTTCATGTATTTCATTAGTTATTATCAACCTTTTTTTACTCAAATTCTGCCCTATAGCTAAGCCAAATGTATTTCCCTTTCGCTTTTAGTCCTAAGCTGGCATTCCTTTTGATTAATTACATGTACTTTCTGACAGTTTGGGACATAATCATATAAACTGACTGTCTTAACTTTTTCGACAATACCAAAATTGACGAAATATATTTACCGGATGTGACAGGTATTACATGACTTTTGTTGCAGGTGAAAGCAAAAGGTTATCTACCTAATATTTGTATCTTTAATTATTCTAAATCTTATTTTGCTCTTTCAGATCATATCAAATAATACAATGTGCCAATGTACCGAATCATACTACGGAAAATTGTGCGAATTTAAGAAAGTAACATGTGAGGAAATTCATTGTTTACATGAAGGACAGTGTTACCATGGAGAATATGGAGCCATGTGTAATTGTAAAAATGGATATACGGGTATATTCTGTGAGGAAGAAATCAACGAATGTTTATCAGAACCATGTACAAACGGTGAGAATTTATGTTTTCATAATGTATTATGAAATTAATTAACTTGTAAATCCAGTTGAAAGCTAAATCATATGTAAAATATTTATTTGATTTTTGGCGCTTTACGCAACTCTTTAATTATATTCCTCACACAGTGGCGACATTTGTATGGAGTTGGGCTTCATATTTCTCTTAACAACGGATCCATCATCTTGACAATCATCATTATCATCATTGACATCATTAACACCATTAACATCATTAACATCATTACCATCATCATTACAAAATAAGGAGAAATAAGATTACATATATCCCCTACAATCTTGTACAAATCTTAAGAAGACCTGCATAGTATGTTAACACCTTAATGGTACAGCGCAGAATAGATTTTCGTACACATAACTCAATTGTGCTTTATATAATATGATTGGCACCAATGGAGTATTGAATCCACCTGAAAATGACCCCTCAGAAAAAGATGTTATATGCAATAAAGCTGCAGAGGAATTACTGGAGGGAATTTAACCTTAACCACAATTATACTTTAAGAAAGCTACATGCAGTCGCAGTTCTTTAAAGTTATTTTGACGATAAATGTCACGGAACTCCACAATCACACAATTACAAACCTATTGTGTTTATGTGTAGTTCAACCGAGGTCTTGTTCTTTGGAAGTGATTCCTTGACATGAGGTCATAAACACTTTAATTTAAGTTTTCAAATATTTTAATTACACCTTCAATAAGATTCTCGAAATTTGAGGAGTCGATCAATAAACATTATAATAAATATTAAAACATACATACGTATTATAATTTTGTAAACTAGGTGCACAATTTGTGCCATGAGGTCTATTAATGACCGTCAAATGTAATAATGACTGGTCATTGATACTAATGACCGCTAAAAATGACTCCTTAAGAAAAACAATATCGCGGACACCGCTTCGGCTGAAAATCGTTACCTGTTTAAAAAGAATAAATAGAAAACAAAAATTAGATAACATCAATTATTTTGTGACAAATTTTAGTTAATACTGTTATGTCTTTATAATGAACATCAGCTGAATATGGTAAATAATGACCTCTCTACCTGACTCTCAGTGGTCTGATCTGACCTCGGCCTTCGGTCTCGCTCATTGCCAGGCCTCGGGTTCATTATTTTCTCATATCGACCTCAGTAGGAGTTATTAATGGTATGATTTTGACAAGCTGGATGTTGTCTGTTAGACGATGACTCCGAGAGGTTTTACAGCATTGCATAATGAAAATATAATTGGAGTGAGAATAAGTATAATCGACGTGCTTGTACAAGGGATTGACATTAGTTCATTATTGCGTAACGAACAATTGAGATTGAATGCACCAAATTATTCTTAACTTGTTGATAGTGCCATAGTCTTGTGACACCAGTTACTTTCGTATTTTACATTAACTTGTGAGGAATGATTTTATCAAATTTGATATACATACAAATGTCAGACATGAAGTATATATAGAGAGAGATAGAAGAATAATATCTAGTGCACAGAAATACACTTTATCCAGAAGATGTATAGAAATTCTTTTCATAAATTAACTCCTAAATCTTTGTTATGGTATAAAACACTTAAACCCTTGCATCCGTTGAAATTGATTCTTAAGCTATTAAGTGTGTAAAAATAATTATTAATTAGGTAGAAATACAACAGATACCTTCTTTATGAATGGAACAGAATTTTATTTCGAGAATGATATCGAAACTCGTTGAATACGATTGAAATATATCATACCTGTTATATGTGAATGTGAATACTAAATGTTACAACGTAATAGAATCAAAGTGATGAGCGTATTTTGTCAATCAAACCATATAGTTTATTCTTATCATGATCACCAACATAACGGTCTTGTATCTTTGTTGAAATAAATGCATCAGAGGAATAACTAATTTCAAAATCAAAATTTGCTTCAAGCATTACAGGCGGGGTTGGCTGCCAAAACAGCAGATTTATACTTCTTTCAAGTGTCTTTTAGCATCTCTGATTTACAGTGGTCAATGGTATATTGCCGTCAGTCACACAGCACATGCAATCCAATTTTAAATCTATTGTTTATTATTATTCATAATGTAATTATATATATCGTCAATAAGGTATGCATTCTGTATTATGGTAGGCTTTTAAAAATATCTATTTCTTTTTAAAATTAACATTCGGATTAGGGCAATTTAAAAAGACCTTAACAGCTAAGGCTGAGCTATTGTTAAGTTGATTTCCGTAAGCGGGATCATATTCGGAAATTATTCTCCTAAGAAAATTATAATTGATACAGTTTACTGTACTATGTATTAGTGTATTCAAATATTCAAGAATAGACAAATGCTATAGAATATTTACTTATTGCACTAGGATAGACAAGGGATTGTAAAGAATTTTTTTATACTTCACTTTACGATACAAAAAAGATATGCAGAATAGTAAAATTTAACATTAGATACAAGAAAAATGCACTTATGTTAAATATCAAATTTGCAATAAACTGTCGGGCACAGCAGGTGCACGCTTAATTCCGATCGGTGAAGGGGTTAGTAGATATTGTAAATATGATAATATATAACTGCTATATAATTTTCATTGACTGTGTGATTGAGCTATTCCTTATCTTTCTTCTATGTTAGATCATAAACCACAGGTAACTTTGAAATTGAACAGAAAAAAATAAAAACCTTTCAAAAAAAAAAAAAAAAAAAAAAAAAAAAAAAAAAAAAGAGAGAGAGAGAGAGAAACGTTCTTTTTGCCATGTATTATCCAGAAAATAATTTGATTCCTATTTTTACATTTATACCTACTGGTATTTTCGAAAGATACAACATCCAATAGCTGAATCTTAGACAATAAAACTGTGTTTGTTAAACACATCTTATATATTATAATGAAACCATTTATCACATGGATTGTATTATCAAAATATCAGTAGGACAGTTGATTAAATTTTATTCTTACAGTAATTAAGTTGGTTTTGTCGTATTGCGCATAAAAATAGAATTTATGTAGACACATATTACTTTCTTATTTACCTATATTCGCAATGATAAATTTATTAGAAGAACGAACATGAATACGCTGTAAGATTAAATTACTATACACCAGCTTTCATATAATGCATACGACATCACCCAATCATGTAATCTACAAAGAAAACTTAAACTAATGCGTAGTATTGGGTCACCACACTCGTATTTCATAACACCGTCAGACTAAGATAAATTGAATCAGAGGAGAACAAGTAGGCTTTCAACGAATGAAAGTGATAGCTATTTGATACCATCCTGTATGACAATCTGATGGATCCCATACACGATTCCATCTGCTAAACATTTCTATCTTTACTCTTCATCTACAACTTACTACTTAAGCACCCCACTGATCTACATTCATATTGTTCATTTCATAAAGTGCAATTTGATGCACAATATGCAGTCAGGAAGATAGGTTCGAAGAAAAGCACTTTTGTGCAAATTACCATGCCTAATTCAGGCTTCAGCGGTGATGAATGATTGAAAACACAGTTGTCTAGTGTGGAGACACACTATCAAGAGTTTCGGAGTGTTTAAATTGTCTGAGCAGAATTCTGTTTAATCAATGCACCGTTTTTGAATTAAATATAAATTAAGGAAATGTAAAAGTTTAAAGTCATTTCCTTGCATACAGAAATTTGAACGTGGGCAGAGCGAGCATATATGTATACATTTATCTACACCTCATGTTGCAAAAACCAAGATTACATATAAACTTTAGGCGATGCCGATGGATGTAAAATAAATCTAACACGGATCTAATTATAACTATGAGTAAAGGTTGTGTTGTTTTAATAAAAAATTGAATACAATGAAATTCGCAAAATCTGGAATAAATTCATGAGAAAAAACAATATATCTACATATATATTTTTCTACTTCTAGTCTGAAAAGAAATTGGTGTTATAAATGATCACTTTGTATACTTATTGAAAGAAAATGTGAAATAAATTACACATGATATATTCACCAAACTATTGTATTAGATATTAACTATAAGAACACACATGCCTGTATTTATTTATTAATTGCGTCATGTGCATATTATGTTACCATATTTTTCTGCAGTTATACCCAACGCGGAAACAGCGGTAATGTAACATTTATGACAAAAAATTCTAAATTATCCTAAAACGAATGTGTATATCTCTCATTCATATGTCTATCCTAAGCCGTTAATATACACGTAAAATAATAGTGGAGTGACGAAATCTGTAATCAATCAATAATAACTCTGCCCTTAAGTTGTTTCTTTGACTCTTACTTTAGGTCAGTTTGATCATTAGTTTGCTCTCTAATATTCATACTTTGACTTTTGGCAGTTACGGCAGCATCACCATGTTTCATATAGTGCACTAAATCAATATATGTGTATATCTTTTTAAATTTATAATGAACAGACAACTTATCAATCTGACATTAAAGCAAGTGTCAAAAACACAAATAAGGACTTATCAATAACTATTTGTTACATGTTTTATTATTACCTGGGAACAGTTTACATGCATCAGGTTTTATGCATCTTGTTGCAAAGTTTTGCATTGATAACTAATGTCGTTTTTGCATACAACAAATATGGGTGTCTTGCTTGTTCATCATAAAATTCACTTGAATGTGAGGAGGTTTATTGATCTGGACCTATGACTTCGATCTTAACTCGTTTCCGGCCAACATTTTAAATACTGGTCTCCAGGCACGTCATACTGGTAAAATTACTCGAACAAAGCCCCTTTGAAAAGTTTTATATAGATATTTAAGACGATGATTTTATATTGCAGGAGCCTCTTGCCTCGATGGTGTGAATGACTTCATCTGTAAATGTCCTCCTCATTTCCTCGGTAAAACCTGTGACATATATTTAGATCCATGTCGGGGATACTGTTATAACCAGGCTAAATGCAGTGTAAGCAAGAGTAACTACTCCGTCCAGTGCCATTGCCGTCCGGGATATACTGGACAACGCTGTGAAACTCCACTCAGTCAGTGTAATAATGTGAAATGCCTAAATGGTGGCATTTGTAAAACATTAACCAATATTGCCGATACCTTATGCATTTGCCGAACAGGGTATTTCGGAAATTTTTGTGAAATATCTGTTGAACCATGTACCGAGACATTGTGTTTGAATGGTGGTACGTGTAAACGTTATTCTAATCATTCAATATGTATTTGTCCTCAACAATACAGTGGACCACAGTGTGACATTTTTCTTTTTCCATCGGACCAACACATTACACAAACTCCGCCACCGTTTGATGACGTCAATGCAACGTCCTCAATTCATGGCAGCTGTCACAAACTAATAATCATATCTGCTATAGCGGTTACCTCATCATTTCTTATCGTCATTTTCAATACTAGAAGATGGTGCTCTGAATACTCGAAACGTCTGGATAATAAACAGTGAAATCTGCATATTGATTCTAATTGATTTTATGTAAAATGAAGCGTTCCAAATACAGAAGTCGTTTATAATTGTTAAATCGTGCTTGACATAGCCATGCCTCCCTTTATTTATTCAAAATTAAGCTTTGAAAAATAAAATGTTTTGGTATATTCAAATCAAGTCATTCTTCGCAGTACAGTTTTAATTTTGATCTGTATTTAACGTTTCATCGTTACCAAAATAAAGATAAAATTCCTATTACCTTTTAATTTCATGTAGATTTCATTTTATTTCTCCTCTATATACTAATGTTTATAAATTAAGTGAATGCTGTACTCTAGTGCAGGGATAATGTAGCAGGTGTCGTTAATGTTGGAACACGGTAAGTTAATGATTTACAGTAACAATTAATTATAGCAAAATGTAATTATAAAATCACACGTATACATACATACATACATACATACATACATACATATATATATATATATATATATATATATATATATATATATATATATATATATATATATATAATATATATATATATATATATATATATATATATATATATATATATATATATATATTGGTACAAGGTATAAATGGAAAATATTTATCTCTTGTATACCTCAAATGTATGCATTTGTTATTTATGTATTTCTGCCGGGTATCTCGTATCACCTTTGCTTTTCAGGGGTCAGTGAATGTACATTGTTGTGAACACTACAGCGACTTCATATCACTTAATTTCGTATAGCTTACTACAATTATTGACAAATCATTAAATACCCCCCTCCCCCATTTTATTGTGACAATACTAATTTCGATACAGTTAAATGATCTCGGGACTATCGTTTTAGAAATGTATTTAAGGTGGCCATTATGTCAAATTGTATTTGAAAAGGATTGATTAATATTATAGAAAACACGAAATCGAAATAAAAGGTACATGGTGTGAAAGACGTCTGTTTGCAATTGCAAGTTCTGCATTAAGTAAGTTTGAAGGACAATTTTTGTCTTGGTCATTTTTATGTGTTTATTTTTATTTTATTGATGACTTAATGTGTCAAAGTAAAGATGATGGATAAATACTGATCGACAGTTTACCACACACATAGATATCAAGAGAGATAAATGAACATATATCAAAAGAGTAAAAGAATGCGGGTTGATTTGCTGAAGAAAGAGTCAACGGTCAAAACTATACTGACAACGTCGACGTAAATGAAATATTCAATGACTGTTATTTTATAATTAAAATGGTTTAACTTTGCACATATGAAAGATGTACTCAGAGATATAGATTTTCTGTAGTGTATATTACTGATATCGACGATGATATAAATTGTGTATAAACATCACATCAACATTATGTATATTTGTCGGCAGAACAATAATCACATAGTTAAAGACTGATATTGTATCAGTATGTGTTTCCTTTCTATCATTTCATAGTCATAAAATACTTTGTTCTTTAAGCAAGGACAATGTGAAACAAAGTACATATAACATCTAGAAAGAAAAGACACGTAATAGGAATTGTTAGGGAGGATTTGTAATATGAATTGTAGAATTCCTGAACAAAGGGATGATATTTTGAAATAACCTAAAACAACTTCATGTATATGAATGAACGAAGACACATATTACTGTTTTGTCGATGTTCTTGCATGTATATTCTCAAGCAATACAAATGCGTATTAGTAATATCAAACAAAGAAATGTAACTATTGTAAAAACATATCCTATTTAATTCTTTTGATTACATAGAAAGCTGTATTTATCATAATAGTAATATTGTAATAAATCATAATGATTCACAATTGTCAATAATGTACATTTTCAAATGGAGTACATCCATTGACTGCTTTATTGATGCAAATCTTCGATGTTTGTTATGAAATATTTTGTGTTTGAATGTCTGTAATTAATGAAACAAATAAAGATAAAGAAATTGATAAGATGTACACAGTCACCTGTAATAAGTACTTTTGTATGATTGTAATCTATTACTGTCTTTTAAAAACGAGGCAAACTTATACCATACACACATAGACCAACACAATGATATTTAATTACACAGTTAATACGATGTATATTTAAAATTCTTATACATTCGATTGGTGTGATTAACAGATTTATGGGACCTACCTACAAACTTTTCAATGAAATGAGCAGTTCCAAAAATTGGTAAACACTTATCCTTGATGAATGAAATTCTGTAACCATACAGTCTTTGAGAAGTCATTGAAATTGTATAACACGACACTAATAAAAACTTATAGCAGAAATACAAGGCAAAAATCAAAAGATTAGTTATCGTCTCGCGATCAGTTCGATGACAGCCACTTGTGAGTGAACGTAATGCATATATACATATATACATACATATATATTCTCTCTCTCTCTCTCTCTCTCTCTCTCTCTCTCTCTCTCTATATATATAGATATAGATATATATATATATATATATATACATATATATATTTATATATAGAAGAGACATAAGTTGTCGAAATGCGCATCCTGGTGCACAAAATTAAAGGGTATATATTTTCTATATTTATCATAACCACTAGGCCGTTGTGGTGGACTGATAGTTCCCGAAAGCATCATAAGTCTAGGTTTCTGTGCTTTTCTACTGACATGAAATATATACTGAAATTCTCCGTCATAAAATTATATAAATCATCCCAAAAAACTAAGGAGTATTTCCCTCATGCAAAGCTCTGTCCTTAGATTGATTCTTTGGTTCATTTTGGTTTCAATACTGCTCTTCAAATATTTATATATTATAAGAATTCTAAACATTCGTCCACGAGCATCACTGAAGAGACATAAGTTGTCGAAATGCTCATCCTGGTGCACAAAATTAAATGGTATATATTTTCTATATTTAATATATGTAGTCACAATGAACAGCCGCGAACACTACGGTGTGTAGCGTGTTACTGGGAAAGTAAATATATTGGCAATATTATTTTCTGTAGTTTGCACTATCCTATAGTGGTAATTATGTTGCATATCAAACGGAATTGAAGTTTTGGTTACTCTGTTTATATTGGAAAGAGGCGGAGGGACGGTGGTTGTAACATTTTTATTTCTGAAGTTACAAATTTTTCATACACAAAAAGAATTTACATTATTTCATTTTTATTTTCTTGTACAAACGTGTATTGTTAGAATTGATTTCACTATGCCCAACTGTCACCTACATACAGAAAAATGGTTTATATACTTTAAAATTAAAACACAAAAAATAGCTAAACTAACTGAGGTACCTTGTCAGATGGTTCAGACTGTCACACATACTCCATGATATAGTCAACATCTTTGTCGTTCCCCTTTCTGATTGTCGAAGACAGAAAGTTGCACACCATTACATATTCCACGAAGTGCACAGTAGGAAAGGTGATGATGACATTTCAACACAAGTCATACATGATGTTTTTATTTATTTTCTTTTTTTGTGGGGGGGGGGGGGACTTGAGTCTAGGGCCGGCATATGATGTACATTACTGCAAGGCTGATGATTTGGTTGGCAAATTCATAATCATTTCCGATACAATTACTTTTTTCTTATTTTGACGTCAAATTCTTTACGGGATACTTAATCATTTACCAATCAAAACGTCAATCCCGCATCAATAGCGACAGATTCTGTAACATTAATATTTGATTTTATATTCTATAAAATAATTTCAAGCAATGTGAATGTATTTCATGGTCTTAAACATGTGCATGACTTCAAGGGACGTAACTCGTTGTAACGTTCATATCACAAGAATGATATCTTCAAGTTACATTTAATAGGATTTTTCTCACTATTCAGATACCTTTTCTCTTCTTAACTATCTAGTTGTATATATCAGCAATAAACATAAACATTTTCTTCATATCTGAGCAGTAGTTTTAGGGGAATATATTTATTTAATCATGATTTAATCATTTGAAATGGTACATTTTATCCCCTCCTCGAAATGAAGGAAATGATTTGATAAAAACTACGTTTAAATAAACAATTTAATATCCATTTTTTAATATTAAATGAAAAAGTCGAAAAATCAATGAAAGCTATGACCAGTGCCTATTGATCTCATTATGGCCTTATTACTGAGATGCCACAGTAACATTCTGTCTCATTACTAAGCCAAGAAGACCCTCGTGTTTTACATACAGAATGTCATAAAGATATAAACAATACTATTGAATAGACAGATTTTCCTCTTAACTCACATTTTATCGATTTTTACATCAGTTTCTATAAAAATTTATCCCAGTATTATAATAATGTTATAGTGTCACATACTACATTTAAAGTGTATAACAAATCAAGCAATAACAGAATTTATTATACACTTTTGGCACATAATCATATACATTAATATGCATTTCAAAATTTATATAATACATAAATAACTGCAACTTTTAAACAATCGACATTCTGGTACACAGTTTAAAAATGAAATGGATTTTCATATTACGCAATTACTAGCAGACATTAGTATCGCCATTATTAAGATGTACATATATACTGTGTGAAAATAAGTATTCAAATAGTTTAAGAAATGTATATAATATATATATTATAATTTTCACTTTTTACATTTTGTTTCAGTAAGTACAAAGTTAAAAAGCATGTTAACGTATACGTAACTACCCACTTAATTATTTACAAGTACATGATAGATATTTGAATAATGTTAACTGAGCAATGCTTCAATATTCAAAACTTAAATCCACTATGTTTTATTTTTAGAATTGAAATTTGATAAACTATATATCCCACAAATGATAAAAAAATGACCACATAGTTGGTATAATTATCAATCTAACGATATGTATGTAGCCTATATGTGCTTAAACTTTTACCGGTTGGTGTTATAAGGTGAAAATAGAAGTCTATTGTTTTGTGATCTGTGTTATAGGTAGCATCATCTATAATAAGTATGTTTAAATATCATGTCGATAATACCAAATAAAATCAAATGGACTTCATGTAATTCTTTATTCATAGTCATGAATTGCTTCCCCACCTTCTGTATAATATATAACACTGAAATGAACTAAATGGAACAGTACAATATCTAAATCATAATTATAGGTATACGTGTAAAAACTCAAATATTCTAAAGATCAATTCTTATCATGCATAATCACATTCTTGTTACCCTACTAATAAAACATGGGTATATGCTGGAACACATGATGATCAATTTCTCGTAATCCACATTTCGCAATCGGTATTCATACACCTGCAGACTAATATATATCCTTGTATATTCGACAGACATTAAATTTACCCTAATTTTTCTCACTACGATACCAGTTGTCAATCAAATATGAATCATTTGAGAAATGGAAGATCACTGTTCAGCACATATTTATGTTTTATATCGAACATAGTTAGCATATGGACGGACGAACGGATAGTTAAGTAACACATAAACAAACCCTATTTTTCTTTATCGTGATATAAATCAATTTCACTAGTTCTATAATGAAAAAATGAGCACACCAAAATCCCTAAATGAAGGGATGACAAAACAAATGCATGTTATTTAGACGACATTAATAGTGTGAATTATGTCATCGTTTGTTCGTAGTACGATAGAGAATCACTAGAAAAGAAAACTTCTAAAGGTAATGGACGATGCAACGAGAAGGCAACGACCTACTAAAGCATGAGATTTGGCATGATAGAAGCGTTCATCTCTATGTAATTATAAACATCCGCCTGTCGATAACGACAAAGGAAAGAAACAGTTCTAGAAAGTGTTATACATTACATAATTACTTCTCCAAATCACGATTCACTTATATTTTATGACTTTCTGATTTAATGTACCTAGGTGTCATTATACAATATTACCTAGGTGTCATTATACAATATTACCTAGGTCTCATTATACAATATTACCTAGGTCTCATTATACAATATTACCTAGGTCTCATTATACAACATTACCTAGGTGTCATTATACAACATTACCTAGGTGTCATTATACAATATTACCTAGGTCTCATTATACAATATTACCTAGGTATCATTATACAATATTACCTAGGTGTCATTATACAATATTACCTAGGTCTCATTATACAATATTACCTAGGTCTCATTATACAACATTACCTAGGTCTCATTATACAATATTACCTAGGTGTCATTATACAATATTACCTAGGTCTCATTATACAATATTACCTAGGTCTCATTATACAATATTACCTAGGTCTCATTATACAATATTACCTTTTGTAATGTACCTAGGTCTCATTATACAATATTACCTTTTGTAATCAACAGATTCAGAAAAGACAGAAACGACACATCGTCCGAGAAAATAACAAAATAATGCAAGATAAAAAGTGACACAACTCGTCCCTCTGCAAGTGTTACTAGGGTGTTCCACGTAGGCTTGGTTAGAGTTTTCTGACATCTCGTCGTCTCCTGGGAGGTATGATATTGTCCTATAAGGGACATTTGTGGTAGTCGTTGTCGAGAGATTCCTTTTCAGTGGTGGATCTTGTGTTTGCGGAATGCATATTTCTGGTTCAACTAAAATATTCATGAACATGATTCATGATTTGTTTTGAATTTTATGAGTATCAATCAATTTATGCTGGAACTGTATATTATAAAGCAATCACTTTATCACACAATATGTTTTCTATATTTTATCACACACACATACACACACACACACACACACACACACACACACACACACACACACACACAGACACACACACCAGTGGCTTAAATGTACAAAATCGAACGGAGTAACAATGTTATTTTAACAAAAATAAACTAAATTTATCTTGCAAATATGCAATTCATTACTGTCATTCATTTGATTAGTTCATATTTGCGCGAGTCTGTAACGTTAGTTTTATTAAATGAAGCAATTAATATCTCATAAGTAATTTTATAAACATTTCAAAACTATAACAAATTTCATCGGGAACCAAGCAAATATTCAACATTTAAATAATATTTTGGTTTATTTTCAGTTCTCTTTCTGAAAACTACAACATCAATGAAAAATTAAAACATTTTACATTGTTTTACAGCAGTTTGCGACTGCATCTTTTTATTCTATCATCCTTAGCATTTACTGTTTGGCATCTTAACATTCTCGTTCAATGCGTGTTAAACTACCAACATCGGCTATTATATATCAAATACATTTCAATATTAATATACATTAGGAGTTTTGACGATCCATCGTCAAGGTGAAAGTCCGCATACCTCCCATGATGTAAAGTTCTGATTCAGCTTTCCTTTCCTGTGGGATCAAGACTTCAGAGAACATTTTACATTGTGGAGTGACCATCTCATAGATTATCTTCTGAGGCCACTCGTATGCCATTTCCGAGAATGAAGAGTTGACCTGATGTAAAAGTTTTAAAGGAAATTTTTACAATCTAAATGAGAAGTCAGAATATCTGCCTCATCTTCAAGATGATTGGATTATGGTAAAGTACGTATTCAAAGAGTATTTACTTGGCAGAAACGCATGTAACCGTAATGATTTCGCTTAATAATGACTCATAAAATTTAACTAAAATACAATATTTTATCAGGTCAAATAGTTTATATGTCTTAACTTATCTACTCAATGAAACAATGATCTTCATGTAATGATCAGGTGCAGTCTCAACTGCAGTACATTGAAGTCTCCTCATATTTATTGAAATAAGTCATTACCCAGCAATTAAAATGATTTCTGCCATCCATTGATCTCGTGATAAGAAAATCATCAAAAATTCCTTCTTTTGTTATGTAATCCAGACAATGAAACTCTGTAAAAAATATATATACCGATGGCAAATAAGCATTAAAATATCGTTAAATGATAATACAAAGGAATCTAATATTTTGTATTTTCATTTAATGTCTTTATCGTCGCATAATTTTCTGGCCTTAATGGTATTAAACACTATTACAAAAGTATTTCAATATAATCAGAGAAAAATGTCACATCATAATTAAGCCCCCCCCCCCCCCCCCCCACTTTCGAAGAATATCTAGGTCAAGTGCAAAGTTGGTTATTGTTAGATAATTTTTGTGAGAGTTATTCCCCTTGGACTTAGAAAATTATTTAAAATTAGCAGTTTCCGCTCTTGATCTCAGGAACGGATAGAGATATTGAATTGATATTTTGCATACATATACATCTTACGGATATCTAGGTCAAGTTAAAATTAAGTTATCGTTCAATAATTTTGGTCAGAGTAATTCCCCTTTGACTTAGAAAAATTCTTAAATTAGCAGTTTCCACACATTATCTCTGGACCCAATAAAGATATTGAATTTATATTTGATACACTGATACATCTAAAGGATATTTAGGTCAAGTTCAAACCTGATTATCTCAATAAGTTTTATGAGAGTTATCCCCCTTGGACTTAGAGAAGTTCTTAAAATAAGCAGTTTCCGCTCATTATTTTAGGGATGAAAAGGGATATTGAATTGATATTTTGCATACAGATACATCTTAAGGATATCTAGGTCAAGTTAAAACTAAGTTATCGTTCAATAATTTTCGTCATAGTAATTCCCCTTTGGCTTAGAAAAATTCTTAAAATAAGCAGTTTCCACACATTATCTCTGGAACCAATAAAGATATTGAATTTATATATGATACACTGATACATCTTAAGGATATCTAGGTCAAATTAAAATTTAATTATAGTTCAATAATTTTGGTCAGAGTAATTGAGTAATTCCCCTTTGATTTAGAAAAATTCTTAAAATTAGCAGTTTCCACACATTATCTCTGGAACCAATAAAGATATTGAATTTATATTTGATACACTGATACATCTAAAGGATATTTAGGTCATGTTCAAACTTGGTTATGGTTAAATAAGTTTTATGAGAGTTATTCCCCTTGGACTTAGAAAAATTTCTTAAATTAGCAGTTTCCGCTCATTATTTCAGGAATGAAAAGAGATATTGAAATGATATTTTGCATACAGATACATCTTAAGGATATCTAGGTCAAGTTTATAAGTTTTAATTAGGATACCTGTCTTTGGCATAGTTATTTTGATTTTGTTTTGTGTCAGTTAATATTGATGTCTAAAATGAAGACAAGTGACATCTCTGTTAATCATTAGACACAAACTTTTGAATGGAAAAAATTGTTTGTGGGTGATTATGAGGATGTAGATGACCTCTTATGTGGTCATGTGAGTTATGCCCACATTACAAAAATAACCAGGGGGTATATGCTATGTTGGCGTTGCTCTTGTTATTTGATGAATTGCTAACATCTGACTTGTAATACAAGAACAACAGTATTTTACAATCAAGATTTTATAAGTTCTTCCGAGACAAAAATACACATTTCTATATATTTCAGAACAGAATGCATATTATACTTAGTGGTCGCTTGATGGCCGGGCAGTTTATTCCCCTAATCGTTAGTACTCCCTCAGTCCGACATGTCAGAGGATTGGTGTCTGACATGGTCCCTAAACATGGCTGGTTTCTAAACGTGCCATTAAACTTTTTCGTACCCTGTATACCACAGTAATTTCGCCATAGTGCTCCAGTGTCTAGAAAAGGAATGCAGGAATTATTGAACTTTCTAAAAAATAAAACATATAATAGTTTTACACTCAATTCATAAATATTTTTTCAAACATTTTGTTTCCATTTGTTTGTACTGATGTTTCTGAAGCCACGAAGCCACACAGAATTCAATTACAGGTGGCAGCTGTTACATGACTTTACAATCAGTTTCATTCGAAGGACAGACTTGGAAGCAGAAGATGATTTATCATCTTAGAAAATCCAAACTGGCATTGAAAATCATACACGGGACAACAGATTTGAATTTCAGTGTAATAAGATAAGATCAACCTACCTCTCAACGATTTACAAACGTTTATAATAATTTTGGTGCTATCATTATGCAGAATTATTATTTTCCTCAATTTTACATTGAGTTTGATTCCACTACAAACCTGAGAAACGGTTATTTGATTGTTAAAAATTTACACCTGTCAATTATCTCTTGCAATCCCATGCTTCACATGTTGCTCTCCCTTATAAGATGTCGATGAGCAATGGGAAGTTAAGCCGATTGGCTCAGATATTGAATTGATGTATACATACCTGAAATGTAGTAAGATTACAATATATATGTTTTAAAGGTGTTATACTTTTACTCTATTATTTCATGTCACTCACAAATTAGATATTTCTGCGCAGAGCTTCTGTATTTATCCAGTAGAGGTATCCGGTCATCATGAAATTCACACATATCCGAGAATGAATGCTCACTTCTAAAGCTTTTACCTGATAAAAGATAATATTTACAATTAAATATCATAGTTTTCATGCATAAAGACAAAACTGTAGGTATTTTCTATATTAGAAATGATTACAAATGTTTTCACTTCTGACACCTACCTATTCGAAATTGCAAAATGTTTCGATTTCGTCTCTTCAAATCCAAACATGTATACCTTTTATCACTGCAAAAACATATAATGAAATTGTAAAACAACAGCTACTCCTACTAAATAAATACTTATGGCAAGTTCTATAACTTTTGCTAAATCAAACTTACGGAGAAGGAGAAAAAATGTTTATGTCTATATTTTGGAGTGTGTCGAAAAGCTTGTTTTCGGCCTTTAGCAATGCCATACCGTATATGTGGGTAATGGGAATCAAACTGACTGCCTCGCCATATAATACTTAAAGTTATTAGCTCTTAATAACAATACCTTTATCTCTCTCCATTTATAGTGAATGTTCTGTTCTGTCATATAACTAATATTGATTCAAGAATATTTTCTATTTATCTAATTTTTTTTTTTATTTTTGAATAGGTGTTATAAGTGTTCTCTTACCATCCATTCTCAAAAATGGACACAGTCTTGTAATAATGTCCATCCGGGTTTTGTGATAAACATTGAAAAGTACCAAAATCGGAAATGTCCACTACAGAGGAATTAATTTTAACATCAGCATTTCGTTGCACACCATAAAGCTTCCAATGTCCGTGGATGATAGGGTAGAATTGGCAGCTAGGCTCTACCACACCATTCTGCCCGTAATCTGTATAAATAAACATGGGTAAAGGTAAGAATATATTTACCAATGTCTTATATCATTTATACATTTAGGCTGATGCAAAATAGTATATAGTATAGTATATATAGTTTTATGTATGTATATATAAACCTCTACTTCTCAACTTGACGATTTCCGTACTTTGTACATATTGAATCGAATCCAAATAATGGACAATTTTCTATATTTTTGATGGAAAGTGTCAAACATGCACACAGTTGTCATCCCTAGCATAGGTAAAGCGATATTCTCCTTTCAGCTCTGCTGCTATGAAGGATTATAAATGATTTATTTTTTAGAAAATGTTAGTGCTTTGGTATTAATTTTTCAAAACTCCTTGTGATATAATATTGTAAATTATTTTATAACTAAGAGGCATTCTTCATATTTATGGGGGTTTTGCCTTTAGTTTGATATCTAGTTTGCTCTGCATTGCATGAAATAATAATTTTAAAAGAAAGACCAAGGGATCTGATATTTAATTGTTATCTAACTATTGTGTATATGAAGCATTGACTTGGTGCAGTACATTTAAGTTCGAATCTGATAGAGACGACACGAGACATCTGTCCAATTAGGGTGACACAAATCATCAATGACATACACATAAAACATGATAATTGTCAAATAAACACAGAAATTACAAAAGATATTTGAGTGTACTGTAGTTACGATACCGAATTAGGGTGGTCTATTAAAGTAACAAACGTCACTCCATTGGTGTGGTTAACCGGTTTACGGGCACCCACCTTCCCACTCACCGCAAAGGCAGCAAAATCAAAGGAAACAACAAAGATATATTTCCGAGTGCTTAAAAGATGCAGTTGATCATTGTCAGTAATATGTTCTTTTAGCTGGAGGATGTAACTATTGCAACTCAGAATTGTTTGTATGAAAAGTTAACATGATTTAGGATTATCATAAATTGCAGACTTACCACAATGTCCGCATGATTTAGGACAGTGTAAAACATACTTGTCACGTGGTCTCTCACACATTCCCGATTCCTTTAATTCTGCACACTTTCCAATATGTTCATCTTCACACTGTGTTGGATCTGAAATTTAGTCGCAGCAGTCGGAGACATGCATTATATATAATATATTTCTCGATCAGTGTATATTTGTATAAAGTTTAATTCAATGATGATATGTCATTAATTTTGATTGATTGATTGATTCATTCATGCATTTTTGTTTACGTCACACCAAGATAATTGCACTCAAACTTCGACGGGATCTGTCTGATGCAATTGCACAGACATTTAGACCTTTACAACGTACCCCTCGGACACAGTGAGGGATATTTACTTGTCCCGTCCACAGTAGTACAGCACCTCAGATTTTACTGTCTCCTCCAGAAGACAGGACACTAAGTGACCAAAGGGGGACTCGAACCCGGGATCTTTTGTTCACGTATCAAGCATCTCCGTCCAATTATTCACTTATATATAACATCTATTGATGGCAACAGACCATTCTAAGCAATAGAGGGACCTTGATATGCTAAAGTCTATCTTGATATTGGTAATCAGGTTTTAATGTCTCACTGCACCACACAGTCATTGATGATGTCCCTGTGCGGGCCTCCCCAAATCAAACACTCTACTAATTTAGCTTGCTCAAAACTATAATTAGAAATTATAATACCGCCAGTACACAAGAACAAAGAAGACATTTTGTATGGGTCTATGACACACGGTCACTATCTTCTCGACTGAAAAACTTCGAAGACTACTGCAATGATTATGACTTAAATCGGCGAATAACTGTTTAAATAAAGTGTTCAATGGATTAACTACGATTGCCATGTGGATTGAAAATACAATACCCCTTCTTTGAACTGTAAGCTCGTAGTAATTAATTCCAGAGGGAGGGAGGCCATCATCCTGTAGTGGACATATCACACTAAAGTATATGAACACCACAAACGTTCCCTTCTTTTGCCGTGGAAATCTCTGTAACACAGTGTAAAATGATAGATTTATTTCATACACGTTACACATTCAAATATCATACGCTAGACAGCAAATTATAATGCTTAAAAAGTTTCACGAAATCGCTTTTGATGAGTATAGCATGTGCTTATTGTCTATTTCACATATTTCAATCATCTGGTAATTAAAAAAAATATATGAAAATAACGACTATTATGACTTTATCATTATTCAATCAATCAATGTATTCAAACAATATTAAATATATGAATAACTGATGTAATGCCATTTTTGGCATTTACAAAAATACCATAGTGCCCAAACAAAATTAATGAATCAGTGTCTTAATGGTTTTACATTAAGGGTTATCCTGATTAATATGCTCTAAAAGGCAGAGTAGCAGTTCTAATTCACGACATTTTTATTTTGTGCGAAAATGCTTTGTCTTATGTATGAAAATATCGAATTTGCCTAAAATGCACCGATACCAGATCATTTACAAAGCCTAAGCCTTTTTATATGTCCCTAAATAGCCAGTGATTAATTCTTATCATCCATTCGAATTCATTATTAATCAAAAACACGGAAAACGTTGACTATATGGTTATTAAATCGCTTTTGATGAGTATAGCATGTGCTTGTTGTCTATTTCACATATTTCAATCATCTGGTAATTAAAAAAATTATATGAAAATAACGACTATTATGACTTTATCATTATTCATAATCAAATACATGTAAAATGAAAGAATGGTATTTTGTTATTGTTTCTGTGCCACTTCCAGATTACATACGATGACGGCACTCGCGTGGTTCATTTCCTCACAATTTTGTGCTATGCTACAGACCCACATTTCTTTTTCTAGAGAACTTATTGATATTGCTTATAAATACTCACGAACACCAATCACTCTTACGATACTTATAATACATACGAATGCTGTTTCATTATTCGGAAATCACGGGGTTTTTATTACAACACAAGTGTAAATAGTATGACTCAGGCCTATATTGTGTCTTTGTTATGCATTCTTTTTGAATACAGCAGAATTATATTATCCGAAGTTACAAGAATGTAGTTTTAATGATTAATTTAAATGAGAAATTTGTAGGAATTAAATAACATTTTACAATTGATTTATTTTATACAACTGTCAATATATCATACGCTTGCCTGTTTATATGTTTGTTTCATTGTAGTATTATTCACAGTGATATAATGCTGGATGTAAATACAATTTTGAAACCATTTCTCTCCGTGCCTTCATGTAGATTTAAATAGACGAAGGTGAACTATAATACTTACGAATACTGATGTTTATTAATGATACCTGACATTTTATATATACAACTGCTTGATGTAATTTGGCAGTTAGAGATATCGATAATTACTGATTATCAAAAGCAGGCAATAATGTGTGTCCCTCTCCTCACATGTGTAGCCATCCTTCTCACCCTGTTCTCCCTCATATGTGTGTTATATGTTCTATACTATTGATTCTAAATCAAAAGCAGTTTACAGTGGGTGATGGGATGGAAAAACGTATAGCCGTCTCTCACTACATTTCTTCTCACTTCTTCGCCCTTCCTCCCATCCCTACCTCTTGCCCTGTCCTATATTGATCCTTCCTATTTATTCCATTAGCCATAAACAATAGTGTACATACAATTTTGTAACAGCAACAGTGGATGTATGAATGAGATCAAGTGTACAGCAATCAACAGCTGCAACTATTGAAATTTGAATCAATCAGAAAAGATAGGTTGTCTAGTATATTTCGTACGGGCATATAAAATATGAACTCACTATACAAAATTGTGGTTGTTCGCCATCTGCAGAACCAATCATGTATGTAAAATGTCCATATGTCCAACCTGCCCAACAGTACAACTGTGTAGCTACAATCAACAAAACCAACTATTACTCGTGAGAAAAAGACTTTGATAAATCAAGCGTAGCGTATTAAATAAATATGTATTATTATATATTCATTATCTTATTTGATATTTTCAAGCATTCAGCAGTCGACATGTAATTGTTACAATCATGAAATTAGTTGAAATGTCCTCAGCCTGTTGGATTATCGCCACAGGAGGTAGTTTACTATATATGTCAGTCACTTACATTACCTTAAATAAGATTATCGGCAATTCTTTTGAAACCGCATTCCCTCGTATTTTGCTTAATTAATGACTGTGATGTTTGTAAAGCCCACGTAATTACAACGACACAAACATTGCACATATAATGTTGAGGTTTGACAAATTTCACATTGATATTATTCATCTTAAAGTTTTATTTACTTTTATGCATGTTCGTTATTGATATTCCTGGTAAACAGCATGTTTGAGTACCTACTCCTACTTTTTATTTCTAAGAGTTCATGAATATCGTCGCACCTTGTTATTTATGCCACAGTGACATTGCAAGTACTACTTACGTGTTTTACAGTATAGTTTTTCCAATCCTCATTTTCTCATTTGGGGGGGGGGGGGGGGGGGGGCAAGTATACAAAAATAGCACACAGTTTTATTGAGTATCGTGGGTTTGCATGTACCTTTTCTTTGTTTATTTTACTTATGTGAAAGAAACGAAACTAAATGTTTTGTTCTATTTTGACGTATTGCTGAATGTTAAAGCGTCATGCATTGATTTCTAATAATCAAAGCAATAATTCACTCTTAGATAAAATGAACTGAACAGATGATAAAATATCTCTATCGTTTGTCTGACATTTCAAACCCTCTCAACACGTTAAGGTAAAGACTATCTTCTGTGGCTGCATTCAGACCAGATCTAAAACTGACTGTATTGTTATACAACAGGAATTGGGAAAGACGAGGAAAAATCCAAGCCACAGCAAATCTACGATAATGGTAAGTCGCGCTGATTTACAGGTAAGTAATAAAGAAAACACGGTATTTCTTTATTGTCAACGCTATAACAAGTTTTGAAGTAAACCTGCGTTTTGAATAATAATAATAATAATAATAATAATAATAATAATAATAATAATTATTATTATTATTATCATTATTATTATAATACCTGGAATTGAGGAAGACTTGGTAAAGTAAAAATTCAACGCACCCTAATTCGACAATAAGGATAAGATGTGCTGATTTACAGGTAAAAACAGAACTCGGTTTTTCTTTTGTTTTCAACTCTCTTATAAGCCGTGCAACTCCCCCCCCCCAAATAAACAATCAAAATAAATCAAAAAAAAAAAAAAAAAAAAACAAAAAAAAAAAAAAAACAAAAAAACCCCCCAAAACCAACCCCCCAAAAAACCCCAATAAAACACCCCCCCCCCCAAAAAAAACCCCAAACAAACAAACTAACAGAAATTATATAAAGACCACCCCCGCCCTCCAACGAACGGATCGTATTGAAAATTTATTTTATGTTTATCTCATATTAGAAAATATATGTATGTCTCACGATAAGATACATCAATAGTGGTACACATCCTCTGTTTGTTATGGAATACTTACTGTCATCTACTGAGGAGAAAGGATTACATTTACTGCCTTTTGGAGCTATAAATTTCATGCCGTCTCCATTGATGCATTCTACCTCCAAGCGAGACATTCTCCAATCACCTTCACATAAGTCCTGCAATAGTAAATCAGGAAGAAAGAGACATTATGTCTTTGTGGCTCAAAAACAACGTTCGGCAATGGACACTCCTAAACTTCTGTAAATCAGGCTATACAAATTTGAACATGTAGTATTATGATGATGATGATGATGATGATGATGATGATGATGATGATAATAATAACAGCTGTTAAATAATTATAAATATATATACTGTATATGTATATATGTATGTATATATATAATATTATAAATATAAACAAAAAAAGATATAAGATAAAATAATAAAACAATATAGTAAAATAAATAAGAGATAAATAAATTTAAAATAAATAAATGAATAAATGAATGAATTAATGTTTAAAAATAAATAATAATAATAATAATAATAATAATAATAATAATAATAATAATAATAATAATAATAATAATAATAATAACAACAAAAAACAGAATAGACCGTTTCATGTAAACTACGGTAGTGAACTTTTGAGTCGCAAATGGTGACTTTTACCGGAAAGCTTTTGAAGTCACAATATTTTATTGATTATGTTTTTCATCATTTTGCGGGAGCAGTGATGAGTTTGTGACTCATAACGCCAGTCCTGCAGTTAAGGAGAAAGGATATATAAATTAAAAGATAAAATCATCCATGGAGTGTGATCAGGTTGTTTGAGGTACAGCAAACCTCCGACAAATACCGTATTTGTTTATGACGTCATACAATTAACAACTTAAAAGTTTTATTATGTCACATTCTTCTACGATCAATGAAAGAATCAATTGTCATCATCATTATACACTGTAAGCTAAAAGGGTAGATTGCTTTCTCACTGCATTTTGTTCTTTTACAGAAAAGTAAAACGAACTTTAATTAAAGCTGGAAATTTACCTTTGTCTTCACTATACATTTATGAGAGCGAAAGTCTAATTAGAGGAGGCTCATTATTTCTTCACACATACTTTATAGTAATTTAAAGTATGCATACGATTAATGAGAAAAAAAAAACTTGTTCAAAATTGGCATAATGAAATCAGCGTTAACGAACATTCCATCAGAGTAGAATTAAATTCATCAATGCAATTTTCTGACGAAAGCCTTAATTGTATAAGTGGTGGTTCATTACTGTAGGATACAATGGAAACGGTTAGAATTTAGAATAAAGATTATTCCCACAGTTATAACGACTAACCTGATTAGTTAACCTGCTTTTTGTTCGGAAAGTGAATCCTCCAGAAATAGGACAGGGGGAGGGCATCTCATTCCAGGAGGCTGTGAAGAAAGCAAATAATATCGTGACAATCATACAACATTGGTGTTATGTAAAATATAATAATATTATGGAGTATATCACAGCATAGACGTAAAGGACAATATAAATTAGAAAACAGCAAGGAAGAACTTTCTTTGGAATCAGATATCAATGGACAATTAGCAGCCTTTAGATCAATGGACAGTGAGCAGCCTTCAGATCACATGTCTCTGTGTTACTATTTATTCACATGACAATATTAAACCTGACTAATGTTACATTTCATATGTCAATGGCATTAGATCTTGGGTTTGGTCTTCAAAGCGCTATTGTTCTTGTTCACTTTTGTCATACAACTGAGTCAGGAGTCTTCTTCCTTTTCTTCCATCTTCCATTTTCTTTTATTTGCTTTGCTCTTGCCACCATTTTATCGTTTACTATTTGGCATTTGGTCTAACTATTAGTGTCTATTTAAAGTATCATGCGTGGACAGCAGTACGTAGTTCTGACAGCCATATTGACAAAGTATTAGTTAATTTCGTATTTATCTTCGCTCAATAAAATCAAGGTATGCATAATTATAAATGACAGAGAAGTATATTATCCAGTATTGATTTATGTCACTCCAAGATTTTTCCACATGTATGGTGACGACATCTGTCTGACGCATTGCATAGTAATTCGCACCTTTATATGTTATACAACGAACCAAGCATAAACAATGAGGGATCTTTTATGTGCCAAGATTTCCGTGACAAGGAGTCTCGGTTTTTATTCTTTCATCCGAAAGACAGGACACTACTGTGCCCACGACAGGAGTCGAACCTGGGAACTCTTGGCCACGAACCAAGCACCTCATCCAATGAGCCACCCCGGTTCTATTATCCAGTTATTTGTACGGAGTTATGGACAGTCAATATTGAAAGAGACTAAACAATAAACAGAAAAGTTGAAAACGTCTTGAATGTTATGCAACACAAATCATAGAACTAGCGTAAAACTGACAACTTTCAGTAACATAAATATAATAAAACACAGTGCTTGTATATATTGATGTCATTTTATGACACAAATCATTCAAATTTCAACTATCCATGGGATATGACTGCACATTGTTTTGTTCTTGTAGTTTCCCTGCTGCATTTCAAACTTCTTCAATGTGAAAAAAAAAATGCAATTTCTATTTATAGATTACTATGTTCAAATTAAATAATGTCCTACCAATCCACGGCCACTCCTCTAGTACCATTTCTGACTCATCACATAGTTGAGGAACATTCCTCTCCCAAATGGCACCTGAAAATATATACATGTCGAAAACGAAGTGAAACGCATCTCTCATATGTCCCTTATGACCCAGACGACAACTCAAACTCGATCTTATTGTGTGTTGATTCTGTATATAGAGCTTAAGGGAGCAATAAGTGTGTTCGAAGACAAACCATTTTGTGATCCATGCTCCAAGGTTTTAGACATCTTATTTCTTCTTTCACAAAACAATAACACGGTATGACACAACATTTTTCGTCTTACTACATTTTAAAACTTGATTCTACATCTCTTACGTACCTTGCATCACTTGGATTACACTACTGCTGCGTTTCAGGAACATCATACACATAAATTTTGTACTGTAAAAATAATAATGTCTTATTTTTATTTTTACTCTTTTTTCTCTTATTTATTTATTTATTTATCTCATTTTATTGGGGAAAAAACCAAAACAAACAAACAAACAACCACATAGCAATTACTTAATGAAGAAATGAACATAGAAAAACTCATATATTTCAATTTAATTAAAATAAAAGTTTAGATCCGCTCACTATGATCGCTTCACAATACGATCATAGTAAGCGGATCTAAACTCTAATTTAAATTAGATAGTAAATATATATACTAGATTTCCAATTTTGGCTTTCAGCATCACTGAAGAGATATTAGTTGTCAGAATGCGCATATGGTGCTCTTAACTATAACTCGTAAATATGTTCTTTGTTTACTACACATATCATTCATACCTTTGACCGGGAGTCCAACAAAGATCAAAATCGCAGCCCTTTCATTTTAAAAAGGACTTATTCACTATTTCGTCAACCTTGGGTTATCATTTAAAACGAAATCTTGTTTATATTGGACTGTATCTTCTAAAATGGGATAATATTTACAACAAACATATCTAATATCAAACAAAATCGTATGTACTTCGAGAGAAATCCTTAGTTATTTGTGGTCTGAGATTTCATATAGATCTACACGAGTCCTTGTACAATTACGACCATTGAGGCACTACAGTGTAGAAGAGAAAAGGAGTCAAAATATTTTTAAAATATATATAGCAGAGATTAAGGTAGTAAATTTGTCAGAATCAATTACGGGTAATGAAGCATATCTTACTGCATTAAACACAATTAATCTACTCTTGTCCAATCCACTTTTTATATAAGACATCTTCTAGCCAATATATCACACGAAATCAGAGTTATAGAGACTCAATTAGGCAACTTTCATTAATTATCATGTTCTTTTCTTCTGTCCATACCTCAGTAAATGATAGTCTGGTTTTCTGAGTTCAATTTCCTGTTTTCGCAACCCTAGAGATCACAGGAGAGTTAATAATTCCCAATAATTGCTAGCTTAGTCAACCTGTCTACTGCCACCACTTTACCAAAGAGTTTCTCAACATCTAATAAGGCACCTTTTTATGTCAGACTTGACCCATGTTTCTCCTATTTAATTAGTCTAATGCAAATCTGACAAAATTGTAAAGATAAATTCAAATACAACCGGAAATTAATTTCTAATTCTATTCATTTCTCATAAAACCCGTATATTCCAAACATATCACTGTTTCATTAGGCTTTCTCTCAAATGGAAACTTCATACGAAACTTATTTCTCATCTATGCTCATTACATCTTGTTCCCAGTTAATGGTGGATTGTTATATGGTGTATATATACGTTTATATCAAAATATGGTGTCTTGTATTAAATTTCTGTAATTAACAATAATAATATGAACGCAAATCACGAAAATTATATTGATGCTTTCGCTGGGTCCAGTCCATTTATTTATTTACTACACTATAAGCTTACCTTTGCCCTAACGCACATGTAAAAGTGACAGACATTTCTATCTTAATACGATAATTATTCTTTATGTAGGATAAGGGTATAGTTAGAATTCAGAAAATAAATCTTAAATCCTCTGTTTTGATTGGCATTGGCATAAAACAATTGAAAATTTACAGTCTCTGTTGGAAAATTTTGAGTTTTTGACAAGAGAACGATGATGATGATGATGATGATGATGATGATGATGATGATGATGATGATGATGAAGAAGAAGAAGAAGAAGAAGAAGATGATGATGATGATGATGATGATGATGATGATGATGATGATGATGATGATGCAACATATAGATAGTATTTAATTTCATACCCCGACGGCTGAATTTCGACGACTCTGAAGGCATTCCTGGTTTGATTCTGAATACACGTTCGGTTATAGTACGACTTCCTCATAGCGCATTTGGTTTTCGTAAATCCTGATTCCGAAGCTCGCCTCTTTTTGGAATCGCATGATATTTCATACTCCTCTAGAGAGCGCCACATGTTGGATCCTTCGACATAAATTTTACTTTGTTCTCGCCATTTGGCATTGTCGCGTAAATTGGACCATAGTGTTTTTGTTGTCCAAGGGAGAATACCGTCTTCTGTTTTTGGACTTTGTATGTAGCTTGGAAACGTACAAAGCATAGATACATCTAAAGGAAGTGTTGATAATATTGTTAAAGCAAATGTCCTTGTTTACAGTTATCAAATATGAACAAGTATGAAACTAATACATAAAAACTCTTATTCTTCTAAACATATTGTTAATGTAATATAGTACAGTTTATACAGTGCAGTTTCGTTTAAAAAAGTTGCGAAGTGCAATACGCAGAAGTACGTGGTTTAAATTAAAGAACCTATGCATCTGTTTTAAGTTGTACAGTATGATTAAACCTAGCTGCCCTTAGCAACTAAAACATTAGTTAATAAAATAATCAGTATCTTATGATTGTTTGCATGCATTACAATAGTCTATATGTTATAATTATATTAAAAAACCCACCCCCCCCCCCCCCCCCCCCCCCAAAAAAAAAAACCAAACAAACAAAAACAAAAAACAAACAAAAACAAAACATAATAATATTAATTGATAAAATGATAAGGATTATCCCCCTTTTTTCCTTTCTTCCTAAAAATAAAGTAGAAGTATCGAATAGTTTGATAAAATATTCAATTAAAAAGACCAAACGTGGATCCACAAATTTTGCCGAAAAAATGACATTTCCCAGGAGGGTCCATCCATCTTTTAGTGTGTAACATTACTTATTCTACATGGAAAAATGAAAGGGAAAGTCATTTTCAATTCATCTCAGGGTGGGCCCAGACTGCCGATCCACCCCCTGGAACCATGTATGAAGATCATTAAATTAGGTTTCTTATTTCAACTATAGGGCGTACAGATGCCCACACAATGACTGGGTGCTTGCGTTTAGTCGTTAGTTCGCCTATACATTCACACACACCGTGTCTTGTCCATCGAATAACTTCACAATTCATTCTGTGTGGCCAAATTACCATTAACTCCAAGAACATGATTACTAACCTAGTATAAGGATGCCACTCATGAATTTACATGTAAACACACGTCGTCAGCTGATATGGAAGATAGACAGAATATTTATATCAGAAATACATATTTATTCTTTATTTAATATCAGGGCAAAACACGTAGATCGCATTCTATAACGTATGTAACTTGTATGTTACATAAACAATACACATCTGAACTTCACGCAAGCATTTTGTTGCTAAAGAAAATGTGTATTCTGTCATCAGTCGAATTGAAACAATAAACATTTATTTATAAACCGATATAGTCAAAAAGGGCCCTGCTGATAAGCTTAAAGTAAGTCCGATAACACTGGGAAAATATTCTCCAAGTCCCATAAAGCAGAAAAAAAAAATGAAAATTTAAAGAGGTCTTCCTCTGCTTTGTTCTAGTATTACATATAGGTATACAACAAATCTTCCCATGCAATCTCATCTTCTATCGTAATATAAAGTTATTGTGTGTATTAGACCGTGCTTTTATCCTTTTGTTATATAAGAAAAAAATCTAAGTCACGGAAAGAAAGAAAGAAAGAAAAAGGAAAAACAAAACCAAATCCCATCACTCTGCAACATCAGTGCTGATAAGTTTAAAATCGGAAAGGGTTTTCCTTCGTCTAATCCCAGTATCATATATTGCATTTATGAAAATTATCAAGAGGAAACGTAAGTGCTGACTGACAGACGAAGAGACATACAGACGGAGATACGAAGTGATAACTATAGGGAACCCGCCATATGGCGGGGCCTTAATATTCTCCCAGCTATACTTCTATACTGGAAGAAAACTTTCCTGGTTTAAGTCAATAGGAAGTCAGTTTGTAATGTAATATAATAAAATTGTGACCTGTTTTACCAAACATTATCCAAGAATTTTGTAAAGCAGTTTTATATATAACACGTTAAGTAACTAAAGCAGCTAAGTATGATTTATCTAGTATGAGAATATTTAAACTATTTTAACACATCTTTTAACACATAACCTTTGTCATCCAACAACAAGAGGCCCAAGTGGGCCTATATCGCTCACCTGAGTATTTAGATTATAGTCATGCAGGAAGGAAGAATTCATTTATTTTTGCATTACACAAATGTTGAAAATATGTCAAATTTTATTTCATACCAGAATGAAAAACAACACTTTTTTGCACATCCATTCAGGTGATTTTGATATTAAGCATTTGCTTTTTCTCTGCAAGATGTGATTCAGGGCAACAATTTAGTCATTTTCTTTAGGTGGGACCTTTTGTTGACTGATTTCAAGTCTGGGTCATGAACAACAATTGTTTCAAATATTGTCCAGATCCAACTTAAAATGGCCTTATTTCATATGTTGAGTGTTGAGAAACATCTAAAACTTATTTAGATGTGTAAAGAAATGAAAAAATATTGACCACAGCTGGATTTGAACCGCTACTCTCCAATATCTGAATTACCAAGAGGTATATGTACCATTATGAGACCTAGTTTTTAGACATGGTGGCATTATCTGTTCGCCAATTTGGATGAAATATACAAAATTGATAAAGGACCTATATTGATTCATGAAAATTGAGATATTGACAAAATTCTTTCAAATTAACATTCCTTACCATAATTATGATCACAATAATCCAAAAGAAATCATCATTATCAATTAACTAGGAAATATGACACTTTTCTGCATTGAAATCCCCAAGTCCAAAAAAATGTCGAAAAAAATTCTAAAATTTGATTTAAGAAGGGAACCAAATTGACAATACGTCTTAACTCATCCCTCTTGATCATTTCTATGCGTTCTGTTTGTCTCTGTATACAGCCAGTATGAAGAAGAATATGGTCAAAGGTGGGTACTCCTATGTAACCTTCCTTTTATTATGGTGGTGCCACCTGTAAAGAGGTCTGGACGAAAACAACAAAATTTGAAGGGGATCATAAGTGATTTATTTCTACCAAGATTAATTAAAATCTTTCCAACAGTTTTGCAGAAAAAGTTGAAAATATGAAAAATGGCCAACCCCCCCTTTTTTGGGAGAGTCTTAAAAATTCATAAAAAAATCCAAAAATTGAGATATTGACAAAATTCTTTCACAATACTATTTCTAATTTCCTTACCATAATTATGATAAAAATAGTCATTAAGAAATCATCAATATCAGTTAACAGAAAAACATGACACTTTTCTGTATTGAAATTACCTAGTCCAGAAACGACGGATCTTAACCCCGAACACAATTTCTGATAACCCATCTTTATAAATTGTTGAAATGCAATTAGTTTCCCCATTTATGCAATGGTTCTGGAGGAGAAGATTTTTGAAGAGGGGTACCGTTTTGGGCACTTTTGGCCCCGCCCTGGATCCACCCCTGATGGAATCTGGATCTCGAACACAACTTTAGTATGGGACCTTGAGACATCATATATACAAAATTTGATCCAAACCTGCAAAACGGTTCCAGAGAAAATCTAAAATGGGAAAAAGTTAACGACGGACGGACGGACGACGACGACGGACGACGAAGACGAAGGCGCACTATGACTATAACTCACTTGAACCTTTGGCTCTGGTGAGCTAAATGTGCTATTAACAGCGGAGTTTAGGATTGAATAGATATGAAACCTGCATTGAACTGACAATACGTTTATCAAGTACGTTAAGTCGAATCAATTCTAGGTGAGGTAACAGGGCGATAGGAAACACTTTAAAAGTCGGGGACCAAGCCTTGAATTTCGTTTCTATTCTAAAATAAAAGTTCACCATTTTCAGCCAAAACCAGGTGGGGAAAAGGGGGGTGGGTTGTTTCATCTGATTAATATTGTTTTAAGAAACTATAAGATAATAATATATAAATAATAACAACACTCTCTTTCACAGTTTTATAGTTGTACAGTGCAAGATAATAGTTATGATTTTTACGATGAAGTTGTCAGGTAATTCCCGAAACGCTTTCAGATTTTATGGGTTAGTGTGTATTATTATATTTTCGCGCGCTCACTTGATATTGATATTCTATATTGTGAAACTTTTTAAGTATTGTTCATGTATTGTCTTGTTTCTTTATGCCGAAGCATGTATTCCATGGTGATGGATTTTATATAGCTCTCTCTCTATATTGTTTTGATAAAGGCCAAGAAGCGGAAAATTCGGTGATATTGAGTACTGCTGTTTTTGTAATCTGTGGATATTTAAATCATTCAAATAACAAAATTGATATCTTCAAATTTTTCTTAATTATTTATCCAACTATTCCAATTTATAAATAAAAAACCAGGCTTTTGACAGTTTCCTTCTTTATAGGCATGTTACACTATAATGTTCTCATCAGCGTTCGAGCAACGTATTGCGAAACGCAGAGGAACGTCTAGAACGCTAGAAAAAAAGTTACAAGAAAATTAGACGGCGACAAACGTTGGGGAACGGCGAGCGCTGAGGGTGAAAAATAGGTTATAACAACGTTGACCTAGAAACTTAACTTGAAGAACGTCTCAAATTGTTCAAAACGCAACCAAACGTCGAATAAAACGCTATAGTGTGACAGGGCCCTTACTTAAAAAGACCACAACGGTATTTATACAGTGTACTTGATTGCCCAGAAGTATACTGCATGAACATTACACAGGTTCAGACAAAAGTGCTGTGAAATCAACATGGGATGTTAGAACATCTTATTGACAACATCAGTACAATGAAGTCAACATGGAATGTTAGAATATCTCATCGACAACACAAGTACAATAGAGTAGACATGGGATGTTTAGAATTCTTCGTTGATAACATAAATATGATGGAGTCGACATGGGATGTTAGAATTCCTCATTGATATAGGATTTTCGAATTCTTTATTAACAACATAAGTACAATGGAGTCGACATGGGATGTAAGAATTCCTCATTGATAACGTGTCGCTAAGAGTTGAAACTCTATAATTAATACTTATTCTTTGTTTTAAAGAGAAAACAATCACGGAAGTACAGAGGACTTGTTCTTCTCTTCGACTATCATTGAATGAGTGACAATAATTTAGTTTTTGATAAGATCATGATTCAGGGAGAGCGCTGTGTTACGTTGAAAAGTCAAATATCGATGCATGCCTGGTCTGGAAATGACCTAAACACATTCATCATTTACTTCACAACAGTATCTATAGGCGGAAGTCTTTCTCGATCCTGTTATACAATGAGCTTTTACAGTATTTTACTATGTAATTCTTTAAAGCTATAAGTGTAGAAAACGAAAAAGTATTTCAAACATTTAATAGAATTTGCGATAATTTTTGTTTATACTTTTTTTTTCAGGATGCTGGTACAGAACAAGAAGTCCGCGTTATATACCATTATATATGAGTACTTTTGGGGAAAATGATGATGGATAAAAGTTTAGTATTCAAACAAATCATTAATACTAATGTATATATCTAGTTGTTTATGTAAATAATAAATATCTATACGCTTTTCGGCGAAGTAAAATATAAATTCTATCCCATCAACACACACTTAACAAGTGTTAGATTATACAAGAAACAATTTGGTGCAAGCACCAAAGTGTGGGCCGGAATGGGATGTTTGATAAAACTGCACAGAATTTTAAAAACAGAATAACGTTTTAAAATGTGTATTGTACAGCCATGTGACTGATAATTAGCAGACATATAAAGACCATGATGATTGACCATAGACATATAAATCTCCAGTATCACTTCCTTTTCAGCGAATAGTTTATATTTGGGTTCATTTAGCCCATTCAGTACATAAGGCATGGCAATAGCGAGTTTATCAGACGTACAGATTAGCCTGCATTTAGTATGGAAATGTACTTTTAAAATTAATAGCCATATCATCTACTATATGTTTAAGTCGGTGGGCTCAGCGGATGAGGTGATCGAAAGGTCCCGGGTTCGACTTCCGCCGTAGGCACATCGGTGGGTCTTTCAAATTGGACAGTAGAAACAGAGGTCCCGTGTCACGGTAGGCGTGGCACGTAAAAGATTCCCCACTTCTTCGGGAGGGTCCGTTACAGAGGTGTAAATTTCTATGCAATGCATCAGGTAGATACCGTCTCCATGTACGTGAAATAGTCGTGGAATGACGCGAAACAATAATTAATCAATCAACCCACTATTTATTTTTAACAACAAAACATAACCAATCAATAAGTAACTGGAGATTTGCTGCGGTAACCAACCCTTCACTGGTTAACTTTTGGTAGTGGTGTGGTGGTGGGTAATCTTTTTATTCTCAAGTTTCAATTTATAAACACTAATTAAGGTTTATGGTCTTGCCAGAAGAAACAATTGTAGAATATAATTGGTCCTTCTTAGCGTAGCATTCTGTATTCTGAAAGTTTAGTAGGACTTACATCACACTATCATTCAGTCGTAATATAACAACTCGACAATTTCCGTACGCAAAAAAAGATATAGTTTTGTAAAAAATGGCGATGATGTTCCGATTGGCTATTAACCAAAAGTCACTTAGGCAACCGAATAATGATTTTGCTTATGAAGAAAGCGCGTCAAATATTAAAAAAATTGTAAGGTAACACCCATCCCCAGAAAATATTCCAACAAATTTAATACTTCTCTGCTGTAACGTACTTCATTTACATATAACTATCAAACTGGGTCAGAGAGGTGACACATGCTCTCTCCGCAGTGAATAAAATCCTAATTTTATCATTGGTGTAAAATCCTAGGGGTGTGGTCTTACTGTACCGCAGAAACGCATGCAACTTTCCCAAACTTATATCAAAGGATGGGCCGGCCCACAATTAGGCTATTATCAAGTTTTGTTTCTTTTCCAATAAAATCTTAAAAAAAAGGAGTTTTTGTCCGTATACACGGGATTTCTATTTCTACCAGAGGGCGCTCTCAGGTTCCTCTGTTGTCAGTTAATCAACAAAAATCTTGTAAAATACAAAATTTTTTAAATACTTCGTTTCAATATAGATTAATTTATATAAGTTGAATGTATAGACCCAACTCCCTTCTGTCGAATATCCGTACGGATGGTCATTAGCGATAAAACACGCCTCCGCGGTGTTATCGCTATAAATAACTCGCACAAACTCTCGTGTAAACAGAAGCGCATGTTTCCAAGTACATTGAATATAAAGTAAAAGCTCATGTAGTATGGCAAATATTCGTCAAAAATTGTAACTAAATGAATGGAAATGTACAAATTTACAATAAATTATATGAATAATACACCCTCTTGTGAAAATGGATGCAACCGGTATTTTGTTTATTGTATGATGCTGTCCCGCCAACTGCCACACTGGACACCATCCTGTGTGAGGGTTTCAAAGGATAATAGCTCAGCATGTATGCATCAAGATATAGTTATTGAGTTTGTGATAAATATCCAGTCTTTGATAATCTAATGTATCACATTTGCCTTAAGTAATTTGGTACAACCACAAAGAAAAAATTACCCCATCTTATCTTGAGAGTCCCTCCCCTGGTAGTACCTCATGCAAAACTACATAAACTCGGAAATACTAAATAATGGCGGGTAACGAAGAAAATGAAGAGAAAAGGGTTTTATCAATTTGTGTCACAGAATTACAAAGGGAAACAATAATGGCACTGTTCAATCACCATGAATGGACCTTTGAAGAGGTAGATCTACCTAACAACACATTTGTTTCGCAAGAAACATCAGATTCATTCAAGAGGAGCTTCTGCATACTTCAAAATGTAGACCGAGACGAATGTCCGTATTACTTGTGTAGACCATGCATTACAGATGCATCAAACCGACAATTGTGGTGGGCATCCGAAAATAGTCTACCAGACAGGAAAAATCACAGTTTAAAGAAAGAACTTTATGTTTCTGGGCAATGTTATTTCACCGTAAAGTTTTCCTAGATGATCGCTATATTGACAGAAAAAGCAGGGCTTTGCAACAGGACTCAAGAATGAAAAACGTTGTACACCATAGGCGTGATATTTTGCCAAATTGTGTTATTGACTTAGTGAGAAATTGCTATCCTAACCCCAAAAATGTGCCATACATGGGGCACATGTGGGAATGTGGGAATTTGTAAATTACACTTAATAAATAAGAAATCAATTATGAATATTTATACCTGGGATCATACCTGCAGTTTCAAAGGAAATTTCGTTATATATGTGGAAATGGGCAAGGGATTGCACCGTAAACGTCGAGGTAGGGACGTATATTTTTACGCATGCATTTCGTGAGCCACGTTCATTACACTTCTAGGAAAACACCGAACCTATATATATATCGACAACAGCTGTCAATCAAATAGTTTGAACTCTAATTCTGAGACTGATTTCTAAAATTTCTTGTTGAATTACACAAAATAACATCAATAATAAGATAAATGGAAGACACTGCTACATGTTGCATGATAGAGGCTCCTTGCATGCCAAAAAGAAGTACGATGTCACCGCGTTGTTTGTTATAAATCGCGAAAATTATCTGTCGAAGCGAAGGTTGCCAACAAAATTGAAATTTCCTCCATTTTTTTGATTGGCCGCTATTTATACCCGCAGTTGGGTCTTTAAGACTAAATGTAGTCTTATTGTTTCTCGTTTTGCCGCATGAATGCTGTTAATCGTACAATGATAGGGAACTATAATTTCTTTTATCTTTCTACGCTTTTCTTTCCTTTTATTTATAAACAATATTTATAGGGAAGGGCTACGATATATCGAAGAAAATTATAAACACATCAACTGAAGGAAAAGCAGTGAAAAGTGTTTTAATTTGTAAACCATTTGACGCTCTGAACTATTTCTAGCCGACAACAGAGAGAAATGAAAACCCGAGGGCGCCCTCTGGTAGAGATTGACATGATTTAACAAAATTCTTTAAGATTACCTTAAACAAAAGGATAACTAGTGATATCTTCTCAAAAATTTAATGGCAGATTTACTCTTCGATTTGTAGTGATTGAAATTCTAAACTTAAAACGTCAATGCTTGTCCGTAGTCACATGATTTTTATGTTAATATGTGCGAATTTCAAACTGTAATCAAGGACTCTGAAATAACGTATTCACATGATGCATGACACATGACACGTTTTGATACATTACCTACTAGGTTATGTGTTACGTCATTCATTCAAGTTAAAGGCCTTGATGGCCGAGTGGCTGAGAAGTAACCTTCAGTGCTATAAAATCTGGTTTCGAATCGAGATTTTGAGATTGTTTGTTTGTTTTAAAAGGGGTGGGGTGGAAATGTGGACGGTGTGGTTACGGTAGTCTTATATTTCTGTGCACTCCTGTTGCCCATATTACTTCACACAATCAAGCAAACATATACGTCCAATACACTGTAAAATGTTTCATTTTATTCCATGGACCAAAGGTTTCAAATCTATTTAAGATAAGTGCAATTTATATTCATGAACAGTGTATCGATATAAGTTTTATAAGAAGAAAATAGTATACATAATTGAAAAGATTCTTCGAAGAGTAAGGGTGAATCGGTGTCCCGACGCGGTACTTCAATCTGGTTAGATAGCCATTTGATTATGTATCGGGATTCCACCATGGAGATTCACTCTACTAGATTTATTGATGACCTCGCGTGAACGATTCGTATTGAGATCATGCATTGCGTGATTCAAGCCCTAAAATCTCTTTCGGAATTATGTGATACCAATAAGAAAATAAACAATATTATTGCAGAGTAAATCTCAATTGTTCTCCTGGCGGTCTGTGTGCCTTTATAGTTACATTTTGCTATCACATGGCATCAGCCATTTTTGTAATGTGTTATGGGACTCAAGAAAAATCTCTTTTGAATCTATTGGAAAATTTGCTCGCGGAAGAATTAGATTAAGGTAATGATATTTAAGGAATTAGCCCTGCCGTCTTCTATTGGCAATGTAATGCAATTTTGTCTGCCAAACAGCTTTCGGTAAGGAATTGATGTTTAGTGAAGAGGTGAGAAGGTGTCTAATGGGAATTACACCTACATTAGCATTATGGAGATTAAATCATACAGCAAATTTACGCTTGTCATGAAATATAATGTTCATATGTGAACAACATTTCCCTATGTAATTTACAATATCGAGAAACAAATCCACGTATGGGAAATTAGAAATGTAGCTTCACGTTGTCATAATTCACTATGAAATACTTATATTAAATATGTTATAGAATTATTTATGATTGATGAGTTGTTAGACAGCCATACATAATATATGTATATGTAATACAATTTCTCATAAATAGCTTCACATATTGTTAACTGGTCATTAATACAATATTATAGTAGTAAACGAGTCTATTCAAAAATGAGGATAGCAATTTGATAAGAAATGTTACAAATTAAAAATGTTCCAGAATTATTACCCGATATGCTTTGATATATTTTGAAATAATTCTGTAACGCAGAGATTATCAAAACGATTCACGGAAATATCAATAAATGTTCGCCTATTTGCTACGTATGTAGAAGTATATTTCTAAAGAAGGTGATTTCCGGAAATAAAGATCTATTTTATCACAGTTTCTGTTATCGTGATTCGACGCTCTGAAGTAAATGAAAGGAAAAAAAGATGTCAGACTGAGCTGTATGGAAAACATCGACACAGGCATGCTGAGCAATGAAAAACAAAACCATGAAAATATAGCACCAAAAAGAGGAAATAAGGACCCTCGCACAAACTTAAATATAATTATTGTATTTTAATATTATAATTATAATCATTATTATATAAAATGACAGCAATATCACCCAAATGTGTTAAGGTTATTGATATGTAGATATCCCGACTTGCAGACAGACAAGTTCAGGACCCTATCTCTGCTGAAAAGATGGAGTGAAAGTCCGTCAAAGAGTTGTTACCGTACTCGTAGCCAGTGCAACGCTACATACATATTTGCTTAAATCATGTCGTAGAGATATTCGAAGCAGAAATATATCGATGATGCTGCTGCAAGATTTTATCAAAACACATAAGAAAAAAAATCACAATTATGTTTGAGACATGTTTTCATGAAATATACATACCTCGTTGTAAGTCCTCAAAGAATCACAATTAAACCTCAAATTTCTTTCAAAACATGATCCGTGTTTCATCAATGAATACAAGACTAGCTATACAGATTCCGCTGGTCCGTCTAATCTTTGATTTTGACAGTAACATAGACATTTGTTTATTTTTGTTTTGTTCTGTTTGTTTGTTTTGTTTGTGTGTGTGCTTTTTTGGGGTTTCGTTTTGTGTGTTTTGGGTTTTCTTTAATTGTTTGCTGCATGGATGCATTTCACTTTTAAGATAAATCGTTTTGTATATGGTTGTTTGGTTGTTGAAAATGTTTATGTATTAAATACTATCAATCAGTCAAAGAATTTACTACATTTACACGTCTTTGATTTATATGCCATTTAGATTTAACTAAAGTATAATTTTAATAAGCAAAAGCTAAAAGCATCTGACTCTGCCGTATGACAGAAGTCACCACGGAAATACACTCTTAATTATGTAATAATTTCCAAAAAAAAAAGAACATGTAAGACCTTCACAAATCTCTCAGTTAAAGTGCAATTGCATTACCGGCTTAGGACGGTTAATTGATATGACTGTAGTCAATCAAATGGTGTGGTTAACCGGTTTACGGACCCATTTCCCGCTCACCACAAAAGCAGTATAATCAAAGGACACACATTTAGAATTTATAAATAGTCTTTCATATTGAAAGCAAGGATCAATAGGTTTCTCAAGCTATGAGAGGTCATAAAATAAAACATGTATAGTAATGTAGCGTAAGACTAATAAAAAATATATGAATTGAACACAGTGCGATTAAATCATGCTCTGCGGATCTGGAAGCGAGCTCAAACCCTTGTTCTGTAGGAGTCCCGGCTATCAGTCAGTATTTTTATGTCAATTTATACAAAATTTGTGCTGTCAGACAAACAATGTGGTTTCAGTTTTGCTACCCAAATAACGTTTAATCTTTTTTAGAAAAGTTAACAGACGTCAATAAGCATATCATTTCCATCTCATTTTGATTAATTTGGCATATGGCTTTTCCCTCTTTAAACGAAAAAAGTTCAATTTGATATTTACAATATCTTAAATGTAATACAGGATGCATGATTGAGAAAACAACATTCGGCATCGGATCGCTCGACCAGGTTAAGACATCATCGTTAATCTGGGACATCAATATGACAGAAATGATTTGGCTGAGAACGCTGGTATCTAATGTTCAATTCCCAGAGGTATATTAAGGTTACATGATAGAAGAAATCACTGCCATCCTGTGACATTTCACAATCACATGATTACAAATAAACCTTTAAAGTATCCCCGAAATTGAGTTTAGAATATTCAATAATAATGATCGTTTTCAAGATTAATGCAAGTGTGTAGTTTGTCAGATATAAACTGGCTTATGTTTACAAGCGGGACGATAAACTAAATGTAACAAGGGCATGTATTGTAGTTCAATATCAAAGTTAATGTACTGTATAAAGCCCTATAATCGCTTATTATTTCGTTGGAGAAAAATGGCAGTAATATATATAATTATACAAATTTAATCACACACGTTTTTTAAAGTACTTAAAAAACCTTTTCAACAACTCTTTTTCAAGAGGCTTTCTTTGACTTTGAGAATTCTTTAAAATAATTTGAGGAGATGGGGTGTCAAGTTTTGGTATTATGCGAGTGTCAGATAAAGGATTCGGAAAATTAAAATATTTTATCTAAATAATTGAACATTATATACGAATTATTTCATAAAAATGTTTTGGCGTACTGCAGGAACCGTTTTGCAGTTCAACGAAATTATGTAATGTGACAAATATTAGTCATTTTACTGATTTTTTTGGAAGTCGTGTGCCTTAAATTTCGCATTACTCAGTAGTGAACAAACACAATACCAACACCATTTTCATCAAAAGGCGTACAACAATGTTAGGGTATATATATTTAAGTTTGCGTCGTGAGGAAATACTTCACTTAAACTATTACATCTATAATATAGTGGAGGAACAACGGAGGAAATATTTACATAGATAAAAATTATATATTACACACACACACACACACACACACACACACACACACACACACACACACACACACACACACACACACACACACACACACACACACACACACATATATATATATATATATATATATATATATATATATATATATATATATATATATATATATATATATATATTGCCCCTTTTCAGGGCACTTGTTGGTCAGGTTTAATTCTATATCTTATAGACGTACCACATGTAGTATTTATTAAATTGTAATTGAAAAGTAACAGTTACAAGTTTCAAGTATGTACATATACATGTTGTATTGATATATATGAGTAACCACAACATCGGGTGAGTTATATATAACTCGTCGAAAACTTCATGACTTGTCTAAGCTGTCTGATAATGGGGGTTTTGGTTCAGGAACCTTCTCTTCCACAATGCTCGATTTCTCTTCAACATTGATACACCATAAGTAGGAAATCTATTTTTGAAGGATTTTTAACATATGCTGGATATGTATACGACTTTTTCTCAACAACTAAACTATAGGATCTTGTTAATAGCTAAGTCGAGTTATGACAATGCACACGCCTTCAACTTAGGGGGCCAGGTAGCACAGTGGGTAGCGTGCTCCCTTCTCACCATTGCGACCCGGGTTCGATTACCAGTGTGGTACGTGAGATGGTGAGGCTGTCACCAACCTGGCTCGTGGGTTTTCTCCGGGTACTCCGGTTTTCTTCCACACAAACGACACCCTTACACCAAGATATGTGCCAACGAGCAAGATTTATATAAGTTTAGAAAAGACCACTTCATCAAGAGTGTAAAACATATTGGTTGTGAAAACTGTGAACATATTTTTGAATTCAGGGTGAAATTTAGTCGAAATGTACGACACAAAAGTTGGCATGACAAGTTTAAATCATTACATTCTCTCCGCTATGTGATGAATACAAAACAGTATATCGTGTTAAATATCGGTTCATGACCTGCTCGACTCATGAAAAGTGGTGGGGAATATTCACTCTTGACGGTGCGACACTGGTTTAAACAATTCTGGCCACTGTGTGCTGAGTACTATTAAGAGATGTTAAAACATCAGTACGAGCCCTGTACGACACTTGTATAAATGTGCCTAATTGTCACCACTCCATACATATCACTCGAATTCGTGACATTGTGACAGGAACTTAAAGCCAGATTTGTGGAAACTGAGTATAAAATATGATTAATTACACTATTGCCATGGTAAAGAGGAATATTGATATAGTACAATGTTAAGATGCCAAACAGTAGCCAATAAGAAACATCTACTTACTGGAACAATCAAATGTGGGATCAGGTGCCATGGAGGAGTACGTACCCCCTGCTGACCGCTCACACTCGCCGTCATGCCATAAGTTTATGCGAGCTAGTATTAGCTGGTGGTTACACTAGGTAAGTGTTTTACAATGGGTAGTCATTGTAAGCATAAATGGTGTGGTATGGTATTATCACAGTGCAAACGAATAACAAGGACCACAACCAAATAAGGAAGTCAACATGTCACACAATCATTTCTGATAAACGTAAAAGAAGGTTTTATAGCGACCGTTAAATCTGCGGAAAATAGGTTTCAAACGTTTGAAATGTTTTTTAAATTGAACCTTTATCGTAGATGAGGATGAACTGAGAAGCTTACGTTATACGGATTGATTTAAACTTAAAATGATTATAGCATTTTCATATAACAAACTTTACCGGCGTATACCATTGCTTCCTCCTGAATTGTAATTTATGAAGATTAACTTTGTAAATTAAGGGTTAGACCTGCTTAATATTTCTTACATTTTTCGTTATCATAGAGTCAAGACTGAAAATATGCAATATTTCGAGCGTCTTGAGCCACCCCTGATTTGCTATTAGTAGAAAAAAAAAAACCAATTAGAAAAGAGAAAACAGAAGACATCTGACAAAGCTGTATGACACAAATCACCAAGGACCTGCACGCGAAAAATGACAACAGCATAATGTACACGGAACAACATTACAAAAATGTTCGATGTTACGATACCGACTTAGGACGGTCAATTGATTGATTGATTGATTGGTTGATTTTTGTTTTACGTCACACTACGAATATCTCACGTATATGGTGACGGCATCTGCCTGATGCGAGGCATACAAATTTTGACCTTTGCAACGGACCCACCCGAGGCAGTGAGGGATCTTTAACGTACCATGCATACCACAACACGGGGCCTCGGTTTTTACTGTCTCATCCGAAAGACATGACACCGGCATGACCAGAGCGGGACTCGAACCCAGGCCTCCCGATCAGGAGTCCGACGCGATACCACTAGGCCACGCCGGTGTTATATAGTAGCCCCCCCCCCCCCCGGAAAAATGGTTATATAGTAGTTTTTTCCCTTGGGGTAAATTTGGCTATATAGCCAATCCCCCCCCCCCTCTTATAGCCATTTTCCCCCCGGGGAAAACTACTATATAGTGGATTTTCCCCCAATGTGAAATTCCGGATTTTCTTTTCACAAATACATGTAAGTAAATCCAGCTTGTTACCTTGTTAACAATAAATATATTTCTATTTAAAAAAGAAATTATTTCTCAACCTTTGATACAGATATATATCCAATTAATTTTTCTTTTCTAAATACAAATGCATATATTTAGAATAGAGATTTATCTACTAGAATGACATTCGAGATATCTTTATTTAATCCGAGAAATCTCTATATATTCAAATAGAAAAAAAGAAAAACAAGTTCGTTTTATGCCCCTGGAATGAAATTCGGGGGCATCTAGTATTTGACCTCTCTGTGACTCTTACCCTGTGGCACAAACCTTGACTACATCGTTTGTGCCAAGAGGTACAGGGCTTTGAAACTCCACTTATAGTTTTCTTGTGATGAGACCTTTTATTTGGGACCATGATTTTTAACTAGTGACTTTGACCTTGGTGCTCTACGTTTTCAAATACTTAAACCTTGGCTGTATCTTTTGTACCAAAAGGAGAAGGGGTTTTGAACTTCATATATAGATTACTTGTGATAGGATCCTTTATTTGGGACCATGACTTTTGACCTAATGACCTTGACTTTGAAGTGTGACCTACTTTTCAAAAACTTTAACCTTGACTATATCTTCTACACCAAAGGGGTGTTGAGCTTTGAAACTTAGCATATAGATATTTTAAGATGAAGCTTTTCATACTTTGCGTAAGGGACAAAGAAATTACATTCTTATGTTCATGATTTACAACATCTGCGACTATACAAGCCTTGTCGTAGATTGCAAATCGTGGACACCTGGGTGGATTTCCCTTCTGTTATTTTCATGCTCACCATGTACTGTGTACATGATGAGCGAAATTGTGATATATATAATGCATCAGTCTTAATTTATTTAGGAATTGAATGTTCAAGGAATTCTTGCACGTTAATTCTTATATTTATCATTGGAATATTTTGATTGATAAATTCCTATTTTACTTATGATGTATTACGAACAGTTGCCTGGGATCGAATCTTGAGTCACAGTCTGACGTCATGATTGACATCTATTCGCAAGCAAACGACAATTTTTACAATGAAATAATAGAAGAAAATAGCATATTATGGTAAATATATAAAAAGAAAGACTTGTAAGTAAACACACACACACAAACAAAACACTCAATATTACATAGAAACCCAATAACCATAACACCATTGGTTTGATCCACAGGATATAACTATAGTATATTTGTATTTGAAATGTTATCTGACTGATACAGAACGAACGTGTAAAATTTCCAAACCGTTACGTAAGGGGGGAAAGCTACTATGGGGGAAAGACTACTATATAGTAGTTTTTCCGCCATGGGGGGAAACTACTATATAACCATTTTTCCGGGGGGAAAACTACTATGGGGGAAAAACTACTATATAACCCCGGCTTACGGTCAATTGAAGTAACAAATGTCACTCAATTGGTGTGGTTAACCGGTTTATTGGCGCCCACCTTCCCACTCACCTCAAAAGCAGCACAATCAAAGGGCACACATTAAAAATTTATAAATAATCCTCCATATAGAGAAAACTTATTTTTAAGTACAATTAGTCACATTTAGTCCTCATACACTTGAGTCTATACAATCTTCCTGCTTATGATATAACTAGATCTAAATATATTTATCAGCCTGCGGGTCTTATTAATACAGGTTATTTGAATTGTATTTATGACAATTATCTACGTTCATCTTTAAATAAGGAGGCCAAAGTACAGATTACCTTCCATGATAGATTTTACAAATTGTTAGGATATTGTTGAAGAAGCACTAAACCCTTATTGTAAACGAATGTGCAAAAAAAAGATGCAAGAGTACATGTCTTGCATGACTGGAAAAGTGAAATCTTAAAAATAATTGTGTTGATAATATTTATGTGCAATGTCATGGCAAGATTTATCAACAGATTATTTGGATTCATACGAGCACAAATTGCATTCCCCTCATAGCAGATTTATTTTCATATTTTTATGAGAGGACTTCATGTGTTATATTCAAATCTCGAAACGTTTAAACTTTATTGATATATCTAATGACATCTCTAGATATCTTGATGATATTTTAGCAATCGATAACCCTGAGGTTGAAAAATATATTACTGATATTTATCCACATGAACTTCAATGTTTCTGATAAAGGAACACTTTTCTTGTACTTAAATATTAAACTTATTAACAACAGTATCCATACAAATATATATGATAAACTTACGACTTTGGATTCCTATTTATATTAGTTATATGGTTCGGTTTGCTAGAGCCTGTGCTAATGTTTTCACTTCAAACTTTTGACTGGTTATAGGTATCACAAACTTCTAAAACGTTTTGGTAAATTTTACAGGTCTTATTTGGACATTTTATCTTAATTCGAAAATGTGACTTTTCAACAATTCGTACCCAGCGGAAATTCTCATCCCAATTTCTACGGTGATCTAGTGTACACATTAAAGAGGGTCAAAGGTTCCGATAATTTCATATCAACGGGTTCTAAAATAATTAAACGCCTTCCACATCGACAGTATGATCCCCGAGATTATAGCAAAGACCCTAGGTTTTGTATTGGGCCACTCTACCGCCTTATACATACATTTACTTGAGCGTTGCATGCTTACTAACAGGATGGTGGGGACTCTTTTACGAGCCTTGTTCAAACCTTTTCAGAGTAGACAAGATCCAGGGTCTCGTCCCTTCTGTACATTAGTTAACTTCTCCAATTGGGTGAATTTTGTTCCTTAGTTGACCGACATTAGTCGGTATCTTATCTATAGTATAATCGAATGTCGTTTTCTGGTTTATTTGACTACTGCCATGTTTTATATGACATTCATCTTGGTTAGAAGTCTTTTGTCTTCTCTTAAACTTAAATTTCAAATCACTGTCATTTTAAACAATATTTATGTCCGAATCGCCCAACTAAATGTATTTAGGTCTGAGTATACTGTTCTCTATTAGAAAGCAGTTACCAATGATGCTAAAGCAGTTACTAATGATATTAAAGCAGTTACCAATGATGCTAAAGAGTATATCTTGTAGTTCATCATGAGGGTTAGTCGTATGAAAATTAATAAAGGCATAGTGAAGTCAACGAATAATATATTTCACAATAGACAATTTTGAGACTACAGCTTTCTAAAAATTGTTTTGGGTTTTCAGTATCCAAAACTGATTAATAGCACTTGAATAGATTATACTCTAGTATTTCTCAAGTTTTTCTTTAACTGTAGATAATATTTGACAAGGAGGACTGATATAGGTTTGCTGGAACATTTACTGGATACTACAATCTATCATTGCTGTAAGGACTTTTATGAAATTTAGAAATCCAATATCGGTAAGGTAACTCGAACTCACTATCTTTATATTATATGCACTGAATACCGATTTATGCTCCTCAAGATTTTATTCGAAGAGAGTACGGAGTTAGTATACGTGAGATACCAGTTTCTGTATTTATTCCAAGTTCCTCTAAAAGGCAATTGTCATAGTAAACTTTGCACAGAAATGCTAATATTTGAGGTTTTATTTGCCAGCACCGATACGTCTTCATTGTGTATTCTGTCTAGTTATGCCATTACATCTGGATCATCGAATGTAGAGGGATGACGTGTCGCCATGGTCCTTAGCTAGTGCAGAAGGGTGACGGATCGTGCTGTTCCTCAGTCAATGCAGAAGGATGACTTGTCGTTATGTTACTCACCTTGTGCAGAAGAATGACGGGTTATCATATTCCTAGTGCAGAGGGATGACGGGTCGCCATATTACCCAGCTAATGCAGAAGGATGATGGGTCGCCATATTACCCAGCTAATGCAGGAGGATGACGGGTTGTCTATTTCCTCTAATTCAGAAAGGATGACGGGCGGTGATATTCCTCGGTTAGTGCAGAAGGATGACAGGTGGTGATTTTCCTCAGTTCAGAAAGGATGACGGGTTGTCATATTCCTCAGTTCTTAAGCTAATGTAGATGAATGACGGGTCGTCATAGTCCACAGCTAATGCAGAAAGATGACAGGTGGTGATATTTCTCATAAGAAGGATGACGGGTTGTCATGTTCCTCAGCTAATGGTTTGTTTGGGGTTTTGTGCTCAAGTCAGTCACCTTTAAATTTCTTATGAAAGGTCTGTCTGATACATTGTACCTATGACTGACGTACGATATTAACCTTTTACCTACCAATGTTAACAATAACAATAACAAGAATCATTGATGTCTACTGCCTACTTATGGCATCACGACGGGTGTGATCGGTCGGCAGGGGATACTCCTTCATGGCTTCTGATCCCACCTCTGTTTTGACGGAGGTTCGTGATTGCTAATATTTTATTACATATGTATTTTTGTGTTTCTTCTAGTTGTGGTTATCGGATCAATATGTTTGATTTGTACTTCGAAAAGCAAGGCAGGTATGAATCATTCATTAAGCTTATTTAGACTAGGGACATCTTTGCCTCAACCCCAGAATGCGTTCGACTAAACTATGCCAGCTGTAGATTTCAATTATGTATATCATATAGGTGAGTTAAATACGGCGTCAAATTGTCTTTTTCCTGTTTGGAGTACCGGGAAATGTTATAGGTGAATAATGTGATAATAAAGAGGGTGTGTGTGGAGGCTTTCATCTAATATTCAACAAAGGCCTAGAAAACTTGTTAAACAGCCTCTCCTGTATTGATTACAGGATGAAGACAACGTAAGCCCATCACTTTTCTTTGCCCACTAGAAAAATTGGGCTAAAAGAAAGAAAATAAATATACAGGTAAATATGTCAGACTCTCCATTTATTTGCTGTTAGTTGTTATATATATCGAATAAATCATGTGATGTTATAAAAAAGGGATAAAGTTAAAGTTTGGAATAGAACAATGATCTATACAGTAGAGTATGAGAGATTTCATTGTCGGAGATGCGGGGTTTTTTTTTTTTTACATATTTCCTTGAAAAATGCCGTGTACATGTAAATCTTAACGCCTCTACTATAAAATAATGTAGAAACACATGCATGTGTGGACAACAAATTTTAGATAACTATTATTACAAATAGCGCGAAGCCGGTGTGGCCTAGGAGATAAGGTGCTCGACTCGTGTTCGAGAGTTACGGGGTTCGAAACCCGCCCTGGACGCTCCGGTGTTCTGTCTTTCGGATGAGACAGTAAAAACCGAGGTCCCGAGTCACGGTAGGCATGGCACGTAAAAGATCCCTCACTGCTTTGGGTGGGTACGTTGCAAAGGTCTAAATTTGTATGGAATGCATCAGGCAGATGCCTTCACCATATACGTGAGATAATCGTAGAATGACGTAAAACAATATTCAATCAATCAAACAAATAGCACGTACACAATTTTGTAACATATTTACTCAAGAATCACCTTAAATTTGATCTTGATTTATAAAATCAATATATAGCAATTTAGGGGTATATACTATATGATACTTTAAATACAAAATGTTTTATAAGAATATTTGCACCAATTGTATCATCGCAAAACATGTTTTTCAAATAATTATATGCAATCGATAACCAGCAACATTAAACTCATAAAGAACAAATCTATTATAACACATTACAGATAAATAAGTGAGGATGCCAACACCCTTCCCCATAATAATTTTGAATTGACAGTGGAATTTAGTACTATAGGAAAGTTGCGTTTTTACACACGCGGTCGATTTAATAAAATGAGTCTAGCAGTACTTTAATATTTATCAAACTGTTTAGGTTAATGTTACGCAGTTTATCATGATCTTGAAATCTACACCTAGCTTTCATGTCAAGCAGATGTCAAGCAGAGTTATGAATTTTTAATGGTAAAAGGACCATTCGGCATCATATGTCACATATATGGCCCGCTACAGCCAATGTAGAATACACCTCGGCGCAATATTTCTGAAAATGACGTCCTAAATCGCTATGTATAAACTGTTCAATCTCTGTTTTAGAAACTTTTGTTATATTTGCAATTTGATGTCGTAGAAGCACAACTCAGTCTACAAACAGATCTATATATGTGTTCTTACTTGTTTCAGTATTATAAATACTTGGTAGTTCATATAATCTAATTAAGTGCTTGTTTGCCTCTGTGCATGTATTTTTGTCAGATGATATAAACTGACAAAAGGAGACTTAATATAAAACTAAACAATTCAAATTAATTTTCTACAATTAAAAGGAGTAGCTACTACGGCTACAAAGTGTTTCATTGTCAGTGCGTAGATTACGTTGACATATATTCCGGAAAATTAAATATCAATTCTAGTTGATGTTTCAAGGTAGATTCATGTAGAAAAGCATGCATGACATTTTGAAACAATTTTGCAATACATTAATTATAACAATGTGACTTTTATTCTAAAATAGGAAATTCTGATATGTAAATGATTTCGAAGTTTTCTTGAAAACTGTGTAGGTAATACCAGATTTATTATCTAGTTTATCTAGTAAAATTTATAAATTAGTTAAACCTGAAATGGAAAAGATAAAAAATCCATTTCCTCTAGCAGTTTTAATATGTATACTTGCTTATTTATATACCGTCTCACGTGGGAAGTTATACACCTATAAAGCTAAAGCATTACCTTGTGAAAAAGACAGTAGTACAGCAAACAGGAACACTGGAGACATTGTCCGCAGTAAACTATCCTGTGAAGAAAATCAGTAAAACAATCTTAACTCCAAAATCTCAATGGTATAAAATCTAATTTCAAATACTCCACGTCAGGTTTAGTTAGTTACTGGTTTTGACACTGCGTCTGTTATCTATAAATCTAATAAAGATAAATGTATTGCATCTCCAAACGATTTGTCGATATCTATTCAGGTAGCCGATCGCAATCTATCAAAAGCATATTCATAAAACAATTATCAGTGGTAACTAAAAGTCACAATAACGAGTCAAGCGACGGAACGGATATTTGATTGCAAGTAAGGACGACGTCATCCCTGGCACCATGTATAGATATAACTGATACCGCTCTCACTTATATAGGTTTATTCTTTACGCAAACATTATGGCCATCGCATATCTTGAATTACAATCAAAATCGAACTCAACTATCATGTGTAATTAAAGGAGTATAACTGCGGAGAACTGTACTCAGATTCCTGAATGCCTTGCTCTTCATTAGCTGAAAAAATCTCCGAAATAATATGTAATCAGAGCGAAGATTAAATTATCGATGTGGGATACGAATCATCTATGAGAAAATCGCTGAACACAATTTTAACTTTAATTTCGTTCAACGCACATTATTTTTAGTAATGATTAGAATCTTATCTTTGTTAGAAGGATAATGAGCCTTTTTCCTGGTACTTGAAAGGATTAAGATAGTAGTGTTTATGCTGTTGTAATTGAAGACTGTAAATGAATACGGTAAAACAAAATTTATGCAGTTGTAAAAATGACGTGTAATGTAGGTACCAATTTTCTTCTTGTTTCTTTCTTCAACAATAACTTTTCTCACAATGTTTAAAAGAGAGGAAAGTATAAAGTAATTTAATATCCCAATTTATCAAATCTGCTTTCTCTCTTTTACTAAGACCGACAATCAAACCAAAAATTTGACTTTCTCTAAGAAAGTATATACAAGACTGATGTATACATGGTAATTAGGTGAACAGAGTAATGATATAGATAGCGTGATAGACTTTTGATCATTTGGAAACGTAGCTTCTTCGTTCCTTCCATCTAGGATTCACAGTCGTTCTCGCTAAACCAATACTGCCGAATTAGCAGCGTTTTAGAGTTATACTTTGTAACCGAATTCGGCTAGTTACAGATCGAATTATTGTCAAGGTTTTGAAGCTGCTTAAATTGGTGTATATTCAAAATTTAATAAATATGATGTGAAAGTTATTCATGTCTTTTTAGTGTAACTTAGGATTAAGTATTAATTTTATTACAATGATGTTCATGGTCATTTCCTAGCTGTTAGGAAATTGCAAAACACAAACGAAAACAACCAATATCCATACAATACTGTTCACCTTAAAAAGACAGCTGATAAAGCATTTCTATCTATCTATATATCTATAGAATGTTTTTGTCTACTGTTCAAATGAAATAATTGAATTTCAAGATAACATTCCTGGTAAACATTTAAAAGAGTAGTTCTCAGAGTTATGAGTGTCCATTGTAGTACTCGACATTTTCAAGTCAGCATTTGGTAATTCTATTTTCTATATTACATATAATAAACGTCTAAGTTAATATCTATTAAGAAATTGTGTCAGCAGATTTACATTTGATTTGGTAAGGAATATTTAGTGTACATTTTGATACAGTCAAATACGAATTACAATATTTTTATATCATATAGAAATTCAAGTTCAAAACTGTAGAACTTAGAAGTGTAAATGTTTGAAGAGCAATCCTATTACAAAAGTAAAAGCCAAAGATCCCATCTAAGGACAGGGATATGCATTATATACACAATTGAAGCTCTGAATTTAAATATGTAACATTTGTGCGTGCTGAGAAAAGCTTTGCTTAAAATGAAAATTACTGTGAACGGGAATCAGTATTCATACTTTTTACAAAAAGGCGATAAAACAAGTGTAATATGCTATACCTGTATGTCTACAATTCATGGCTCTTCATTGGTACTTAAACAAATTTATGGAAATTTTGAAGCTTAATCAAAATGCATTGTGATATTTACGTTATAAGCTTACAAGTGACGTGTATCAACAGAAATTTATTCTGAATATAAGAATAAAAAAGTAAAAAATAATATATGAAAACATCCTTATGCCTTTCTATAAAAAGTACTTACTTTGTCCTTTTCTAACATAAATGACCTTCAAATGCAAAGAGTTATCGTCTACTCATAAAAACTGCTATCTTAACACATATATGTTCTTCAATCTGAACGTGAGAAAGGTATCGATATTTGTATCAAGATTGCATTATGCATGTAGTTCTTCGTAATCCAATAAATTAAACCAACTAACCTTAGAATATCTGGGAAAGGTTTCCCCTTCATGGCAATAGTAAATATTGGACCAGTTTACCTGGAACCACATGGATTTTTCTATAATAGTCCCCATCACGAGTCAAACAAATATTATTGAATCGAAAGTGAAAACCAATACTCCTCTATTTATTGAGGCTATTGATATTTCAAGTGTTCTCCATTAATGTATTTAACTTTGAGAAAAGATATGAAATGATTAAAAGATACAGATAATGTTTGCCTCGTTGCCATCCATCAATATGACACTTAAATGAAGGTGGATGAGAGAGGTATTGAAAGTCCGGGTGGTTTGAGAATCGGATAGTGTTGAACTATGCCAGAAACAAGAAACAAAAAATAGATAATATTTGATTTCAGTGTGATGAAAATCGAACTCATTCATAATAGTACGTTTTGTAACTGTATCTTTAAAAAGATATTGATTTTCGAAAATCGCATTCAATAATTCGTATGATAGCTGAAAAAAATAGGTATTGAATTGAACATTAAATATACTATTTCGAAATGAGAACGAATGTGAGGAAAATAACCTCTAAATAATTTACCTCGTTTTAGAAGATACGCATTATATGTACATGTAACATTTAAAAGGATATTCCTGTAAAGATATTGAATGTATTGTACACTGAAGTACATGTCTAACCAGTATTGATAATATTGATGTATGGCACCACTTAAGCGCTTGAATTTCTGTGCATATAATTATAGTTTAATTCCAAGTCAACGCCCTCAAGTTTATAAATGTTACAGTAATTCAATTAAAAAAAAACCAAAACAATAAAAATAAGTAAAAAAAAAAAAAAAAAAAAAACCTAAAAAAAAATAAACACTCCCAAAAGCCAGAAACGAAAACAAACAAAAACAAACCAAATCAAAACCATACGAACAAACAAAAAATACCCCAAAACAAAAACCAAATCAAAACCAAAACGGGGAAAAGACATCTGACTCAGTTTTATGGGAAATGTCGCCTCGAAAAATAAGTAAATTAGTAATGGTCAAGAGGAACATAAGAGTTCCAAAGTCTACCAAGATCATCCCTGAAAAGAAAGTGAACTAGTAATTGTCAAAAGAAAGATAAGATTGTGAAAGTCTGGTACATCAAACTCATCTACGTATACCAGACAAAAGTAAGATATTTCAACAACACTTTGATTTCTGCAAATTCATGACTTATTGAGGGAGTATTTCCCTCCTTCACATCTCTGTCTCTAGACAGGTTCTTTGGCTTTCATGTTAAGGTAGTTTTGGTATTGAGTTTGTTCTTAAAATATCTATTCTTTTAATTTTCACAATGTAGGCCTTGAGCATCACTGAAGTTGTTGAAATGCGCATACTGTGCGCTACATTAAATCACGTATATGCTCTAATATTTATCATTACCATAACTGAGAATGAGAATTTGTGTAATAATTATTTTTAATAGCAGCAATAGGAGAAAACCTAGAATAAAAAATCGTCTTGTTGAAAAAAAAAAGAGTACCATAAGAGTTTTTCTTTTTACCGAATTATCATAAATAAATAGAAATGTATTGCTCAAAATCTTAGTATCGACAAATGTTTTTGCATTTAGAAACAGTCTCAAAACCTTGTTTAATTCGTATTTGTAAACTATACTCTAATTTACATACCGGCAAGACAAAAATGAATAAAAATTTATCTTTGAAATTTTTATGAACACTTTGAATGCCAATGATTTTCTGTGCTTGGAAATCATTGCTGAGTATTTGTTACCCACAACATGCATGTATATAATTTATATTAAAACTATTATATGAATATAATTAGCGTAATGTATTGTAAGAAATTAATTAACGTATATATCTCCTTATTTTTGAGAGCGTTGACTGTATATGGCACTATCACCTATTAAATATTTGATAATTATATAATACAACGTAATTTGGATATCCATCCCTTATCAGTAGGAATTAATTACGAGTGCTGCCACATTTATTCAATTATAAATGAAAAGCTTGATTTTTCACTGGAAACTACATGCATGATATACGAATACAGGCATTTTCTATGCTACTCTACACTACATTTATAATTTCTAATAAATACCTATATTCCCTATGGTCGTCTTCAGCAAACAACAATGTACTAGACTACGTTATGTTTAGAGGGAATACGCGGTTTCTGTCTAACATTGTAAACTAATTAACCTTTGTTAATTACGTATAACGCAATTCATTCTTTGATCCGGATTACACTGACTGGATTATTGACGAAGGTGTGGACATTAGTGATGCGTCTCATCACTTCCACGCACCTGTTGTAAAAATGTGCAGAGTGTATGGTTTATGGTGTAGTGTTTTCTTTTGCTGTCAGCTAAGGGTTGATGTTATTGTAAATTGGAGAAGTATTGATTTTATCATTTGTTTTGATAATGTTTTCAGCTTTTACTATTTGAGAAAATAAGATAGCAAAGTTTGACATTTATCTTAAATAAGGATCATTGGTACATGGTTGCTAAGATGTTAGTTCATCAGTTGTTTATGCTTTATTGGCTCATTTATTCGTTAATTAACGGGTTTAACCTCACACATCAGCTTTAAAGTTGTATGTACCACCTCAGCAACTCTTTCTATCAGTAGAGAGACTATTTTACCTTTACTTTTCCCTTAGCTTTTAATGATGAGTTTCAATGAAAAGTATTGTTCAGATTTTCCCTTCAAAAGTAAATATAACCGAACCAGTTTGCTCTTAATATCTTAATATAGTTATATATGTAGCTACAGAGTACTTATCTATGGAATCACTGAAGTATAGACCAAGCTTTATTATCAACAGATATGACTGTTTCAGATCAATTTTTTCAGAACAGACATGCAGAATATTATATTCTAATGATGTAAAACAGATTCCGTTGAAGTTGGTTTTCAGTTCTTAATCTTATTTTTCTCCCACCCTTGCGAGTTATTAAAATGTGATCACTTTTTTGTAGATAGTTTTCCAATGCATGAAATTTAATAGGAGTTACTTCCCTTTTCCGCCATATTGGAGGTACATGACTGAATATGTGTGCATAAATCAACTAAATTGTGTTAGGAAATTCTCCAAACTAAGAGTGCTTCTTAAATATCTGCAATTATTGTGCAATAATAAAACTAATGAACAATGTCAAAATGTATTCAGAAGTGAAGATATGGACAACTTTCTTACAATAATTCATTGTAATTGGTATGAATATGAAGCAAAAACTCCAGCTTCGCCTCCAAGATGGCGGAAAAGGGCAGTAACTCCAGTCAAATTTTATGCATTCGAAAACTATCTGTAGTTGTGAGGTCATCTCGTAGGTTTTATGGTGTTGACGGTTGAAGGCAATGAATAGTACGATAAATTGATGATTAGAACTTTTATACCTCAGACTTGTTTCAGTATTAGTTACTTTGAAATGCGTCATGCATTTCAAACCGGCGTGGCCAAGTGGTATCGCGCTCGCCTCCTGATCGGGAGGCCGGGGTTCGAGTCCCGCTCTGGTCATGCCGGTGCCTGTCTTTCGGATGAGACTGTAAAAACCAAGGCTCCGTGTCGTGGTATGCATGGCACGATAAAGATCCCCCACTGCTTTGGATGGGTCAGTCGCAAAGGTCAAAATGCCGTCACCATAAACGTGAAATATTCGTGGTGTGACGTTAAACAAAAATCAATCAATCAATCAATCATTCATCATGCATTTCAAGGTATCTAATGCTGAAACAAGTCTGAAGAATATAGGATATACATGTGCGTGTATGCAGACCGTGTCTAGCAGTCTATAAACTAAATAAGCCTTGAAAACCTAAATAGGGTTTCCAAGCTTGTAGTAACAATATATAGTTCAACTACCATGGACCATACCCACTGTATTTATATCTGACTCGGACACTAAAGTCTTCTTCATATAATCAAGGCTTCTGCACGTGCTGGATCAGACACTCTGACGAGAGTCAAGTCATATTATGAACTACAGTAGATACTATAAGAAAGGCAATTGAAAATAGAATTTTATGATTTATTAAATGAATAATCGCACATTATATCAACCAGCATACTATGCGGATACCAATACATTGAAATATTTCACTTCCTTAAGAATTATGAATATGTCTACGAAATATTGACAATGAACCTTGGAAAAGTCATCGGATTGGCAAGCAATTGGATAGAATCTATTCAACATCTGTAAACGAAGTAAGCTAGACTAACAATGTTCTCTTTGCACGGTATTCTGTCAGCGGCACAGACTACAGGATGTCAGGATTATTTATCTACACCATCATGATATCCTTAACACAACATTGTGTGATAAAATCTGACTGAAGGGAAAGCTGTCTACAAATCAATTTTATGAATGTTATAATTATATGATATCTGACGAGAAGATATGACACCAATATTAATGAACATATAATGTAAATTTTGATACTCGATATTTTGATAATGTTTTAGTACTTATGTATAGGTATATAATTTTGTTTGAGAGGCAGTTATCTTGAATGATCTGAATAATGAAAAGAAAACATGAATTTAGACATTGCTATATATAACATTCAGGAGAGTAGAACACTCATTTTGTGGGTATTGAAATCTTAATATCGTATATCCACGTGTCTGACTATTTCTTTTAAAGTGTTACTCCGTATTACAGAAGCATTCACAACTAAAATTTGAAATAGCATTTATTTTGCTCTTACCGTGTTTTTCCTACCATCATTAGATTGCGATATCTTTTATACAATATAAGAATAAAAACATATCCTATTTTAAAATTTGTGATAAAAGGGGATTAACTAAGTAATCAATTATGAGACGCATTTTGAATGATCCTGACTCTCGCCAGTACAAAGAATGTATAGTCTTTATTATAGTTGTACTTAAGAAATATTTACTCCAAATACTTCTTTACATGGCAAAGTATCGAAACATTATATCGTTGCATGAATATTTACAATATATGGCTATATAAAGTATATTTTACTGAGATGAATTACCTGTTGTAAAAGTTAAAGTAACTGAAAAAAAAAATTGAAACGAACTATATACAAAGAACGATAATTTTGCACGCATTCTGCTCGATTTTCTCGCTTCAGCTTTTTAATCGTCGTGTGCATTCCTGTGCATACTTCAAATTAACAAAATATAAGCTTTTCCACAAGCTATTGTAGTAGGTTATCTTCAAAATCTCTGACAGCTTCCAGCACCTTTCCTTTTCCATAGAATTAGAAAATATATACTTTTTCCGACAACCCTCCCCAAACGTGCACAGCCAATTATTATATCTTTTTAACAGTGTTTAATCATTGTCATGTCAAATTAATATTCATACATACAGCTATCATCATCACTGATTCTTGCAGATGCCATCTCACTTCCCAGTATTTTTTATTTGAGCTGATATTTACATGTGAACATGATATGAGTGTTATGTTCAATGTGTCTTCTGCATGACTTTTATTCTATCGTCAAATATCACAAGTTCCGGTGAATGGAGTTATCGGTCTTTGACATTTCCTAGCGGCTATTGTGAATGCTAATAACAGTGCTTTTGTGTTGACGGTCTAGTTTTCAGTGCTTTTATACTGACGTAAAATATACACTTAAAATTTTGAGTTATGAAATTTTGTAAATAACTTTAAAACTAAGGCTTATAACCCTCATGCATAAATCTGTCCTTAGATTGATTCTTTGGTTTACTTTTCCGGCTTTTTTTATTTTGACACCGTTTTTCATATATTGCTATATTACAAGAATTCCGATCATTTGGTTATGAGCATCACTGATGAGACATAAGTTGTCGGAGTGCGCATCTGGTGTACAATATTACAACGTATGTATGTTCTTATATTTACGTAAACAGTATTTATTTTTTGGATAGTCACATTTTTTCAAATTAAACACAAATGATGTAGTTGGATTGCGCAACAAGATATACCTGTATATATAATGCTAATCTCTCTTCAAAACATGGTATTACTTGCTTTATGCATATGGTGTATTAGATTTGCTACCTGAATGCAAAATGAATTGCCTTTAGAAAACATCTTTTACTGCTGATTCTATAAAATAACTGTATATATAAGCTTTTTTCTTATAATACCAATGGTATTTATCAATAACAAGAGCATGGAACTCTGTCATTGATATGCTACAAACAAGCATTAATCACTTTTGATGTGATGGTATTTATTTCTCAGTTCTTACTGGCCTATAATGAATGAGGCGAGTTTCTCTATCTGTGACTAGTTAAGACTCCAACGCATGCAATATCCACAGGGGCATACCGTGTTTATTGCCCTATTATAGAAAATCGTGTGTTACGACGGGAAAAGAAGATGAAATTCCCTTTAATGAATACCAAATGTCGGAATATATTGAGGTTAACTAAGGTTATACTATGGTAGTCCGAGTTATCCATTCAGATATGACTATGAATAAGAAACGTGCATGAAATCATGGATATACCTAACTATTATAGACATGTATATCTCAGTAACTGATCTCGAACGAGTATATTGACATTTAAAATTAGAAAACACCAAACACATTATTTCTAATGGCACAAAACAAAATTGTGGAAAAGTACAATTAAGGATCCATGGGAGAACAAGAGGCGTAATTAAGTACCTTCCTCTCCAGACGATCAGTCACACCGGCCGTGATTAGATGGGTTATCTCAGCTTTTTAAACACTGCTGTATTATGTAAAAACGGTATAATGATAACTATTCTTTAATCAGTCCCGTTCATATGAATAGTGTGACATCACACGCCTAAAGTTCAAGAACTGGACTGAGATCAGTAAGTCAAAATATCACACGACTTCTGATATTTGCAAACAAGGTGAACATAGCGACCGTGTAATATGCTGACTGTTGACTGAAGCCAATATTTTTCGTATTATTATTATTGTGATACAAAGTTCACGCGAAGTAATTTAAGATATATACTCAGAAGAAGTTATTGCATATAGGATAAATTAAGTCACATAGACAACATACGCAGGTATATTACTTCATGTTCACAATTAGAAAAATCAAATTATCATGTTTAGTGTGCATTTCCAGTTTCTTGCAATACTTTGTAGCAGATCTAAAAGAGAAAGCAGAACAATCTGACAAAACTGTATGACACAAATCACCAAGGAATTGCATAATATACAATAAACGACATTACAAAACTATTCGATTGTGCTCCCTTGGTGTGGTTAACCGGTTTACGGGCGCCCACCTTTCCACTCACCGCAAAAGCAGAACAATCAAAGGACACAAATTTAAAAATTTATAAATAATCCTCCATATACAGAACAAGGATCAACAGATCTCTCAAGGAGAGAGGTCATAAAAATTTTTTATTACACACGAAACAATTATAGAATAATATGTTGCTATCGAAAATATGTAAGGAGACATTAACATAAGTAAACCGACCTCTGCCCGTCTGTAAGTGAGCTCAGATCCTTGATCAATAGGAGTCCCGACTAACAGTCAAATGGGACGAGGATCAGGACCTTGTCCCTCTGAAAAGGTTTTGATAAGGCCCATCATAGAGTCCCCACCGCCCTGTTAGTCAACGCAACGCTCAAGCAAAAGTCTGTATTGGTTTGTAGAGGGACCCAATACAAGATCTATGGTGCTAATTACGAGCAGTGGATCCTGCTATTTAATAATATAGGATAAATTAAGTCACATACGCAGGTATATTACTTCATGTTCACAATTAGAATATTCAAATTATCATGTTTAGTGTGCATTTCCAGTTTCCATATGTATATATATATATATATATATATATATATATATATATATATATATATATATATATATATATATATATATATATATATATATATATATATATATATATATATATATATATATATATATATATATATATATATATATATATACGTGTATTAATTTATTATGCTACATTCGCATTACTACAACTTAAACTTACAACTCTTTTTCTAATGTTCAAGACCAAAACTGTATCTAAAAGTCCAAAGTGTGAATATTTGAATAGCAAATCATTACAAAGAACTGACCTAGAATTATGAGGAAAACAACCCATCGAATGACATAAATGAAAAATACACTCCTTACTTTGAGAATAATTTACAAAACGTTTATCGCGTTCAGTGTGAAGTATATTTTCGGGTAGTACAGAATACTGAAAAATAAGTTTTTGATATCCTCGGGAATTAACAATCTACCTGCAGCGGTATCGACCAAGTGGTAATATCTTTAATTCGAGTGCGTTAGGAGATGTTTCGTGTACCTGAGTATCAAATTTTATTTATATTACTAATATATGTCTTCTGTTAGATCAAAGGCCGTGACAAGCAGCTTCTTACTTTGATTCGAAAGCTTTTGCACAAATTCGGCTTTGCATGAATAATAATAATAAAAAAACTAATCAGCTAACAACGTTACACAGTTGTTTTACTTGGAATGATGATTTGTCATCGAGCACAAATGATATATTGTCAATGAAAAAGTTAATACAATAACATTACATAATTACATAAAACATAAACATAAATAATATAATAAATAATATATAATCATAAGTGTTTTATGAAAAACGGAAAACACGTTGAAGCATGTATACCATTGGTTTAAATACGCAATTGATAATAACTGCAATAATTCATTGAACGTTTTTTTTTTTCTTTTTTTTTTCACCTTTTACGAAAGTAACTGGAGCACCTTCATCATGGCACCCAATTTTGAAGTCATGGATCATTGGAGAATACCCTTTAGAACGTTGGTAAGTTTAAGTTTGGATAATGAGTAACATGAGATGATTTAATACTTGGTCTTATATATAGAATAAGTGTCTTAATTTGTGTTTTCATGCAGAAATAAATTACAGTGGCTGATGCATTTGTTAAATTCTATATTCTATATATATATATATATATATATATATATATATATATATATATATATATATATATATATATATATATATATATATATATATATATATATATATATATATATATATATATATATATATATATATATATATATATATATATATATATATATATATATATATATATATATATATAATATATATATATATATATATATATATATATATATATATATATATATATATATATATATGCACTTTTAACACCAAAATACCATACTGGAAACTTCCATTTCCTATTTATAAACCGTATCATTAAATCGCTCCGGAGGGAATTTATAAATTGAAAGAAAAAGCCGGTCCCCCTTTCGTCGAATGTCAAGCGTTTTGTGCAAAATACGACTTTAATGACGTCACGCAAGGTTGGAAATGTCGAACATTTCATTATGACGTCATTAGCATAACAATCAAAAGTTTGCCAAACACCGCTTTCTGTGCTGAAAAGTGAATCAAATATGGGGCGTAATGACGTCACCGATCACTGTAATTTACACAGAAATAAAATACATATGTCTTGAAAGCTTTATCTCAAGCAATAACAGTGGTTGTGCATATATATACTTATATACTACATGTGAATGAATCTAATGATTGTTATTTCTTGCTCCTATAAATCAGTATCATAATTAATTAACCTTAAATGTTACACAATAATTTTTGCAGATTAGGAAGCAATTTCTCTATTGAAACACCAGAATCAGAATCAATAATTCTGCAATTACTTTTTACAGATTTATTGCTCATTGGGGTGTTCTTGTCTCAATTAAAGCTTCTCAGTTCTATGTTTTCTGATCAGTGACAAACACTGGACACCGTGGTTAATGAACTTAATTTTAGTTGTTCGTAAGTGAAATACATTTGAGTCTATAGGCTTTGATGTTTAAAGTTGTCCTAAGACCGTTAATATATAGCAGTGAAATGTGTTCATCACATTATGTGAACAGATGTGACCGTTTATCAAAGGTCATATAATCCTCAACATCTCATCTTTGGTGATTCTTTGGATCGCTGATTGCCATTATTCCAAATCTTTTTATTGTCTCTTCCGACTTTAAAGTCGTTTTTAGTTTTTTGTATTAAACAATTTACTGAGCGACTGTATTGCAGGATTTGTCAGATTGATTTTTATCTTTATCTGGTAAATGAATAGAATAATACATTGCTTCTTTAAATGATATTTTGCATTGGTTAATAACTAAATGACCTTTCTGTCTAAGGCGAACTACAATGTAAAACAGCACAATACATGTCCATTAATATTCTATGACTTACTTGCACAAGTAGAATTACTGAGATCTTAATTACAGGAAATTCAGTTTACTATCCAATCGTATCGTAAACACAATATTAGAATACAGTACAATCCAAAGACAAAAAGATATTTACTTTTCTGTAAAATGAATAGTAAAAACTGTATTAATACCTTTTACCAGAACAGAAATATCAAAAACCGAAATTGAAAATCGATATTGAGAAAATATATCATCAAACAGATATTCCGAAAGACAAGAACTGAACTGCACAAACTGACCATATATGGTATTTTTAAAATTTTACATTATTTGTGGGCAAAGAAAAACAATTATAACAATTTTTACTTTGTGGTTCGCAGTGGCATAGTTAGTTTACAATTTTGTGTAGTAAGGGGTCTGTGGAAAGCGGAAATTATACAAATAAAACATTGCAAACTTTGACTTTATTGCATACACTCTAATAAATATTAAATATACAATAAAAACATCATGCTCTACAAATTACTGTGTATTCATTTGCGTTTTTAATAAAGGTCGCTACGCCACTGGTTCTGGTTTGGTATCGCCTATACTCACCTTGATCCATCTATCCTCTTTGGATGACATTTTTACCTTTCACTTATGACCATATACGCATTTTGTCGTCTCATCAAATCAAGAAATCAAATAATATATATGAATTACGCCAATAAACTTAATATATAATGAAGTCATACCTGTGGCAGATCTCCCTCTTGGAATCTCTAGGAAATGATGACCACTGAGTGTGGTGAATGATGACCACTGAGTGTGGTGAATGATGACCACTGAGTGTGGTGAATGATGACCACTGAGTGTGGTGAATGATAACGCGCTGTTACAATCACTATGTCTTCGATCGAAGTGTCAATAAAGCACGCACTCCCGATATTCTCATCATAGTAGAAGACGTGGTAAAGGCTTCTTAAAGTTAATTTCTTTTAAAAATCAAGTGACTTTGCAACCTTTTCCGTGAAGCAATATATGCTATGAATATTTGATAACATCCTGATAGTTTCTTCACCGGTGAGACGGTACAATTACCTATGAATTCGGTTGGGTCCATAAAGTGGCCAATTATCACACTTCTACCAAACACGTTTCTTCGGAATCTGAAATCAGGAGGTGGCACAATGTTCCAACTACAATCAGAACTTGTAGTGAATACACAAACGTCATCGCATCGGAAGGAAGCTCATAAGGAATAAATCAATTCCAACATCTTTTTCAGTGGTCCCCTGGCCTGGCTAGATTTCTGTGAAGAAGTATAAAGAGACCCTAAGAAAACTAAAGTCTCCATATAAAGGAATATAACTATATAACCTGTGTCTTTGCATCGATTCCATATAATTATAGATCTCCCATGAGATTTATCAACCTCTATATTATAACATTAAAATGTACTTCGTGCAATTCTCGTTTAGGAATATGTTTTCGATCGATTTAAATAAAAGCAAAAAGACAAAGTAATTTTCTAACCTTTGATTGATAGTGAACAACGACGTTATCTATTCAAATCTTCGATTTTAACTTTGAACTTTTAAAACAAATTAGGGGTTTAAGTAAGTATAATACATATCACAAACTTAGCAAAATAATTTATTGAATCTGGCAATTATTTCTAACTTTTCTTTTAGTAATAATATCCTTTAAGATTGTTGGTAGCATTGTAAACAGTTTATTCCTGACATCCGCTGAACACAACCCCAATACTCCGAGACCATGTAGCCTAGTCGGTCCAAGGTCCATGGATCGAGCCCCATCGGTGGCATATCGATGTTGTCTTTCAGATGAGACGGTAAATACCGAGGTCTCATGTCTGTTAAGACTTCCTACGTGGGTCCGTTGTATAGGTCTTTTTGTGCAATGCATCAGACAGACGCCGTCTCTATGTAAATACAATGAACGTAAACAAAAAAAAAAAAAAAAAAACCCAAACAGACAACCTGGAAACCCGGTAATCATAACTCAGGACCAACAGATAGACCACACAAGCAAATAAAAACACATGTATTTGAATACGAAACCATTAAATACTTGATGATATAGATATGAAATTAATATACTTTTTGATACATATATTTATATTAATTTTATAAAATATGGGAAGTGAATGTGCTAATAATTCTTGTTGTATCAAACTGTTGTGTGACTGTCAAGACAGACACAGAGATGTGTCATCATATGGTATGAACCTCTCGTATGATCCGCTTATGCCGCATGCTCTGTATTATGCTGCAATAGACATGGTGTAGGGCTTGTTGGGCTTTCGGTTCTACCCTCGTAATCGTCCAATACGTTTAGCAAATACGTTCCGCTCCCAGCAATTCACAAATTGGTTTCTCTTCCTTTCCTTTTCTAATATTGTTACTGATACAAGATGAGACAACGTGTCTTTGTTTGGACAACTTCTTTGGGAATCTGATTAAAGACCAATAACAGTAAATAACAAGCAGACGACCGCTGCTATCTGTTGAAAATCATCTAATAATGGGCTATTCACGTCAGTATGTGAACGATCGCTCAAATCGTATCGGCTAATTTGATTGGTGATTTAATTTTATCGTTGAGTATCAATATGTCCGAGCAATCGTTTGACAGTCGAGCACGAGAAGCAGCATGGTCTATCCTTCTCTCTTTCCTATCGTGATATAATGTCTTCATGTATCCTTGGCTATAGTGTATTACTCGTCATTGGTATCAGTGTAGCATAATATATAAAATTATCACTTACCTTTCATCACTTTTCTGTTGGTCAGAATAGAACATACTGCGGTACCGTCATTCCATATTTACATTGCAATATTCAAGAAAAGATGTACGAGATCTGAATGGACAAGCTCTAGTAAATTTTTCTACTGAAGTAGAAAATGTTACTTCTTATGACATTCGGAACACATCATTTGTGAATTTGAACAAAGAGCAAGGTGACAGCCTCTTTATGTCGGTACTATTGCTCCAAAGATGTCCGTAAATAATATTCAATATTATATACGAATTTGCTTCATTACTTATATAGAAACCAAGATGTTCTTGATTTATTTACGCCTATATATTCCTATTGCAGTAAATCTTTATTTCATCAGAGATTCTATACATGTAGGTTTGCATTATGTATATAATGATATTTGTTATTATTGAATAGAGATACAGGACGGAGACGGCGACAAGCAAATTATGTGTGAATGATATATGGAAATTAGCATAAGTCGAAAGATAGCGTTACACTTATGTTATATATATACATCAAGATTCATTGAACACTGAGCTCTTCTTAGACGCTGTCTGAGAATAGTGTATCAGTATGGTAATGGTCTCTGGAATATTATGAATAAATTTATATGCCCTGGAAATATTTTTTCACTGTTCGAATCTATCACAATAAACAAATGTTATATACTAGCTCACTGCAAATCAAATTAAAAATTCAGTTCCGCAATAATGACCACAGAAAAGTTTACAGCATGATTGGTCACTCTGAGTGGAAAAGAAAATGAAATACAAATGTATGAGATGTAATGTTAGAAGATGTTATTTGGTATCCTTAGTTTTCTAAGCACATGCATTTTATCTGTATTCTGCTTCAAATGATAAATTGTTCTTTGGAACTTTACTTGTGTTATATCAGTGTACTTATCTTTCTACGAAGCCTGAATTTAACAGTAAAAATGGAAATCAAACAAAACAACAAAAAATATTGTTTCTCCATAATGGTATCTTTTGTCATACAATTCATAAAGTAACATATCTGGTCGTTTAAAGAAATTAATACATGTACACGAATTTCATCAGATGATACCATTGATTGTATGAATTAAATTCAAGTCATTCTCAAAAGCAGACATAAATACTCAATATGTAGCAGTTGCATACTTCTCATTATTCTAACCATGCTTGGTGAAAAATTAAAAAAGCTAACCTATAGAAAATTTCAGTTCTTGAAATTCGGGAATTACGACATATGGAATACATATTACGTTTTGCATTAAATACAAAATAGCAAAACATTCATCCATTCCACACATTTTCACATATTTCTCCAGTATATTAAAAAAAGGAAATAACGTTAATATCTTGAGGGATTAAATTAAATGTGACTACTAGTACGCCCATGGATGTCGAAGTAATAATTAACAATATTTTGTGATAATTTAATACGAGTTTCATTATTTTTGCACACAGTTGCAATGAGTAAAGTGTATGAATATATGAATTAACAGGTAAAAATATTTCAGATGTCCTGGTTTTGAGTGAAATTTTTACAGAAAATGTATCGATATAAACTCTGTTCATTTTAACAACATTTTTATCATTTTCTCCTTGGTGTATTGATGTATTTTGGTTTATGTTATTAACGACAACATTCCATGCATACATGGTTTAAAACGAAAATTTTATTTGGAGTTGATATCTAGTACTCAGTTTGAAACATTTGTACCATTTCTGGTGGACCACATAGTTACCTAAGACATGTAAAGAGAAATATCACAGTTCGCTTCTGTTTATATATAGAAGCTTTATACACTACCAAGATATGAATTTGATTATTCTTCGCATTAAATTTAAAAAATCAATTATATTAAACTTTGTTTGAATTTATAATTATTCATTGTACTCCTCTCGTGACATTTATACTTTGGAGTCGGTTTGTCAGCTTTAATGTGGCTCTCACTGTCAGGTATTTACCTAAAAGCCAGAAAACTGAATAGCACATAATGATAAACATAGACCCAGTGGAATTAGATACATACTATAATACAATAATCTTCTAAAACAGATTGAAGATGTCTGCATATTACGTAATAATTACGGGTTATTTTGAAAACATAAGCAAACAAGAAACAATTATGTCGCCTACGAAGATATAGAAATAATTTATACGGTCTTGACAGACGGACAGACGTCGGAACTTAATGTATTGCAATACCTTATGGATTTGCTGCTCTTGGTAAGATTGGAAAGAATCCTTGTTGCGATCATTAATTGTAGTTCAATACAAATTTAAATCATTGAAGTAATGTGTAATTGTCGGTGAATTCGACGCTCATTATGTGTAATGGTAAATCAAATAATTACAATCAGAGTACAAATTGATGCCAGTATGTGTAATCAACTATACTTTTATGTTGCTTCATCGTGAATAGTATTTTGTTTTTAATCCGATATTCATACATACTTCAATTTAGTCATTTGAATATATTTTTAATTCTGTTAATTCGTTTCATTTTCTCTAATTCTATTCAGTTATTTTTACTGATATGTTGGAATATATTTTTTTCCCCATGTGGTTGTTTTTCTGACGCAGAAAATATATGTTTGATAAACAAAATGCGAGATAAAAACAAGTATCATAAGCTTAAGAACATTTTAAAGCGTTTATATAATATGCTGATGTTATGTCGATTGTATGTGGCATGTTTTGGAATATAGAAAATGTCATTATAGATTTTTTATAAAGCACGTGTTCAATCCTTGATGAAGACATTGAGTCTCATTTTTATATTGCATGCGTTTAATCTTTGTTGATTCATGACATTGTGTCTCTTTGTTTAATCATTGATAATTAATTGCAATAATTATACGTGTTTAATCCTTGAGGATGGCATTGTGTCTCATTTGAATGCAAAATGTTTAACTACTGATAATTAATGGCATTGTGTCCCATTTGTATATTTTACGTGTTTAATCCTTGATGATGGCGTTGCGTCTCATTTGAATGTAACATGTGTTTCAATACTCATAATTAATTGTATTGGGTCTTATTTATATGTGTTTAATCATTGGTGACTTCTGTCCTACCGCAAAGACAGATGTCATTCCCTTTCCCATTCGATGATGGCATTGTGTCTCATTTGTATATAGCATGTGTTTAATCCTTGATGATGGCCTTGTGTCTCACTTGTATATAACATGTTTATATGTGTTTAATCCTTGATAAGGGTATTGTGCCTCAGTAATATTACATGTATTTATTCCTTGATGATGGTATTGTGTCTCATTTATATATTGCATGCGTTTAATTATTGATGATGATATTATGTCTCATTTCCATAGCATGTGTTTAGTCCTTGATGGGGGCATTGTGTTTCATTCGTATTTAACATATCTTCAATCCTTGATTATAGAATTTTGACTCATTTGTGTTTAACATGTGTTTAATCTTTGATAATGGTATTGAGACTCGTTTGCATATAACGTGTTTAATTCTTGATGATGGCATTATGTCTCATTTGTATATAGCATGTGTTTAATCCTTGATGTGGGTATTGTTTCTCAGCTATCTATTACATAGATTTAGTGCTTGACAATGATTTTGTTTTTAATTTGTATACTATTTGTGATAATACTTGCCAATACTCCTTTGTATATTCCATATCTATAATATCTTGACCATAGCATTATACTTCATTTGTATATAACACGCTGTTAAACCTCAACTATGTCTGTTTCTTATTAATATATTACAGGTGTTCGAATTTTGGCACTGTCATTGTGTGAATAGTTGTATTTATATGAACTTATGAATTTTACTTCACTGAATCTGTTCGGTGTAGTATATGTCTCCTTGTATCATACAGGAGAAAAAAGAAAAGTTACCGACACAGCCAATACACTAAAGTCTGCGACTTGTAAATACAACCAAAACAAATCAATCTCATTGTTGATAGGCAGATGCTTATCTTAGAAAAACACATAAAATGTGTCATCATTGCCTATTAAAGACCTTTTCTCAGTCATCAAGATATAATCTAATTTATCAATAAGTTGGAATTTTAAAGGCAAAACACATAATGGGGTGCTTTTTTCTCCAACTTTCCTGGGATAGCAATCGATAGAAGAGATAAACTATCTCCCAAGAACGTTCTATTATTGAATTAAACGTTTCTTTATTCGTCAGTCTCTTCAACAGATCATGCCAAAATCTAATTAACATTAGTAAAAGGATGCATTTGTTATAACCATGAATTCAATTCTCTGATGAAAAATTATCATTATCTTTGTGAATTATGTCATTTGTTATGAAATATATTAGTAAAAATTGTATCTTAAAATCATGAGAGAGCAAAACACCTTTGATAATTCTAAAAACAATATCACTTAAGTTAATATCCATGATAAGGACATTATCTTCAGCAAACTTCTAAAATGTACTTAATGTTGTTCATATTGAATTCTTGTATTATTTTGCACAAATGTTTAAAGAAAACCTGGTAACATGTCTACATAAAAGAACTCTGGGTCACAACTGATGGGAAACTAAGTACCGATGTTGTCTATTTTATATTACACCCAATATGTATTCTTTACTCCTGTATTATAGATATAATTTTTCATATGACTTTTCCTGTGACATGTCTCACATGATCTCGTCATCCTTTTACATATCACATCCATTTACAAACAATTAACATGTTTTAGGCACTGATCTGTATGAAGTAAATATCATTTGTTTCATCATAACTGACTTTTATAATAGAAAAACCTTTTTCTTTAAGGCTACTGATACATATAGACTATGAAGGTATGAAAACGTTAGTGCATTAGATGCACACCTTCAAAATAATTTCCTTCGGTGATGTGCAACAAAGAAATGAAAAACCAAAATTGGCTCAGCAGAAAGAGATGTTTCCTGTTACAGTACCGGCTGTCAGCATTTAGGTGGACATATTCTTGAGGATTTTTTTTTTAAAAACAACAATCTCTCAGCAATCTCTCTGTAATAATCATTTAGTATATTTCTATGGTATTGTCACTCAATTTATTTGGTTGATACTTACGCAGTGTAACTGCAATATATCTATGAAAAACAGAGAAATATCAAAATCATGTAATAGAAAGGAATTATATATAATTCATACTGTAATTTACACATTTCGTTTGGAATCAAGACATCGATAAATGTTAATATCAACAACATCAAAATGGTTTCTTTGAATGTTTTAAATAAATATTTAGAGTATTCAAATAAATAATAAGATTGATCATCAAAAGTATTCATTTCATGTCCTTAACCCTCGATTGACAACCCTAGAATTACATTTGAATCCAGTGGCGGATTCACGGTTTCAAAAAGAAAGGGGGAGGAGAGGGGAGGGGCACTGTCAAAGTCAAGTATTAACCAAAATATTTAGCCATTTTCGGTGCCAAATCTGAAGTTTTACTCATAATTGTGGCAAGAAAGGGGGGACTGCCACCTCTGAATCCGCCACTGCAATCATGTGACTACGTCAATGAAAATTTCGTCATGTATATATAGACAGTTCAGGCCAGAGGTATTTACGCAACTTTTGCCTTTTAGCAAGTTCTACCTAATCATTATACTGAAACGAAAAGACGGGTCTGTAATTGTCTACAACCACTAGATATCAGTAAATTATCTACCACGAACACAATGTTCTGTGCTAAGGGATATTATCACAAGCGTAGAATATTAAAACTACATTATTATTACCCTTTTAACAAAGCTTTATAATGCGGAAAGACACAAACAAGAGTGTTAGACATTTGACTTAGACCTATGTTATTGACTAGGCTGATTGCTTCACATAATATAACGGTAAATTTCTCATTTCGTTAAGAGCTGTAAAGGCTAGCATTTTAGCACCGCTGACATAGCTAAGTTAGCAATCATCTTTTATTAGTGGTGGGAGATCGCGGTCGGGACTCAATGGGCAGAAGGCCATTAAGAAAGCATTTGGTCCTGTCAGAAATTGGTATGAAATACTCGGTGTTTCTTATGAGATTTGCTTTTCGGTGCTTATATCAATAGAAATGGATATGGATGTCAGTTTCATCATGAAATGAGAACTGTAGGGAATGTACCAGTAACAAATGAGGGATACATGTATGATTATTTTCGTTTCCTTTATTACGTGAAGGAAGTTTGATAGCATTACTCTTTATCAAGATGGATTTATGGCAAGCTAGATGGCGCTGCATCTGGGCAGGATGGGGTTAATAATAGTAGAAATCTAGCTGCTGGTATTATGGACACGAGAATATAATTCTACAAAACGAAAGGGTTGACAAATTGTTGTCAAATCAAATTTTCAAAGACAAGCAAACACACATTGTAAAATTCAGAAAGAATAACTTGAAATTCCAAACAGAATAGAAATTTTGCCGTAAGAGGTATGAGATTTAGACAATTATTTCTCGTACGGAGTTATTATTCTTGGTCATGTGAAATCCCTTAACAAATTTATATATGTCACAGTACTTGTATTTTATCAACTCTAACAAATACTACATAATCGATTACAATAAAAAGAATATTGTGAAATATGTAGGTTTCTTGGAGATAAAACTCAGCACAACGAAAATCAAATTTTCAGACAAAGGGACTAGAATAAACTATATAGTCCGCATAGACATTTGTTTTGATGACAAATACAAGTACTTCCCAAGATTTGTTAGCTGTTGAACATTATTCATAATGAGTAATTTAACTAATTTAAAAACACAAGGTCTTCTATAATAATGAGGTTTAATATACTTAATTCGCAAAGTTCTATCATAAGGGCATAATAATATAATTAAGAATGAAATACATCTTCAATTTCATTTTGGTCACATTGAGCACATATTCTATACGTATCTGCCTTGTTCTATTTGCAGATTATGTGCTGATAATCGGAATTAAGCGATATATTTCTTGTTGACCCTTGTTCTCTACATGGAGGATTATTTACCACCCCCAAGTACATTCAAAAATTAGAACATGACACTAGAAACAGATCTTGTTGCAACACACGAATTTCATTGAAATGGAAAATAAATTTAATCCTTCAAAAACTGATTTGTTTTTATTAGCAACTGTCCAGATAATGTTGAAATTCTATAACTCATTGGTCAAACCAGTAAATAATCACAAACATATAGGAATAGCTTTTAGTTGTACTGCTAAATGGTCAGATCATATTGAAAACATTTGTGAATCTGCTGTCAATAACTTTAACTTTGTCAAAAACTTAGATTCAATCTTCACGTAATATCCTAGTCCGACAAATCTGACAAAGGGCATTTTTATCTTTTATCGTAATGCTCCATGTAGGGCATTACAACAAATGATAAAATGTCCTTATTTAGGACACAACGACAAATGATAAAAATGTCCTTATGTAGGTCATAAAGACAAATGATAAAAAGGTCCTTATGTAGGGCATAAAGACAAATGATAAAAAGGTCCTTATGTAGGGCATAAAGACAAATGATAAAAAGGTCCTTATGTACGGTATACCGACAAATGATCAAAATGTCCTTATGTAGGGCGCAAAGACAAATGATAAATATGTCCTTATGTAGGGCATAACGACAAATGATAAAATTGCCTTTATGTAGGGTATAACGAAAAATGATAAAAATGCCTTTATGTAAGGCATAACGACAATTGATAAAAATGCCCTTATGTAGGGCATAACGACAATTGATAAAAATGCCTTTATGTAGGGCACAAAGTCTAATGATAAAAATGTCCTTATGTAGGGCAAAACGACAAATGATAAAATGTCTTTATGTAGAGCACAAAGGCAAATGATAAAAATGCCCTTATGTAGGGCATAAAGACAAATGATAAGAAGGTCCTTATGAAGGGCACAAAGACAAATGATAAAAATGTCCTTATGTAGGGCATAACGACAAAAGATGAAAATGTCCTTATGTAAGGCATAACGACAAATGATAAAAATGCCTTTATGTGGGGCACAAAGACAAATGATAAAAATGTCCTTATGTAGGGCATAAAGACAACTGATAAAAATGCCTTTTTGTAGGGCATAACGACAAATGATACATATGCCTTTATGTACGGCATAACGACAAATGATAAAAATGCCCTTATGTAGGGCATAAAGACAACTGATAAAAATGCCTTTATGCAGGGCACAAAGACTAATGATAAAAATGTCTTTATGTAGGGCAAAACGACAAATGATAAAAAAATGTCATTATGTAGGGCATAACAACAAATGATAAAAATGTCCTTATGTAGGGCATAAAGACAACTGATAAAAATGCCTTTTTGTAGGGCATAACGACAAATGATACATATGCCTTTATGTACGGCATAACGACAAATGATAAAAATGCCCTTATGTAGGGCATAAAGACAAATGATAAAAATGCCTTTATGCAGGGCACAAAGACTAATGATAAAAATGTCTTTATGTAGGACAAAACGACAAAATTTAAATGATAAAAAAATGTCCTTATGTAGGGCATAACAACAAATGTTAAAAATGTCCTTATGTAGGGCATAACGACAACTAATAAAAATGTCCTAACGTAGTTCACAAAGACAAATGATAAAAATCTCCCTATGTAGGGAATAACGACAAATGATAAAAATGCCTTTATGTAGGGCATAACGACAACCGATAAAAATGTCCTTCTGTAGAGCATGACGACAAACGATAAAAATGCCTTTATGTAGGGCATAACGAAAAATGATAAAAATGTCCTTATGTAGGGCATAACGACGAAAGATAAAAATACCTTTATGTAGGGCATATCGAAAAATGATAAAAATGTCATTATCTAGGGCATTACGACTACTGATAAAAATGTCTTTATGTAGGGCACAAAGACAAATGATAAAAATATCTTTATGTAGGGCACAAAGACAAATGGTAAAAATGTCCTTATGCAGGGCATTACGACAAATGAGAAAAATGCCTTTATGTAGAGCATAACGACAATTAATAAAAATGCCTTTATGTAGGGCATTACGACAAATGATAAAAATGTCTTTATGTAGGGCATAACGACAAATGATAAAAATGTCCTTATGTACGGCATAACGACAAATGATAAAAATACCTTTGTGTAGGGCATAACTAAAAATGATAAAAATGCCTTTATGTAGGGCATTACGACAAATGATAAAAATGCCTTTATGTAGGTTACAAAGACAAATGATAAAAATGTCCTTATGTAGGGCATTACGACAAAGATAGAAAGGCCTTTTATGTAGGTCACAAAGACAAATGATAAAAATGCCTTTATGTAGGGCATAACGACAAATGATAAAATGCCTTTATGTAGGGCATAACGAAAAATGATGAAAATGCCCTTATGAAGGGCATAACGACAATTGATAAAAATGTCCTTATGTACAGCATAACGACAAATGATAAAAATGCCTTTATGAAAGACATAACGACAAATGATAAAAATGTCCTTATGTAGGGCATAACGACAAATGATTAAAATGCCTTTATGTAGGGCATAACGACAAATGATAAAAATGCCCTTCGTCAGATTTTTACCAGTCCTAGAATATGGAAATGTAGTATGGGTGTGTAGTGTATGGAGTGAAGAAAAATTAGAAAAAAGCACAATTGCACTTCGCTAGATAGAAGAGAAAAAAAGAAATTATATGTATTTCATAAAGTTTATATGTTTATATTACAAATATGCAAATGCCCCAAAAACTTAACAGAAACCTTAGAGGTAATAGTGACCTTAATATTCCCAATTATAGACTAAATACTACTCGTAACTCCTTCTTTCCCTCAACCGTATGTAACTGGAATGAACTTGATCCCGATATCAGAAATATCGCATCATTTTGCCACTTCATGTCAGTACTGAAATCCCAAAGAGACTTTTTCCTTACCATATTGCTTTCTTATTAGAGATCGGAAGCTAAATATTCTTCAAATCCGTATTAGATATTTCAGTAGTAGCTTAAATTCTTATTTGTTTCCAGTAAATCTTACTTTTTCACTCTCATGCTCTTGTGGAAACCTCGATGAGGGGGCATATCATTATTCTTTTAATATAACCAGTATCAGTACCCGGTATCAACGATTGAAATTTATCAGTAATTCATCACCACTGGGATAAAATTCTTTTGGGAGACTTAGATCTGCCTGATAAAGTATAAAGAGGAAATAATGAATATCGACACAAATGTTTATAATGGACTCTTAAAGACTCACCGCATAGGTCTCTCTCTCTTATATTACTTTGTATTGTTAGATCACGTAAGGAGAGGGCGTTTGTATTGTTCTTGTAACCTTTGCCCGATCCTATTTCTTCAATCGAAATACAACATTTTTAAACTAAATGGATTATTTGAAGTGGACAGTTGTCAAAACGGACATAAAGTGTGTATTATGGATTTATTAAATATTCATTACAATCGTTTCATCAAAATCTTTTTTTTTTCTTGAATTTTGTATCAATATCAAATTGGAATTGTTTTTGAAAATATAATCGTTTATACATCGCTGGTGATGAAACATTTAAAAAAAAATTAAGAATTACTTGTAATGTAGTGCTCAAATCAATTATTACTTATGAGGATTTGATATATCACTTTGCTTGGTGAAATGATCGACTCCAATCATTTAGCTGGACAGATTTTACTTCAGTCCAGTTTTTTTTTTTTTTTTTTTTTTTTTTGTTTTGTTTTGTTTGTTTGTTTGTTTGTTTTTTTTTTTGATATGAAAAGAGACGTTTAAACACAAGCAGGTTCCGAAAAATATCTATCTCTCACAAGCATTCCTACCCAACCAACCTTTCACAATAATTGATACCTTACTGTCAGTTCTAGGCCACAAACTATACACATGTCCGAGAATGACTTTATTTACTTCGAAATTAATTAACTCCATTCTATATTTAGTGTACTTGGAAAGTGGGCGCCCGTAAACCGGTTAATCACACCAATTGAACTTCAATTGACCGTCCTAAGTCGGTATCGTAACCGCAGCACAATGGAATATTTTTGTAATGTCGTTCGGTGTATATTCGGCTGTTGTCATTTTTTGTGTGCAGCTCCTTGGTGATTTTTGTCATACAGCTTTGTCAGATGTCTTCTGTTTTCTCTTTCAACCCCTTTAATTGTGTATAGCAGGGAGACTACCAGGAAGACCACATTCATCAGATTTAACGTGAACTCATAAAAGGAAAGGTCACCAGCACAAAGGATTAAAGATTTAGAGGGTTCCAAATAACAATAATTTATAAAAGAAACTTATTCAAACGCTTAAAATCAAAATTCTGCAAGTAATCAGTATATTGTTTCTGAAAAAAATAATAATCTAAAGGGCATTGTTTTTCATTCATGCCAATTATCATCCAGTTCCTCTATTATTCCTGAGAAATTTGTTAAACTTGTATTATATAATCTAAAGACCCATCCCATTACAATCGCTAAATTATCTAAAGAAAAAAATCTTGAATTTTAATAAACCATCGGTGAGAAAATCAAAGAAATCGCCTGAAAATATAACATAAAAATAGGTCAAAATTTGATTTCGGAATGGATTAAAATGGATTACCCCTCCCCCCCCCCCCTTTCTTTCTTTCATTCCCAGTTTTATCAGATTCCTTTACCGTCGCTGTATGAGTGAAATATTCCTGGCGCAATGTAAAACAATATTATATCTATCTATCAAATTCCTTTAATTAGTTCCTAAGAAGATATAAATCAAAGCTTTATATTAAAGACAATAATGTAATCCCCTTCCAATTTCAAATAAAAATGGGAAAAAATCTGAAAACTATTTTTTCATCCAAAATTTTTTTTTTCACAATTTCAAATATTTCCTTAAACTTAGATAAAATACAGTAGATTAAAGATTTATAAGGAACCTACAATAGGAATATCTAACTGAAAATGTGCAAAAATGACAGTCATAAAATACATGTACATAATATAGGTGTCAAAAACTGAAATAAAAAACAACAACACTTCTTAGAACACCCTTTTAGATCAATTCAATGCATTTGGGTTTGTTGATCTACACAGCCGGTCTCAATAAGTTTGTTATTAGAATGCAAAGTCTTATGCCTATGTTGCCCAGACCTAGATGACACCTTAATGGGTTTGTTAGGAAAACAGTAATACACGTAGAGTACCTCGAGTATTTTACCTCTACAAGTTTCATCCCAATCACTCAATTGCAAAAATCTTAAGAATGATTTTTATTTCAATAAATCAGTTCGAATACGAAAAAAAAAAAAGGAAAAGAGAGAGAGAGAGAGAGAGAGAGAGAGAGAGAGAGAGAGAGAGAGAGATTGGGGGGGGGGGGAGAAAAAAATAATGAAAAATTAATTAATTAATCATTATAAGCAACCTACCATGAAACAAATAAAGAAATTATTTGAACAAGCTGTGTTTGTGAAACACTAATGCCCCGGCGGCACCTAAGTCCAAAAAGTTATTTTTAGCGTGAAGGTCATTGTCAAGATCAAAAGGTCATCGACTTTGGTGTCATTTGAAAGGACTTTATTAGTTGAGTACGCATGTCCCTCACAGTTCAAAAAATATAGCCAAAGTTAAAGTTGACAACAGACAGACAGACAAACAAACAGACAGGACAAAACAATATGCGCCCGATCTATCTATCCGGGAGCATAAAAATATGCAAAAATGACAGTCAACATTTTATTTTGGAATGGAACTATTCTGATGCATTTGGTTTGTTGATCAATACTGCCGGTCAATAAAAGTTTGTGAAAGGAGAATACTCTCCGAGGCATATGCTCCCCCCCCCCCTCTTTTACAGATTTAGTTGAAATACAACAAAACTTTTAAAGGATCTTAAGGATTCTCTATCTACCAGGTTTCATCAAAATGCCCTCGGTGTTTCTAAAGAAGTTGAAAGGCGAGAAGCTGAAAGACAACCACCAACAGATGGATGGATGACGGACAGCACATAATAATAGTTCATTAAGCGTCAAAAATATTATTTCAGAGTGGAACCCCGCCCCTCCTCCCCAATTGAAAAAGGAATATTCTTGTTCATTCTAATACATTTGGTTTGTTGATTGCTGTAGCTGAAGTTTGTCAAAGGCGGACACCATCTGAGGTGTATGTCGGCCCGCCCTGGAGCCCTAATACATTTCATGCACTCCTCTGTGCTTTAAAAATATCCAAAAAAATTAGTGCATTGTTAGCAATCTAGTGAGAAAAATTAAAGAAATCACTTGAAAATGTGCAAAAATGAATAATAAACAACACAAAATTAACATAAAAATGTGTACAAATATTTATTTCAGAATGGCACCTAAACCAACATTTCTTAACCTTCTAAATCTCTCTGATGTATTTGAGATGTCCATTTTTGCATTCTTTCTGATGAACATTGTCAAAGACAGGACCCCTTACCCCTTGACAGATCTGGCAAAAAATTAACGACACTTGGTAGAGACCTTGAGTAGTTCATTCCTATAAAGACTCATCAAAAATGAAGTTTTCGAGAAGTTGAAAAGATTTACATGTAAGGTTTGAGTCCAACGGACAGAGGGATGGATGTCAGATTCCGGTGATAACCTGTATTTGGTTCTAGTGAGCCTACAAATAGTAATTAATATGAAAGACCTCATACTTAACACACATGCCAAGTTCAATTTCAGTATCTTAAAGCACGACTGAAAACTTTTTGGAATAAAATGGCATTAGATGCATATGATATATGGGCAGCACAATTACATAAATTATCCCATCTCATAAAGAGTGTGTAAAAACATCAACTTAAAAGGTTTGATTATCTTCAGCTCCACAGTTTGCCATGCAAGATATATTCTGACTAGCACTTGTATTTTGAACCATCTTTTTTTCTTAGTTATGCATCATTATTAATCAAAAATACAGTTTCTAACAGAAATTGCATATATTTGATAAAGTATGATGCTGATTAAATGAGAAATTTCTCACAAATAGAACCTATTCACAACATTTGACACCATGTTATCTGAAATACAGCCACACAACTTTCTGTGAAACATTGTTCACAACATTATTCTTTTAAATTAAGCCTATCTATGCTTCCCCAATAAAATCTCAGCCTATTTTGAAGCAGAGGTCAAGGTCACAACATGCAAAGTGAGTAAAACCTTGTTCGGGCCATAACTTCTTGCACTGTGCATGGATTTCAATAATATTTCACAGAATTGTTACTTAGAACCCAACGGTGTGTCATGACCTTGACCAAAGGTCATAGGTCAAGGTCACAACATGCAAAGTGAATAAAACCTTGTTCAGGCCATAACTTCTTCCCCTGTGCATGGATTTCAATAATATTACACAGAATTGTTACTTAGGAGCCAAGGTCATAGGTCAAAGGTCAAGGTCACAACATGCAAAGTGAATGAAACCTTGTTACTATGATAACATGCTATGTAACGCGATAAATTAAGTAAACCTCAGTTTTTTTTTTCATGAAACTTATACAGAATGCTTAAACAGTGTAGGGGAAGCCACTTTTCAGTCAATTCCATTTTGTTGTTACAGAGTTATGGGACTTGGATCCCTCTTTTTGGATTTCAATATTTCATAAAAGTATTACCAAAGAGACCCATGTTTGAGGGTAATAAGACCATATGTTCACATTGATCCCGTCCAAACTAAGCGACGGGCGTATTAAGCCACTTTAGGCATTGCTCTTGTTTTACGATACATTACCAGAAAGATATCGAGATTTTAAGTTTACAGTATGCAAAGAAATTTTAACATTTGTTTTTTTTTTAACTTTTACACACTGACACAAACCACAAGATCATTACAAGACTCATCAAAGGACAAAATATACAAAATGGATGTTATTTCAGAAAGTATACTGATATTGTATTTTTTTGTTCTATAAGGTATTTTTATAATATTACTTTTGCAGAGGGTATGATATGCTCTGAATATATTGTCTTCCCATCATTTTCATAATAATGAGGTAACACAAATGGCAAAGTCAAATATTTTTTTGTATTTTCATTATCATGGCTCACTATATAATACAATAAAGAGTAAACATGTGTCTGAATTATTGTAAACAAAGTCTGCAAACCTAGGACTCTCAATCTCAAAAACTGTCACAATGTCATTCTTGGATGAAGTATAAACCTACATGTTTTTATTTTTAAAAATGAAAGAATTAGACAATTTTATTTAATTCTTACCAACGGATGTTGTAATATGACTGAAACAAAAAGATAAAACACTTTTTTTATTTTGTATATGTATACACCCTATGTCAACATTTCTCAAGACCTTAGGACAACTATATACATAAATCTCTGGAACTTGTTCTAAGACTCATTATCAAGTACATGGATATATTGTATGCATATTCAACATGAACATTCATTACTTCCATTACAAACTATGTTTGTATGGTATCCTTTTACATTTTATTGTTTCAACAACCAAGTTATGACAATAACACATGTCAGAATGAGCATTGTAAGTATCTACATATCACAGTATATAAAGCAGTCACTATTGCATCAAAATTTATGCATCAAAGAGTCCAAATGTGCAACAAAAAAGTTTGACTAATTATAAAGTCACTTTTCCTAAAGAGAATTCTGTTGTATAGACCATTCATTCAAGTATCTTGGCACTATATAGAGAGATACCAAGATGTGATCCATTCTACTTGAAAGAAAATGAAAGCAAGTAGACACAGACACAACATTGACATGGAATGTTAGAAGGTACAGGAAACATTTAAGGTATGTTATATTCAGATACAAATATTCTAGAAGCTTCTGATTAACAAGTGTCACCAGTAAAACAGTTAAAACAAAGTTGTAACAGATGAAATGGATGGAAAGACGCAAAAAATATTCATAAGAATTGTTTTACTTCGCAGATGACACAAAGACATGGTAAAGACATACAACTTCTGTTTTACAATTACATTTTCAAAAGGATGTCAAAGATACCATCATATTTTCAACTTTCTACACAGTCTCAAATATGAAAATATTGCACAGTATATAGTTCATAATAACTACTAATGAATTAAGATCACGCTGTGTCATACATACTCACACACATTCTGGATTACATCAAACAGTCACTTCCAAACTCTTCTAAACACACTATGCTTTCATTCAAGAATCATGACGGGCTTTTTTTTTCTTTGTGGTAAAAAAAAACCTTAACAAATTTGTGCAGTTATAATATCTTTGAATAATATAATACTTTCTACACTTTTACACAATGTGATTACATGTGTCAAGAGTTTCGTTTATCATTCAGATACACACTTTCATTCTCAGTTTGTTTACACATATACAGGCTCCTGTTGTGATGATAAAGCACTTGTAAATAAGACTACCTGGCATGAAATTCCTTTAAATGCATCATGGTAGTTTGTTAGAAATCATCTGCATAATATTAAAGAAAACATACCCAGTTAAAATTTTGACATAATTGAATACTGTTGTTAGATACAGAGATTGTAAATAATATTCATTCAATCAATTTCATTACTTCAATACCAGGTAAAAGTAACCAAAGTCTTAATGTTTGATTGTTTCTGCATTTACACTCCAAAACCAACAGTTTTTCTGTATTAACCTCTGTTTAAAGGATGATGCAATACATCTGGTAAGAAAACAGGCAAGCACCACACAATGACTGATAGATTATGAGGGTACACCAAACGGTACCACTAAGTCCTCCTTATGGGTCACTTTCACATCTCGTACTGCTTTGGCTGCTTTTTCAGCTGCACTGGATATCTAAATCAGACAAAGACTACATATTACATATGTACATAGTTTTTACTTAAAAGTTTTTTCACTGTTTTTGCTTTAAATTTTCAAATAATATATACTTGTGCCAGTCGTGGTCTTGTCATTTTTCAGGAATGTGTTTTGAGCAAACAGTCATCCCATTCAATATAGTGAATACGTCTTGACTAGACAGCAATGTTTCCCCGTCTATTATTTTGATAAATGAGATTAAATAAGAAATATTACACATAAAATATCAAGTTTACCATATATATATATATATATATATACACACACATATAAGAATATGCTGATTCACATCATACACTGTACCCATATTATTTCATTTACAAAGTAGTAACAGATTTCAGAGATAGGGGAAACTGGAGCACTTGGAAACTAATACTACCATCAACAGGTATACTGACAGACCTTGCTGGGCAGGTACACTAACAGACCTTGCTGGCCAGGTAGACTGACAGACCTTGTAGGGAAGGACACTGAAAGACATTGCTTGACAGGTACAATGACAGACCTTGCATGATGGGTACACTGACAGACCTTGTATGGAGGAACACTGAAAGACATTGCTTGACAGGTACAATGAAAAACCTTGCATGATGGGTACAGTGACAGACCTTGTATGGAGGAATACTGACAGACCTTGCTTGACAGTTACTGATGTACATTTGTACCTGGCATGTACACTAATAGATCTTGCATGACAGATAAACAGACAGACCTTGCATGGCATGTTCGAAGACAGACTTTGCTCAACAGGTACACTGACAAACTTGGTGTGGCAGGTACATTGACAAACCTTGCTTGATAAGGTACACTGAGGACCTTGCTGGGCAGGTACATTGACAAACTTTGCTGGGCAGGTAGACTGATGGATATTGCTTGGAAATCACGACAGACTTTGCTTGACAGTTACATTGTACATACAGACCTTGCATGACAGGTACAAACACCTTGCATGACAGGTACACTTACAGACCTTGTTTGGCAGGTACAGTGGTAGACTACACTTGGCAGGTACACTGACCTTTACAATACAACAAACCATTTTTTCAACTAGAAAGAGACATTAAGGAAAATATCATGTTTTGCCTGTGAAATCATAATCAAACAACAAACTTGTCAGACCAAACATGACATCATACCAATCAAAGTTCACGCCAATTTACCTGCCAAGTAAAGTCTGTTAATGTATATACCAAGTAAGTTCTATTAGGGTATCTACCCAGACTCCTCATGTATTTACATAGAGCAATATAGACAACGATGTCACACCGACTTCAAGAATACTCACAATAAACATGCATGTGCAATCTTGGATTAGATATGATACAGTTATACATTAGAAAAACACTTCTTCCATACATTAATATCAGTTTTCTGCTTTTATGGACAATATGTTTGACCTTATGAATGACACTCATTTCATGCTCCTTTAAACAAATGCTTTGCATTGTAATCTTTGATAATAATGCTTGAACATAAGGTAGAAAAGACGTTTAAGGATCACAGTTTATTTCTTTGTAGTGATCAAAGTACCTCCTGAATGTCAGGCAATCACATTTAGATTGATGTTTATATACAAGTCCAATTTTCACTGCAAATGAAAGGACTTGAAAGTCCTCAAGGTTGGAATTGCATGGTCAAGTACATCAAAGGTAATAAAGTCGTGATCCACCAAGAGATCACACACCAAGCGTGTAATGTTTAGGATCAGTAATGACAAAAACATGGTCTGCTTTGAACAGAACAAACAAAAACATTGAAGGACTTGATGCATTGCCTTCGGGTTTTCGCCCATTCACACAAAAAGAATTAATGTACAATGACACCAAATTTCATTTAAAAACTCCAAGCATTTCCCGAGATATACGAGGTCAAAACCACATGGCCATGGACCCAGCTAAGCATCCGATCGTATGGGGAAAGACGGTCCATTTTGGAAATGCAACAGAGGAATTAACTATACATGTCAAGTTTAAAGCATATTTGACTTGAATTCTTTGCCTGAAATCGCAAATCAAAGTTATTCACTTTTTCATTTGCCAATTTTGTCAAACAAATCCGCTATCATTCTCTCTTATCACTTTTGACCTTGACAGTAGTATGAAATTAGCAATCTGGACAAAATCTCCCGCTGTACATGTACATTTGGGGAAAACCACATCTACACATGTAGATCTATAAATAACTGGCCATTTCTAGTAGCATTTCACATCAACAACTACCAAGACATCTGTTTATCGTTGTGACGAGAAGATTGTAGAGTACTTCGAATTTCAATGCTATAAAAAGAAGCGATATTCTCAAGTTTTATTAATTATAATACAACAGATACTAGTACGGACTAGTAGTGTACATCTTATTACGGCACAGCTACACAATAATGTCAATCGTACTTTTCAGGACTTTCCGTCAAGTATTCGGAAAGACTGCATGTCCTCCAGCGCATGAATATATCTCGTCTAAATCGATGGAATAACGGCACATCTATTTTCTCATCTGATCAAACTTATCTTGCACTGACTCGTACAGTATGAATTATAAGTACTAAAAGTAAATCTAATCACGCTTTTTCTAGATATCGACGCAGTATTTATACACGAGGAGGTATTTTCTGCGTTCCACGCGTTCCCCACAGCATATTGTAACGACTAACTTAAATCTTAGATCTTTGTATAAGATGCTTCTACAAAATCAATGTCAGATATTTTGAGATAACGGCGTGCATGGTGTGATTAGAGTAGTCAAGCTAAGTGGAGTATGGTAAATCTGATCTTTCGTACTATTCCTGTAACAAAGTACACTAGTGTTAGTATCTATATCATATCATCAGACTGAACACTTACTAATTTAATATCTGTCAGTGATACAGGGGGAGCACTAAGCACTGTTTGTGGCGCTACATTCACTCCATTAGGAAGAGAGGGTCGGTAATTTCTAATCTTACCCGATCCACCAAGGACCATATTTACTCTATTGCTGAAATCAGAAATGAGATTACAATATCAAAATTACTACTGTAAAAATGCATATAAATAAATGATATTGTGTCTTGTGTTTTAGCAATGACATGAACACAAAGCTCTGTGGATCAATTCTAATGTAATCATTCTAAACAGAGATCTTGTCTCTTCCATATATTCTGTTATGCTAAAGAACTATCATTGCTTTAGTTGTGTCTCTTGAAATTTACAAAAATTGTTGATAAATTCATTTATATTTTGGGGGAGTTCACTTGTATTGATGAGGTGTTCACTTGTACTGTCGATGTGTTTGTATTCCTGAGTACACAATTTGTCAAGAAGTTTACTTGCATTCTTTACCTGTTTACAAGTTTTGTTGAGGAAAATTCTTGTAATATTGCGGAATTGTTGCAGTTTTCACTTGTATTTTTACGATGTTTACTTGCATCGTTGAGGTGTTTACCTTTATTGTTATGGGGTTTACCTATATTACTGAAGTGTTTGCCTGTTTTCTTGTGGTGTTTACCGGTACTTGTATTGTTGTGTTTACCTATATTGTTGACATATTCACTTGTGTTTTTAGTGTTTATCTATTTTGTTGAGGAGCTTACTGGTAATGTTCAGGATTTTGAAATTATTGCTGAGAAGTTTACCTGTATTGTTGAGACCTATCATGATATTGCCTTTATTGCTGAGAAGTTTACCTGTATTGTTGAGACCTATCATGATATTGCATTTATTGCTGAGAAGTTTACCTGTCTTGTCGAGACCTATCATGATATTGCAATTATTGCTGAGAAGTTTACCTGTCTTGTCGAGACCTATCATGATATTGCATTTATTGCTGATTAGTTTACCTGTATTGTCGAGACCTATCATGATATTCTGTCTGTTCCACTATGTCTACAGCAGAAACGTCTATAACTTTCCTGTCAGACAAACAAAAGACTGTTAAAATTTCAAATATGACTTCAAAACATAAATCAACTAATTATTGACATTTTAAATCTATCAATATCAACTTCTCAACCACAATGTTTATTTCAGAATCTTTAATAATTAACATGCATCAACTTTTATTCACAAACGAAGTTTCTTACATACTCAATCATACCTATTGATAATTTAAATTTTTATATGTCAAATGACAGTCACTGTGGTGTTACATGTACCTTAATCGTGCAATATCATTTCATGCTATACATTATTGATAATGATGCAGAATCGGATAATTTTCATAATCCATGATCGGACAATAATCGGGAATCATAACCGATCGATGATCGATTATAATCGGACGAATAAGAAAACCATTTTGCAAGGGGATGTTTTTATCATTTGACAATGTAATCATGTATGTAGAATTTTTTTATTTGAAAAATACAATAAACAAGAAATTTTAAACAATAAAATATATCTCAATAACAAGATAACAAGTGTCTTTACCAAAAACCAAACAAGAATAACTAGCAATTCCTTTATTCTATGGAAAAATTAAGAGGTGACAAACTATGAAAAAAAGCATCATACATTCATTCTGATGATTCTTTGAAAATTACGTCATGAAATTGATGAATAAGTTTGTTATTATTTTTTTTTCACTTTCAGTCCTCTGGGTATGAATCAGAGGAAATTCTGCAGGTGACAAGATAAACAATTTTTTAAACAATGAAATTTATACAAAGATAAGAGAATCAAACAAAAATACTATATGTTCACACGTTTTTATCCTGATTCATTCAAATTTATATGTAAAAAACAATAATTATTGACATTTAAGTTCCATTTCATGGGCATTTCAGTAATAAGATGGGGCATTCCGGTCAATTGGGTCATTTCGGTAGATAGTTACACTACATTTAACGAGTCAATTTGGGTGATAAAACTTTTTCTTCTTCGTTTTTTTTTTCCTGGCGATTTTTCGATTTTTTAAAATAAAATCGAAATCGGCGCACTTTCAGCGATCGATATTCGATCATCGGCGATAATCGTTTCATCACTAATTATTGATACATGTTAAGTGTTGTAAATCAGTAACTAACAATTATGGTAGGTGATGATACCTGCATTGACATCATATGCTATACAGAGTGAGGAAAAAAAGAAGATTTACCCATATTCCTGTGGTAGTTAAAGGGTTGATATTATCTTGTTTCTTTCATTGCCAAACGCTAGGTGCCACATTACAAGTGAAAAATAAATCTTGTATGAGATTGAAATTAATAAAATATATATATCATTATATCTAACAGAATCATACCTGTGAACCTATAGTTGCTAAAAAATCAGATCATGACCCTACTTTGATTCTAAAAAGTAGGGTCATGACACATGAACATCCTTATTTCCTCATAATTATTGAGATTAACCATGAGACAACCTTTTTCATCTCATTGTTCATGGTGACACTAATATATATGCAAAGGAAAAATATAACTGTTTAAATTTCTTTAATTTATAAACACATTTAGTGATTTACAAAAATCTAGTCAAAACTATGCACTGTACATCAAAATGTGGACGGATCTCTGACTATGAAGAAGAACAATCGTATTCTAAAGGAAATTTTTTACTGTATTCAAGTGTTGAAGATTTTGCATATTTCAGTGTTGTGGGAGAATGTCTGAATTCATAACAAGTACAGTCATCGCTAAATTTGCAAGAAAGTAAGAAACAACGAGTTTCTATTTTGAGCTCTGATTTAAATTCAGTAAGGATTTTCCTGACCAGGGAGAAAACTATTTCATTCTCTCAGTATCTGCACTGTTATTTGGAAGAATCAAATAGACTGGGCCAACTTTGATAAAATGGGAAATCTTGGGCCAGTTTTCAAAATATCTTGAAGAAATTGTAACTGAAACCAAAAGTCCTCAATATTATGTTCCTCATAGTCCGACTACTACAACCTAGACGACGTGTTGATTTTCGACAGCATCATCTGGGTCATACTAGTTGACTATGTTCTTCATTGTTATAGCCCCCAGCTAAGGTAAGCCTAATTATCTAGTCAATATAGAAGGTGTGAAAATGTCAAACAAAACTGAGGTAGACATCCAGGTATATAAAAAGGTGTGATCGAAACGATGGAGGACATTGTAGGATGTAAATTGATAATACTAATAACAAATATAACAGACATGAAAATCTAGTCACATCGGGTGAAGTTAATTCATGGGTCATTTCTAAGTTTGGTTATAAGCTAAAAAAGTCTTTAAAAATTGGGTGTGACCTGCCAAAATCAGGTCAGTTGACAGGTACGACACAATATCTTTCAAAATGGAAAATCTTGAACTTTGGTCTTAACCTGTGTTGCTGTGAAGATTAATGCTCTAATCTTTTGTTATTCACTGAATCATTCATTGTGACTGAATCACTCTGAGTCAAGTTCCTGGAATATTTTGTCATTTTCAAAATTTTTTTAAAGCTAACCTTGCTGTTTTCTGTAATATTCTGTCAAGTGCTGACTGCTGATTTTCTTTCTGTGAAGTTGTTGGCACTGGTGTGTTATAATCACTGACAATAAATAAAAGTGAAAATATTACAGGATAAAATTATATCATAATAACCGTTTCGCCAATTTTACATGATGCAAGGGGCAATACCAGACAAATGCAAAATTACCGCTTAGATTTGCGTAAAATTATTATGACGTCACATTCCAAGCGTTAACGTCATAGTGAAAATTCGCGCAAAAAGTGGTTTGTCCGGTGTAAGACCCCTTACATCATTTGAAATTGAAAAAAGGTCTATTTATATTCACCTATTTTATATTATACTGTTAATATCTTTCTCCTACTATATTCAGATACAACAAATATGCAATGTTAAGTATTTGTGCCCTCAATACGACGCAGGCTGTGAAACACAGTCTACAAAATATGCAAGTAGTTAATATGTCACTAATTTGGTCAACGATGGAAATAACTGTATATCATATGTCAAGCTATTTATCACATCAACATTAAAAGGCTGGGATTTTGTTATATGTATTCTTTGTGGAAAGAACACAATTACTGCTGCTAGAATCACCCTTTAAGATGTTTTCAGTCAAGAGTGAAATGGTACATAGTGTTGATGTAATACACATTCACAATCTACATGATTTCTACTGATGCAATAGAAACACCTCAAATCTGACCATTACTCTGGTCCTTTTAGATTCTTTTATCATGAGCTATATAATAATGATCAACTAAGCTAGTCACAATATTAAACCATGAGAAAAAGTCACAACATATTACTGTTCAAAGAAGTCAATTTTACAGAACTGAGATACATAGTACTAAGATGGCAATCAGTACAGATCACCACAGAGCCATTTTATATCTTTTAAAGTTATTCCTATGATGCTGAAATTCAAGGAACTTGCTAAAAATCATTCCAAGGCCTTCCCTTTTCACAGAATTAGATTTAATTATGTCACAACAAATTAAATTAATTATCAGAAGCAAAAGTATAATGGATGAATGGATATATGTAGACTTAAATTTGAAATATGACCTATTTGGGACAAAAGTGAGTAGATAGAAAACACAGCAGAGAAAATGACAGGAAAATTATGTATACAATAAATAAATGATTATTGTAGATAAATCTGTCTATAAAACACAGTACATTTGATGATGAAAGCTACATGTAGTAATGAGAAAGGCCTTGGCAGAGGGTAATTATGCATGATCATATATCACAATATATATAAATACTTCCATCGCTATGGATAGAGGAATGAGAAGTGTGCTTTTATTGCTCATTATGTTAAAATCATATTTATATATTATAGCACAAAATAGGAAATATAATGTACATGTTAATAAGAAATTAAAGAAATGCAAAATATATCACACAAAATCTCAGAAAGAACTAGTAAACACTATAAAGTCAAAGGTACAATTGTCATAAAGTCAAATGTGTGATTATTTTAATGGATGTCATCCAAATAAATGTTGCTTTCAACAAGAGCTTAACATGTGTTGATGCAATATGGTGTGTGTGTGTGTGTGTGTATTTGGGGGGGGGGGGGGCGTTTCCTCTCTAAGAAAGAAAGAGAGAAGGAAAAATGGATGCTATAGAATTTTCCCAGTTTCCCAGAACATTTATTTATTCCTTATATACCTAACTAAGACATTTCCGAAATGTTAAACAAATGCACTTGATGCGGCATGATTATGGAAGCGTGGTGACATAATGCCATACGGCTGGACAAAGTGTGTGAATTGCATGTCACAAAGACCACAAAAACTGACTAATCATTAAGATGGCTATTATCATATTTAGCGAAAAAAAAAAATTGTCAATTTAGTAAGTCTAAAATATTCCACTTGTACAGTGCAGTTAATCAAATTTAAACCACATATAAAGTTCTGAATAGCAGCATTGTGCAAAGTCAGTAAGGTAAATAGATAAGCGCTGCTCTAGTGTATAATCCTGGCACTCTGATAGCTCTTGTTAGGGTTGATCATTTATAAATCTTAAATTTCTCACTAAAATGTGGAAACACATTTCTTTACACTGACATTGTCATTTAAAAATGTTTTGTTGTACATTGTATTTCGGAAAGAAATGAGAGAATTTAAAAACTAAATATTGTTAAGTAATTCCATACAGCTCTTAATTTTGGCTTTGAGAGTCAGCAACAGAGAAAGAAAGATTGCAGAAGCTGTTTCTCAGAAAACTGTCATGATAGTTGGATTCAGAAGACCCTAATTATCAGATTTGGCTTATGCTTTGGACAGACCTATGCATGCTGTTGATATAAATAGAAGATGAATGGATTTATTATCATTAACCTGTGATGATTAGGTGGGGTAGGTACATTCCGTGCAGGAATGACTTCTTGCTTCACTGGTACTGGTGTCTCTGCTTGATGACAAGGGCAGAGCAAGCACAGCAATCTGTTGATTCACATAACTCAAGGATTGACAAAAGAATAGAATTTCCTTTGCTAATCTTGCTTTTATTTCAGTATTTTAAAACCTTCACACGGTCATGAAATAATAATCAATCAACATTACCAATTAATCAAAACATCTTCTGTGATTTTTTTCAACTTGAAAACAATGATAAAGTCTACATGTATAACCATAAACAAGAGGCCCAAGTGGGCCTATATCGCTCACCTGAGTACCTAGATGATCAGTCATGCATGAAGGAAGAATTCATTTATTTTTGCATTAATGTGACTAAGTCAACACAGATGTTGAAAATATGTCAAATCTTATTTCAGGCTAGAATAAAAAATTCCTTCGCACCAGCATTCCTTACCATAGAAATGATTAAATGAAACCAAATGAATGCATCAATGTTTACTAAAAGAAAATAATAACTCTTTAATGCATTAAAATGACAAAGTCCAAAATAAAAATGAAAAAACGTCAAAAATTTGATTTCGGAATGGAACCAAAAATATCAACACTTCTTCCCATATGCCTCTAAATCATTCCTATGCAGTCGGTTTGTCGCTGTATGCACCCGATCTGAATAAGAAGTTTGTCAAAGGAGGGTACCCTCTGTGACCTACTTTTGTCTGTGGTGGTGCCACCTGTTCATGGATACCGACAAAGATGACCACATTTGTCGGGGACCTTGAGTATTTGATGCATGCCAAGTTTCATTGAATTCCAGCAAGTGGTTCCGAAGAAAAAGTTCAAACTGTGAAATGTTTACACCATTTATCCCACCCCCCTTTTTCTTGAAAGTCTTAAAAAATTCATAAAAAATCCAAAACATAAAATATTGAAAAATTTTCTTCGCAGTAGTATTTCTTACCATCAAAATGATCAAATTAAACCAAATTAATGCATCAATGTTTACTAAAAGAAAAAAATACCTCTTTTCTGCTTTAAAACTACCAAGTACAAAAAAACGTCAAAAAAACGTCAAAAATTTGATTTCGGAACGGAACCAAAAATAACAACACTTCTTCACACATCCCTCTAGATCATTCCTATGCATTCAGTTTGTCTCTGTATGCCCCCGGTCTGAAGAAGAAGTTTGTCAAAGGAGGGTACCCTCTTTGACCTACTTTTGCCTGTGGTGGCGCCACCTGTTGATGAATCCGGACGAAAACAACATGCTTATCAAGTTTCATCAAATTCTGTTCAGTGGTTCTGGAGAAGAAGTCGAAAATGTGAAAAGTTAACGACGGACTGTGATTGATCACAATAGCTCACTTGAGCCTTCGGCTCAGGTGAGCTAAAAACACAAATACATTACTTAAACCTTGCAGGTAATACAACTAGTTATTGATGCATTTACTGGACAAAACACAAAATAACTATTACATTTTTAATGTCAGAAGTACATGAACTCTTCTACCTTGATCTTGCAGTATTATTACTAACAGGACTATTTAATAAGCGTGTTCTTTCATCTGCTTCTTCATTCTACAACAAAAAACAATGCCTAAAACAAATAAGTAGTTCTAAAGACATACATAAGATATATACCCTATAATACCAGTACATGAAACTTGGTTTACTGTTAGAATAGACCAGCGGACTATGCCATTGGAAACTTGGATAGACCCCTTGAGTTTTGAATAGCCCAAATATAATTTTCAATCAAAAACATTATAAGAATGTAGCAGATAAACATTTAATCTTAACTGTACATTTAGTATTCATATTTGATTTTAAGTTCTAGTTCTACAGACAATTCTGCAGAGCTACTTAGCCATGCCTGAGAAAAAGGTTGTAAGGAGCGGGACTTGTTTGTCCAACACTGTCACTCCTTACATACATAATGTCATAGACTCATACTCATAGATTCATTTTCATGAGCTATCCACCCACATCCGATGGTCCAATGCTACATGTATCAGGGAATAAACTTAAAGCTCGCCCACTCGCCCAAGACGAGTAAATTTGTTGTGGACGACCAAGTAACACTTCCTACTCGCCCACGTGGCGAACAAAAAATCTGCAAGACGAATCGGCCGTTTCCTTGTTGAATTCTAATCTGAATCATTTAGACGCTCAATTCCGTCATTGAGTAAGCGGACTAAGCGTCTAGATGTTTCAAATCTGGACAGGTTCTTTTTATTTGTTAGTTAGCAATATCCAGTTTCATACAAGTAATTAATATGTCTGTAAATTGCTTTATTTTCGTCAAATTGTAAAATAAGGCAATTTCGTCAGTACGTAAATTCGTCATTTGAGGACCCCACAAACTTGGCCAAAATTCAAACGTAAACAACCACCCCTTTTTAGGTTATAAAATTTCTACATTAGCGAAATGTGATAAAAATTCATGATTTTACAGCAGAATCAATCTTTAAATTGAAATAGTAATCCCTCTCTCCCTACACCACATCAATCAATCACAACTCTCGTGTATTACTGTTCTTTGACCTTTAAATTATGGCTCGACAAGCCCAGTTAGGAAGATTTTTCGCCGTTCCCATGAAACAAAATCTATCACCGACAAACCGGACGATTACTTCAAGGAGTAAAATTGAAAGATATTGTTGTGTACTGTAATAAAATTCAGAAAAATTAATAATTGATTTCTTTTTCTTGCAATTTTTGAATGGTTTCAGTGTGGGCTCATAAAGATTGGTGTGGGCCCGTAGATTCTGAATCTTACGAGCCCACATGGCTCGTAAAGATTTGTGTTAAGTTTATTCCTTGTGTATTTAAATTTCCACACTCATATTTCCTTTTCGTATTTTACCTTTTTTTTTTTCATCAGTATTCCCCTTTCATTTTGATGATTGCGCTGGCTCCTTAGAGTGTTTTGCACCCTCAAAATATTTGACGGGCAACATCAAGGTTTACTACACTAGCATTTTTGTAAGTAAATCAAATACTTTCATTTTGGGTTTAACGGACATATATCAGGGCTCAAAATTGGCAAAAATGTTTGGTCGTCAAATTGGAAAATTTAAAGAAAATTTGGACAACCTCTATTACATATACTGAAATTTGAGGTTGCCCATCATGCAGAGATTTTAGGTTGTTTATGACCACCAGACAACTGCTAAATTCAAACCCTGATATGTATTAAGTGCTTAGATGTCTAAGAATTGTAAAATGGAAGAAGACCCTCGATAACAGTCCGATCCGAGATGGTATTTGTCTGACGTAATATTGGATAGATTTGGGCAGAAGACAGATGGAAGTTCCGTACATGATCACCGTAAAATAGTATCCCATCTTCACTACCTTAAGCTCAAGGATTTGCTTCTTGCTCTACACCACAAACCAAAGCAAGATGCAAAAACTTGATGTAAGGAAGATGACAGAATTCTATCACAGGGAATAAGTTTACTTAAATTGATGAATCTTTCTTTACAAAATGTGTTTTCTATAATGTCCATATGTATAGTAAGACAGACCAATGATAAACAAACTAAAAATTCCAGGAAGAAAAAACAGTCAATTTCAAACACTCAACTTCATTGTTACATTATTCGTTCAGCATCAAGTTGTTTGTCGGATATCAAAAATCAACATCAAATTATAATCTGACATTAATCTTGAATGCCATTTTATCAACAACAAATGAAGAAAGATAACTCCTACTCAAATTGGTTGTATACCACATAGAATTTTTCATATAGTTCTTGTGTTAAAATGTCTACATACTAATTGATGAAAAATTATATTGGTGAAGTTTTTTAGTCAATATATAAAGACTATCTGTATCATACTACCTTGATTAAACTACATATAAAAACTAAAAGACCCAAGTGCCTCTACACTTGTTTACACTTGAAATTAATTCAGATCTAGGGTCAAACTACATGAAAATGACGAAGTAGGACTGGCACATGACCACATTTACCGAGATACTGACTAACTGAGGCCTGGCCTTGAATATCTACAATAATGACTAATGTACCCCTACCCGACTTATTGCTATTTTGACATTTTCAGCTCTTTAGTTAAGGCTATATAGCCTAAAAGAACATATCAAGGGGTACATAACAGACCTCTTTCCTTTAAATGCGAAGGTGTAACATTGGACAGCAAAATCATTAAGTTTTTAACGTTCCCTACAAATCCATCAGAATGGTCTCCAATATATGATGAAATAATAAATTAGGATGAAATGTTAATAAATTTTCTGTCCAATGCAATGTTACAGCTCCAAAGTTAGTGGAAATTTGTTTATCGAATATCGTACAATGTCAATAAATGTTGCATATTATTGTTGGTCTTGGTTGCACTGCGTCATACAATAACCAGAACAAGGGCAAGACAGGGGCGGGTCTTTAACATGGCCATGCACTTACAAAATTACGTAGTACATTCCTTACAACTTCCGGAAGTTCATAAATCGCGCTCATTGCGCATGCCCTAAGCTCATTTGCATTTGTAAATAAAACAGTGAAGTTGCATCATCGATCATTTCCCGTAATGGAAGGATACAAAATTTTGCAGTCTTTAAGCAGTGAGAAAGGGAAAGCCACAAAAAAGAAAACGGAGATTTTATTAAATAATGGTGATTTTTTTCCTCCAGAGGGTCATTGTAGTTTATTAATAAATGATAAAGAGAGCGATGATGATGACAACCAAATTTTTCAATATTTATACTTTGGTGGAGCTCGCCGTTCGTCTGAGTCCACATGGACTTTCGGCAGAGATTTATTTACCATAGATTTTCATGTCTCTACAGATGACATTTACATTGATTCAATTATTAAAAACACTATATCTGGAGCACGATTCCCGTCTTTGAAATCTGCTGCTGCTATCCCAATCTTTGATGTGAATACTACTGTTTTAGTGTGGGGAGGTGTAAATACCTCAAACCTTACCCCCGAGAATAATCTGTATGTTCTTAGGAAAGACGGGGGTAGCAAATTTCATGTGACAATGGTTCAAGATTTACATGATCCTGGTTTGATATCCAAAGAACGACAAACTGGTACAATACCAACGGCCAGATTTGGTCATTCATTGACTAAAATAAGTACCACACATGCTGTCCTACATGGAGGGTTACTTGGTTAATTGGTGGTCTGACATACACTGGATTTGAACCAAACACCCGTTTACCAGTGACCGAGGCTCTAGTCCTTCATGTTCTAGGTGACAATACCTTTTCTAAAGACAAAGTGTCTTTTTCATGTTCCCCAGATGTTGACAGAACACTGTATATTTCATATCACTCTACCTGTTTGAAAAACACATCACTTTTTCTTGTAGGTGGGTTTATACAGCATGAACCAAAAATGAGTGAAAAACCCGATTTGAACCCAAATATGTTAATTTATGATCTTGACAACAATCTGTTTGAGAAAGTTGATGTTGGTGTTCACAATATGACATCAGGTTGTAGTAGTATGATATTGGATGACACAGTTATGGTTGTTGGTGGAAATCAATCTAACTTTTTTGTATATACCAAAAAGGCAATGAAGCCAAGTCCATGTGATTTGCATGATACATGCAAGATAGACATCAGTCCTGAAATATCCCCAATTGCATGGGTTCAGTGTGAAGGTGCATGCAAAAGATGGCTGCACCAGTTCTGTGTAGATTTACTGGAGCAAGGTGTTCCAAAAGGTAAATATATATGTAATGACTGCAAAGTAAGTACCAGTAGGAAAAGGAAAAGCAGAAAGTAATTGTTTCATGTTCATGTTTTAATGTTAAATTGTATGAAAATAATCAAGATATATGAACATTCCTTGTCTTGTGCACAATATGTCATGGATATCTTTTCATGTAATTATTATATTTAAATACATACATGTACATGCAAATGTTAATAGAAAGGTATTCTACAATATAAAACTATTATTAATCATTCAAATGAGGCCATCCTTAAAAAATTGCTTGTTTGTTGTAAAATGACTCAAGTTTTTTAATATGAGTATGTAGTTAGATAGGTACTAGTATATAATGTTTTTGCGTGAAACTGTAATCCTTCTATACAATATATCTACATTTAGAAATAAACCATATATTGATAATAGGTTTCTGGTCATAAACTTTGTTATTTAGTACATATTTACATACAAATTACTATTTTTATCACTTCCTTTACCTGTGACTGTGAATGTTTTGGCTTAAAATTCCAAAACTTGACATGAAAAAAATAATCCTTTAGTAAAATGGCAATAACAAAACTTGAGTTTTGAGTGAGTCAGTCACATTACAGTAAACAAAATTTTTGAAGGATGCCCTCATGAAAATGAACTAAGTGTAGGCATATTTAAAAGAACAGTGTGTTTTTGTTTTATTAAATCTGCAACCCTAAAATCATGAATCACCATTAGCTTAAACTACAGAAATAAACTTTAATTTGTAGAAACATATTGTGCACCAGACAATGCATGCATTTATATCAATGTGTGAAAAGTTTTCTTCAAAAATATTCATGTAACTAATTTCATATATGAGTAGATAATAAAATTAATGGAGGGGGTTAGATTGCAAAAAACCTGGGGACCTGGAAAGAACTGACAGTTTAGATTTTACTCAAACTAGACAAAGTGTGACTTGAGTTGAGTACAGCAAAATTAAGTATATATGTGCTGGGTCAGGAATGCATTTTGTGCATAAAATGTGTAATTATTGTAATGATCAGGGTTGTGTTGTATCATGTTAATGCCTCTTACGCTCTTACATGCATTTATATGCACCTATAAGTCAAATATACACTATAAACTATTAAAAAGTATACAGGAAACAATCAAATCCTGCTAGAAAATTCATATTTTATCCATACCCCCTATCACAAAAACTCTGGCCGAGCTGAATTTCTATTGAGCAAGCAACATTGTGTGTGGTATGAAACGAAAGTAGATTGCACGTACAATACACTGGAAAATGGCCAAAATCTGCATTCAATTCACCTTCTATACAGTATGGGCTTGAAAGGCCAGGAATCCAGAACCAAAATTCCATTTTTTATGCATAAATAAAATCAAATTATTCTAAAAAAAATCGAAATATTGCGCTCACCTGTTCAAATTTTCGCCAAGCTCTAACTCTGACTTTCGATTTTTGATCTCAGTAAAGTGCGCATGTGCGAACGTAAAATCCCTTTTCTATTTTTGTCTGCGCATACCAAAGGGCTATTTGAAGCGTAAGACGAAATTAGAACAAGATGGCTGATGATTTAAGTGATTTGCATAAATTATGTATGAGCAATAGTTGTAAGGCATTTTGTAAGTGCCATGGGGCTTGTCAGTCCAATGCAAAGCATAAATAGGGCCTACTGGCATTTCGGTATTTATTTGGGGCATTTCGGTAAATAAGGGGCAATTCGGTATTTCGAACTAGCGGCCTACTGACATGACTGCTTTTCAGGAAGTACCGACCGTTATTGTCACATTGTGACAGTCATATTACATTTATCAGAGGAAATTCGCAGAAACTGAAAGTTAGAAGATGCAAGTGTCATGCTATTTTTCAACAAAAGTTTGCAATACCCTATAAGTGTCTTTGTCATCATCGTTGCTGAAACAGCAACCCATAGTATGAAAATTCTCTCGTTATCCACTGCTAACCTTGACCTTATCTTAAATATTCACATGACTCGTAGTTCTGCAGAAAATAAAATAAATCAATTTTTGAAGTTGAAAATATTATAGAATGTATTTCTCAGAAATCATAATTTATTTATGTCATACTGTATGTAATTATTGTTTGATCTGAATTCTGAACTGAAGTGAAAGAATTACATTTTAATCTGACCCAGACTGCGGACTTACAATATGTCAGCTTCCAGTAAAAAGATTCGGCATGAATATTTGTAAGGTCCTTTTTCCTTATCCAAGGAAGTTGTTTCCCAAATACTTATTCATACATATAAAAAGATATTCTTCTCAAACAGAAAGTCAGGTATGTTTTCCTTAAAAATGACAGTATTTATTAACTGCGAGACTTGTAGTTGACTTCAAAAGCGAAAAGGTGACGAAAAGTATCGAAAAGTGACCAAGAATGTAAAATAGCAGTATGTGTAAAAACAGTGTTGAGGACTTTTTATTAAACTTTTTAAAGATTAGAAAAGGAAGGGAAATGCACTATTTGTATGCTATATTCAAATATTATGGACGTTAATAAACCTGGCAGAAGTAGAGTTGTCAAGGTCCATTTCACAGGTCGGGCACATGTTCAGAACGAGCTATAATAGCTCGATCTAGCTATTATAGCTCTATTGAGCTATAATTTCTCTTAAGTAAACAATCAAAATTTATGAATTTTCAAAAAATGTTTAAAAGTCGCATTAGTACTCTGAAAATAATGGAATTTATGCAAAAGAACCCTGGCAGCAATACGTACCAAATATGAGAAAACACACCTTAAAACTTTGCAAACTTCTTGGTGCCGTTTCTCCAATCTTTTACATCTTGCAGTGGAAGTTCTTTTACAAAAGTTATGGCATTTACTGACTTCTAATGCGACTTGCAACCGTTTCTTTAAAATTCTGAAATTTTCATTTTTCAGATAAGAAAAATTATAGCTCATTCGAGCTATAATAGCTAGATCGAGCTATTATAGCTCATTCTGAACATGTGCCCAACCTGTTTCAAGGGTGGATGACCTTATGGGTGAAAAGAAGACGTGATGTTTTTTGTCTCTCTTGAAGTGTTAGTAAGTTGAGCTCTTCCAATAATGATGTAACTGTCCAAAGGGTTGCGAGAGTATTCATGTTTGATGAATCTGGCGACTCTTTGCTGCACCATTCCCAGTAGATGGATGTGCTTTTGAAGGTGAGGATCCCATACACTACTAGCATATTCTAGGTGTGGTGGAACTAATTCCAGGTATGCTTGCCTTTTGATTTTTATAGGACATTTTCCCAGGTTGCAACGAATGAATCCAAGTGATCTGTTTGCTTTGCCAATGATTTTGTTTTGAAAGGTCAAGGTCACTTAAAAACCAAGAAGTATATCCTATACCTTTCATCAGAATTTGATCATACTTCACCAAAATATTATTTAGGTTAAGGGCATTTGGACAAAGGTCACTCAGGGTCATTTCAAAAAGGTCAAGGTCACTTATTAACTATGACTTAGAATACCATGAAGTACGTACATCTCCTACACCTTTCATCAGTATTTAATCATACTTCACAAAAATGTTATTTAGGTTAAGGGCTTTTGGACAAAGGTCACTTAAGATTATTTCTTAACGGTCAAGGTCACTTATTAACTATGAATTAAAATACCATGAAGTACTTATATCTTCTACACCTTTCATAAGAAATTTGATCACACTTCAGCCAAAATGTTATTTAGGTTAAAAGCTTTTGGACAAAGGTCAAGGTCACTTACTAACTATGACTTAAAATACCATGAAGTACTTATATCTTCTACACCTTTCATCAGAATTTTATCATATTTCACTAAAATGTTATTTAGGTTAAGGACTTTTGGATAAAGGCCACTTAAGTTCATTTCTGAAAGATCAAGGTCATGATAAAAAGTTTTATTTCATAACTAATCAAGGTCAAGCTTACTCAATTTAGTTCAAGATACCGTGATCACTACATGTTCTACAGTTGAGTCAATTGGATATCCATATGATACATTGAGATTTGAAATTGTCATCAATTAATTCAATAATTTCCTATATATTGAGTCATCCATTTCCTTCATTATTGTTGTGCTTCTTGGAGCATCTATCAGTTTTACTGATCTTTTGTATATGAATTGAGTCATCAATTTCCTGCATTATAAGTATAACGTCCATTCGGGGAGCATCCATTAGTTTTACTGATACTCTTGCGTTTTGGTTTTATTTATTTGGTAGATCATGAACTTTTTACTGAAGAAAATTCTTATACTGATGTGGGTATTTTAGTGCAATCATAATTTAATGCAAAATGTGGAGAATATCTAGGTTTTGTAATGTACTACCAGAATATCAAGTTAGCATGACGTACTACCAGAATATCAAGTTAGCATGACAAGTGACTATCCCTTATTGTGGTTAGTGGTTTTGTGATGTACTACCAGAATATCGAGTTAGCATGACAAGTGACTATCCCTTATTGTGGTTAGTGGTTTTGTGATGTACTACCAGAATACCGAGTTAGCATGACAAGTGACTATCCCTTATTGTGGTTAGTGGTTTTGTGATGTACTACCAGAATATGGAGTTAGCATGACAAGTGACTATCCCTTATTATGGTTAGTTGTTTTGTGATGTACTACCAGAATATGGAGTTAGCATGATAGGTGACTATCCCTTATTATGGTTAGTTGTTTTGTGATGTACTACCAGAATATGGAGTTAGCATGATAGGTGACTATCCCTTATTATGGTTAGTTGTTTTGTGATGTACTACCAGAATACCGACTGAGCATGACAAGTGACTATCCCTTATTATGGTTAGTTGGTTGATGTGGATTATATGACACTTCAAAGAGTTTTTGGTATCATTGTGGAATGGAACCTGGAGGTAACCAACCTCTCAAATATTATGGCATACCGGTATTATGGGAATTGAAGCCAGATATTCTGCACCACAAAGCCAAACACTTAATCACTACACTAAGTTTGTCCCTGTCTTATTTTGAATACATACCTTTTTAACACTGTTTTGAATTGACACTCAGAGGACAGCACTAACTCTGCTGAAATAAAAATAACAATAGGTTAAGTACACATATAGCATGTAGATATGGTTAATTAGTAGATGTTTCTCTTATTGTGCACTTGGTCTCTCCTGATTTCCATTGGACCATGAATGCCCACATTGTGGTTGTGAATGTTACTGGGTCAATGACAAAGCCACTGTTGTATGTATAATGTTACAAAATTCTTACCTTCATGATTTAGAATTGTATGATCGATGTATGATAAAATGTAATGTACCCATACATTATATTCTCTCAGTAGTTTATGTTGATTGATTGATTGATTTTTGTTTAACGTAACACCACAAATATTTCACGTATATGGTGACGGCATCTGCCTGATGCAGGGCATATAAATTTTGACCTTTGCAATGGACCCACCCGAAGCAGTGAGTGATCTTTAACGTGCTGTGCATACCATGACATGGGTCCTCGGTTTTTACTGTCTCATCCGAAAGACAGGACACCGGCATGACCAGAGCGGGAATCGAACCCCGGCCTCCCGATTAGGAGTCCAGCGCGATACCACTAGGCCACGTCGGCTTCAGTTTATGTTGATGTAGTTATATTATATTATATTATATTATATTATATTATATTATATTATATTATATTATATTATATTATATTATATTATATTATATTATATATATTTTATTTTATTTTATTTTAATTATATTAATGGACATAACTGGTTGGATATTTTCAGGGATGGGTGACAGCAGTAAGAAAATTCAAAGATTTTTCTTTCATTCATATCAGTGATGGCTGCAAGCATGAAACCTTACAAGTGCTGGTTAAGTCTGATTTAATGTCTAGGTAAAGTATCACAATTTTCAAACTGACTGTTCAAATTATAACAATATGAATCATGTACATGTACAGTATATCAGGAAATCTTTGTCATGGTACAATTTTTGCTCAAATTTAGTATCATTATAGCAAAAGAAAAACAATTGAATGAAGTCATGACAGTTGTTTTTATAACATTTGTTCGCTGTTTGTTCATCAGCAAAAAGTGAAAATCAGGCCTATTAAAAATTAAATATGTTTTTTAAGACTCATTTTCACACACACACACACATACACCCCCACCCCCCACCCCACATACAAACACACAAAGCATTTGTCTTGACCTTGTATCGCTTTTTTTTATCGAGATATTTCAATTAAAGTTTTCCCCAACATGTTCTGGAACTTTAGTTCTTTTTCACAAATTTAAAGATCGATCTTCCCGCATTTTCTCTGATAATGAAAATGCAATATAAATATTTAGGTAAATGTTGTATGTTTCTAAATATAAATGATGTTAAAACATTATGAGAATCGTGAATAAGATGGTTATTAAATGTCCCACTTGAAGGAATGTTGTTCCTTGGCTCAGCTTCGACTCGTGACAACAATGCAGTAAAACTTGTTGCCATGAAGTTATCGATTGCACGTTCATTTCGGATACAAGCAATTGCAAACTCTTTGCCGTAAGATAGTATGAAGAGAGCAAATTTTATTAGCATTTTGTACATAGGTATAATGACGATGTAGTTGCAACAAAGACCTAATTTTTGCCCCCCCCCCCCATTTTCCTGAAATCCTGAATCCGCCACAAAAATGGTAAAATGATTATATACAAACAAGAGAAAAGTTTTTCATTATTAGTTTTTTAATTATTAGCTCTCTCATATAATAGGACAAAATTTCTGTCAGCATGTCTGATATCATGACCATATAGATAATATGTAATGCATATGTATGTATTTTATATCATTTAATTAGCATTAGAAATCCCTTAATCTAATTATAATGCACTATAAACACTGGTACAAGGTATGTGGAAGCTAAGATTTAGCTTTCAGAAGCTAAACTGTGTTAACAAGATTATATCCACAATAGTTAACTCAACTTAAAGATGAAAGATCTGCTTTATTGGCCAAATTTTCTTAGCACAATATACCAGATTGTTCAGGAATGGGTCAGTTTGTCTCATTAATAATTCATGAGAAGCGATATCATACATCAGCGGAAATCCACATGTCGAGGGAAGGAGGGTTGATTATACTCAGTAACCATGGTTTTACAACAATACAATTCACAAGTACCTGGTACTTTACTTGCTAAACATCAGTAGATATCCTAAAACAGAAATTGATATTAGAGCATACATGTAATATGAATCTTTATGCAAATGATGGTATACACTAGTATAATTATACTTCCTGTTTTATTGTGGAGTTTTGCCCCCTTTTTCTTAGATTCTTTCAAGCCATATATGAAGTCTTTGTTATTTTGTTAACAGTGATATATCATATGGAAGCTGTGTGAGAGTTAAGGGAGAAATGATAGCCAGTCCAGGACCTCAGCAGCCCCAGGAGCTACAAGCCACTCACATCCATGTCTTAGGAAAGTGTGATGTCAATGTGAGTGATACTGATTTGTAATGTCAGGCAGTTTATTGTAAATATGCTATTAATGAAAAAGTTCTACCAGTACTTACATCAAAGTTTTGTACTAGTCAGTATGAATATTTAATCACAATTTCCAGATGAAATCAGTACTTCTCATTGCTTTAGTGGTGTATCACTTGACATATGAAATTGTAGGGAGGGTATATCGAATTCACTACAACAATCTGTCCATCTGGGTTTTTTTTTCTTGACAATGTATTTTCATGCAGTAAGTGAAATACATTTTGAGCTGAACTGATGATACTTCACCATTTGTACATATATGATCAAAGCATATGAAGATTTCTTTTTATGCCCCCAGATCGATAGATCAGGGGCATATTGTTTTTGTTCTGTCTGTTTGTTTGTTAGTATGTTGTCAACTTTAACCTTGGCTATAACTTTTGAATCGTGAGGGATAGAGACTTCATATTTTACATGTGTACTCAACTAATGAAGCCCTATCAAATGACACCAAGGTCGATGACCTTTTGACCTTGACAATGACCTACAGGCTAAAAATAAGTTTTTTGGACTTTGGCACTGCCAGGGGCATTAGTGTTTCACGAACACAGTTTGTTGATTTTGAAGTGAAAACATCAAGGTCACATTACATAATTTAAACTTGAAGACTTCAAGGTCACAGTACATGATTTAAACATGAAGATTTCAAACATGAAGATTTCAAGGTCACAATACATGATTTAAAAGATTTCAAGGTCACAGTACATGAATTATACATGAAGATTTCAAGATCACAGAACATGATTTAAACATGAAAATATCAAAGTCACAGTACATAATTTAAACATGAAGACATCAAGGTCACAGTACATGATTTAAACATGAAGATTTCAAGATCACAGTACATGATTTAAATTTCGAGGTCACAGTACATTATTTAAACATGAAAATGTCAAGGTCACAGTACATTATTTACATATGTTATTGTATGAGGATAAGGCTCATTGACAAAGTTTTTTTTTTTTTTTTTTTAAAGTTTAATATCTTAGGATTTTTGTGTTACACATATGTTTGACTAATACATGTATATTATCATATTTTGCATAGTGATGAGACTGATGATAACCAGTAAGACATTTCTGAAGAATCTGATTGCTAAAACACATCTAAATCTGTGCTGTTTTGTAGAAATAATAACATTTTGTTCATATTCATATGCAGTATGCATGATTTGTAATATATCTTAGGAGTCTTGTTTTGAAAAGTTCAGTTGGATTTTATCCCTACAGGAATTTCCATTTAAGAAAAATAACAAAGAAACACCAGATGACATTAGATTGTATCCACATTTACGACCCAAAACTAATTTCATTAAGTCATTACTTAGAGTGAGAAATGCTGCATTCATGGCTATCCATAAGTATTTCCAGGTAAGACAGGAGATGTAAATATATAAGCAAATGGCATTAAAGTAACAATCCAAAACAAGCATTTTCAAGTCATCACTCAGAGAGAAAATGTAGGAATGATGTATCAGATTCATTGCTAAAAGTGACATGAAGTATTAATTTATTTCTCTGATATTACACTGCTTGTATATTATTGCTGAAAGTGACATATTACTTCATTTCTCTGTTATAACACTGCCTGTATATCATTGCTGAAAGTGACATGACATATTACTTCATTTCTCTCTTATTCACTGCTTGTATATTATTGCTGAAAGTGGCATGACATATTACTTCATTTCTCTGTTATTACACTGCTTATATGTCATTGTTGAAAATAACATGAAGTATTACTTCATTTCTCTGTTATTACATTGCCTGTATATCATTGCTGAAAATTACATGACATATTACTTCATTTCTCTGTTATTACACTGCCTGTATGTCATTGTTGAAAGTGACATGACATATTATTTCATTTCTCATATTATTTCATTTCTCATATTATTTCATTTCTCTGTTATTACACTGCCTGTATATCATTGTTGAAAGTGACATGACATATTACTTCATTTCTCATATTATTACACTGCTTGCATATCATTGCAATAACTCCGTATTTTCTCTGTATTATTGTTCTTTATATTGCATAAAGGTCTTAGTTGTATTTGTATCTTTGTATTAATTTTCACAGACAAACGACTACATATTCATCCATACCCCTATTTTGACCTCCAATGATTGTGAAGGTGCAGGACAGATATTTTCACTCCAGGTAATATTGTAAATCTTCAGTACTTGTTGAATTCTCTAATTTAAATGCATTTCATACTAGCTCTTTAAGTTTTTTTTTTTCAAAATGTTCATGTGTTACAATAATTAAATGCAGTGATTGTTAAATCATCATCATTGTATCGTCACAGAGTCTGAAGACTTCATTTCTGCATTTGTTGCAAAGAATATTGACAATGTTTGACATAAACGAAATGTCTATGGTTCTTTGATTTTTATCTGTATCAACAAATTCATAGATAGTAATGGTTGGAGTGAACACCCTTCTTTGAAAGGCAGACATTCTGTATGCATATTTTGCACCAAAGTTTTGATGCCATTAGAGTAGGTTAATTATATAGATATCAGTTTTCTGTGCTTACTTAGAAAAACAGAACTGTAAAAGACTGGGCATTAAGTGCATGTTCTCCAATTCTGTCTTCTATTATTTTGTCCTTCATATTGTTTCCAGATGAAAATTCAGTTACCTTTCATCTGAACCAAACCGAAAATTGATAAATGGTTTCATACCAAAAAGCATATTGTTTTTGAGATCAGTGAGATAAAGGTCAAGATCACAGCTGCTGGACTTATGCTGAAAATGAAGGAAATTTTGATTTCTGGATAATAACTTTATCGAATAAAGATTTTATTTTATAGGACTCTAAGGAGGTATTGTCCTTGAGACTTAGAATTAAAAAAAATGGTTAGCAAAAGCATCTTTGTTGCACTTTTGAAATGAGCCTGATGTGAGGGCATGCTCTTTAGTGTCCTTAGTTGTGATAGGTAAGTAGGTAGGGGGATTATATAAGTGTTGAAAGATCCTGAAGTCAAGGTTCAAAGGTATTTTGTCAATGCTGTACATTGTATTTTTGAGAAGAAGCAATAAAATTGTGTTCAGTAGACGATGCCATGTAAAGATCCTTCGCTGCTCCAGTGGATTCATTGTATATCTCCAAACTTCAGTACAACATGGTAGGCAGATGCTGTCACTACATAAGTGAAATAATCTTCACATGATATTAGTTCTTTGTAATAAAGAGTTATTTACCCTTTGTGTGACTATCTGATGCAGAATAACTGCAGTAAATAAAACTTGATCCATAGAAATCTATGTAAAATAAAAGCAAACAAAAAGACAAAAATAACACAAATACTTTACTTATATTACAGGAGAAAGTGAAATGTGATGGCGAAGGTGACTTTGACCATTTTTTTTTCGGTAAACCAGTTCATTTAACAGTGTCTGGTCAGTTACATCTGGAGGCTATTACAGGGTAACTTTGGGTCATAGCACATTTTTTTGACACAAATACCATACAAACACCGTGTAGGTATCATGCAAATATCACATTATATATCGGGCAAATATCACACAAATATCAAGCCGGCATGGCCTAGTGGTATCGCGCTGGACTCCTGATCGGGAGGCCGGGGTTTGAGTCCTGCTCTGGTCATGCTGGTGTTCTGCCTTTCGGATGAGACAGTAAAAACTGAGGCCCCGTGTCGTGGTATTAATGGCACGTTAAAGATCCCTCACTGCTTCGGGTGGGTCCATTGCAAAGGTCAAAATTTGTATGCCCCGCATCAGGCAGATGCCGTCACCATATACGTGAAATATTCATGGTGTGACGTTAAACAAAAATCAATCAATCAATCACACAAATATGAGGCAACTATCATTCAAGTATCACACAAATATCACACAAATATGAGGCAAATATACAAATATCACATGAATATCAGACAAGTGATGCATTAGTTTATGAAATACAGCAGAATATAGCAAATGAATTTTCTGTGAATATCACATTCATTTACAAAGACTGGCATGTAATGTAGTCCAAAGTATAAAACTGAAGTATAAGTCCTGTGCAACAAAATGATATTGAAGACTAAATGCTGCTTTGTACAATTTATGGTCTTCTCTGTAATATGCTTCATACCTTGAAGATGTCTCTAGAAATTTGTATATTCATATAAAAAGTTTGGTTAAGAGCAAATCCAGACAATTCATTATTGCTGCAGATGTAGAACATATCCTGTCAAAGTTATATGGCTTTCCTGGCTAACTAAACATTTAAAGTATGCACTATGTTTAGCTAAAAGTTTTATAAGGGAATCATTATACAAGAAGCACAGTATGCTGTAAAATCAATAATATTTGTGGATTGGATCATAGCTTTTTAGATTAACATTAGAAGTGTTTTCTTCATAGGGGAATAAGTAAATGTTACACAGTAAGTCCGACATTCCGCAAAGAGAAGTCTCACACACGTCATCATCTTGCTGAATTCTATATGGTAGAGGCAGAGTTAGCATTCACAAAGTCCTTAGACGATATCATGGCTGTAAGATATGTCAGCTTTTTTCCTTACTATAAATCTTTCTCTTTTAATGTCTAAGTGATAATTATTACATCTCAATCCATATACATCTCGTACTTACAATTATTAGTCACCATCAGGTAAAACCTGAGAAGAGTGGAAGGTTCCACTCTCTCATCTTTACTAAAAATTTGAGTGAATCTTTAGTGTGATGTGTAACCAATCAAGTTTACTCTTGTGACGCTATTGAACTAATCAGAAATACAGATTATATGGAGATCAATACATAGAAAACATCTATGATTCTCTCATTAATGTTTACAGGGATATGAAAATAAAACTTTGTCTTAGTAAAAACAATAGGTTTTCTAAAGGTTATGTAAATTTTACTGAAAATAGGTTCAATATTTGATCTACATATTGTAGCCTAAAAGAAACATATCAAATGTCCAAAAGATTGAAATCTTTTGTATTGTAAACTATGTTAACTTTAAAATAAAGGGAATATATTGACTGAATATTGTTTAATGTCACTCCATGACTATTTCATATATATGGTGATGGCATCTGTCTGATGCAATGCTTACAAATTTAGACCTTGCAATGGACAAACCTAAAGCATTTTAGGATTTTTTATGTGCCAATCCTACTGTGACATGGAATCTTGGTTTACACTTTCTGATCCAGAAGACATAACACCAGTGTGCCCACAGTGGGAGTTGAACCCAGGACCTCTTGGTGATAAGATGAGCACCTCATCCTTTGAACTACACTGGCTTGAATAGGAAATAAAGAAAATCGGAACTTATAGGATTGAAATGCAGTAATGAAATATGTGAATAATTCTGTATTACAGGTAATGGAAGATTTAATCAAATTCATAACCAAAGAGACACTTGATAAAGTTTCAAAAGATATAGACTTTTTACATAAACGAAATTCAACAGATCGAAAGGTAAGCGTATTGTTTATATATTGTTTTAGGTCATTCTAAGGTCATGATAAGATCATTTATATGGCAGCAGTATGTGCCTGGTGCATGACATGATTTTGTCCGGCAGACCCATCAGAAAGCAGCGAGGGATGATTTACATACCAACGTATACTGTGACTAGGAGCTCCTCTTTATGTTGTCTCATCTTAAGGTCAGACAGAGAAACAGGATATGATAAATGATCTTCATAGAGTACAAATGGTCAGCCAGGGGTCAAAACCAGGTTGTCAGTCGATTGTTAAGAATAAAAAAATGTCTAAGGTATATTTTGGTTTGATCGTCAGTTAATTGGTTCTAATTTACCCCCAAATTTTGTTAAAACTCTTGTTGGATTAATCTACTTACCTTTCATTGTACGGACGGAAAGAGTTTACATTTGTCATGAATTTTACACAATTTTTGTTCACTAGCATCATCTATGGTGTGTTAAGACCATGGTTCAGTGGCACACATTTATATGCTATATGAATAATATTGCCTCATCTCTATAGTCAGACAACGATTCAGTGGCACATGTTTATACATGCTCCATGAATAATATTGCCCGATCTACATTCATACTACGATTCAGTGGCACACATTATTATGCTATATGAATAATATTGCCTCAGCTGCAGTCAGACCATGATTCAGTGGCACTTATTTATATGCTTCATGAATAATATTGCCTCATCTACAGTCAGACCATGATTCAGTGGCACACATTTATATGCTTCATGAATAATATTGCCTCATCTACAGTCAGACCATGATTCAGTGGCACACATTTATATGCTCCATGAATAATATGCCTCCTCTACGGTCAGATTATGATTCAGTGGCATATGTTTATGGTTCAGTGGCACATGTTTATATGCTAAATGAATAATGATTTTGAAGTCAAAGTTTTATCATTAACGGGATGATGAGTAATTAATTGATACAAACTTTTAGCTGGCAGACCGGGGTGAAACAAAATTCTATCATATTCCATTAGTAATAAATAGTGTTTTTTTACAAGTTCTAAATGTATCAGTTTCATATTTTCTATCTATAGTGTTACATTAAGTGAGCATCTCCTGCTGATATTAAGTGCTGTTTTTGGACATACTGAAATAAACATTTACATACATGTATTTGATACTGAATTATCAATTTCCTTTTCATTTTCTATTTGAATGATGCTTCACTAGTAAGAAATAATTTTCTACTGATCATGAAGTAAGGTAAACTTGTTTTATTCTGAGGTATAATGCTAAAATGCTGTATGCATTTATATTTACAGAAAACAGCTGATGTTTTATTGGATAATAAATTTATAAGGTAAGAAGTAGTAAATTTCACTCAAGGAAATGTTTAATGTTTGTAATACTAAAGGTATAGGGTTTGTTTACTGTCTGCTATTAAATGGATTATATCTGCTTGTTACATAGCTATATATTTAATCTTCTGATTTGTTTCTTCAACATAGACTTCAACAAATATTTATGTCTTTATAGGTTAAGCTATGACGATGCTCTTAAAATGGTACAAGCACATAAACAGTTTTCTACTATAAAGGTAATTATATGTTGTTACATGTTTAAGGTGAATGGGGTGTGTTTTGAGTTTGACAACTGATTCTGGGTGAAAAGAACTATTCTGTCAGAGGGTTGTTTCTTTTGAGAATTCAAAGAACTGAAATTTAGAGCATAAAGTTGTTAAAAAGATGCTGTATTTGAAGAGTTCAGGAAGAACTGAAGAATTATATGTAAAGGTGTAAAAAAAGAGCTGTATTTGAAGGAATCAGCACAAGATGTGTTTGTAGGAACTTTGCTGATAGTTGTTATGTTGTACTTGAGTTAAAGATGTAATTATGAGGAGGAGGTTTATATACATGTAATAAGGATTCCAATGTCATGCAGGTATCCTGTTGTAATTATGTCTGTCTGCCAGTACATCTGACATTTGATACCAAAACTGAAAGCTGTTCAAACCTACAGGTTTAAATTTTACATGCAGATGCAAAATGATGGTAGAACATGCCTCAATATTTGGATTTGAAGGTCAAAAGACAAGGTCACATAGCACAGCCTGTCAAGTTTCTTTTACTGTATCTATCTTTAATTACTTTGAGAATTTGGCATTTCTTAAAATCAGTATTAGTTCTTTCAGATGAGACATGTAAAAGTTAAGGTAAGCATTGACAGATAAAAGAACTCTCCCACTGTTCAGACGGGTATGCTGCATAAGTGCACATTTTAGTGTGATCCATCAGGCAGATTTCATCATCATATATCGTTGAAGTAATCTTGGCATGATGTAAAACAAGGATCAAACAAATATAATGTATAATGTACATGTATATAGTTAATGTCATATCAACATTATTTTGTATCTGTATGGTGCCAGTCAATGTCTAGAAGGAATTCATAAAGTATACCACTCCTAAATGAGACTGTTTTAGGTACTATTACCTGTATCATGACTGCTGGTGTATATTCACTGTTATGATAAAGTTAGAGCTTAGGTGAATTAATGAGCGAAAAATCTAAGTGAGTTACCGTTCATAACACGGTGGCGCTGCATGTCCCGGTCCATATCATCTTACAACCTCTTGAGCATAAACACTGATTATTTACTAAACTATCTACATGTAGACATACATCGATAATTCTACTTTACAAATTTTTTATAAATCATACCCTTTTCATACATTTTTGACTGTTGTCATAGACTTTTTTTTGTTTTTTATTGTCTGTTTTATCAGTTGCCTTACATTTTCTTCCAAACATAGAAGAAATAATGCGTTTAGTTCGCCTCTCTTTCAATGATGTATTTGAGCTTTGGCCATGTGTCAACTTCTCTACTTGAGCTATTTGTTCATCGTTGATTTTTATTAAATTCAGTTTCGCAAGGAAGATGTCTTCTGAGATCAATTCAAAATACTCATGGTCGAGGGCTACAGCTTGCACATATTAAGGCACAAAGGTCTGGTAGATTGGCATCTCAGATATCCCAGGGAAATTGAGACAAACGTTTCTAAAGTAGTCCTGATATGTAGATGTTTTGCAGAACTTCTCAGGTCTCTGGTCAAAATCTATTTCTGTGAATTCGTCAGCCCCAGCCACATATAATGACTTGGACATGAGGGGACTTCCCGTGATTTTTTTGCATTTATGGAAGCTCTGAAGTTGTTGGGTGTATGTTTCTTCTGTTTTGACAAACCTTGAGGTTGAAAACATGAGGGCACCATACAATGCAGTGCACACGTGTTTGCAATGCACTTTGGGTCCCATTCCTGCTGCCCATTCACATTGAGCTTCCACAACAGACCCCGTTGACATACATGAATATCTACATTGTAGCATAATCCCTTTTTCATCTCAGCACGACAGCTTGTCTTGATAAAGATGCTGCCATTCATATTTTTGTTAATTGATACCCGAGAGGATCGAAGGAATTTCTCATTGTAAAGTTGCGTAATATGAGTGTTGATCTTTTTTTTTCAAAATTTTCCAGATATTAACTTGTAACATGTTGACTGAGACCACAGAATTTCAAATCACAATTAATATCAAAATATGTTTCGAACCCTGGAAGCAACATATTATGTTCCGGTTGTAAAACCTCTTGTTTACCAAAGTTTGCATTTTTTACTATAAAACCCGTATAATGCGTGTAATAAACCAACACTATACTTAGTTGAAGTGCACTTTGACAATAGCAAACATGCATTTTAACAATAATGTAAAAGTCTGGTAAATGTCAAATCTCAGACTAATTTGTAAGAGGTCAACTGAGGCTTACAATGTTGATGATAATATCGATATTAATAATAATATTCAGTGAGCTTAGCCGTGTATTTAAGGTTTGATATTATGTCCAACTACATATTATCACAATTATCATGCGATTTCTAACAAAACTGAAGAATATTTATAAAAGTTTTCATATATTACCTTTCTACTGACTACTAACTCTTTTTTTTTCTTCCAGATAATTCAGGATTTTTCTTTTTAAGTTCCTCTCTAAGTTGCGCAATTGTATAAGAGCCGTATTCACATTCATCCATCTTTCCCGTTTAGCGTATCATATGTAAACAAAGATTCTCATGGACCGGGAACAGTATCACCATCTGGTGATGCACAGGGGAAGATAACTCACTTCTATCGCTCATTGTGGTGTGGCATTAGACGATAAACAGTCAGACAACTAGCCACAAGTAGTGGCCCTAAATGAATGATAGGGCCACAATTCCTTACCTTGCGTAAACTTGCATCTTTGATAAACGGAATGGTCGGCACGATTCTACGCATTTCGGTATCAAATGGAGCAAATATCTAACATATATAAACATAAAGCAAACGATCGGCAACGTTAACTTACCCCCGATCTGTCGTCTGAAGGCTCTACACACATTTTTTCCCAACCTGTTCCAAATTTGCCGGTTTCTGTGTCAGCCATTCGGTCTCGCGAGATCTCGTTAACAGAAACCTCACAAAAAGAGGCGGAGCTGACAAAAACATGTGGTCATGGGTGCGTGGTCATTGTTATTTTTATGTCATTTCTCTGTTTACATTTTATTTATCAGCTAGTTACCGCATTTCTGGTCATTTCAATTTAGTTTTCTTCTTCATAAATAACTAGCCGATGAATAAAATGTAAACAGAGAAATGACATAAAAATAACAATGACCACATGTTTTTCGTCAGCTCCGCCTCTTTTTGTGAGGTTTCTAATAACTAGATCTCGCGAGACCGAATGGCTGACACAGAAACCGGCAAATTTGAAACAGGTTGGGAAAAAATGTGTGTAGAGCCTTCAGACGACAGATCGGGGGTAAGTTAACGTTGCCGATCGTTTGCTTTATGTTTATATATGTTAGATATTTGCTCCATTTGATACCGAAATGCGTAGAATCGTGCCGACCATTCTGTTTATCAAAAATGCAAGTTTACGCAACGTAAGGAATTGTGGCCCTATCATTCATTTAGAGCCACTACTTGCGGCTATCGGACAACATGAAGTCAATCAAACATAGTTTTGAAAAAAATATATCACAGATTCTTTTTATTTGGTGTTTTATTTTTTTCCTTTTTTTGTAGTGGGGAAACGATTTTAATAAAAAGCAAGAAAAGTATGTTGTTCAACAATGTGGGAATATTCCAGTGTTTGTTACTGATTTTCCTGTGGAACTTAAACCATTTTACTGCAGACAAAATGATGACAGTGTAACGGTATGTTGTGCATAATACATTAATGCAGCAAATAAAATTGATTTTTTTATTAACATTTTGCAGAAAATCTTCATTTGATCTTCAGGAAAAATGGTTTCTCATTCTCTGAAAAAAAATAAACATAAATAAATCTTATTAATTAAATATTTCAAAATCTTAACCTCCCAATTGAAATTAGCTAATACTATTAGAGGTATCATGTCACTAAAAAGACTCTTTTTTTATGTCTCTGAATCTTGCTGAAGGGAAAGTATAATACATTTTTCTCTGTGACTGTTTAGTTAGATGTATGCAAAATACATACATACTTTTTCTGTCATTTTATTGTTGTCTTACACTTAGCATAACTTTCCTTGGCATTCATATTTACCGCTCAACTGACCTTATGATGTAGGTTCACGCATTCCATTGAATAGGTAAGGTTATATATTATAACAATGTTAATGATTTTTGTTAGGCATCAGCTGTAGATTTATTGTTGCCAGAGGTAGGTGAACTTTTTGGAGGTTCCTTAAGGGAGGAAAGATACGATACCTTGAAAGAGAAATTAACTAACTGTGGAATCTTAAACACATTTGAATGGTAAGTCAAAAGATTTTTAAAAAGCTTTAGATAATCTGCCTTTATGGATTTTAATCAAGAGTTTTTGTTTTATGGAACATTTAAAACGCGATGTTTGTGTACAGAATGTTTACAACCAACTTATCATGTGATCTCATTTGGAAGCTGCATCATGGAGGGCAAGGTAAATAAACTTGACAGTAACTTAAAAAATATCTGCATTCAAGTCTGCTAAAGTTAGTATTTACTGAAATTGTTTTCTTTTGGAGATCCCCTTCGTCGTATTCATTTCGATTAAACTGCACATACATGAAGTCAGGTTATGGTTGTATTATTTACAAAGTATTTTCTTTTTATTTTTATATCTTTGAGGGTTTAAAGCAGCAAGAAATGTTATTAATGCGAAGTTAATAACTTCAGCCACATGAGAAAAATACTGTTTTTGTTTTACATGCCCTAATTTTTGAAATTATACCGAATTGTAGGGTATACAACTTTAAACTGCTATTCCATCAGCCTTCTTTAATATGATCTACACTTTGTACTGCTTCTTTGCATTTTGTTTTGAAATTACCATAAAGAGATCCTTAAAGAATGTATTCTGTTTTATGTTTTTAGTGAATTTGCAAAACTCTGCTCTTAAATTGATGTGGGGTGGGCGACGGGTGGCAACAGTTGGTTTCTGGACTCTAACTCCTACTATTTAGGTATACATGTAGTAATGAAACATATTCTTCTTTAATGGAGGATGTGGCTAATTTATTCAGGTATCAAAGGTCAAAGGTCAAGGTCATAGGGCCTTGAGGACTGAAAAGTGTTTTTTGACTATAACTGTAGTTACATTCCACCTGTTGTTATGAAACTTCACACATATACTCCCCATGAGTCATGGATGTGCCCTGTTGAGTTTAGGATTAAAGGTCATGGTCATAGGGCCTTGATGATTGAAAATGGTTTCTGGGCTATAATTGTAGTTACTTTCCACTTATTGTTATGAAACTTCACGCACATACTCCCCATGAACCATGGATAAGCCCTATTGATTTTGGAATCAATAGGTCAGAGGTCAGGGTCATAAGGCCTTGATAAATGGATATGGTTTCCAGACTATGACTGTATTTACGTTCTACCTATTGTTATAAAACTTTACACTCATACTTCCCATGAGCTGAGGACGTGCCCTATTTATTTCGGAATCAAAGGGTCAAAGGTCAAGACCATAGTAAAATAAGGTTTAAAATCTATAGTATGAAAATGTTTTGCATCTGGGCATATTGCATCTTTGATGCAACTGTCTTGTTAACTTTTCTTTTATCATGTATGCAAAATTAAATTTGTATGAAGAAGCTCATGTTCCATAGTATTTATATATGTGTATAATACATGTACTTATTACAACATATACTGTATTTAAATAGTTTTGACCTATCGTTCTTTATAATATTTGTTTCTATTTAGCAATGAAAATATTTCTTGATTTAATTGAAAATAGAATGAAATGATATATTTTGGAATTTATTTCTGTTAGTGAGAAGAATCGTCTACAATATCTTTGGTGATATATACTTGTATTTCTTATATTTTCAGGTACTTAGATTTGAGGAAATATGGGACATGTCCTCATGGAGGGTTCGGTATGGGATTCGACAGATATTTACAGTATCTACTTAATATGCAGACCGTCAAAGACACTGCTTCCTTCCCAAGGTCACACATGAACTGTAAATTATGATATGAGAATCCCAGCTATAAAGTAAAACTGTAAAAGTAAAGAATTCTGCTCACATGATAAGTAGAAAAGGTGTATAAGCAATAATGTTAATTCTGATATATAACTTGTTACTTGAAGAATAGGAAGGTAGAATCATACCCTCAAAACATTCCTGTCAAATGAAAAGGGTGAAAATGTTGGAGAAAGTTCAGTTTTTGGTATTCATGCAAATTTATTTTATGTCCGTCACTTTTCCCAAAAGCGTGGGGATATCAAATCTCTGTCTGTCTGTCCGTTCGTCTGTTTGTCTATCTGTCACAAAAACCTTAACCTTGGTCATAACTTTTTAACCGTAAGACTTAGGGCCTTTATATTTGGCATGTGTGTCTGTAGACATGCACTACCATGACAATATGTCACAGATCACTGCACCCTTACTGATAGAACCCCCAAAGCAAGGGACCACTATTCTCTGAATTTGCTTGTTTCATTTAGGACAAATTGAGATTAATAGAAATGAACTGTTTCATTTCTAGCCTCCATGATCAAATAATTTGAGGCATATTTTTTTTTGTCCTGCTGTTTGTGCTTTGTTTGTTTGTCTGTTTGTTTCTGTCAGCAAATATAGCTTTGCCCATGAAGTTTGAACCATGGAAAATAAAGACTTTATGTTTGAAACATGTACTCCACGAATGAAGCCCTTTCAGATGAGACCAAGATCAATTACTCTGTGATCTTTATTGTGATCATTACATGTATTATAAAACAGATTACTTTAAATCTTGCCCATAAGTTTTGAACCATGGAAGATAAAGACTTCATATATGGCATGTGTTTTTCACTAATAAAAACCTTTTAGATGACACCAAGATCAATGACATGGTGGCCTGGATTGTGAAATTATGCGAAAAGTAAATTTTAGCATTTTCTGTGTCTCATGATACATGTAACTCAAGTTTGCATTTAGAGAGTTATATGATTACACATTCAATGTAAGGACATACAGGAAAACCCTTTCCTTTTTCAATGAAATTCAGTTTTGCTCTGTCAGAATTATGGTACTTTTTGATTTTGAGAATAACCTTATTAAGGCACATATTGTCTATGTTTCATAACTCAAGTTGTTTGCCTGGAGAGATTTAAATAGTATTATAACAGTTTCAATATCAGGACTTCAGAAAGACCCCCTTTTGATTTTGATAACACATGTATTCTGTTTCCTTGTTGCAGAGTTATGATACTTTGAATGCTAATATTATATTATTATTGGTTTGTAAATATCCAGGCATGTTTTGTTTGTGTCTCACAATAATTCAAATTTGCCCTTATTAATAAAGGATATTACAACACATTCAGCATCAGGACGTGACGAATATCTCTTTGGATTTTGATGAAATTATGTTCAGTTATTGCATAGATATGATACTTTATATGCTAAAAAAAACCTTTTATATTGTCTTTGTCTAACAATAAAAATGTCTTCATCGAGAATATGTTGTCATCATTGACTAAGTATTTTACAAACACATCCGGGTTTTTTTTTTGTAAAATTTGGGACAGAAAATATACAAAGAATTTGGTATGTTTGTTTTGATTGGCTAAGAGCTGTTCAATATTTTTAAACAATATGGAAAAACATGAGGCCTCCCTTTAGATGCAACAATAATAGACATTTGCTGACCATATTGATGAAGACTGCAAGAAAACCAGAACCAATAACCAGGTTCTTGCAATATTTATGACCTAAATTATTGAATTATCAGTGAAATATTGATAATTAGAAAGAAAAACCATGGGGGCGTCAAAATTGTTGATTTTAATGGGTAATTACTTTTATTTCAGTCAATATGTTACCTTGTATACAAATAATATTTTTCTGTTTTCCACCTGCACCAAGTCTATATTTGTATAATATTCTCTGTTGATATATATATATATATATACATATAGGATCTGAAATGAATTTTCATTTCATACAGTATTTATGAAACAAGTTCTTTGTCTTATATCCCCCAGCCTTGGTGAGGGGATGTAAAACACACAACGAGTTTAATAAATACTGTATGAAATGAAAATTCATTTCAGATTCTTTTTATCACATGTTCACACTCAGTTTAAAGGTGTTTATTTAATCAAACACTGGCTTGACACAATTCTTTTCCACTCTATGACGTCACCTATGCCATAGATTAATTTATGACAGCAATATTTCACTGCATAAACATGTGATAAATATAAAATCATGTTATTTGAACGTTTGTGTCACTCATGAAACAATTATAGATCTGTGTATCTGTTTGTCCATCAATTTGCCTCTCTGTCTCTTTGTATGTCTGTTCTAGTGACACAGTGTTTCTTGCAACATTACATTTCAGTTCAATATTTATTATATTAAAAACTGATTTAAATAACTGAAAATAAAAGGAAATTTACTAAAGTTTTATACCCTTGTCTTTGAAAAAAATATATTATGGTTGAATGTTGTCAGTCCGCTTTCCTGAAATATTTACTGAATTCTGTGACATCACAATACATTTTAAGAGTTTGTCCAAAGTATGACCGAGTTGTATTGTGACATCATCTGATATAACAAGTTTTCAATAGTAAATGGAAGGGTCAGTTCTGTTTTCAGTCTAAAATTCCATTGTACCTTGTTGAAAAAGATTCATACTTGGTAGAAATAATTATTGTGAAAAAACATTGCATCATCACTTTGAATTCTCTCAATTTTCACTTAAAAAAACAAAATTAATGTTCATTCATATAGCTTACCTGGTCCGTTGGGGCCATTACTTGGCATGCATTGTTTGTCATCTGTCGTAGATCATCTGTAAACTTTTCACATCATTTAATGTGATTTAACCAATTCTGGATGATGTGTGGAATTTTAGGAGTTATGGCCCTTTGTTTGTGGTCGTCGTCACACTTTTGCATGGTACATAATTAAGAACTGAGTCAGACATAAGAGTGTTGGACTGTCTTATATATAACTGTGTTAAAGTAATAATGGGTTGCAAATGATAATTGTCTATTTCTGTATTATACCTTGTATATGATCTATCTGATTTATGGAGTTATACAATGCAAAGGGCTCATTTTGAAGAGCAGAACAACATTTCATTATGTTATGAAAATACATTTGTGCTTAAAGTTTCATTTGAGTCCAACAGTACATCGCGATCCGTATTGTATGGTAGATCTTGCATCACAATACATATTGTATAGTGAGGTAACCGTATTGGCTCACCTGTAAGAGATATATAAATTTATACCTATATATTAAAACAAGTGGCTCAAATGTGTGCAAAGACCTACAATCTTTACCTTGCCGGGAGGAATGTTTGGAGTGCTGATGTCCCTGGTGACTGGCTGCATAATATTTTACCCAGGGACGTACATGTGTATACAACACATGTGTTATACACATCCCTCATTTTACCTGAGGAATATCTTTTGAACCACAAAAGACAGGGGTTTGACATTTGGCATATATATTCCTCTTGAATAGAGCTATCAATTGATGCCATGACTTTTGACTTGGTAGCCTTGGCCTTGGACTTTGACCTATTTTCCTAAAACTTCAAAATAAGCATAACTGTTGAACCACAAGGGAGAGGGATATTTCACAGGTGTGTTTATCATAACCAGAGCTATCAATTGATACTATGCCTTTAGACCTAGTGACCTTTGCCTTGAATTTTGATCCACTTTGAAAAAAACTTGGGTTATATGATTTTAACCTTGAGGTGTAGAGCTTTTACATTTTGAATTTGGATTTTGATCAGGTCTTTTAATTTGGACCATGACGTTTGACTTACCGGTACTGACCTTAACCTAGTTTTATTTAAACTTTAGGTTATATCTCTTGAATGTAAGCAGTAGGAGTTTTATATACAATGACTCCTGACTTATTGACATTGACCTTAAGATTTGACCTACTTTTCAATAGCTTTAGCATTTACTACAACTTTTGAAGTGTACGGGAAATTAGGTTAAAATTTTGACAAGGATTATGTGTGAATTTGCCAAATGAGACTTCACTCAAGTCAGAATTCAGGTACCTGGGAGCATCTTGTTATATCGTAAGATTAAATTAATACACCAACAGAAGCAAGAAAGTTTTATAGATATGTGAAATGTGATATTGAGTTAATTTTTTCTTTTCCCTCGAGTTTACACTTTTTACTCTCCTTGGTAAACATAGGCTCGAAGTTTGGTTTGAAAAATTTCAAAATCAGTGTGGAACCCTTGTATATGTGGACATATGGATACGATTAATACGTAAATAGAATATAGAGGCACTTTGGGATTAGAATTGTCCAGAGAAACATTTATTTAAAATATTGATATCTAGGGAGATAATTCTTACTCCAACAGAGACATTAAGAATTAACTATTAATTAATGTATTCATGATTAAAGACTCGTTGGAGAATATATTTGATATATTAAATAGCCGAGCACAAGTTGCACTACTTCCAGATTTTGAGGAACGCATTGGTTGTTGACAGGGAGATTTTGTACTGGAGTTATTTAGTTGTTTACATAGACTTCGTCTTTATGACATAAACATTATTCACAAGACAAGAAGTTTGGTCTGAACTGACATGTGTCTCTGGTCTGAAAAAAAGGTTATAGACAGAAATACTTATACTACAACAAGGGATTTCCATCAGGTTTATTGAATTGGCAATTCTATCATACACAGGCGAGTGTAAGAGAATATTGATGACTTTCAAGCGATTGATCATATCATTCATATAAAGTTTAGACGGTTTTGGCTAATTGGTATGTTAGAGTTGGCTTCTCCTGTAGTTGCCGGATAGTCATCAGTTTGGTGATAACCATGGACGCTGTATCCCCGGATAATCCACTTTTCCCACTGTTGACTACCCAGCTATGCAGAAGTACATGTACCGGGTATGGCTGGGAGGGTAAACTATAAATGAATGGTACCTCGTTGTTCAGGAGTCAAGTTCTTGTCAGTAGCGTATCTGATCGTGTTTTAATGTGCCTGCTGAACCAAGTGTGTAGATTGAAATAAAACATTTTGGGTTATACTTTCAAGGTAGCGGCGTCACTGCTCGTCCATTTTCTTCCATAGAAACTATACATGGCCACAAAAATAGTGATTTCACGCCACACCAAGATTACTTTGCCTTATATGATGACGGCACCTGTCAGGTACATAGTCACTGATGATGGCGGGTTTTGTGTGTTACGATAGCACTAATGATTTTATCAACACTACATGCTCCGTCTTTTCATTAAGTCATACAAAATGAATATTACAGAAGTGGTATTTGTTGCTTCAGGTTTAAACATAAAGGTGTATAATAAAAGAGGGAAACTTTTTCTTCGTTTTGTTATCGACATTTGTGATGCATGTTTCAGTGCTTTTACCTACACATCGTTTCAGACCCGGCAGTCTGATTGATACATACTGTTATAGGAATCTGACTCCATTGACTTCAAAGCTATTGATCGCATATTGGCTTAATTGTTCGTTAATGCCATTGTCTATAAGCCAGGTAAAACGTCAGGTAATGCACAGTACAGATTATTCCGTACAAAGAGAGCATTATTTTCCTTCATTCTAATGAAAACAACTCTCGGATAAATATTGAAATAGAAATCTGACTCTCCTGATAGATAGAAAGTAATGCATGTTCTGAGTCGAACACTCGCTTCTGTGACGGAAGGTCATCTGTGTTATGGCAGATCATCTGAAATTCACCGTAGGAAATCACTATTTCTGTCCATAAGCACGGTATCTTGTAGTAGAGCTCTGTTGAATAAGCATAGGCTTATAAGAATTTACCAGTTTTCCCTGACAGATGATCTTTACGAAGATAATATGGGATTTTTATTCATTTCGTGAAAATTCAGCATTTCATGTAGCTTGTTTTGATTTTAGAATAGGCGTTCATCGGTAGTTTAGGATTTGGGTCAGGATTGTAAGATCCAGGGTCCTATTCCTATCTAGAGATTTGACAGTGCCCTGTCTTTCGGTAAGCGAGATTGTTAAAAACCCAAATGTAACGTTAGCCGTTAAGTCATTGGTTTGTTTTGATCCCTAGAGACTTGAAATAGGTCTCACTGAAGTGAAAAGTTGTTGTCCTTATGGTTCACGTTACTGGGGTTCAGTCTGAAGACTTGCTGAAGTGAAGGATCATGCCTTAAATGTATGGTCGCTGTCCTTTTGGTACAAGTTATTGAGGTTCGATCCCTGATTAGGTCACTTTGTTTGGAAAGGGTATGCAAGAGTGGATCCAACCGGGAGGGGGAAGGAAGGGTCTGAACACCCCCCATCGAAATTTCATAGAATGGGCCTATTGATATTACCAATTTGTTAACGACATAATTCAACATCTTAATATATGACAATTATTTAGACGTAAAGCACTCACATCTTGCGGCTAGCTGCAACCAGTTCACGCATTGATATAAAATATACAATGCACGCATTTAAAACATTTAGGCAAATCGAATCAAAAGATGAAATTTGGGTCTGAAAATTTTGGACGCCACCCCTGACAAAAAAAAGCTGGATCCGCCCCTGGGTATGTAATCTATTTCATATCGCTGCGCTTCGTCGCCTAGCTTTTAACTTATTACTCTATACAGCACGTTCCTAGTAAAATAACAATCTTCATCTTCAAACGGAAAAACTGATACGTATATTAGATCGATAGTAATCGATGTTATTGGTAGAATTGTTTTATGATATCTGATTCTGGTGTCGTTCATGAAGACTCGATACTGCAGTTATACAGGGACATTGTATGACGTTGCGTTGAGCTACTATTGCCCGTGGAGTATATTTAACGCCACTTTGTGTTAAAGTGACTGCATTGATTGGGTAATGGGACGAATGTAATAGAGGTCGCATACTGGAATATCTTAGTGGTTATGAAAGAAGAAAATGAGCTTTGATTACAAAATCTTTGAAAGTCATAATCGATTAAGGGTGGCCATGTGGAAGGTAAGTATACAGTTCTTGTCATGAATGGATTGAAGGATTATTTCTTTGATCTCGCTTTAGATTTTTTCCCACTTTTCACGTCGCCTATCACCTCCGTTAATAGTCTTTAACTTTCATCCGTGCAATTCCGTGTACATTGTATTTTGTCTGAAATGTAATTGTATCAGAATAAATGTAATTATCACATATATCAGAATAAATGTAATTATCACATGTATCAGAATAAATGTAATTATCACATGTATCAGAATAAATGTAATTATCACATGTAACAGAATAAATGCAACTATCACATGTATCAGAATAAATGTAATTATCACATGTGTCAGAATAAATGTAATTATCACATGTATCAGAATAAATGTAATTATCACATGTAACAGAATAAATGCAACTATCACATGTATCAGAATAAATGTAATTATCACATGTGTCAGAATAAATGTAATTATCACATGTATCAGAATAAATGTAATTATCACATGTATCAGAATATATGTAATTATTACATATATCAGAATGAATAAAGCTCACTTGCAGTTTAGACGGTACACTTGTGGCGTTATTCATTTTGATTATTATAGTCCTTTGCATGTTTTATTATCAGATTCTGTCAAAAAAAAAAAAACAAACAAACAAACAAACAAACAAAAAAACCCCAAAAAACAAAACAAAAACAAAAATGCATGGCAGTCTATTTAATTGGTTTTGAAGAAATTCTGTCACTTGGGACAATTACTGTCTCCGATGGCATTTATGTTGCATGAACACGTCTTCTTGCAGTGTGAATATGTTTCTCTCCGTGTGGCGGCAGAGGCTTTGTCTTTTTTTCTTGTTTTTTCTTTTCTTTTTTTTTTTCTTTCATTTTTTTTTTCATTCATTCTTTGTTTCTTTGTTTCTTTTACGTTTGTTATTTTCGTGTTTAAGATAATTGTTTTTAGAAATTACAACAAAATAGACTGCTTCTATGTTCTGTGATAAAATATACTTACGTTATAATCAAGTTACTTGTCGACTGAAGAGGAAATAAATACGGTTTTGGGTGAAAGTACTTTAAAAATACAAACGTACTTGAAATTTCAAAATATCAATCTAAAATTTTCAAAATAAAACATTTACATGTACTTTTAAATTTTGGGTTAATAGCATTGGTCATCATGTTCTTTCACAAATATAGTTTTTTAGATGAGTGTTTGAATTTCATTTAAATACATTCGATTACGTAAACTGAAAGGTGAATACATTACCTATCTGTTTTAATACCGCCAGTCTATTAAGCTTAATTGGTCGAAAGTGGTTATATAATTCGTCGTGTCTATGTGGTATGCCAAATTAATTGGGTATAAGTGTATCTAGGACACAGAATGCTCGTGCTCCCGTATATAAATGTATCTAGGACTCAGAATGCTCGTGCTCGAGTATATAAGTGTATCTAGGACACAGAATGCTGGTGTTCGGGTATATAATTGTATATAGAACACAGAATGCTCGTGCTCGAGTATATAAGTGTATCTAGAGCTCAGAATGCTCGTGTTCGGGTATATAAGTGTATCTAGGACTCAGAATGATCGTGCTCGAGTATATAAATATATCTAGGACACAGAATGCTCGTGCTCGAGTATATAAGTGCATCTAGGACACAGAATGCTCGTGCTGGAGTATATAAATATATCTAGGACACAGAATGCTCGTGCTCGAGTGTATAAGTGTATCTAGGACACAGAATGCTCGTGCTCGAGTATATAAGTGTATCTAGGACTCAGAATGCTCGTGCTCGAGTATATAAGTGCATCTAGGGCACAGAATGCTCGTGCTCGGGTATATAAGTGTATCTAGGACAGAATGCACGTGCTAGTGTATGTGAGTATATCTAGAACACAGAATGCTCGTGCTCGGGTATCAGAATGTATATATTTGCATTCTCCCTTGTTATTCTTGTTTTTTAAGTATTTGATGCTCAATACTGATGTACGGTTTACACTGTGCTGATGAGCCGGATGGCTCAAAGCTGATAAAGAATTGAATACATGTTCATCCGGGGATCCAGGGTACAGAATGCTCGTGCTTGCCACATACAACTCCCTATCTTCCTGATGGTATGGTTCCTCGGACACAGTTATCTAATCATGTTTCTGTATATTTTAAAGCTGATACCTAATATCCTTTTATATATAAAAAAAAAAAGCTGGATACGGTTTGGCTTAGGAAAAGGATTGTAATATAGAGTATGCATGATATGTATGTAATATTGTTAACTAGTATACTGCCTGCAATCTTTATGAACGTAGATCGGGGTTTTAATAGACAGATTGAGCAATGCAGACACAAGTAGATTATCCAAAGAAAGCAGCAGGATTTTATATACCCCGGTATATATCTAAATGTAATCAGAGCTATAGGAATCTTATAGAAGGATACAAGACCCGCGATTTGAGCTCATTTCATTTCAACTGTCACTTTACTGCGTTATTTCTGGTAACGGAGTTGGCGGGTCCGTTTTGGTATTGATGAAAATAAGTTTAACACATTTTTAAAATACTACGACTTTCACCATTATATCATTTGTCGCTGATTGATTGGAACTTGCTGTTCCTTTGACGGTGTAACTAATTTTCCCTCTCTGTATTGGTATCAAACATAAACGTACTGAATAACACTTACATGCTAACATTTTGCATATTGGTATAAAACGTTTATGCGGAATTGAATTACAAGGGGCGTCCTCTAAATTTCTGCAAATAGCTTTTTCTTTTAAATCAACTATATACATATATCTATTGATCCATTTACATGGTAAATGTTGCTGTCGGCCTTTTTTTTAAATCAATGAGAGATATTTACATTGAACTCTACGATTCGATCCTATATAATTGGGTTTGTTCAGATATTTAGGCTGTATTATATGGAAGCTGCTAGAATGGAAGCGAAGAGAAACTTGATCGAACTCGGAACATGCAATACATAATGTTGAAAAGTGTACAATCAGTTACGGAATAAGATAAAATGATGTCATTTAGAGGTAAGCTAGTGACACACTGATTATTTTTCTTTCTTTCTTTTTTTTTTTCTTTCTCTCTTTCTTTCTTTCTTTTCAGAAAAGGGGAATGGGGTGGGATGGTGTATTGATTTTACACTTGCTTCACGTGTTTCAAAAGTTTGGTTTCTTTCTCTTCATGGTTACTAGACCTAGTGTGTTCGTTTGTCATGGGCTTGGTACAATATATAATTTTAAATTCTTCTTTTTTTTCATCTACTTGCTTTCCACTAATTTTCATTTATTTTAAAATTCATATCAGTGAACAGCTTTTGCATGTTCATTTCAACAGCAGCATCAACTTTTATTATATGTTGTCTTGTCTACGTATAGTAAAAATATTACACAATGAGAGTAAGAATACATGTACTGTTAAATATATATTTAACATGTATTCATTGTCATACTCTCAATGTGTACTATTTGTTGTATAGAATAAAAAGAGTCCGCTCTTTTGGTAGATCATATGTATAAGATTTCTACGGGTATGAAGTCGTCTTCCTAAGATATATACATATACATCCCTATCTATTGTCAAAACCAGCTCCAAATTATGTATCTTAGTAGGGGGATATATACATGTACATCCCTACCTAATGTCAAAACCAGCTCCATATTATGTATCTTAGTAGGAGGATATGTACATCCCTACCTAATGTCAAAACCAGCTCCAAACTATGTATCTTAGTAGGAGGATATGTACATCCCTACCTAATGTCAAAACCAGCTCCAAATTATGTATCTTAGTAGGGGGATATATACATGTACATCCCTACCTAATGTCAAAACCAGCTCCAAATTATGTATCTTAGTAGGAGGATATATACATGTACATCCCTACCTAATGTCAAAACCAGCTCCAAATTATGTATCTTAGTAGGAGGATATATACATGTACATCCCTACCTAATGTCAAAACCAGCTCCAAATTATGTATCTTAGTAGGCGGATATGTACATGTACATCCCTACCTATTGTCAAAACCAGCTCCAAATTATGTATCTTAGTAGGCGGATATATACATGTACATCCCTACCTAATGTCAAAACCAGCTCCAAATTATGTATCTTAGTAGGCGGATATGTACATGTACATCCCTACCTATTGTCAAAACCAGCTCCAAATTATGTATCTTAGTAGGAGGATATATACATGTACATCCCTACCTATTGTCAAAACCAGCTCCAAATTATGTATCTTAGTAGGAGGATATATATCCTTTGAGGATTTGAACTGTCTTTTTATGTTGGTGAGTATCTATACATCTATGTGTGTAGCTTGATCCTCCAATTTACACTTGTAAAGGATATGTAAGTAAAATGATATATATACATGTATTCAGTCTATTCAGCTATGATATGGCATTTATATACATATTTATTAATGTACCTGAGGGCAGGTCCCCCTGAACATAGTGATATGCTATATAATGGTAAATCTCATACCAAATACCTGCCTACGTAACTGACTATGATTCGATCTCAGACTTGGTGAAGGTGAAGGTTACCGTGAGTTACATCCCTTGGTTCCCATAGACATCAGACGTCTCAATCTCGATATGAGATCTGTAACGTACTTCAGTGTGCATGATAAACATATCGGCGGCTAATTCTTGAATAAGCTATTCTGCGATCATTCATCGGTTTGGTATACCTAGTACCAAGACCATAGAGACCAGGCTGCAGCCCAAACCCCACTTTCTTGGCCGATCATGGGCATGGATAAGTTTTATCACATTACGAAACAAAACTTTCAGAACCCCCCTCCCCCCCCCCCCCCCCCCCCCCCCCCCCCCCCTTTCCAAAAAAAAAAAATGAAATGCATCCTGACCCATGGTGGTCTTCGCGGCAACATTGAAGTAATGGTCCAAGTGGTTCAAATCCCCCTTTGGCATACTAGGTACAACGTAGTTATACAGAAATGCTTGTGCAACGTGAGTTTTCTGACCTCAGATAGGAATGAAGCATTTAACATTTATGTGAGTAGATGTGCTAGATGTCGAGGTTGTATTTTTAAGGATTTATGTGTGATAATGTTGCGTGAATTGTTTAATACCCGTCCTGTTTACACCAGTTGAGTACAGACTTTGTAGTATTTACTGCTAGATTTGCTTTTGTTATATCAACTTCATGTTTTCACTAAATACCCGATACGACCCCGTAGAATTCTTACATATTTTGTGTATAGATCTGAAGAGATTGTATTGAACGCATATTTAATGATCTGAATGTGGCAAATCATTAATCGGCTTTATTCACTTAAAACACACAATTAAACAAATACATGTACTTAGCTGTAGATTTATGTGAGAATTGATTCCGTACAGAATGGCGCACATAATCGTGAAGTAGTAATTAATTTGTTGCTAATTTCAATTTCGGGATAATGATGAGAGACATGTTGAAAGGAAATTTATGACATCATATATAATCAGGTATTTCACATCATTTTTCTATTCATTGTGTTTAGTATAATGTATTTCAACTTGTTTTTGTTGACAACTGTTTATACAATGTGTCGGTATTAATCATTGTGAGGTACACCCGTTACTGCTCTGAGCGAGAGGATAATATCTGATCAAGTTATCACTTAATCGTTTCGATACATTGGCAACTCATTTAGAAAAAAAACTACTTTAGAAAAGTGATAATTATTTCCGATTATAACTTAGTCTCGACTTTTAACAGAATAAGAATTTATCAGTTTGTTACTTGTATTCTCATTTAGAATATTTTTTTTATCTAGAATGGATTATTTTAAAGAAGTGTCATGGAAGGAATATATTTTTATTCATGGGATGAGAAAAGGGGCGATTCTAGAGAAAATTATTCCTGAATTGTACAACTGGTAAAATCTTAAAAATTCTGTCAGACGTCAAGATATTCCCTGGTATTATCCATAACGGGTACAGTGCCGCAGTTATTTTGAATTATACCAGACTAAAAGCGATTTGTATTTTACGAAATGCTTCAAGTCACTATAACAATTATAGAATGACAACTTGAAACTTACCGTCACGGCATGTATCATAATTCTAAGATACAGACAGATCGAGGTTCAGCATTATATATTTTTACTAATATTGACTTTCAAAAAAAAAAATCATTGTTCCCCGGAAGAGCCCTGTTATTGACGAAGACTCTAAATGGATAACAGAAATGACCTGTTGAATTGGGAATATTACAGACATCAAGAATCAAAGTTAGACCATATTTCATTCTACGATTACTAGTTTTTCATTCTATGATTACTAGTTTTTCATCGATTACTAGTTTTAGATTTCGGTGTCGGTAAAACATCAATGAAAATCAGAGTATAATCAGAGTATCCCATATTAATTCTGTAATTTTCAATTTGGATGGTTATGTACTGAAAACCATTCATTTTATTCCATGGAGGCGATATTCTGGGGTTACGCCCTCTGGATAATCACACATCTCAACACTACCAATTACCCAGTGTTCTCAATATGTCGCATAATATCTCTTACCTTCCTCTACACATTTTTCATATTACTTATTAGATTCGATTTAAACTCCAAACAAACTGCACTGACTCGGTGCCTTTCTTTGATAATGGCATATTTAATAGGTTTTCATTTGATCGAAACATCTCATTAATAAGAATCCGACATTGAAAAGTACAATTTCGTAATAGTTGTGTCATACAATATCTTTTATGAAAGTAGACAATATTTATATGATTGATTTTTTACGTGAAACACTTTACATTTTGCTTTAAGTGCCCAATTGCAGTTTAAAATCAATTATCGGTTATTCTTCATGATACAAATGACTTTTGAGTTTTAAACTCTTTAACTTTATTGGTTAAGGAGATTAAGGTATAGAATTTGCTGAACATTGGGTGGTTTATATTATTTGTTGTCGAGCATCTTACCATGAACTTGGCAACAATACTTTACAATACTTTATTAATGCGTTGTGTTCTACAGGTATGGTGTGCTTGATGGCTAAGATGCTATTTCGGTCTGAAGTCTTATGAACCACCTTATTCTACAATTTGTACAAAGTTTCAATAAACAAAGACCCAACTGATGTTTTGGGGATTAAAAAATTTGTTTTGTTTTCTTTTGTTTTATTTGAATGCTACACTAGACGGTTAGAAAAACAATAGATCTACTCCATGTGTAATGAAATCGACGTGCGATTTTATAATACATTTCTGCAATGGTATACTGTATTATACGTTATGTAATGAGAAAATAAACTATTAATTAACACCATATTATTAGAAAATAACTAATGGAATGTCACTGTGGCATTCACAACAGTGTGTCTCAGAGTACATACATGGACCCTTAGAAATGAAAGGTAAGACGAGGTTACTGGGAAACTAGTCACAACCGCGAGACCAGCTGACTGGAAAAGTAGTCACAACCGCGAGATCAGTTGACTGGGAACTAGTCACAACCGCAAAATCAAGTGACTGGGAAACTAGTCACAACCGCAAGACCAGGTGGCTGGGAATCTGGCCCCACCTGCGAAACCAGGTGACTGGGAAACTATACCCACAACCGCGAGACCAGCGTCCGGCGCCATAAACTGAGAATATACTTACTGCCCGCGCCACTCACTCTGGAAACTGGAAAATCTTGATTTTCAGTTATTCATCTTCAGAATAATTTCAAGAAGGCAAAACCATTCGATAGATCTTGTTTAGTCGTAACTTTTGGTGTATGCTATATGTTTGTATGAAGAAGCGTTCATATCTTATAGAAAAAATCAATTTTTGATAGGGCGATTTCCATGTTAAATTTTGACGTGATGTCGCCAAGTTTCCCATAGACTCAATGTTAAACATCGGCGACGTCACGTCAAAATTAACATAGAAAACGCCCTATCTAAAATGATTTTTCCCCTATAAAATACGAATGCTTCCTCGTAGAAACATATAACATACACCAATAGTTACGACTAAACAAGATCTGCCGACTGATATTAATTTTGTAAAACTATTTTCAAGATAAATAAGTGAAATTCCAAATTTTTCGGTTTACAAAGTGAGTGGCGCGGACAGTAAGTCATAATTTCATATTCTTCTCTTCATCAATGAATTAATAACTGGGATTTGGATTTTATTTAGTTTTATTCTAAATAAACTAATCACAACCGCGAAACCAGGTGACTGAAAACTAGCCACAACCGCGAGACCAGGAACCAGTTGTTCGAAACTTTAATCACCGGTTAAGCAAACCAATTGTTAAAGTTTGAGAGACAATTAATTTAATTTATAAGATCTCTGTATTAGAATCTTAAATTACTTTATAAAGCTCTTTCCATATGCTGCAAATCAGTACACAGACTATGACTTAAAGTCTCCTCATTTCAAAGATATAAGATGAAATTTAAACATTAGTTAGTTTAACCAGTGGTTAAAGTTTCGAACAACTGGCCCCAGGTGACTGGGAAACTAGTCACAAACGCGAGACCAGGTGACTGGGAAGCTAGTCACAGCCATGAGACCAGGTGACTGGGAAACTAGCCACCAAAATAGATAAATGAAAAAGATATGTATATGTACAAAACGTAATAATAAAATTGTATGGAAGATTTTACAAGGTGTGGTGCATAAGATTTTTCAGATTAAGAAGTAGTACTATCTTAAAAATCTCTTTGAAAATGTCTTTTTCTTTCCAGGTAAACCACTGATAACATACAAATTTTTTAACAAAATGGATGATATCCCGGAAATTCAGGAGAATCGTCCTCAAAGTGAACAAAAGAGGGAGAGAATTAAACAAAATATTAGACTTGTATCGCCTCATAAGGGCAACAATAAGCAAAGAAAAGTGACACGAGAAAATACGACGATACCCCTCAAGAGAGAGAATAGCGTTTCCAACATGAAGTCCAAAGTGTCGCTCTCCGGAAGTTTAAACAGTACGTCATCTGGATCTATTCATAATATGAACTCTTCACTCGGGATGAGTAGATCTCTGACATTTACAGATATGGAAAGACAGATGATATCAAATGAGACACGGTCCACTCCCCTTAAACCGTGTATTAGACGTCTCTCCTCTCGGAAATCCATCACGGCACCCGATTTGTTTAATATACAGGATTTTAGGAAATTACACGAGGAAAATATGTTAAAAAAACAATTTAGTGACATGGTTGCGTATGATAGACTACATACAACGCCTGCTGTAACAACAAAACATAAAAAGCAGAAAGAAAAATGGGAAGAGCTCTCGCATGCCGTAGATGAAATAGTGTATGAAACTGATCCTGAAATTGAATCTGAAGTGCTTACTGCAAGACGGAAAAGTGTTGAGGATACTGGTCTATGGCAATTAGCGTCCGCTTCAGCATATAAATATAAGGCTATGAAAACTTTAAATATAGAAGATTTGTCTATGGCTGTATATACAAAACAAGTAGCAAAAGAGCGAATGAGAAATAGAATTAATAAGAAGTTTGACTTGCCTGATGATCCCACAGAGAGAGTTATGGTGCTGCGAAATAACGTCAAGCATATCGAAAGACGTTTCCGAAATATAAATAGTAAGGTGACCAGCGACAACACATCAGCGACTTCAATTCATGCTCTGCAGAGGAACCTTAATGAAAATGACCTGGAGACTCCAAAGTTTATGCTACCTGGACAGGTATTTCAGTTTCATATAAATCTTCATTATATTATATTATATTATATTATATTATATTATATTATATTATATTATATTATATCATTGTTAATACTATTATAGATCAATTTTGGTATCATCTCAATACTTTTATGAAGTAAATGGTGATATACTCTTGCAGTGAGTCTCTATGATAATGACTCCATCCATTTGACTCTTTCTACTGGGTATATGTGACGGGTGTTGCTAGCAAGCAGGAGATGCTCACTCTCCCCGGCCACCTGATCTCACTCCATCATAGGGGTTCACATATGCTCTTCAAGTAGATATATTTCTTTATTTTCCACTTGGTTTTCATTTTCACTGATTTTGTATGTCCATCCACTGGTTTCATGATTTTCGGACTCATGGTGTGGATTTAACCATCATCTTTACATTTGCAGTGTTGGTTTTTAGTCATTTCACAGTAGCGGATTTAGAGTGGGGCGGGGACCCGTCCACCAGATTCCCCCCCCCCCTTTTTCGCCAGATATTTACAAGTAAAAATCCAGATTTGGCACCAAAATGACTGAGTAGTATGAGTAATACACATGTGCCCCATTCTTTTCGGAAATCCTGGATTCGCCACTGTTTCATACGTGCAGTATTGAACTATATTGTGTCGTTTTGGAGAGACTTGTCACACAGGAGATGTTCTCACATCTCAGAAGTGTAATATTAGTGTACGAGGTTTTAAATTGTATATCCAGCTTTGTACGTTGTAGTGAGTGCCACAGTGATATTGCACTAGTTATCGGTTTGTTCGTGGTAGGAGTCGAACCCGAGTCCAGTCACTCTGACTCGTTTTTATTGTAATTGCCATTACTATGATCGGTGTTTTATTTCTAACCTATAGCCATTACTCCCAAGAAATATTGGTTTTAGATATATACGTACTGTCTTCGATATAACAAGAATTGATGACAACAATATTCCTCAACACTTTTCAGCCGTAAAATATGACGATCACTTGCCCGGGATATGAATGCTGAGCATAGTTTGTCCATGCTTAAGAGCATGCTATTAAGTTGCTTTAAAGTTACTGCAGTATTCCCTCTATTATGCTTTTGAGTAGGAATTATCGGTAGTTAAAGTACTGATATTAACTTATTTCTCGGGGTTTTTTTATTTTTAATTTTTATTTTGTTTTTGTGGGGTTGTTTGTTTGTTTTGTTTTGTTTTGTTTTTTTTTTCTAATTTTTGTGTTGTTTTTCGTCTGTTTTGGGGAATTTATTCATTTATTTATTTATTTGGAGGGGATGGGGTTGTATTTTGTTTTGTTTGTTCTATTTTGTTTTGGGGTTTTATTTATTTTTGGTGGGTATTGTTTTGTTTTTTGTATTTTCGTACATTTAATTATAGTGACATCGTATTTAGAATATTAATGATTTGAGGATATCTACGTGTGTTAATATTAATGATATGAATGTGAATGTGAATATGATTGTATTAATTTAGTGCGCCATATGCACATTTCTGAATGAATATTTCATATAAAATGCATTCCAGTAACCTATGAATACAAAGTGCTTTTTTATATTAATAAACAATATCTTTAACTTCTATATTTAGGCAATGTCCTTCTTTCGACGTTATGCGAGGATAGTTCTGATCATATTGAAATGGATTGAACTGATCATGGAGTGAGTTTTTCCTTTTTTCTTTCTCTCTTCGTTGTTGGTTTTTTTTTTTTATTTTAATAACTTCTGTTTGTGTTGTTTTCTTGCACAATCTCATGACAAAACTCTCTTTACATAGATAAGCTAACATAAAATTAAATACATATTACTTCTATCCACCTGTAAGAGATCATAATTTGCATACATAAGAAGGTAAGATATAAATATCATTAACCTTCTGATACAGAGCATAATATTTTACAATCACGTACATCCCACAACAGACCGTAGTGCATTACATACAATTTCTAGGGGTTTTTCCCTGTTATAAGACAATGCTGCAGTTAAAACTATGGCCTAAAATGGCTTCAGCAATGATATAACATTACGAAGCATTTGAACATTTCTGTATGGTACTTTCATCGGTTATATATACTTATAAAATCTTGAATTATTTAAATGCAAGAGTTGTAAAATCATATTGTTCAAGCTGATGCAAATTAATATAACATTTTACACTTTGCTATCTGAAGAATTTTGTTTGAAAAATGTATATACCACATGAAGAAATTCGACTTACGCAACATACACATGAATTTATCATATCGAAATCATTTATCACTTATTGAAAATTGTAGTTCAAGTGAACAAAATAAACTGGAAAGAGAATTAAAGTCATTTGTGGACATCGCAAACGAGGTGCAAGAAGAACATATATCAAAGACAATGAATATGTATGGATTGTCATTCGACAAGAATGCATTCAAAGCTCAGAAAGAGGTAAGTTATAGTCCTACATTAATGGTTGGTTGGTTGGTTGGTTAACTGGTGTTTTACGTCGCTTTCAACAATATTTCAGTTATATCACGACATGGAAGCAGGAGGTTATCAACCTCTTTAACATAGTGGCGCAACCCGGAAATCGAAGCCGGATCGTCGGCGCCACCAGCCAAGCGCTTAACCACTACACCAAGCCTACCTCCTACATCAATGGGAGGTATTTAATAGGTAAATCAATGTGTTTTGTGATTTCTGGTTACATCGTTGATTTATGACTGATGATTAACCGTTGAGTTTATGGTCGATGACTGACCGTTGAATTTATGGCCAAAGATTGATTATTGTTTTACGTCACTCCACAATTATTTCACAAATATGGTGACAGCATTAGATCATTCGGTTTTCGAGTTACTAAAATGAATCCAGGAAATTGCAGCTGTTGTGAATAAGACTGTAAGATATTTTACAAGGTTTTCAAGCATGTTTTATTCAACTATTGTTAAATATTGTTGATGTAATAATTTAAGTATGAAATATTTCGTTAGATATTAAGACACTTAAATAGTAAAACAGTTAAGCTGAGCTTGGTCTTCCTTTTTTATAGAAGCATACATTTTAACAATATTCAAATTAGAGTTAAAAAGAGTTAGAAATGTACTATTTTCTCTTCTCTAAATTTATATCTGTACGTAACATAACGTTTTACCCTATCAGTTACAGTGTGTCCTGAAGTTCTTTTCTTATCATGTGTACGTTCTGTATTAATAATGGAAAATTGTATTTTTCTTCTCATAAAGTGTTGCAAATTTACAGATTTCCTTAACACATGACCACAGGAAAACATTGACAACTCGTTCTACTTTTCGTACACCTGAAATGATTAAACAGGTAATACAAGTCTGTTACAATTTTTATTGTGAGTTATTGCTATGGTGCTTTGTATTGTTGGCTCTTAAACCATTTTTAGGAAACAGTTATTTAATGTACGCAGTGCTAAAAGATTTTTATGCCATTTGTATGTTTTGGGCATTCTTGATGATATCTCTAACCAAACGGGAGACGCTCACTCCTTCAGGTGTTTGGCCACACCTTTATGGTTATGAATATCCGTTTTAGTATGCTTTTGAGAATGTCAAGGTGACAAAGTACCAATTCCTTGGGTAATTTACATTTTAAAATTATATAGGCATTGATAGTTTAACAAAGTTGCTGTCTTATTCATTTGTTTTAACGATGCTGTAATCAATTGTTTAAAACTCATTTTTATCACACAGGTAATAACAAACACGCTCTGCACGCTTGGTCCATTGATACGACAGTCTCTTCTTGTATAATATGGTTTTAAGCTTTGATATTTATGTCGCTTGTATATAATTGTTTAGGCATGTTCTATACACTCTCTCTGCATACCGAACAAAGATTACAAAGTAAACTGAGAACGACGTGTTGTTATCACTTTGTATTCCTTGTTTAGGGAATTTAATCAGTGGTGTTAATAATAATGAGCGAAAGGCTACAGTTTTACTGTAAAATATTAAAAATCACAACATCAATAGTACGGTTTGGTATTAATTGACAATACCAATAAAGTGATTAATATTTTCGTTTTACAGGTGATGCATGGACTACAAGCGCTACGCTCTTTATCTGAATATCCTCTTTGCACACAAGAGAAACTTTGTCAAGTGGCTTGGTACCAGACGTGAGTAATATATTTGAAAGGATAATATTTTATGTGGCGTCGAGTCAGTTCTCAGATAGAACTTTCTGTTTATGACATTATGTTCTCTCTGAGATGACCGCTGACATGTTATTCACTCTTCTTTCATTTAAACCCACCAGAACTAAAGGTTGTGGGCTATTGTGGTAACTCGCTTGGCGTCTGTCCGTCTGCTTGGCATAAAAAAATTTAAGCTTTCGACAGCTAACGGGACTTACGTTGAAACTTGGTAGGGATGAAGTAATCAGGGCCCACTACAAGTCTTGCTGTTTTTCGGCCATGTCTGATTTAGTATTTTCTCGCACATTTTGTGCCATCGTTTTATTTTATTCAGTTTAAGAATCACTTGAGTATCCATATGCTGTTACAAGAATCTATGCATTTCATTTGCTTTTCTCGATGTTTCAAGACTTTTTTCTACAGAGAAGTAGCCAGCGGTTTCAGTCAGCGATTGCATTAGCATACTTATTCGTTTTATTTTCATTCCTTTTGCGTAATTATAGGCTGTGCAGCATTTGTTTGTATGTAAACCATTAGAATCTATGAATTAAATAGATAGTTTGATCTTTTTGAGGATTATAATCATTTCTCTTGTTTTGATTTAGTCTATACAGGTTGATGATTTAAATTTTACAATCGATTGTCAGTGAACAAAACACAAAAATAAAAGAATAAGTGTATATGCACATTCTTTTTTCAAACAGTCATATGCCTGGGATTGAGTAAATAGTGCTCAATTAGCAATATAAAGCCTTCTTGGGCACTTTGATTTAGTCTGATTTGAGGTCACGAGCTAGTATTATAGAGGATATCAGCAATTTATGATATGAAATCATGTTCGGTTGTCTTGAAACGGATCTCAATAATATTTGATAAAAAGAACAATTGTCACATTATTAAAGTGGATCTCACTTATATCTGATGTGAGATCATGTTTCGATGTAATGAAACAGATATCAGTAACATCTTTTGTGAGATCTCGTGATGCGGTATTGAAACAGATCTCAATATCGTCTGGTGTGAGATCACGTGTTGTAGTATTGAAACAGATCTCAGGAACGACTGATATAGGATCACGTGTTGTAGTAATGAAACAGATCTCAATGGGGTCTGATGTGAAATCACGTATTACAGTATTAAAGCAGATCTCAATAACGTCAGATGTAAGATCGTGTGTTGTAGTATTGTAACAGATCTCAGTGGGGTCTAATATGAAATCACGTGTTATAGTATAAAAGCAGATCTCAGTAACGTCTGATGTGAGATCACGTGTTGTAGTATAAAAGCAGATCTCAATAAAGTTTGATGTAAGATCGCGTGTTGTAGTATTGTAACAGATTTCAATATCGTCTGATGTGAGATCGCGTGTTGTAGTATTGAAACAGATCTCAGTGGGTTCTGATGTGAGATCACGTGTTATAGTATAGAAGCAGATCTCAATAAGGTCTGATGTGAGATCACGAGTTGTAGCATTGAAACAGATTTCAGGGGGGTCTGATCTGAGATCGCTTGTTGTAGTATTGAAACAGATCTCAGTGGGGTCTGATCTGAGATCACGTGTTATAGTATTAAAGCAGATCTCAATAATGTCTGATGTGAGATCACGTGTTGTAGTGTTGAAAAAGATCTAAAAAACGTCTGGTGTGAGATTGCGTGTTGTAGTATTAAAACAGATCTCAGTGAGGTCTAATGTGAGATCACGTATTACAGCATTAAAGCAGATCTCAATAACGTCTGATGTGTAATCACGTGTTATAGTGTTGAAATAGATCTAAGAAACGTCTGATGTGAGATCGCGTGTTGTAGTATTAAAGCAGATCTCAATAACGTCTAAGCTGAGATGACGTGTTGTAGTATTGAAATAGATCTCAAAAACCTCTGGTGTGAGATCACGTGTTGTAGTATTGAAATAGATCTCAATAACGTCTGGTGTGAGATCACGTGTTGTAGTATTGAAACAGATCTCAATATCGTCTGATGTGAGAACGCGTGTTGTAGTATTAAAGCAGATCTCAACAACGTCTAAGCTGATATGGCGTGTTGTAGTGTTGAAATAGATCTCAGTAGGTTCTGATGTGAGATCACCTATTTTAGTATTTAAATAGATTTCAATAACGTCTGGTGTGAGATCATATGTTGTAGTGTTGGAACAGATCTCAATAACGTCTGAAACGAGATCACGTGTTGTAGTATTGAAATAGATTTCAGTAACGTCTGGTATGAGATCACGTGTTGTATTGAAAGAAATCTCGGTAGAGTCTAATGTCAGTTCACGTGTCGTAGTATTGAAACACATCTGAATAACGTCTGATGGATGATCACGTGTTTGGTACTATTGAAACAGATCGCAGTTACGTGTTGTAAGGTCACGTGTCGAACGCATGGAAGGGGAACACAGTAATATTATACATTTAGTGTTACGGACAGATTTAAATAAATCTTCCGAACAGAAAAGAATCTAACAAAATACTCTCTCGTGAAATAATCAAAGAAAAATGATTAATCTATATCCTTTTAATTTCTAAAAACAGTATCAAAATCGAAGTACTTAACATTATCAAAATCAAAAAACTTTACTGAATCAGTTTTTTCTTGCTCATAGAAATTATACTTACGAATTATTATTGCGACATAATGATGATTTGGCAATACAAGGGTTTTGATAAAGAATACATATAAATATACTTAATCCTTGTAATATACCGAATATTGTGGAACACAATTCACTACCTGGCTATAAAATTCAGTTTTATACTACGTATATCGATTTTAATAAAACAATATAAGCTGTCAATACATTGTTCTTTTCCGTATTCCTCTCCATTGTTTTGTCACTTGAATAGACTTGGCAGCATTCTAACGCTTTGAACTGAATTCTGATTGACGTATTCTGTAAATCTCTTTTCAGACTAGGAGCCAAGAAAGCAATCGTTCGACAAGGTCATAATGCAGAGTCGTTTTACTTTATACTTGCAGGAACAGGTTAGTATATCACATACTTGGGCGTGTCATGATTATAGTATATACATATGTTTGCAAACTCCTGCAAAAATATAGACATATATCCTAATTATCTATAGTATTTTACCTCAAAAATAGTTGTTGTTATTAACTAATCACATTCAAAGTTGTCAATTCAGTTTTCAAATATATTTTTGATCATAATTCTCAACAACATTGTGACATTTCAAGTTCAAACACTACACTATAAAGCTTTAGGCCATTGAAATAAAGATTATATAAATGTGGAGACTTTTTTCCTTTTTTTTTCATAGATATAAGATTACTCTGTTTTTCTTCTGTTGCTATATTGACAAGGAATCCGTCAGTTCTAGCCAGACAAAATAGAGATTAACTCCTTTCAGAACTATAGCATTAAGTATAACATTGTGATACAGTGTCGTTGATTACTATGGAGTGTAAAACCAAACCATTCACGTTCTTCAGATACCTTCGATGGTTTATGAGCTATTTTTTCTGTCGCTATACAAAAATATTCCAAAGCAAAGCTAATTGTCATTTATATAATATGTTAATCAAGTAGATATGTTATCATTCCTTATGTTGTTATCTTATCAATATTAGCATTTGTGAAGAAGATGATCACTGATCCCAAGACTAGAGAGACCCGGCTTCACACGGTGGCAAGACTTACCAGGGGACAGAGCTTCGGTGTAAGTAATGGCATCATGTGAATCACTCAGCATGAAAGTCAATATTATACATATAGTTATTCTGCAATAACAAAACATGTATACCATTTTGTGAAGTAATCCGATGTGTTTTGTACTTATGTCGTATTTATCTTAATTATACGACAAATTGTATCATTTCCACTATCCGCGCAAATATTACAAGTTCCTATCAATACAGAAGTTAAATCTTTGAATACAAAATAGGATTTCTTTTTTAATTTTCACTTTATAATTGTTCATTGAAAGAATCACACCTTTACATTTGAATTTCAATATTGTTTTTCTTTATCTGCATATTGTTGTTTATTATTGTTATTATTGTTATTATTATTATTATTATTATTATTATTTTACAATTTTGCATAACATATTCCACAATGAATGATTAAATGCTGGCATATGAGAGTAAAGTGCTAAGATATCGAGTGTTAGTCAATAAAGAACATCTATTATACTAGCCTAAATAGAAATATTGGAGCAGGTGCCATTGAGGAATAAGCATCCCCTGCTGACCGATCACACCCGCCGTAATGCATGAAGTTTAGTTGTGTTTTAAAATATTGATCCCAAGTTTTAACCCCTGGGTGTCTAAGAAAAAGGACAGGAGAAAAAGGTCGAGTTACTTGTAAAAGAATGAAATACTCGAATAATGGGATGTGATAGGGTATAACTGGTGAATTTCCTGATTGGTTTCAAACTTTGAGTATGATCCCAGAGCGACGGACAATTTATATCATTTCAAATCAACATATACATTATAAATTGTTGCACATCATCTTTTTACGTAGCTACTATCGCATTGATTCATTATAACCCACATCTTGTATGTCTGATACTGTATGTTTATCACTGTATACTACAGTACTCTTGGGAGGATGGGGTAATGTATTTTTTCTTCAGTTTTGTTTTTCTTCATTCTAGTAAACTAGTAAAAGAAAGATGAGTAGAGATTTTCAAAGATTTGATAGATATAGAATATGAATTGAGTGATGTAGATGCAGAATTACAAAACCATTTCACAAGAAATATTTTTAAAGTACTTCAAGCTTCATATTTACTTTCTAGTGGCTCAAGAATAGTAATATCTTATTGTACTTTATTATTTATTGTTAAGTATGTGTAAATACTAGCTCTTTACATATCATATAGATTTTATCATCTCCTTTAGAGACATTTATAGACGCTTTGACCGATCCATAATGTGCAAACATTCCAAAGATATGAAAGTGATTTATGATAACATTATATTCAGAACTTCGTATGATATTTTTTTAATCATTGTGCTTAATAGTTAGTATTAGCAGCAGAATTTTTATTGATTACCATTTTAAAAATCTTTAATGTCACCATTTTAAAGGTATGCTTTTCACTAACAAATTATTAGTAACAATGTAATATAATGCTTGACTATTCCATGTATCACACTTAATGTTAAAATCAATTTTATGTTTATTCCAGATTTCCAATTTAATACTTATGTTTCTTGCTATGAAGCAATATTTACTTCAAAAAACGAACGATGGAAACAGTATATACACAATAGGCATGTATGTTTTTTAATTTTAATATTTCAACTATTTATACACTTCTTATAGGAAATTGGTCTAATCTTCAATACTCTTCGGACAGCCACAGTGGAAAGTGCTACGCCTATGGAACTCCTTGTCATCGGAAAAGATGATTTTCACAGAATATTTATGAATGATAGCCAAGATGAGGAAGCCGAACATGTCAAATTTCTCAGGTACGTTTTACTTTCAAAAATATCTTTATTTATATGAAGCACTTACAATAAGAAATGCAATATTACATATGTTTTATTAAGACACTATTTAACATTAAAAAAAATCATAGAATTTGACCTAATACTTTGAAAAATAATTGAGAATTTTATAATGAAGATAATTTTAAAAATTTCAGGCAAGTTCCTGTTATGAAAAATTGGCCAGTAGATAGTCTTCGTGATGAACCTGGCACCTGTATACTTCATTATTTTAAGTAAGTTGATGTTCAATTGTCACGGCTTTCCGTTTGAATTTCGTTTCACATTTTCAAATTTTATTTTGTTTGACATTTTCCATTTTTATTTTGTTTGGCATATTCCGTTTTATTTCTGTTTCAACTTTTATTCGGATATTATTACATTGGCTTCCATTTCTCTATGTTTGTCTATTCGTCTTATAACTACATTGTGATTTCTGCTCTGTATATTTAGTTCGTTTCCCATTCATATACATTATATATGATATAATGTTTTAATGCATGACTTAATATTTACTTCGAGCGAGTAAGTCTTATCATTTAACTCATTGAACAAATATATATGCAGGGAATGAGTGATACAGAAATAAATTTTATTGTTCTCTTAATGTGGATGGATAATATGTGTCATTATGATTTCGTTGATATATATATATATATATATATATATATATATATATATATATATATATATATATATATATATATATATATATATAGTCAGCATTTCATTTCGCCGCGCTATTTTTAAGATATTTAAGTCATTACCAATAATGTTCATGAAATAAATTTCTCAACTTGTATCATTAAGATATAGTTCTAGATGATGAACATATCTGTATTTTGTACTTTCAATGTTTCATTCGTAGAAGAGGACAGCTAGTATCTGAGAATGGAAAAACAAGTGAATGGCTTTATTTCATCAAGTCGGTATGTTATTTGATTACACCAAATCATCAAAACATTGTATTGTCTAATATGGCATAATAATTTTCTAATATTGTAGATGGTAAAGTTACAAAATTAAAATTTGTGTTTGATAGTATTGGGTTCCTTTTCCAAGATAAGTATTATTTTTGATATGTTGACATGCAATGTCTTGCATTTGAAACAAATGTGAATAACAGAATTATGACATTGTTAAAGGGATCATGTGAGGTTTTGAAGAAGTTAAAGAATGTGAAAGCCAGGAAATCTGGACATATTCAACGAAAACCGGACCCAATGTCAGAAATTGTTTTACCTGCACTTGGCGGGCAACCAGGTATTTCATAATCTTGAACCTCCAAAACTAAAACTAATAATATTTTTCCAGCTTCATATCTTTTTCTATAATTTAGAATATTCAAGTTTATGTCAATTGATTTTGATAGGAATTTGCTTTTTTTTACAATTTTAAGCAGAGATGTTACATTCTTTTTTAATTTAAATCCAACTTTAATATAGAATCAAGCAAGGTGACTCGGTGTAATTAACTGGTAATAGATGTTTACTCATCTTTGTCACCAGACCGCATCATAGATTGGTAATCTGTACTTTCGTCCTATAATACGTTTGATTCTTTTGTGCACTGTAATTTTTATTCCCCTAGTCTTGTAGACCAAGGGCGCATATAGCGTTTAGGTTGTCCCCTGTCTGTCTATTTGTCATTCCATCCGTTCTGTCCCACTTTCAATAAAAGAGGTATAACATTGTAAATGTAAGTACCGGGGGATAATAGGGCTTTGATATTTCACATGTGTATTTCTTGAGGAAAAACCTTTCTTTTTTGTACAATGATATTTGACCTTCTGATATTGACCTTGGCATTTGAACTATATTTAGGAGAGAAAACTTTATGTTATAACTTTTGAATGCCAAGTGATAGAGCTGTAAAATTTGACATGAGCATATCTTGCGGGGATCCTTTTGTATTAGTACAAAACATTTTGACCTTGTGACCATGCCTTTGGAGTTTGACCTAAAATTAGGAAAAAGTAGTTCATACTATAATTTTTGAATAATACCTGATAGGAGTTTAATATTTCACATGCGTATTTCTTGTGATATGACCGTTCCGTCAGTACCATAATTTTTGACCTCTTGATCTCTACCGTGACCTTTGACCTTAATTTCAGAAACTTTAACATTGGTCATAACTTTTGGATCGTAGAGATAAGGCTTTCATATTTTACATGTGAATTTCTTGACACAAGATCTTTCCTTGGGTACAGCGATTTTTTATCTTGAGAACTTGGCCTTGACGTTTGCCTTACATTTCAAAAACTTTAACATTGGTCATAACTTCCGATTCGCAAAAGGTAAGGCTTTCATATTTCACATGAATGTTTCTAGTAACAAGACCTTTCCATCAGAACAATAATTTTTGACCTTATGACCTTGAAATGACTTTTGACATTTCAAAACTTTAACATTGGCTATTACTTATGAATTGTATGAGGTAGGGTTTTCATATTTTAAATGTGCATTTTAATGCGGTAGGGTGTAATCAAGATATAGGCCGTTGCAAAATTTAACTTATTTGGACTTTCTTGCCGCCGGGGGCATTCGTGTTTCACAAACAGATTTTTTATGTTTTTGTCGAATGAGTTTCTTTTATCGTTACATAACAGATAAATAGATTTTAGGAAATCTTTTTAATTATTAAGGATGTTTTGCTCATAACTGCATGTTCTGTTGTTGGTAATACAAGTGCATTTGTTAAACAAAAGAATATTTTAATGAGTTGATTATTAATGAATAAATTAACACGTAAAGTAACTCGGCAGTCGTTTGTTTTAAAAAGTTTTGGTCCAATAATCTATTACAATTCATGCCTTTGTAATTTAGTACATTTATCTGAGTAACCAATTGATCCTTAATTTTTATATAAAAGATCATTTATAAATTTGTAAATGTCGGTTCTTTAGATCTTTTATGTTCGTATTCCTGTGTGATTTGCTTGATTTGTCATACAGTTGAGTCAGGGGTTTTTCACTTTCTTCTATGAAACACAAGGGGAAAAGAAGTTTTCCATAGTATATGTCATTACTTTGTAATTTGTGTTTTGTGTTTGCGACGACTTCCTTGTTTTGTTTACTGTTCAAGGCCATGTTGTCGTGGAACACACCTTTTTAAGCGTTCATGAGTTCCTTATCGTTGAAGCAAGTCGAAAGTGAAAAGGTGAAAGTAGTGGTCAACATGCTTTAAACAATTTGTATGGATTTATTTATGCCCTCCAAAGCCTTTATCATTAATATCTAAAACATTATTTTCACAATATCAAAATTTGTTAATATTTATAGAACTGTGGTCATCTAATATGCTTTCTGGTCATCACACGTTCATCTTGAGATACATGTAAATGTGGATTAATACGGTATAGAAATACGCAAATTTACACATTTTTCTTATTCAAGGGATATGATATCTAAGCACATGAACTACGTTTTACGTTTAAGAGTTGCACTGATTGATTGATTGAATGAATGAATGATTGATTGATTTTTTTATTGATTGATTAACCAAACTATTGGATGTTTTATCTGAACTTCGTATTGGAAGAAGAAGAAGAAGAAGGAGAAGAATCAAATTCTTTTCTTTATTTATTTCATTTATGATACTTTAGATCCAAAGATAGATTGTGGACATTCACGAAAGCGGCACAGAATTTACATGAATACCGAGGTGTTTGAAGAAATGACAAAGTACTACGATTCATTAAAAAGGGTAAATTTAAATCAGTTTTTATTCGTAGCTATATTGGGGAGTGTGTTTAAATCATTTTTCATTCTTAGCTATAGCGAAGTGTGAACAATTTGCTTTGGATCACTTAACGATATATTTTACTGAGATTGAAGAATTCCGTAATAATTTAAGTGTATGTATCTAGAATGTTTATATTGTCAATAATTTTTAAGATATTGAAATAAATACAAAATACATTTTTAGATCAGTATCAATTGAAAAGTATTAATTCTAATTTAATTTTTATTTGAGTTTTCATAAAAATTAAATTTTTAAACTGTTTCTTTTGGATTTATGATTTACTGATTGAGCTTGTTTTGTCATCTCAGTACAAAATATCATTTAGCTTTGTTGATTGCTATTTCTTGATATTGTTGACGTTAGCATTCTGTAGCGTTTTTTACTATTGTTTTACAATTTTAGTTTCGTAGACTCGTTTTGCCAACTTTGAGATTTCATTTACTTTTCTTAGTAGTAGTATTCCTTTTTATTTGAAAACAAAAACAGATACTGACGAATGCAACAACGGTGTTGAACGACGAGGAGGGAGACACAACTTTACATTTACCTCCCCTCAGTAACAATGTATCTCACTGTCAAACAGAAATAAATAACAGTGATGGGAAGGAAAAAATTGTACCTGAACAGTCTGCCTTGACATGTCAAACAGGGAAGAAGTGCCAAACCTCTTCCTCCCATGACACTCTCCTGCGCATACCTCCAGTAACGTGTGACAAGAGCGATCACAAGACATTTGTATCGCAGAGTAAATTCAACATTGACCGATTCATGTGGCTGAAGAAATATCAATCACATTTTGTATGTAAAATTGTTTCAAGAAGTGTTTGTAGTTTAATACAGTTTTGGTAGATATTTGGCTTTGTTTGATAGGATTACTAGACGTAATATGTATATATAACTACGTTAATCTAATTTCAAATGAATTGAAGATATCTATTACATATATAATATATCATTACATGATTGTTTATTTTGTTGATATATCTCAATAAATTCAATGAAATCATACAAATAAAATAAAATGTATATATGAAGATATAAAATAAGATATTTAATTTCTAAATAAATTGTTAAATTTCTGCAATAATTTAAGATGTACATCGGTCAACCTAACATTTAATCTTCCTTATTTCATCCTTAAGATGCTACCAACCCAAGCGATGTTGAAGGCTGAGACACCTCCAGACAAGACTGTATACAACTCTGAGGATGACTCAAATGCACGAAACCAAAGTGTGTTCGTCAAGGTGGAGTTGCTACAAGCGAAAGATGTATTTGTAAGAATATATATATTCTGTTTGCCATTCTATGTCATATTTGCATTTAACTGTTTATATCATTACTTATTAACTGCATAATAGTATGGTATGCATTCATTCAAATACTACAATGCTCTTAACAGTTCATAAACTTTAACCATCAGGTTTTGCATCATTTATCTTCAAAAATCACTGTTCTCTGAATTTTTCTTTTATTTAGATCTTAATAGATACTTTTGGTAGTTTGAATTCATTTAATAGCTAAATACTAATTTACACACAGGTAATTTATTATATATTTATCTCAGTACCCTTCATTTCAGTACATAGGTAATAAATATGTGAGTTAATGTCTCTGGAATCTATCAAACGTGTAGTCATTGCGAAAGTATAGTCATGCGATATATAAGAGATTGACTTTTTTATTTCATTGAACTAATCACTAAAATGTGTTTATATTTAGGGTATTAACACACTGACAGGTTGGGGAAGTGAGGAAATGGATGATATGCTGAAAGACGCACCCTCTACATGTCTTGTAAGAAAAACTTTATGTATTTCTCAGCTCAGTGTATTTCACTTATCACATTTAATGTGATTCATTCACGAACACTCAGATGACCCAAAGTTATATATTATACACCTCGGGATTTATCGTCAGTTTCTAAAATAAAATCTTCTTTATAGATATTTGTTTTACTATGATCTTTGCCTAAAGTAAGAAAATAATTTAAAAGAATATTTTGTCTATATATTCAAATATATATTCAGATGCTGATAGTCATATATTTACATTAATATTTGTAATACATACCTAAAATTTGCTTTGTCAATTTCGATAAAACCAAAATCATAACCCAAAATACTTTATGTAAAACTCAAAGCACCTGGTGAACTCTATGGAAGTTCTATAGTGATGGTGACTGGAAGCATAATGTAACATATGAAAAATGGAATCTATTGTATATTCAGTCTGATTAAAACCATATCTTTATTCCGTTTTTCTATTGTCCCATTACGAATAATGTTCACCAGAACATGACCCCTTACGGGGTTTCGCCAGATCTTTATCCGCAATGGGACAAATAGAGAAGGGGAATAAAGATATGGTTATAATCAGATTGTTATACATTAATATAAATTAAATACATTTGTTGAGATATGATATAGCGCTAGATTGGTATCATCGTAATGTATCATATCTTGCATGTTCGATGGATACTTATCCATGGAATTCATTTTGGCTTTCACATTAGATTGAAATTTCAAAATATGTTCAGAGAACATTTTATTACAGATGTCAATTGTCTGTTATCTGAGAGCACTTAGAAAACATAGAATGTAAAATTCTCTCAAGGCCAGGAAATGCATGTTGTATAGCTTGTTGAAAACGATGCTTACTTTTGAACAATATATTTATTTTACATTAGGTCAGCAAAGGAGCAGAAATAGTTATGCTGTCAAAGAAAGTGTTTCTGATGCATTTAACGGAGAAAGTGCGGAATCACTTGCGAGAAGTGGTCCGACCCTACCCGCAGGAGCGCAAAATGCAGGAAAATTTTCAGAACATGTTGGATTGGGATAATTATAAATCTACCATCTTAGGGGATGTATTGAGTAAACATGTGACAACGGAACCCACCATAGAAGTCCATTGATATATTCTGATATAGTATATATTATAAATTTATGCTGCTACATATTATTAAAAAGACAGAACAATGTCAAAGAAACGTTTGATGAATATGTTTACAGCACCAAATGGCATAATATTTTGTTTTGTTACAATAGAATGTATTTTATGTACCCTATGAATCAAGTCAGTAAATCAGCAACTTCGTCATATTAACCACTTTTTCGTTCATTGGATTTTTGTTTGTTTGTTGTTTTAACCTCACATTAAGTAACCCGAGCCTATACACTGTGCACTGGTGAGTAGTGTTTACTGCTCGAAAATTCGAGAATGCATCCAAAAACATGTGCATGTTTACGAACATATTCGGCTGCTGACGTCTGATCCATGATATAGTAGATAATCATTATTTTTTATATTATGGGTATATTTATATGAATTCCTTAGTTCACAAATGCAATCAAAGGCGTTTTATTTAAAAGGAATATTATCACACTTTTAAAGGTGTGAAATATAAGTGATTATACAGTGATGTCTTGAGATGTATGACTGTATTTAAGAATTTCGTAGTATTGCGTTTCAGTGTGTTTATTTTATTTTTAATTTGTGTCAAACTGCAATTATCTTTTCGTGTCAGATGATAAGTAACATGTAAAGCGTTGTATTTTTTTGTGATCACGAATTGTTTCTTTGTTTTCTCTTGGATCTTGGATTTTTGAATAGATATTTACGAAGTTGAAACATTTAGCAGCTGGTTTTTTGTTCTATTCTGGGTTCATTAATTTTCCAATTTTGTTTTGAAAATACACAATTGATGTAGATTTTGTTACATTTATGATTATAAAAAAGAATGGCATATATGAGAATTGCATGCATAGCTGAATATTCAATATGATTTAAAAATGGTTATTAAACTATTTATACTGGTAATACTTTTATATTACTTTGTTGGCTTTTATTTGCCTGTCATTAAAGTACCGAGATTTTTCACGTACCACGTGATATTTAATTCATGTTATAGTTACTCAGAATTTCGATGTTCCGTGTTTCATATGTGTCTTGGATTTATTTTGATGTCAGTCATCATAGACACGCTTTCAGTGCTTTAATTTGACCTTAAAAAACTGACGTATGGAATAATACTTTCTTATTCCAATGACAAATTTGATTTGTAGTTATTTGTACTCATTAGTACGATCCGCCTACAGAATTGCAACCTGATACAAACAATAACAATTTAGAACCTTTGTATACTACTGTGAAATACAAAGATAGCGTGTACTGTCACACAGTAATGTACCATGTTGGACTCCTTGATGCCAAAATTTAGAAAATTTTACGTTACTGCACGATTATTTCACGTGTATATATAGTGACGGCATCTGACTGAAACATTGCAAAGAAATATATACCTTTGCAACGGATCTACTTGAAGCAGATGTCAAATCAATTATTCGTATTATGGTCAGATTATTTCTATTATGGTCAGATTTCAAGAATGTCAAATGACATTTTGGGATATGATCATACAAACTAAGCATTTTGATTTTTTTTTACTATACTTGGTTTGACATTATATGTATACTTAATACATTTGTTCACGTGCACTTCCAATTTTATGTTCAACAGCATTTCATACCGTAAATTGGAAATTTTGATTAAGTGACCTTGTCTCCTACATGTGCTCATGTATATATATATAAAGCACAAATACAATCAGTGAAACACCTAGGAGTACTATGGACCTGTAGAAAATAAATTCGTTCCCCGACTGGGACTCGAACCCACGACCTATGGTACCGACTTACCTAGCTGTCATGCATCCGACCGTCTAACCGACTGAGCTACCCGAGCTCCACAAAAATAGAACTTTAATAGGCAATCATTAGCTATGCATGGCAACACGGCCGCGGAAAGTGAAGGGATTTACCACACAAACGTAGGCGGATCCTTTGAAAGAATACAATCACTGCAACAGAAATACATATATAAAGCAAAAATAGAAACAGTGAAACACCCGGGAGTACTATGGCCCTCGGATCTCCGAAGAAATACCTGCAGAAAATAGAGACAAATAGACAAACATATGAAGCACAAATACACTACAGTTAACAAGGCACCCTATATTTCACTTTTATTCGTTCCCCGACTGGGACTCGAACCCACGACCTATGGTACCGACTCACCTAGCTGTCATGCATCCGACCGTCTAACCGACTGAGCTACCCCAGCTCCACAAAAATAGAGCTTTAATAGCCAATCATTAGCTAATCGCATGCACGGCCGCAATCGGAACACCGTCGCCATTTTTTACAAAAATAGACTCGAAAGCCCCACAGCGCAGCGATATATACCAAATCGCTTCTATTCTTCGGCTTTCCTCGTAGGAGCACAATGCAAAATGAGGCGAGAAAAAGTTCATAGGATTGTTTTTGTAATATAGGATATAAGAAGTCCAATATGAAATGTAACACCCGTTTTGATTAATATTATACAATTGTAACGGCAATTCAGTAATCTTAGCGAATTTCAAAATTTTTCAAAATGTTAGAACACTGCAAACGAATCAGAGGAAACTCGAAGTGACATTTAACCAGTGCACGTGCGTAGACTCCGCCATGAAAAAGCATACTAGTTCACCCATTCATAGAGATACAAATAAAGACAAAAGCAGGCAATGGACATAATTGCTTATTTTCGTGCAAACATGACAGGCATGATGATCATGGCCATGTGTGTTTTTACATAACAACTGGAAGTAATCCCAATGGCTGACTACGTAGTACGTACGAGTCGTATTTGCGTACGGAAATGGACGAGTTGTTACGATTGGCACGGCCGCGGAAAGTGAAGGGATTTACCCGACGTAAACGCAGGCGGATCCTCTGAAAGGATACAATCAGTGAAAAAGAAATAAACATATAAAGCATAAAGAGAATCAGTGAAACACCTGGAAGTACTATGGACCTTGGATCTCCGAAGAAATACTTGCTAGGTGATTCGGTACCATAGGTCGTGGGTTCGAGTCCCAGACGGGGAACGAATATAAGTGAAATATAGGGTGCCTTGTTAGCTGTAGTGTCTGTGTGCTTTATATGTTTGTCAAACTTGTCTTTATTTTCTACAGGTAAAAATGTATATGTATTTATTTCCTGAATTTGAATATATGTTGCAGGACTTTTGCCATGGGCGTTGTATGCATTCAGGGGGCGCATACCCCTCACGGGCATTTGGTATCACCTTAGTTTAACGGAATATGACATTGTACACGATATTGTCCCTTTATTCCATGGAATTCGAAATGTGGTTAACCCTTCGGTACTGCTTCTTTGTTTACTTTTGTACCTTTGATCAAGATCATAATACCTCAACACTAGTATTCGGTTTGCTCTTCTAAATTTTAAAAATCACAGAATACAGAGAGTATATATTCCATCAAACTTCTCAAAGTTCATAGTATTTTCCAATTTCGTTTAGTTTATAAAACATTATTTAGGTAAAATTGTTGAGACTGCCTTAAACTTTACGATGAAGAAATCGAAGTGGTGCCGCAGTGAATATGTCAATAATGTGGTTCAATGCCTATTTCTGGATTATCTGCCACATTATAAATTTCAGCAAACTGTTCAAAAAACATACACATTCATTTGAATAGAGAGATTTGAACTTTGGGAATATCAGATGTAATATAAGTATAATTCGGTAAACATCGCTACCCACATAGGTAATAAAGGGTATAGTAGAAAACCCCCCACCTCAGTTTTGTTGCAAATGGCAAATGTGATAGTTTTAAGATTGTCTATATACATTTTACTCAAGGATTTAATGAATGGTTTGGATCAACTTAGTTGACTGTAGATCATTTTACTTATACATGTATCTGAACTCCTTACTAAGAGACTGCAGTCCTTTGTGTCACGAGCTGCAAGTTAGAAGGTGGGCGCCCGTAAACCGGTTAACCACAATTGACTGATCGTCAAATGCCCGACATCGCACCTTTTGGCACACTTTTTCATTATGGCGTCATAAATAAATGGCCCGTCAAAGATGGTTTTAACGGTGACGTGAAACTACGTAATGGGCGTGGTTAAAGTTGGATCTGGCGATCCCTCAATTGAGTGACGTTTGTTACTTAAATTGACCGTCCTAAGTCGGTATCGTAATTGCAGTACAGTTGTATATTTTGTTATGTCGTTTTCTGTGTTTTTACTATTATCATGTTTATGTACATGTCCTTGGTGATTTGTGTCATAGAGCTTGGTCAGATGTCTTCTGTTTTCTCTTGTGCATAGCCTGAACGAAAACTGACAAGTGTCTTGCAAATTCCCGTCACAATTCAATGATACTCGTTATTTTACTACGTATTGATTTCATATTAATTCTAATGATAAGTGTAGAAAAATTGTCAACACTTTCAAAACACAGATTTATGTTACTACAACTTGAATACCATATTTATAGATTAGAAACGTGTTCTTATATGGCAGACAGAAAATTAATGACTGACAAGATGGCACAAAGAGGACGTCACTGTACTATATAATTTCTCGTTAGATCGGCGTGTAAAAACTGGCATGCGCGTCTTATATTTCTACTTAAAATTTTTCAGATTAAATGAATAGATTAACAAATATCAACTTTCTTAGAAAGATATAATTAGGTCATGGTACGTATTTGTATGACAAAATGACATTTTTGCAGTGTATGAAAAAATAAAAACATACTGAGATGCACGGCACTTTGCAGCACTGTTTTGTAAAAACGTTATATAATGGACTTTTTGCGGTCCATTTTATTCATTTAGATGGCAACGAATCCTTGAAGGAGGAAAATACTACATACAATACAAAACGGAATGCATATGATGATATCAATATCAGGTCAGTGTCGTAGGAGCAATCATTACACAATTAGTGCTAATGGATTTTCTATAATGAAAACTTTGTATTTATGTTATCTTTTATGTTTTTAATAATCTCATCGCTTGTCCAAACTTCTTTTTAATCCTTCTGGGTGTGGGGTTTCGGCTTGTTACCACCTTTTCTGTCAAAGTATTTTCACTTTTTATTTCCATATTTTGGGATTCGTCGACCGTGGATTCTTCTTGTTTTTCCTGTTCTGTGATCGCTTCTTCCTCTTCTTGTTTTTTCTTTGATTTTAACTCTTTTGTTTGAGGTAGAAGCTGACACTGTGCTGGGTCACCGTGTAGTCTCTTGTATTCTTTCTCTTTCATAGAACGAAAACTTTGTTGACGCTTTGTCATTTCTGCTTCATCGTCTCCTGTTATTGTCTGAAAAACAGAACATTAAATTAATGAAGCATTTGTCAAAATACATAGTATATTATCGAAGATTTAAGCACGTTTTTTTAATATATGAACTCAATCTGTATGTGTCAATTTTCTTAAATTGCATTCCAGGGTATGCTTTTTCACTTACATAGCACTATTTAAAAAAAACACAAACTGAAAATTGATAAAATTGTTGTTGTTGTTGTTGCTGCTGCTGCTGCTGTTGCTGTTGTTGTAGATCTTCCATCCTATATCCAAATAAAATGTTCCACCTAGAGGAGTGGCATTAGCGCTTATGTCCGGCCGTGATTTAAATGTATAAACACATGGGTTGCTTCACATATAAAGTGTTCCATTGTGCATTGGTTACACTACAGTTCAAAGCATAGTAATTCTTGTTCTCACAGAGACCAATGTTAAATTACTAAACTTCAGCAAGATTTATACAACTTTCTGTATTCTAACTTTCAAATTTTCATAGTTTTACTATAGATAATCCACTTTTATTTAAATAAAAACTTGCTTGAAGATCCCCCCACGAAAAAAGGATAAACACTTTATATTTTACATGGTAGTGCTGACAAAGAAAAAAAAACACACACACACACACACAAACTGATCCTGTACTCGTCAACGCTAAGACTTTAGTACGTGAACGAAAGTATCTACGAATGTTGTAGATTGTTGGTATTCTATATGTTACATGTGACGTCAATATTTTTGTAAATGTATTTGTGATTATCTTACGGACTTGTGTACTTATCATGTAATCAACAGTACTCAACAATACGTTTTATCGATTGATAAATATACCTTGTATATGAGCAAAGTGGTAAACATCTCATCTCCCACCTCAAATCTAGCACAAACTTTCACGTCGGTCCCTTTTGGTCCGGTCATTACAGTCCCTTCCCACCTATTGGGTTTCACCTGCTCGAGATGGTTCCAACCTTTTCCGGTTACTACGGCAACATCCTGAGCATTCCGTATAAAGTATGAAAAGTTCACCTCTGATTTAGCAACTATCATGGAGTGCACAGGAAATATTACGCGGAAATATATTGCACTTGCTTCAGCATGCTTCTGTACATACGGACACCACTTTGTTGAGGGGATATCGGACTGGATTAATACATTGTATAGAGGCAGCAACCCTCCGTTTTCATTGACGATACTAATAGACAGTAAAAAATGACCAGAGCGAGGAGGATTTACACACAATACAAGGTTCTTTTTGCGAATGTGCCAATTCACAAAGTTATCCACGTCCATTAATCGCTCTGTCAAATACTTCATTGATGTAACAATTCTATGGGAAGAGGCTGTTTTCATTTGGAATTCTAGAACAGTTTCATCCATTAATGCAATATAACAAATCGGCTGAAATAGCGGTACAAGTCCCATTGAGAGTCCATCCCTTGTCAGCCCGGTCTGTGACACTCTGTCCGGAAAGTTGGCTGTAAGAGGTTGCGACGAATTTTTCCTATTGAAATTTATTCTGTATGAACATATTGGGCTATTACCATGCTCTGTACTCTCTGTCCGTATTTGATAAATATCTAAAATGCACCTGAGTGTCCCTGGCGTGTTAATTTTGATTTGCAATTTTTCATTTTCAGTCCAGAATAACACTCGTCCATTGAAATTGCTTCCTTTTGCATCCGTCAAAGTAACACTAAACTCCGTTTCTTGCTTCTCCTTTTCGAACGACAAATCCAATAAATCCTTGTCACAGTCGATCTCGCTTTGCTTATGTGACAAAGGTTTAAGTCCTGATAATAATGTGTCGTCTGCTGGCCCCCAGTGTTGCCGACCGGAAGAAGATGGTGTAAGAGCATCCTTGGAAGAAGAGTTTGCTTTCGATACTTCCAGATCATACGTACATACTAACACATATTCTGCATGCTTCGATTGCAAGTCTGCGGCGAAGATGTTGAGGGTGTAATTTCCTTTTTTCTTAAGATATACTTGCAAAGTCACTGATTTAATCAAAATATCAGCTTCCAGATCGACAAATCCCACATCTCTTTGAATTACACTTTTCTTTTCGTTCAGTACATCTGCTGCAAACATATAGTATTTGTCAGAGGGGTAGCTGAAGGTCACAATGAGAGGACCACCATTGCACTTTATTACTCGAGCGGTTTTTAATTGCACGGAAATTCCCATGTGAAAGAAGAACGGAGTAACTGGTACATGTTGTTCCCATTCCTGATCTGAGACGCTTCGACACAATAGTTGCCAATAGGTTTCTTTTGGAAAATGTGATGAAAGGAACTTTGTCACGTCTGCCATGAAATAAAAATCTTTTAACACGTTGCTTATGTATTGTATTCTACCATCTTTAATTTCCATTAGTGGAACCTTTCTTCCTAGGGATGGCATAAAGTTTACAAATGAGTTAATTGCAGGTAGAGTTGCATCTACGAATCGCCATTGTCCCTTCACTAAGGCAGCACACCATGCTGTCCCAAGCGTTTTCGGTGAAGGTATATGTTCAGAGAACGTCTTTCTTTTGCCTTCAATGACAGCACACTGAACTCCACAGAACCTTAAACACACCGATATACATCTTAATATGAGAAATATTATAAAATAAGTGTATTAAGTTATCTGTTTTCAAATTGTCTGCTTATCCAGTTCAAATGTCTCTACTGAGGTCAATGTACTGTGATGTAAAGAAATGTTGAGTATTTATTATAATTATATTATCTGTTTTGAATAATTTTACATTTACGTTCAGTTTCACAATCAGAATCAGGCTGTCCATTGATGTCCATCCTAGAACGTTGTTATGTCTCACCGTGGAACAACACGGTTTACTTTTTGTATTTCACACTTATTAATTTATCTAATTTGTAGAATGTTTTTAAGTTATGTTAATGATAACAATGTTCAGACATATATGTCTCTGACACCAAGTATTAATACTTACATGCAAAGTCTACTGAATAAAACTGCTCGGAAATTCTCTTTCTTAGCACCACGCATCTTGGATATAAGTGACTCCTCGGGAATATTGAATGCATTATCTGTTACCCATCTATAAACAGTTCGGACTTTGAACGCCTCATCTTTGTTGCGTTTCAAATCATTCAATGCTAATAAAAGTCCGGAAAAACTGCTTTTTACCTGTAATGAATTACATATGGAAAAGGCTATTTATGCAACTTCTCTTGAAATACTGTGTCTGTATCTTAATAACTTTTAAATTGCTTATACTTATTTCCTGCACCTTATGTCTCTTCAGAACAATTATATAGATGAGAAATATATTTTTCAAAATTCCATAGGATTTATTTATTATTATCATTTATTTATTTATTTATCTATTTATCTCAAAATCTAAAAGTTTGTCTTTGTGTAAATGTTGATTATGCGACTTCCGCTACACTTACTGCACATGTATTTAGCTTTAATTTGAAAAACAGTCCACTATGGCGGTAATATCAATAATCCTGACATACATGTACAATGTTTATTTCTACACTTATATTGTCGATTGACATTTTAGATAAAAGTCTAAAGAAAGTGTTTGGAAATAAAATCATTAGCAATTAAAGTGTCGCCATGCTGTATTACACACGTGATAATTATTATCATTTACATATATACATTTACATTTTTATGATACCTGTAATCAGGGATGTAGATTATTACAGGTTGATCTATATTTCATTGGAGCATGGTTGTGCATGATAATGTACCTTTATATCCTTCACGTCGTCCCCATAATCATTCACTACGCTCTTCCACTCCGGGTTCATGTACGGAAATGGTAAGTTCATTCCGTTTTCTCTGGGAGGTCTTATATTGAAATGTCGTATCAGTGCCTGAGCTTTATCTAACATATCTATTGTAGGTACACACTGGTAGTATCCACGCTTTGTGATGTATGCATGAATTGGTTCAAACAACTCTATAGCTAAACTAAAGTCAAAAGGTTTATCCTTTTGCTTTTTCAGTAACTGGAAGAACTCGTTTCTTGCAGGTTTCGCTGTTTCCTCGTCTTCCGAATCCAGTTCCTCGTCAATTCCACTGTCTCTATCATTTTCCTTCAGTTCGGGATCCCCGTCATCTAAATTGAGATTGTTCACGTCTTCGGCATTTGATTTTATTTCCTCTACAATTGATTCGTTGTCATCGTCGTCTTCGTTATCATCAAAGTCTTCCACTACAGGTTTTTGTACTGGTTCTGGCTTCGGCTCCGGTTCTGGTTCCTGTTCTGGTTCAGGTTCCTGCTCTGATTCTGGTTCCTGTTCCGGTTCTGGTTCCTGTTCTTGCTCAGAGTCCTTTTCAGGTTCAGGCTCAGCTTCCGTTTGGACAACATTTTCGTCCGTAGTTTCTTCGATCTTAAGTTCTTCTGGTTCATTAACTTCATCTATTTCTAGTTCATCAGCTTCTGCAGCCTCGTTCTGCTCCTCCGCCACATTATCATCATTCACATCTGATTGCTCATCAGTGTCATCTGATTGTGGCACCTGAGGTTCAGTATTTACAACTTCTAGTTCTGCGGGTGTAGGCTCTTTCGAAAAATCAAATGTCAGTGGTTTGTTATTACGAAAAAAGCTTGAATAAGAGTCATCCGAAAGGAAGAGGGTGTTCGGGGGAGCCACACTCGGAACAAAGTCATCATGAAACTGATGGAAAAAGTCGTCGTTAATATCATTCTCTTTGTCTTCAATTACCTATAAATCAAAATACGAAATTACAAATAAAAGTACTTAATTACTGCACTAAATTATATATCATATCCAAGTTGCTACAACGTTATCTATCGATTAAGCTAACGAGTGTTGAAAATTCAATAGGCTATTATCAAGTAACCGGAAAGGACCGGACTACGGACAACTGATTGTTACGTCATACTTGATAGAAGCACTAACATTATGTATCCAAAGATAAGATCATAACGTCATAAAATATCGCGAAAGTATGCAATGCCCGTAGTTTGGATATAACTCGGACATAGTCTATTGAAATGAAATCATCATGTCCAAATTAAGGAATGTTTTGTGCACAAAATACATTTAGCAACTCAATCATAGCATGACTTTACATAATTTTGGATTTTCTTTTATTATATTTTAAAATACTGGACTGACCAGTGTTTGCAAATATACCAATATGTTATACGTGTGTATTTGAAAAATTGATGTTTTGATTTGCATATAGTGATCTCACTACCATTACAGAACTTTCAAATAACACTTTGATTACATCCACTTGTTTTGCCAATAACAAAAAAAAAAAAAACAAAAAAAAAAACAAAAAAAAACAAAAAAAAAATTTGTACTTGCATTTCATAGATTTCTATAAATCAAAATAGAAATAGTAACGTAATAAAGTTGATTTGATTTGACTTTAACCATCTGGATTCTTAATGTTATGCATTTTGTTGTTTTGTTCTTACATACAATGATTTTAGGATGAACTTTTTGACAAAGGGTTTATAATTATGAAGAAACGTGATTCCTTACAGCGTCTGTTTCTTTGGGAGTATCAATACGCGGTACAGAGTCTATCCGTGGCTTCTCGATCTCTTGTACGGGTCCGATATCAAAAACCTGAAATACAAATTATGACTGTATTAGAATAAATGTTATCCTACTTCTGTAAATATGTGTATTTGTGATTATATTCATTTAAAAAGGGAACGTACCGCTTCAATAAAAAGATAATTATTTTTGTTCGGAACTCCTATTGATCAAGGATCTGAGCTCGGCTTACAGACGGGCAGAGCACGATTTACTTATGTTGGTGTCGCCTTACATACTTTTGCTAGCAACATATTATTCTACAGCCTTTCGTGTGTAATAAAAGTTTTATGACCTCTCTTCTGAGAAACCTGTTGATCTTTGTTCTCTATGTGGAGGATTATTTATAAATTCTTTAATGTGCGTCCTTTGATTATGCTGCTTTTGCGGTGAGTGGGAAGGTTGGTGCCCGTAAACCCGTTAACCACACCAATTGAATGACGTTTGTTACTTTAGCTGACCGTCGGTATCGTAACCGCAGCACAATCGAATATTTTTGTAATGTCGTTTTTCAGTGTATATTTTACTGTTGTCATTTTTTTGTGCATGTCCTTGGTGATTTTTATCATACAGCTTTGTCAGATGTCTTCAGTTTCTCTTTTACCTCTAACGACATTTGGGGGTGGGAGGCTTGGTGTAGTGGTTAAGCGCTTGTCTTGAGGCACCGACGATCGGGGTTCAATTCCCAGGTTGTGCCACTATGTTTATAAGAAATAGACAACCTCCTGCTTCCATGTCGCGATATATAAGTGACCAACCAACCAATCAACTAACGACATTTTAGTCTAGAAACATTACATTGAGTAAACGATAACTTCAACTTAATGAAATCTTATAGATAGTATACCTTCTACTTTGCATGTGGTTTGAAATGGATAGGCGGATCTAGAAATTTTTGAAAGGGGGTTGTAGCCTCCCATGACTAATGTTTTGCACTATTCGGTCCGGAAAGGTTGGAGAGGGTGCATCCTTAAAAATTGTCGAAAATTACCTTTTTGTGGTAAAAATTTCCGACCAAGGGGAGGGGAAGTTGTAGCCCCTGCAATCCCCCTCTAAATCCGCCAATGAAATGTATGTTATTCCATGAAAATATAACGTTGCCAATAAATCCATGCATAACATAGGTTTCAACATCAAGATTGACTTTGTTACAAATATAAAATAAAAAAAAACCATATAATCGTAAGCATTAAAAGCAATTTGTTAGTTCATGTTTACAACGTTTATTCGCGCAGGAAGGGGAGAGGACATGTTTGACAGTCATCCACAAAAAGTAAAACAAACAAAAATGTAATAAAAATTAAAACAAGAGGCCCAAGTGGGCCTATATCGCTCACCTGAGTACCTATATTATCAGTCATGCATGAAGGAAAAATTCATTTATTTTTGCATTAATGTGACCAAGTCAACACAGATGTTGAAAATATGTCAAATTTTATTTCAGGCTAGAATAAAAAACAACACTTTTTTGCACATCCATTCAGGTGATTTTGATATTAAGCATTTCCTTTGTCTCTGCAAGAAGTCATTCAGGGCAACAAGTTAGTCATTTTCTTTAGGTGGGGCCTTTTGTTGACTGATTTCAAGTCTGGGTCATGAACAACAATTGTTTCAAATATTGTCCAGATCTAACTTAAAATTGCCTAATTTCATATGTTGAGTGTTGAGAAACATCTAAAAACTTATTTAGATGTGTAAAGAAATGAAAAAAAAAATTTGACCACAGCTGGATTTGAACCGCTACTCTCCATATTTCAATTACCAAGTGGTATATGTACTATTGTGAGAACTGCTTTTTAGACATGGTGGCATTATCTGTTAACCAATTTGGATGAAATTTACCAAATTGATAGAGGACTTTTAGTACTTCATGTATTCCATGTTTCATTAAAATCTTTCATGTGGTATAACAGCAGAAGTGAAAAATGTGATTGAATTGTTCCTATACACCCTCATTTGGAAGTCTTAAAAAATTCATAGAAAATCCAAAAATTGCGATATTGACAAAATTCTTTCAAAGTAACAATCCTTACCATAATTATGATCACAATAGTCCATAAGAAATCATCATTATCAATTAACTAGGAAATAAGACACTTTTTTCTGCATTGAATCACCAAGTCCAAAGAAATGTCGAAAAAAATTCTAAAATTTGATTTTGGAAGGGAACCAAAATGACAATACATCTTCACTCATCCCTCTAGATCATTTCTATGCATTCTGTTTGTCTCTGTATACAGCCCGTATGAAAAAGAATATTGTTAAACGAGGGAACTCTTTTGTGACCTACTCTTGACTATGGTGGCGCCACCTGTAAAGAGGTCTGGACGAAAACAACAGAATTTGAAGAGGATCATAAGTGACTTATTTCTACCAAGATTTATTAAAATCCTTCAAACAGTTTTGTAGAAAAAGTTGAAAATGTGAAAAATGGCCAACCCCCCCCCCCCCCCCCTTTTTTTTTTTTGGAAGTCTTAAACGTAAAATTCCTAATTTCATATGTTGAGTGTTGAGAAACATCTAAAAACTTATTTAGATGTGTAAAAAAAAAAAAAAAAAATTTTTGACCACAGCTGGATTTGAACTGCTACTCTCCATATTTCAATTACCTAGTGGTATATGTACCATTGTGAGACCTACTTTTAGACATGGTGGCATTATCTGTTAACCAATTTGGATGATCCGCACAAAAAACAAAACCTTTGAAAAGGACTATGAGTACTTGCATCCTACCCAGTTTTATCACAATCCTTCAAGTTGTTCTGTAGATCAAGTTGAAGATATGAAAAATTGTCCCCCCCCCCCTTTTCTTGGAAGTCTTAAAAAATTCATAAAAAATTCAAAAATCGAGATATTGAAAAAATTCCTTCACACCAGCATTCCTTACCATAGAAATGATTAAATGAAACCAAATGAATGCATCAATGTTTACTAAAAGAAAATAATAACTCTTTAATGCATTAAAATAACAAAGTCCAAAATAAAAATGAAAAAACGTCAAAAATTTTATTTCGGAATGGAACCAAAAATAACAACACTTCTTCACACATCCCTCTAGATCATTCCTATGCATTCGGTTAGTCTCTGTATGCCCCCGGTCTGAAGAAAAAGTTTGTCAAAGTAGGGTACCCTCTTTGACCTACTTTTGCCTGTGGTGGCGCCACCTATTGATGGATCCTGACAAAGATGACCACATTTGTCGGGGACCTTGAGTACTTGATGCATGCCAAGTTTCATTGAATTCCAGCAAGTGGTTCTGAAGAAAAAGTTCAAACTGTGAAATGTTTACACCAATTGTCCCACCCCCCTTTTTCTTGAAAGTCTTAGAAAATTCATAAAAAATCCAAAAAATGAAATATTGAAAAAATTTCTTCGCAGTAGTATTTCTCATCATAAAAATGATCAAATTAAACCAAATTAATGCATCAATGTTTACTAAAAGACAAAAATACTTCTTTTCTGCATTAAAATTACAAAGTCCAAAAAAACGTAAAAAAAACGTCAAAAATTATTTATCGGATTTCAACGATATGAACAAACTTTAGACATACATCCTTCTAGATCACTCAGATGCCATTAGTTTTATAGTCCATTTACTGGTTCTGGAGAAGAAGATTTTCAAAGAGGGGTACCCTCTGAGATCTATTTTTAGCAATGGTGGCGCCACCTATTGAGGGATTTATATGAAATGAACAAACTTGGTAGAGGACCCCTAGTACTTCATCCACACCAAATTTCATGCAAATCCTTTAAGCGGTTCTGAAGAAGAAGTTGAAAATGTGAAAAGTTTACGGACGGACGACGGACGACAGACGACGGACGACGGACGACGGACGGACGACGGACGAAGAGTGATGCCAATAGCTCACTTGAGCCTTTGGCTCAGGTGAGCTAAAAAAAATAAACGGACAAAAACAACCAAAATCAAAACAACTAAACAAGACATCCAAAACAATAGTGAAAAGAAATCAATGGAATTTTCAATGTCGGGTCGTATAAGAGACTTTGTTATCGGTTCTGTATATGCTGGATCCAAAGTTCACATATGAAAAAAAAAATCCCTCGTGAGTAGACGTAATTATGTGATTATGTAAAGGACTTGGGAATTAAACAACACCGTCAAATCCTCTTTTGCTTACGTTTTATATATTTGAGCGGTTAAGATGTGATACAATGCAGACTTTATGAATATAAGTTAATAAGTCGTTAAATTCACCAAGGTTTGAGTACAAGGCAATGTGTATCACATGTAACACTTTGTATTACTTATTTTCTAAGTAGAGTAGAGTGTATTGATTGTATTGTTTATTAATCATAAGCTGTACAGCTTATAGACAGATACATGCAATATAGTTAATCAACGTAAATATAATAATATACATGGTCAAGTCTAAGAGAAGGTAAATTGAGAGATGGAATCAGAATGCACACATACATACATATACATACATATACACATACACATACACACACACACATATATATATATACATATACATATATATACACATACACATACACATACACAACTACATATACATACAACGGCATGAATTTTGTCATTAAATTTTGTATGCGCATACTCAAATATAATAAAGTATAAATTGTATTAGAAATCAAACATATATCATATATCATATTATATATAAATATATAAAAGGTTACAAAATAGTTAACAATGCTCACTTCTTAATTTGGAGGCTTGCGTAAGAAATTTTCCTAAACCGCATACATTTGAGGTGCTGAGTAATTGTACTAATTTATAGACAGAGGGCCGGGTTTAATAGTATTTCTTTAAAAAAATTTTTGTCGGAATGGTTTGTACAAGGGACATTTCAGTATAAAATGGAATTCGTCTTCTATTTCTGTTGAATCTTTACATACAGGGCATATTCGCTTTTAGAGAGGAATGTTTTTAAAACGACCAGTTTCAACCATGAGAGTATGGGCAGACAAGCGGAATTTACAAATAAGTTTTTTATGTTGCGATGAAATTGGTTTTTCCAAATATGCCTGGAGTGTATGCCCATCAATTAAATGCTTATATATAATAGATTTTGAAGAAGTGTTAATATCAGATAGCAAAGATTGTTTACACATATCAAATATCCGTTGTTTTGTAGCGCAAAGAATATATTCTTGAGTTAATATTGATTGATTGAGAAACAAATCATCAACTTGAATTCTTCGTTTAAAAAATCATAACACCCTTTTAAAATACAATTTTTAGTATTAATCAATTTCAGCCAATACTTTATAATTCTGATTTGTCTTATACAAGATAGTGGGAATCGACCTAGTTCACAGTAAACCATTGCATTTGGAGTAGATCGTTTTACTCCTAATATATTCTTACAGAAATCTAAGTGAACTCTTTCGATATCAGGTGCTGAATGAAAACCCCAAACTTCTGAACCATAAAATGCAATACTTGAAATATATGAGTCAAATAAAGATAATAGTGTTACACAGTTAAGTTGATAGTTAAAACTGAAGTATTGAAGTATTATATAAAACATTTGCATGATCTAAATAGAGTGAAGTGTGCTATAGTTCATGTAACACCTTGTACATGCATGAACTATTCTAAGTGTGTTATAGTAAATGTAACATTACAAATGACCTACTCGAAGCAGAGTGGAGTGTGTAATAGGAAATGTAACTCTACACATGACCTATTCTGAGTAGAGTGGAGTGTATTATAGTAAATGTAACACTACGCATGACCTATTTTCAGTAGAGTGGAGTGTGTTATAGTAAATGTAACACTTTGTATGACCTATTCTAAGTAGAGTGGAGTGTGTTACAGTAAATGTAACACTACGCATGACCTATTTTCAGTAGAGTGGAGTGTGTTATAGTAAATGTAACACTTTGTATGACCTATTCTAAGTAGAGTGGAGTGTGTTATAGTAAATGTAATAATACACATGACCTATTCTAAGTAGAGTGGAGTGTGCTACAGTAAATGCAACTCTACGCATGACCTATTCAAAGTAGAGTGGAGTGTGTTATGGTAAATGTAACTCTACGCATGACCTATTCTAAGTAGAGTGGAGTGTGTTATAGTAAATGTAACGCTACGCATGACCTATTCTAAGTAGTGTAGAGTGTGATATATTATAAATAACACTACGCATGACCTTTTCTAAGTAGATTTAAAAGAAAAACCACCAGAATCCATATATATTTCCAAGGTTTTCCATATTTGCCATGTTAGGAACTACTTGCCACTCCTGATGAATTTGCTTCAATTCACTTTTCAATACAGGAGAACAGCGAAAACAAACATTAACAACCTCCCCCACCCCCCCCCCTAAAAAAATTAAAATAAATTCACATCCGCGACATAAAAAAAAACAAACAAACAAAAAAAACCCAAAAACAAAAACCAAAGAAAAGAAAAGAAAACAAAACAAAACAAAAACACACACACACACACACCAAAAAAGAAAACTTTAAATATACAAAAACCATTTTGCTTGTTGCTTTCTCTCCAAGAGAACAACATACTTTATTGGACTTCATTGGCAAGGTGCAAGTACAAATAATACATACTAATGAATGATAAACACAAATTACGCTGGAGATACTAAATGTAAAATCCAACAAAATGACAATGACAATGACAATGACAATGACAATATCTTTATTCTCATAAACTGCATATAGTAACAGTGTAGAGAACATATATAAAATATTTACATATATACAATACATATCAGCACATGCGGACTAAAAACATATCAACCAGGAGGTTGGACTCTGTCCTTTATATAGCTTATGAAAGTACATAATTTAGATAACAAAATTTTATCATTTGAATTAAACAGACTTGCATATTTAAATGTATTAGGATTAACGAGATAAATTTCAGGTAAACACATTTTTCTAATAGATGCGACACTAGTGTTGTTACAATTAAAAATATAATGATATTCGTCTCCAATTTCATTTAAGTCGCAAAGCGTACATTTTCGTTCACTTCTAGGTATATTATGCCATCTGCCTGTTTCTATTGGCAATTTAATATTACCACATCTAAATTTACAAAGTAGTTTGGCCTTTTTTAACGGAATGTGTAACAGATACTTTTCTAAATCTAATTTTGTTTTAAAAATTCTATAGTTCGTTGCTTTGGGTGAATTAAAAACATCGCTTTGCCATTTTTGTACATATTGATCACGCAATATATTATACACAGTATACCGTAACCAATTCACGCTAGAAAAAGTATGAGACAACCAAATGTATGATAGACCACATTCATTAAGAATATATTTTACACATTTCATCCAAGGTGTACATGTTATATTATGTAAAAGAGCATACAATTTTGTACATAGTTTATTTGAGTTTACCAATTTCGCCCAAAATGTTATCATTCGTACTTTTATGTTAATAGACAGCGGGTATCTTCCTAGATCACCATATACCATATAGTTTGGGGTAGATTTGTTAAGATTCAAAATATATTTACAAAATTTCAAGTGTAATTTCTCTACCATGTCTCTGTTTGAGAAACCCCATATCTCACAGCTATATAATAATATTGGTTTAACAATTTTGTCAAATAAATCCAATTGACAATCAATTGGTAGATTATGACTTCTGCATTTAGATATAACACTGAACATAGCTTTCATAGCTTTATCATATGAGTGTTTAATATGATTCCGAAAAGTTCCGGTTCTCGAAAACAATACACCTAAATACTGAAAACTATTTACAATTTCAATTTCAGACCCGCTATACATAAATTTTAAATCTCTGGGTTGTCTGCCCCTGCCAAATACCATAACTTTGGTTTTTTCTATATTAACTTTCAAACGCCAGAATGAGCAGTAATCACAAAAGATATTCAGTTGATGTTGTAAATCATCTTTAGACTCAGATAACAAAACGGTGTCGTCAGCATATAATAGTAGAAACAATTTTAGGTAAGTGTTAAATTCACTTTGGTATAAAATAGAAACTGATTCAAGCCCTTTGGACCCATGTGTTGAAAGAAAATGTTCGAGGTCATTCAAAAATATTGAAAATAAAAAGGGGGACAAATTTTCCCCTTGCCCCACCCCTTTGGTACACGGGAAACATTCTGAAAAATTATTTTCTACCTTAATTCTTGCTTTAATACCTCTATACATATTTACAATAACATTAAAGCATTTCCCATTTACTGAATTGTTTAAAATTTTGTTCCATAATCCTAATCTCCACACAGAATCAAAGGCTTTTTCAAAATCAATGAACGCACAATACATCTTTTTCCCTCTATATTTAAACAGTTCAATTAGGTTATATAACGAAAATATATGATCAAGAGTTGAGTGATGTTTTCTAAACCCAGCTTGATTTTCCAAAAGAATTTCTGCAGAGTCGGCATAAGAGGTCAGCCTTTGATTTAGTATAGAAGTAAATAATTTACCAACACAGCTAATTAGCGTAATTGGTCGATAGTTTTTTGGATCATTGACATCACCTTTATTTTTATAAATTGGAACAATGTTTCCTAGTAACCAATTACTAGGTATAACACCACTATCAAAAATCGTATTAAACAAAACAGTATATACAGGCAACATGGTATCAATGGAATTTATAATATATTCATTAAATATATTATCTACTGCACATGATTTGTTTCGATTCAATGATTTCACACAATTCAATATTTCAACATCAGAAATAGGTTCATTTATATCAGTATTTACATTAATATTTGATAATAGATTCATTTCTTCCAGAGACATAACATAATCTGGAGTCACATGTTCATTATAATCAAAGTTCAACTCCTTGAAAAATTCATATAAGTCATTAATAGGCACATTCGATTTTGATTTTACATTATTCCTATTGATGATTTTCCAATATTCTTTAGGCTTTCTATACCTTAATGTGCCAAGTTTAGCTTTTAACGCAGTTCTATGATTGCTGACTGACTTCTTTAAAGTTTGTTTATATATTTTTTCTTTCTCATATAAATCAATTTTGAATATATCCCCACCATACTTTTTATACATTCTCTTTGCTTTTCTGTAATTTTGACGTGCATTTTTGCAATATTTTGTGAACCATGGTTTTTTAAAATTATGTTTTCTTGAAGAATTAGTGTGTTCAATTTTATATGGATAGAGAAAATATCTGAAGGTGATGATACCCCACTTTTGAGTTAGACTCTTTGTCTAGTTTCTTCGATTAAAATTTTAACATTCTAAAATTACTACTTATTTATTTCAAATTATTTATTTATTTATTTTTTATTTATTTATTTATTTATTTATTTATTTATTTATTTATTTATTTATTTATTTATTTATTTATTTATTCATTTATTTATTCATTCTTTCATTCATTCATTCATTTATTCATTCATTTATCTGTTTATTATTATTTTTATCTACATATACTTTTTTTGTGGCGACAAGCTTTACATATCATGCATATCATACAGTTACGGTAAAATGAATTTTAACATATTTATGACTCAATATACAAGATACGTTTTCCGTGTACTTACTACAATCTCGGCACTTTTTGATGGTTTCGATCCCATACTGAAGACATCAAATTACGCATATCTCTTCACCGCACTTCTCCTATACAATGTACACACCGCTCTCTACTTGATATATAACTCACAAGTTAGAATTACAAATCGTGACCGTCTTTGATATGCTGTTTATTAATTTAAAACGGTACAATTAACTTCACATTGTATGTAAAGTATTTATGTAGAGTTATGGCTGTAAACTGGTGTAATAAAGCGCTCAAGATGGACATGGATAAGCTGGCTTTAGTACGGTGGCATTTAAACGGTCATTGCGACATTGCTTGTCCGAAGTTTAACGAGGGAGCGGAAGATCCCCTAATTAGATTGCTTTGTTTTAACTTGATGTGTGCGATAGGAAGATTATTGTAAACGTCGGGTTGTTGTATGACTGCGAATCATAATACGATGAACAAAATACTTTGATATCGCTTCTATCATCTATGAATACATAGATAATACGAACTTCGTAATGTGTAAAACAGCCTACCCGTGTGACACAGTATATATCAAACTAGGTGCAGTTCATTCGGTTCTTTGTTATAATTCATAATCATTACAGATTTATCAATAATGACAAGCATATATAAAGCATAAAGAATATATAAATAAATATATATATATATATATATATATATATATATATATATATATAGAGAGAGAGAGAGAGAGAGAGAGAGGTAAAAAAATAAGAAATAATAAGGTTTGTTACTGATAACGTCACTCCAGGATTATGTTTGCCTAGAGGACGGTAGTCGGTGTCCAAGTAAAAAAGGAAAGGGGCTGGGTAGTTGATGCGAGAATCTTTATTTCTGACGGTACATGTAGATACATTTGCAGATCTTCATATTTGCTCCGATCCATCTGGGTTCAAAGCCAGACCTGGCAAATATGGGAGGCTACTGTGAAATCAAATGCAGTACATTACTACATTCGACCTTCGATGTTTTCAGTAAATATGGAGCTTGTTGAATGAATGAATGAATGAAAGAAAGAAAGAAAGAAAGAAAGAAAGAAAGAAAGAAAGAAAGAAAGAAAGAAAAGGTCAAATTGACAGATTAACTTTTAATTTAATTAGGATTTTCCAGTCCACTCCAGTCCAATCTCTTCTAAATGTCTTTCATCTTATCCAAAGATCTAAAAAGTAAGCGGTCGTGTAAATATATAGTTTTTGTTTACAACATTATGACAAGCGATACATACATGTATTTCTAAAATAAAAAGGGTCTGTGGGAAAGGAGGGTTGTCATACGTGAATAAACATGACTAAATTATATGCTTCTGTAGCAATCACTACAACCCACCCCCGGAATTTGGCAGAAACTAGAATTACAAGTTTCCGGCAAAAAAAAAAAAAAATACTAAACAGAACAGAACAGAATAGAACAAAACAAAAAACAAAACACATACAAATCCCCCCTCCCCCACGAAAAAAAAAACCCAAAAAAATAAAAACAGGTGTTTTGTTTCTAAAGGTTTTTTCTTCTCTCTTTCTCTTCTTTTTCTTCTTTCTTTCTTTTTTTTTTTTTTTTCTTTCTTCTTTTTCTTTTTTTTTTCATATTTCGATTCATCTAGTACATACAAAGTGGGTCAGTGGTAGACGAAATACTTCACTGAGAGTGGATTAAGAGACGGGGTATCATCTTCCTCTCTCACCTATATAACAATATAACATTGTATTCATGTTACATGTATTACATAATATAATTTGCCATAAAGCACATTTCTAAATATTTCTTAAAGATTCTGTTCCACGTTCAAGCCCGTCGGAACGAAATTTATTGGGAGGTGCGTGTATGTGAAAGGGGGGGGGACAGATAAAGCACTCGTCTATGCACGATTTCTTATATGTATATCAGATACATCCTAGCATGTATGTAATTATCTTATCTTGGCTATGTTCATGAACACATATTTTACTATGATTGTCAATGATGCATGCTAACTTTGGTCAAGGACTTATAAAATGGCCTATTTGGTAGCATGTGTCTTAATTCTAAGAATTAATAAAAAGTTTCTGTAAACAGTATATCTGACAAGCTATTCACAGGCAAACTTTCGACAAATTCTTAGAATAATGATACATCATGGTATTTTAGGTCTCAATTCTTAGACTTAGACTTAAGTTTCTTTGTGAATAAGACCGTCTTATTAAAACGCAACTTGTACTCCGTTCCTCTACGATACTCTTCGTGTACACGGAGAGTATCGTAGAGGAACGGAGTACAAGTCGCGTTTTAATAAGATTGGAATAAGACCCCATTTGTTTGAAATGCGTGTGTTTTGGCCGTTAAAGCAATAAAGAACTGTATCGAATATGTAGATGATTTGTTAACCATACATGATCAAATTACTGGGAGATAAAACCCCCCTCCCCCTCGCCCTGCTTCTAATTGGCCTAAATCCTTTTTGCTTTTCCTCTTTTCTAAACTTGTCAAAAATAACGGAATTAATACTATCGAAAACGACCTTTCATTTACAATTTTTATCAATCTTAGTAGTGTCAGCGTTTAAATCTATTGAGGACCCTCTTTTTCGTTTCAAATACATATAGCATATAGATAACATTGATGGTAAGTTATTAGGAGATCGTATCAGAGTGTGGAAGAGGGAGTTATGTATGTTACAATATGATAAAAGGCAACGTTATGGCCTCGATTATATCATGCCGGTTTACGAAGAATGCTCTGTAGTCCTGTTCAGTAAATCTGATTTATAATGTCAAAAATGCAAAAACTTTTGTGATGATAATCTTTAAAATATTGAAGTTAGATTATAGATAGTTCATCATCAATTCATACAACTTTACAAGACCCTTGACTGAAATGCTATTCAAACAATGAAAAATAAAAACCGTTTTCCTGCAAACATTTATGCTCATATGACCAAAAATATCAAGGCTAGCTAGTAAATCAACAATAATAACAATTAGGATGGAAACCAAAAAGTTTTCTATTTATTTGGAAATTTTTTCACATAAATGATCTACTTTTGCAGTTGCAAATGTAAGATGTTGCCCTCCAATCAGATGCAGCGTTATATGGAGAGTAGACTTACCTCCCTCCACGATATAAGTTCAGGATCTATCACCAATTACAAGGATAAAGTGGTCGCTTTCTTCTTAGGAGTGATTTTTGTCTTCTTACTACCTTACTTACATATAGGTAATAATCCTAAAATATTACTTTTCATAGATTCATATTTAAGTTGGATAATCTCACGGTCTTGCACATGGAAATGTTTTACTGTTTATATGAGGCAGGCATGATGCAAGTGCTTTGCTTTGCTTGCAGCACTGAGACAATTCGGACAGAGATGCCAACTACACCGATTTTTGCAGAGTTTCTTTGCAATTTTATTTTAAAATCCACTCTTCGATCTAATATAAAACTTGAATTTCTCTGTTTTTTTTTCAAACTGCAAAAAAAAAAATCTTGATCATATTTTGGGATTGAGATCGACAAAATCAGGGTCAGTCAAGAGTCAAGCACTGGTGTGTTCCAGTAATTCGTGCCATAAGATATTTCTAAACAGATTCTAGTGTTTGTCAGAAAAGTTTGGAAAGAAAGAAGACGAAATTGAAATGGAATTCCTGACATTTCAAGTACACAATATCCCAGATACTATCTTGCAAGAAGAGAGAATAGACAAAGTAAAGACAGAGCTTTGACAAATTCGGAATGCTTTAGGAGGTTTTAGATACAGACAACTGTTTCAAATCATGCTGGCCATTTTGACCATCTTTCATTCTAATGTGGAATGTGAAAGAGTTTTCAGTATCTTGACAAAAAACCAAACTAAATACAGACACAATATGAGCAACTGAACTCTGAATGACATTATAATTCATAAAACTTTTATGTCAAATATGCAAATGCACAGTCATGATTCAAATTTGTCTCTTGACTTGTTGAGAAAATGCAAGAGTGCAACTTACCATGCTCTGAATGATTAAATGAAAGAGAATAAAAGAGAGAGACAACTGTTTGTCAGAGTTATTTCAGTGTTTTCATATGTAACCAAACAGTCTCAGGTATGTAAGTACACATGTATGCATGTAGGATAGCTTGAAATCGTAATAAAAATTCATGAGGTCTGATATATTTTCTCAGGGGCCTGCATCCCCCTGAACACCTGCCCAGGGCGTTGTCCCTGGACCCCATTGGCCCTCAGTGGACCCCACACCCCTCACCTTTTTGAATTGGATTCCCGAGATTCCACCACTATGTTTAAGAGGTTGGTTACCTCCAGCTACCATGTCACAATATAACTGAAAAAAATGTTGAAAGCAACATAAATAGCTAATCAACCAATATGCGTACATTGAAACTGACAGTGGAAATCAATGATATATTTATTTCTTGTCTCTGAATATGTGGAACCAGAATTACACATGTATCTTATCTTGAAGAGTTTAACTGTATATATACAAACTTCAAAGAAGTGTTACATTTGTTCCAGGTGTGTTTTATAAATTACTCTGGGTTCCTGGGAAACCAAAGATTGACAGAAGGAGCTGTACCTGCAGCTGTTTTGATACTGTGTTTAGAGGTAAAAGTAGACTACATGTACATTATAAAATGTAAAGTCAAGTATGTGTGTGGGAAGATATAAAGGTGACTGGGATCAGAGATCACTTTTATTCAAAGGTTAGTCTTGTTGGAAAATACAAACTTGTAAATAGTAAATGGATATTGAGAAATCAAGCTTGATAAAATGATGGCTTACCAATAGAGTGGCCACTAAATCAGATTTGTGTGCATACATGTGGTTATCATTCCTAAGTCTAATCATTTTAGAGGTGGAATAGAGATATATGGATTTTGTTTATTTCCTATTTAACTTTATGAGAAAACCTACATGTACAGCTTATGTTTACCATATCTGCTTCTCTGTTAATATTAAGAGACCAAACAAGATATTTAGAAATATTAAATACTTTATTCAAACCTTGAAATGGTATGAAAAAGTTACATGTAAATAGGACCTACGGGTAGATAATATTTTGAGCAAACATGACTCTGCTTCTTAAGGCGCTCCTTGAATATTATAATAGTTTAATTTCCATACTTTTTCAGGTGCGTATGAGAATCCAGGACAGACTCCCTTTAAGCATATATATTTCAATGCTACATGGCAGACAAGTCGTATATGGTTGTTCACCATTATATTCATTTTGCTGGCCTATGAAAGTATCAAGTATCTACTGCCGTTGTTCAGACGAAGGCATGTTCGCAGCAGCATGTTCTTTTTGTATGTGGTGAACATATACCCCAACTATTACTCCTGGTGGTCCTACTTCAGTTATTATAATGAAGACTTTTACACTTACTTTAGACATCACATGCTGTTTACTGTCACAGAGGTCATTGCTACTTGCCTTGTATTGAATTTGTGCGACCAAAAAAATGACATCATATCATGGAAGATCCTGGCGATTATCAGCATTAACTTAATGCATATTGTGGTCGGGGGTATGGATCAGTTCATTACTCATGTGATACAAGGACATGGTACAAACTTTCAGAATGCACGAAATATTGGACTCATGATACCAGATTTACTGCATGTTGTTGTACCAGTATGGCAGCTTCTAAAACATGCAAAACAAAAGGAAATCAAGATCGCAGAACTTTGTTATAAGGAAGAATTATTCTTATGTGGTATTTTTCTTACTTTGACTTCTTTACTTGGTCGCTTGATATAGTATGGACTTTAACTTGATACATGTATATTCTTTGATAAACAATGTAAGAGAGGAGTAATGTATGTTCAGTGCATACCACATTTAATGGTTGTCTTTCAAAGGGCATAAACTACACAGTTTATAAGTGGGAAGGATTTAAGATGAATTAAAGATAAATACTTTATCCAATTTTTTGGCTCTGGTGATTAAAACCAGTTAAACTTATGTGATACCTGTCTTTCACCCATGTGTAAACAAAATACTTTGGGCAGAAGTTCTCTTAAATCATTCATCACAGAAGGTTGACTATAGTCTCATTTATCATAAGTCTTATCTGCCATGATAGCCAGCTTATTAATACTGTACATGTATATTTTCCCACAACGTTGTAGTAGTTTGGTGATAGTGTACAATAAGGATCTTGTGATTATCATCAAATGATTGTTAAAATTGTGCTACAATATCTATATTGTCTACTTTTGAACCCTTCTCTATTATATATAATAGCTCAAAATGTATTTTCCTGTTTATTTTGGACGTAATTTTGATGATAGTGATAACTACTGTAGGTGTAAGTTTATTTGTGTTTTTCATTAAAAAAATATCAACAAGCTTACAAATTTAGACAAACATTCATATATTCAGATCATAAACGTACATGTTCTAGAGTTTAAACATAGTGTTTATATAAGATTCAACCAGCAGAGGATTTTTCAGTCTTTCATTAATTGTGTGTAACATTCCATGTCAAATTGTGTTTTGTGGAGCATTATACGTAAAAAGTACCCTGGTGTTCATATCATTGATAAATATGAAAATGTATCTGTGTACGTGGTCATACATATCATGTTATGTAAGTGTATCAGTGTATATAGTCAGACATATCATATTATGATATTACATGTAAGTGGAATTTTATATCTTTGTTTATATCATATACATATATTAAATGTTTATCATTTCTGCTACAACAGTTTTATTAGTTTAAATTTTTACCTTTCTATGCAAACAGATTACATGTTTCTGGGGTTTTTTTTCTGCATCTACACACTCCCTGTTTCTTTGCTCTTGTTTGGCTTTTTTTTTTCTCTTTTTTTTTTACTGAATAATTACTGAGTAATTTTGATTTTTCATGCACAAAGTGAAGACAGATACCCTATGGAAACTGTTACATTATAAAAGAATAGTTTAATCTAAACTGCAAAAGCACCACATGAGGGATAAATCTCGGACTGATGGTTCTGTAGACTACAGTGGTAGTGACTGAAATTTGTCATTTAGTGACTCCATTAAAAGATATTTGTCATACAGACTTTTAGAGGAACCAGAAGAGTATAAACAGCTTATTATACCCAGAGATTGATATAAAAGAAACCTTACCTGAAAATGTACAATGTATACACTACCCTCCATAAGTAAATACCCACCCCAGGAATTTTCTATAAAGACAACAAATAATAAGTCAATATTTTAGGTTGTTAGATTTTAACTGATAGAATGTTGGGACAATTTATCTGTCCGGAGATACAGGACACTTGCTAAAAGCATGCCTAAATCCATTGAAGCTGTGATAAGGGCAAGAGGGAGAGTACACAAAATATTAGACTGAAATGTGCATTATAGATTAGTACTGCATTTGTATATGATTTTTAAAAATGTTTCGTTAAACTTCACTTTTTCATTATAAACATATTCTTTCATTGAATATGAACAGCAAAATAGACGAATTATTTCTATTTCTTTCATTTTTGTCAAATTAATTCCAAAATTATGAAAAATATAAGAGTGTGTACTTATTTATGGAGGGTAGGGTATAAACAAAAATGTATATAGCAGCACAATGAAGTGAAACTAAAAATTTCCTAACCTTTAAGAATTTACATAGATAAACATTGCCACTGAAATTTTTAGAGGGAAATTTCTGCTTATTTAAGGATTATCTTTAAAAAATTTATTGAGAAATGATATGTTTGACTGGTGTACACTTTATATAATGTGACCTAAACAATACACAACATTTAAGAAATTTGTATTTTAGTTTTGTATAATACTTAAACTGCAACAGTACAGCTTTGTATGAGGTGCTAAGTTCGTGACCGAGAGATCTCAAATTCGACTCCAGCCGTGGGAACCCGTGTCCTGTCTTCGGATGAGGCAGTGCACATTTTAGTTTACAGAAAAACTTTATCAGTGATACGAATATTCATATATAGCTAAAACTAGTACATTTATTATAACAATTAGTTATTATTTAAAAAAACCTTCTGTATGTTGTACCGGTAAGAAAACTTAAATGTAATGTGTTGTAAAATATATAGAATTACAGGTAGGGTAAGTAAAATAGCTCGTACGAAAAGCAAGTATGGTGAAAAATTCTGAATGTGATGTATGTTATATGTGTATCGGAATGAAAGAGGAGTTAGTAGGACACTAATATTGATATATATATATAACAAAATCAGAGGCCGATGAGGAGTTATGTGGGCCTATATACGAGCTATTTGTGTCATGTCACTGTCACATTTGAGTGTAAGATAAGATGGTACAAATAGTGTACAGAAAATATAACTACCAAAATGGTATATAAAGAATGTCTTAGAAAAATCACCTTTTTTCTGAAATTCGTGTATCAATGTTTTAATTTTATATAAGCCAGTGTGTTCCCGTTTTAGATTTTAATAAATCCATAATTAATGGGTTCTCGGGCGTATATATATTTGATATTCTAATAAGGTTCATGCACCAGGAAACAGGATCTTTTTAAATATACATTATGAGGGTTTTTAAGCTAGACTTACAATAAAACATCCGATTTTTCCATGTTTACCTAAAATACCCCAATGAAATCAAATGATATTTTGTAAACAATCTTAAAGATATTTAGTAGGATGACTTTCCCTCCTATCTGTGGAGTTATAGCACTTAATCTCGAGGAACATGAGGGTGATTAAAACGAATGTTTTGTTCATCAATTCTGTTTGAAACATTGTAAGTTATCAACACTTGTATAGAGACAGGAATATTGCCGTATTTGTAGTAATCACTAAATATTTCAAGTTTCATCTTGCACCGCAGTCTTTATGTGCGCTATTACATACATCTGAACGAATGGAATGCCGTTTAGCAATTTATTAACCATATTTATATCATGAAATCTATTTTATTATATTATAATGATTGTATCATAAATTCAGTTTAATTCATGATGTGTAGGAATGAAATTGATAATATTAAATATTAGAATCATGATATCACAGATTTTGACATTATATAATATACATCAGAGACATATATGTGTATATATGTCTCTGTATACATGAATTCGTGATATCATGAATTTGAATTTGTAAAAAGAAAAACGCACACACCTACAGAATGAATTGTTGAAATCATGAATTCTTCCCATAAAATCTCAATGTAACAATATATCAGTTGCCCCCGATTTGAGTCATCTAGGTGTTTTGGCTGCCTTAAGTCTTGATAGAAAGACGAGGCGACTCATATCTGCGACACAGCAAAGCCAAAGCCGTTTCAGACAGGGCCAAGTGAGACATGACTGCGGCATAATAATAAGCAGCCTATACAGGCTCAGCTAGGGTAGGAGGGGACATGGCTGCAGCACAAACACAGGCCCCTATCGACTCGACAAGAAGGATGGACTGAAGTACAGCTGAATGTTTGGAACAGTTCGGTTAGGTCAGGCAACTACAGACTCTGTCCTTTGTAAATATTTCAATTTATTTACACACATCTTTGACATCTAAAATATTTTTTTGGTTTCTTTTCAAAATCTTTCGATTAACATAAACCCCCATAAAAAAGTTGATTAAATTTTTAAAAAAGATTGTTTGCATTGTGGCCCTCAACCTGCTCAACCAAAGGGAAGAATTGCAATCCAGTTGCACGCCAATGCCGAATTGACCAAGGGAGTCGGATAGGACCGGAAAAACTGAAGGCCCACACTGATTAGGTCAATAAGGCGACGCAGAGTGATTGAGACCGAGACAGATGGCGACTCATACCCACATACTCCGAAAACCAGGTCCATGCAAGAAGGTGAAACTTTTTACCCGGGACAGGTGCAGACCAATATCCCCACGACTCCCCGGGATAAGACCCGATCCAAGAGATTCAATACGTTCAATGCGGATTGGCAGTTTGGGCAGCTGCAGATTTATTTACATGTACCACCATGGTCACCAAATCAATGGCCAGATCCAGGAAGTAGAGGTGGGAGGGAAAACCAGGACAACTATAGGCGACCCTTTTCTGACTGTTAGAGGTTAATGGATTACTGGTAAGTACAATTGCTTATCCATGCCTCTGCGACCATCAAATGACGAGAGAGGACTGGAAAGAGAGGATAATTCAGACTTGTATACAACAGACAGAGGGTCTAGGAGTTAAGTAAGCTACGGGCTTATGAGTGTGAAGATACTACGGGGCCCAGAGAGCATTGCATTAGTACTTTTGTGGTGTGATTGATGTCGAAGTCACGGGTCCTGGGATCTATTAGTCGTTATATTTTTGTTTTCTCTATCCATTTCTTCGTTGTCTAAGAATTCCTGCCTCAATTGCAAGACTTGAAAACACGTGAGGGAGGGGCAGTGATATGTAATCTTGCAACATCCCTTGGGACCAAAACAGCCGCAGTATCTGCCCGACTTCTCGTCCCAAAGACCAAGGTCCGGCGGAATGTGACTGGACTGCAGGCTAGCACAGTCGCAGTCTCTGCCCTACTCCACGTCCACCAAGAATAAGGTCCAAAGGTAAGGGCAGAGTCACAGTCACTGCCCTACTACCCGTCCCCAAGACCAAGGTCCGACGAGAAGGTGCAAGCTGAGCTGCGTTGGTTTTTGCCCCACATCTGACCAGAGGAGGGTACTGCTGCAGCAGCGCAGCTTCGTAGGCTTGTGTCCCACATCAGACCAAAGGAGGGCACTGCTGGGCACTGGGTGATAATTCGAAATTAAAGATAAAGATTAGACCAGACGTTTGAAACTTCTCTATCTGGGCTCTATCAGTGGCGGATCCACAATTTCCGAGAAGGAAAAAAAAAGGGGGGGGGGGCACATGTGAAAGTCAAGTATTCATTTCAGCCAAAATACTCAGCTATTTTTGGTGTTAAATCAGAAGTTTACTCATACTTGTGTCAAAAAGCCCCCTCCCCACCCTGGGGCCCCTTTCAATTTGCCGCTGTCTTTGAGATACAACCACAATGGAATACTTTTAATGGCAATTGACTTGTACGTCTACATGTCATTAAGTATCTGTGAAGAAAATGTTGTTACAAACGAGAAACATCAGACGGATAGGCATCTAAACAGATTTCATTTAATGGTCAACATGCGGTACAGACAATCCAGATTTGATTCTCGTACTATGTTACTATATTTAAGAGGTTGGTTACCTCCTGCTTCTATGTCGCGATATAATGAACAATTTTTGAATTGTAAAACACTGATTAACCTCTTTCATTCAATTTTATCATTCTACTTAATAAAATGTGCCATCATTTGTCTTCTTTTAATAAATCATATCGATTCCTTGTGTACTTTCCCTTTTATTTACTTATTCTAGATCAGCCACTATTCTGAAGGAATACGTAGTAAAAGGGCTTTAAATAAGTACATTGCAGTTAACACGGCCTGACCGGCTTTAGTCCTAAAGATCAGACCAAACACTCCATCTATGACGGAAAACCTGTACATTACATATATACTTATTTTCTCAGAAAGATACGCAAGTGCGACAATCCAGTCACAGTCTGCTTGTTACAACGCTGTCTTCAAGGTATTCAATCCATAATAAAACTTTGATTGTTGAAATGAATATATTATTTTGAAGCATCTTACAAAATAAGACCTTTTACCAAAAGGATTTTTGAAAATAATGTTACTCCATCTAAATAGAGATAATTAAAGTTTGCTTTGAACTTTATGGGAACTACTATATTTGTTGCTTATGTTTTTTGCAAAGAAATAAAGCAGAAACAAAACAAAGCTATATGCCACAAACATTTATAACATGTTCTGTGAAATGTGTAGACCATGGGATTTGTGTTTTACACTAATTTACTATTATCCCAGATCCGCCACTTATCAGATCATATAAACAACAATAACTATATATATGATTTTATGTGGGTCCTTTTGCATTTTTCCGCCTGTATATTCTTACTTTCATTTTATCAATGGATGTTGTAATCATATGGTTTACACGTTGTTTGGCTTTTAAGTCACTGATGAGGGTTTTTATGACTCCAAACATCCATGTTAATACCGTATTATAAAGTCTGCCGAGTGTTTAATGATGTACTGTACTGTCACGCTTCACATTAGGAATAAAGCAGTGGGACGACAGGTACTATCAATGAAGCAAACACAGGGTAATTCCACTCGGCATAATTCTTAACATACCTTAGAATGACTAACGGGACAATAGAAAATTGAACAAAGGGGCTATGATAATTTGTGACCAGATAAAGTGTCATAGAGAAGCAAGCATTCCCTGTCGACCAACCACAACTGCTGTGTTGCTTAAGAACTAATTAAAAACACTCATGTCTTTATAACCACTTTTACAGTCAATAAATCACAATTGGTGGGAATAGTTAGATTTTACATAAACAGTCTAACGACTAATGACGAGAATCATTTTTATCTAACAAGAAAGTTAATATGTCCTAAAGTGGGCTTTGATATTTATCATATTGATATTTTTATACTTATGTACTGTCAGTAAGGAAACTCAATAGTGCAAATGCCATTGATATGTATGTCTAATACAAAAATGATTTAAAGACACACTACTGCAAATATCCGATTAATAAACTTTAGACGAGCCCAATTTATCAGTATACAAATCAAATGATTTTTCCAGTATAGTTACGTTAGTCATTTTCTTTTCATTTAAAGTCGTATCAGGTAAATGGAAATCTTCTAGAATCGACACTGAATCATAACATCATTACGTTATAACATATCCTTACTCAGATTTGTTAAAATCCATTTTTTAAATATTCATACATCTACTTTTCATTTCTACATCGATAAATCCATTTACGATACACAACTATAATTCAGTTTGATCATTTGTGACTTTTATTCCTTCCTTTTAATCCATACCCCTGGATTCGTTTTTGGATGTCCCCAGAAAAATATATGACGGATTGATTACGTAACCTGTATCACACAATCCATGAATCCATATTTTCGCATGACTTGCCATCGTACCAATACACAATATATGCCCTTACGTAAGTTTCATTTATGTCACCCGTCATGAATAAAGCTATTCTTTACAAATACAAGATTCTTGTTACAATTTTACATCTTCCTTAAGGTTTACATAAATGACGAAATGCCGACTGTTTCAGCAGCTTTATGTTACCCTCTTCAATGTAGCCCTTTATTTAAATCAAATGATGTATAACCTCCCTTGAATAAGCATTTGTTTAAATAGAAATCGAATCACAATAAACATATTAGAGATGTCGACCTTCGGAATAAAATCCGTGACTAAAGGTCATTATCATACGTGTGTATGAAATTCGAACTTAGTTATATAATACAAAGTTCAGATAATTTCTATAATCCAGTCGAGGTTTAAGACTCTAGAAGGGATCATTATAATAATGGCGAAAAGGCATCCTCCTGAAATCCCGAGGACTATGTCGTCATTATATCTACCAGCTCCACTTATAAGCAGTTTACAACTAAGCATATATGATTCAGTGGGAAATAAACGGGAAAAAAGTAAAACGGAAGTTAATATCTCACCAAAGCTGATTTTGGAACGACATAAATCGCCAATAAAAAGGTAAGGTCCTGTCATATTCTATTTACTTTCAAAGTCATATCTGATGACATATGAGGGGCAGTGTGATCCAGCGATACCATGCTGAAATTTTCTCTGGAGCGACTAATTATCTCCCTATCTGTTATTCGGCGATTTACTGCCTTCTTATCTGTTATTCGGCGATTTACTGCCTCCCTATCTGTTATTCGGCGATTTACTGTTTCCCTATCTGTTATTCGGTGATTTACTTTCTCCCTATCTGTTATTCGGCGATTTACTGCCTCGTTATCTGTTATTCGGCAATTTACTATCCTATCTGTTGTTTGGCGATTTACTGTCTCCCTATCTGAACAGTTGTTCGTCGATTTACTATCCTATCTGTTATTCGGCGATTTATAATCTTTCTATCTTTTATTTCGATGAATCGGTTTAAGCCTAGGTCCAATATCATGGTATACGTTAGTGTTGTCTTTAATCTAATTTTTCTTTCATTATTTGTTTTTTCTTAATTTCTTGTTCCCTTTCATTTCTCTTCTGTTTTAATTTCTTTCATTATTTTATCTTTAGTTTTACCTTTCTCCAGTTTTTATTATTTATCTATTTATCTATTTATTTATTATTCGTTTTTCATTTTACAAATCTTTACTGATTTATAAGTTTGCACATAAAGCATCCTTCTTGTTGCTGCTACTGTTGTTGTTTTTGTTGTTGTTGTTGTTGTTGTTGTTGTTGTTGTTGTTAGCCGGTGTATCTCAATGATGAGGCGTTGGACTGGTGACTAAGATGTTCCGAGTTCTGGTCACGACGTGAGTACACTAGTGTCCTATCTTTAGGATATAACAGTAAACACTGAGGTCCCACGTGACGGTAGATCCCTTACTGGATGGGACCGCTGCAAAGGTAAAAATCTCTATGCAATGCATCAGGCTGATGCGGTTACCGTATACATGAAATAATGGCGGAGTGACGTAAAACAATAATCAATCAATCCAATGCAATATTTTTTATACAAAGTATGATACAACAGATTTTAAGAATAATGAATATGCATGGAGGGAGAATACTTTATTCTCATGATATAAGGGAGCAACCCTTGATTTTTAAATTATGGAAAAGGGGGGGGGGGGGGGGGGGGGGGGGGGGGGGAGGAAGACTTTCACCGACCTGAGTTTAAATACATGTGGATCTCAGCTATATCTATTAAACTGAAGGAATAAAGTACTGTTATTTAAATCAAGATCGATCTGACACATTCATATTTGACCTCAAACATTGCGTTGCAGCCCTGAGATAAGAGGGTTTTTTTTTTGCGTAACTAAATATTAACGTTATAATTTTAACAAAATACACAGATGACAACACTGGTTCAATGCATACATTGTCACACATTCATCTACCTAAAATTTACTTCCCTGATAATAACACCCTTTCTAAAATCAATATGTAAATTCCGTACAAGATTATATCTATGCAAGGTGTCAAGCATATTTTGCAAACCATCAACAGACATCGATAAAAAAGAGAGAAAACAAGTCATCTGCATACATTAGTATAAACAATCAATCAATGCATAGGCGGATCTTAAAAAAAAAATTGAAAGAAAGGGGGGGGGGTTGGTTGCAGTCTTCCATGACTAATGTCTTGCATTATTCACAGGGCACGTCAGTTATGCTAAATAATCGTTGACGTCACATGTTGACATATAAAAAAAGAGAAGGGAGGACACCGATTTTTCGCCGATCTGGGGTTTCCCTAATTTTCCGCATTTTTGATGCAATAAAAGCTTTGTACTTTATTATGCGTCTCTATGCACTCGCATTTTCTCTCAACAAGCTTTCACGGCAGAAATCGTTCAATTTTATCAATCAGCAGTCTACAGCTGTAAACTTTCAAAAGGACTTCCGGTAAACACGGAACGAATTCCAAGGTAAGCCCTGATTGGTCGATATTAAATATACGTCATAATCGAAGAAGTGGGAAATTTAAATTGATCAAATTTAATGAAAGAGTAAAAAATGTTGATTTCATGGCAAGTTATGCTCAAATAATACATAAATGCCAGAAAATGTTTAAATAATATTTTATTCATTATTTTGAAATAAATTAAACTTGTTGTATCTTGTCAGCTTGATAGGGAAAAGATATTATAGGGAGGCTTTTAGCCTTATAGATCTACAGTGGTGCCTGTTTGGTCAATTTAAATTTCCCACTTCTTCAAAGCTTATCCAAATCATATATGTATATTTAATATCGACCAATCAGAGCTTACCTTGAAATTCGCTCCGTGTTTACCGGAAGTTCCTTTGAAAGTTTACAACTGCAGACGGCTGATGGATAAAACTGACTGATTTCTGCCGTGAAAGCTTGTTGAGAGAAAATGCGAGTGCATAGAGACGCATAATAAAGTACAAGGTAACTGACGAAAGCTTTTATTGCATCAAAAAAATACGGAAAATTAGGGAAACCCCAGATCGGCGAAAAATCGGTGTCCTCCCTTCTTTTTTTTTTTTTTTTTTATATGTCTACATGTGACGTCAACGATTATTTAGCATAACTGACGTGCCCTGTGGCACTATTCGGTCTGGAAAGGCAGGGGGAGGGGGGGGGCTGTTGCAGCTCTAATAAATGGTCGACAAAAGGGGGGTTGCACCCCTCTAAATCTGCCAATGCAATGCTGTAATTGTTATAATATCAATCGGTATCATTCTTTTGATATTCTATAAAAATAAATAAAAAATATCAATTCGGTGATTTAATTTTAGTTGCATTTTTCATAAGCTTTCAGAAAATCATACCCTTCAAAATCCACCTCCCAAAAATGAAAAAGGTGGGAGTTGTGGTGGGTGTTCAGTTGTCATTGACGGATCCAGGTCTATCATTCCCAGACTGGTTTAAATAGAAACCGATTCTGCTGATCCAGTTGTAAATTGTCTTTTCATTGTTACGCGAGTTATCCTTCTTAGAATTACGATAGCTTTGTCGAAAAATTCAACATGCTAGACAACAAAATTTTTTTTTGGTTATTTCTGAAAGATACATATACAGGTACAGTTTATCAACATCTAAATGTAAGATAATGCACTCACTGACCTGTTTATACTTTTACTATAGTGCGTCATAAATATTTAATTTTCTTTACGCCTGGAAATGAAAATTTATACAAATATACACCGGTATTCTCTTTAAGGTATCTTGTAATTTAGCAAATGACTTTATTTGCACATGTCAGCAATAAGAGAATATATACAGCAATAATAAGTTTCGCTGTCATACATGTTTACATTGTGAAATTCGAATGTTGGACATTTATGGATATCAGGACATCACAATCGGAACACCGTCGCCATTTTTTACAAAAATAGACTCGGGAGCCTCACGGCGCAGCGATATATACCAAATCGCTTCAATTCTTCGGCTTTTGTCGTAGGAGCACTTTGAGAAATGAGGCAAAAAAAAGTTCATAGGATTGTTTTTGTAATTGAGGATATGAGAAGTTCAGTATGAAATGTAATACCCGTTTTGATGAATATTATACAATCGTAACGGTAATTCAGTAATCGTAGCAAATTTCACAGTTTTACTTTAAATGTTAGAGCATTGGAAACGAATCAGAGGAAATTCGAAGTGACATTTAACCAGTGCACGTGTGTAGACTTCGGTTAGAAAAATTCATACTAGTTCACCCATTCAGAGAGAAACAAATATAGACAAAAGCAGGCAATAAGCATAATTGCTTATTTTAGTGCAAACATGACAGGCATGTTGATCATGGCCTTGTGTGTTTACATAACAACTGGAAGTAGTCCCAATGGCTGACTACGTAGTACGTACGAGTCGTATTTGCGTACGGAAATGGACGAGTTGTTACGATTGAGGACATCAGAGATGACAGCAGGACCTAGGGAGATTAAGCTTCTAATGGGTGGTGGTCACACCTGCCATAAACATCCAAAACACACAGACGAGACCAAGTTGACATTTATGGATCTCAGAACATTAGAGGTGACAGCAGGACCCAGAAAGTTTAGGCGTCTACTGGATGGTGGTCACAACTGCCATAAACTTCCAAAACACAGAGACGGGTGCTAATGTGAACATTCACGGATCTCAGGACATCAGAGGTGACAGCAGGACATAGAAAGTTAAAGCGTCTACTGGGTGATGGTCACAACTGCCATAAACTTCCAAAACACACAGACGAGTGCAAAACTGCCAAAAGTGGACACTTACGGTTCTTAGGACATCAGAGATGAAAGAAGGACTTAAAGAGTTTAAGCGTCTGCTGGGTTATGGTCACACCTGCCTTAAACGTCCAAAACACACAGATAACGCGAAAAAGATACTTCCACACTACACGCATAAGGTATTTGTGATTAACACTAGTCAAACCCAAGTGTCAAACTTTTCAATAACTCCGCACTGCCGAATGAAAGGAAGTCACCCAATTCCTAGTGATTGCAGTGTCTTATTGTATCAAAAAGAATGTGTAGTAAAACTTTTAAATCAGCGTATTAGTTTGAAAGATATTTGTCACTGAGTGGCCAAAGCGACGCCGACGCATCCAAAGGCAAAAAAACAAAAACAAAAAAAAGAAAAACCCCAACAAACAAAACAAAACAAAACAAACAGACAACCCCCCCCTCCCCCCAGCGTTGAATTTCTTGACCACTATTGTAGTGAGGTAAACGTCAGATATCTGTGACTTTTAACCTTCCATTTGACACGCCCTTTTCGAAAATAAATATTTTATTGATAAATAATAAAACCAAAACAACAGCAAAGTGTTGACATAATTTCATCTCTGTATAAAAATCAAAATACATAAAGCAAGGACTAACATCAAATGAGGAACAAATAAAATGCATGCAAGGCAATGCCACTATTGTGTTAATGTACAGAAGGAAAATCAAAACTTAGTCATTGAATTCAGAGTAAAAGCTAACACAAAATCTGAGTTTGATCATTAGAACATCGTGTTTAATGTCTTTGTAGAAGGATATTTATAGGCAACCATGTTTGGAGTGGATTTTTCTTTTTAAAGAGATATGTCACCTGAAGTTACCTGAAGTAATTACCTTCATCAACACAATGTTTACACAAAACAATGAAATAGGCAGATTATATCTACCTGACATATCATAAACTCATCAAACTAGCCAGATAATAGCACTCGAGTCAACAAACTGGGGACAGTACAATTACCCTACAACAACAAGGTTGTATACTCCGCAATAATGACGTACTCCCAGACAATCAGCCAGAAGATGTTAGATTTAATTTCATCATTTAAATAGTGTCTTATACCGTCGTCTCCTATTTCATGGGTGATAACTCATTGACGACATGAAAGTTGTTGCATAATATGGTGAGCGGATATGCACATCTAAGAGATAACGTCGTGCTTTTCCGATCGTTGTCATGGAACACCAATCAAGTAAAAAGAAAAGGTATATTTCATAAATAATTACATGTATTATGATTATAATGTTGTATTAGAGTTCTTTATCTGTTAGACTTCTGATATTTGTTAAATGTAAGTCAAATTATTGAAAAATAGCATTCATTGATACGCAGAAATCTTGATTTTAACACTGGTTTATTTTATTTTATTTTATTTTTTGGCTTTTTTTTTGTAATTGTTACTATTTTTATCTTGTTGGGTTCTTTTTCACTTTGCGCGAGTCCATAACACTTTTAATTGCATTTATGATATATCAGAATATATCCAAAACTAAGTTGGTGCTTCTGTTTGTACCACAAAATTTGAAAAAGAGGAAATACAATAATTTATTCTGTATCTATACATGTATTGACTCTTACCACATAATGTGTTATATTTATTGAATAATCAACAGACTTTATTTTCAATACCATGAAGAAAGTGTATAAAAATATGACATTAAAGATTATGGGGTAGATAGCAGCACACTAGAAATTCCGTGATTCTAATGTTTTTTGTTTTATGTTGCTTTGTTTGTTTGTTTTCTTGGGGTGGGCGGTTGTTGGTTTGTTTGATTGGTTGGTGTTTTCTTTTTTTGGTTTTGTTTGCTTTTGGGCCTTTTTTGCGGGCGAGGGGTGGTATTTGTTTGTTTATTTGTTTTCGTTTGTTGTTTGTTTGTTTGTTTTTGTTGTTGTAGTAAAATTATTATTTGTATTTAATTTCTAATAGAATACTGACTGACGTTTAAATCACAGTAGTTGTAAAACTATGAGTATGCTGAGAATTAAGCTTATCCAAAAAAGAGAATTTTCATGACCGAGGGTCCCTCTGAATCTCCCTACGTAGTATGCCGAGAAGTAAGGTTATCTAAAGAAGGGAAATTTCAAGACCGAGGGTCCCCCTGAATCTTCCTGCGAAGTATGCAACTAAACATGTAGTAAAAATAGACCAGCAGTGCAGGTAATTGTAGATATAAGTAGAAAAGTTAGTATCATCAGCAAGGTGTATGTCAGTACTTTTCTATTAGCAGTCTTTCATGATTCTTAGTGGATTAACACCGTATATTTTTTCCTTCGATAATCGCATTGTATGTGTACATATAACGAAAGTTAAACACTCTCTATATAAACAATCCTCTACTATTCTCTGCTTCTCCCAATACCACAGTTCACAGTGGCGGATTTAGAGGGGGGCCCGGGCCGCCCTTTTGGCCACATATTTACTAGTAAAATTCAGATTTAGCACCAAAAATGGCTAAGTCGTTTTGTTAATACACATGTGCACCCCCTTTTCGGAAATCCTGGATCCGTCACTGGTTCATATAACTTTAACATATCCATATCAAAGTGGTAGGGCAAGATGGGATCTATGGAAATGTGTTCTTTTTAAGTGTGAAATTGACCTAGGCAATATCAAAAGGCAGAGACGTCTTTCAATGGACTATATATGATCTCGTAAAATTTATGTTTGCATAAAAGTGCATAAGACAGAATAAAAGCACTTAAGAAATTCATAAAATTGTAGAAAGAGACCAAGGATAAGGATAATGTTGGGCTTTCATGTCGTTTTTGTGCCAGCTTGACTTTGCACTTGAGAGTACACAATGAACAGGTCGACATTCTACTACGAGAAAGACTCGTTACTCATTGGTACTTACGTTCTAACGTATTTATAACCGCCGCTAGAGGATTTCATACATCAATTATTTATATATACCGGAACTTTCTCACTAGAGAAGAAATCATGAGAAGGCACCATTTCTACATGGCAACCGAGCACATTTTAATGTAAATATTAGCTTAAACTAGAAAGGCTTGGATGTAAGGCTGCGTTTGTCAAACTTTAAGATATTTATTTACGTACTTATAGACACTGGTTTGGCATGACAATGTGCTGAAATTTGAAAAAAAAATATACCCCGGTAATAACTACTGTACATGCAAGGTAAAGGGTTCTCGAAAATAGAAATATTTCTAAATATCATGGATATTCTTATCAATGACGGTTCTGGCCGTGATAAAGCACGTGACTTTTTGCGCGTATTGTCTGTACTCGGGAAATAACTTATAATTTCCACATATAATTCTATTTAACGATAAACTTGTGTCCATTTTGATAGAACTGAATTTGAATGATTGGTCATCATTTGATGTCACTTGGCGCGACTATTGCACGTATATGGGGATGGCATCTGCATGTGCATTGCACAAAAATTTATGCCATTACAACGGGCCCACCCAAAGCAGTGAAGGATATTTAATGTGACTAAGGACAGAAACCCACCGGGCGCTCTCTCTCTCTCTCTCTCTCTCTCTCTCTCTCTCTCTCTCTCTCATAATTTGAAGAAAATTGAACTTGTGCATGGGAACCAATCTCCATCAGCAACGTGATCCTGTAGATTTTTAAACAACTGTACTTCATATGAGTTTTACTGGGTATTTTCATTGTCTGGTTGTTCTTAGAAATTGTCAATGAAATGTACATACGTCAATTTCATTCCATAATTTTGCTTGTTTGGTTTTGCACCAAGAAAATAATATAACATATAATTATTTAGAATCAGAAAAAAAGCATGTATAAACTTATTATAAATGAGGCATTGACACGGCTTGAAATGACAAAAATATCTATGCAGCCGCTGATAAAAATATTTTGACATAAATGAAACATTATTATTTTCATTTTTATTTTATTTTTTATTTTTATTCTCATTATTTATTCTTATTACTATTTATTTATTTATTCATTTATGTATATATCTATTTAATTGGGTGGGGTTTTTGTGTTGGGGAGGGGTATTATAGAACGAAGAAAGTAGTATGGGTGTTTATATGAACTTATACAAGAGCAAGTTTACACAGATTTAAACTTCAATTCCTTGTTTTAGAAAGAGTGTTGGAAGATTGCGTGCTATAGACAGGAACATAAATATACGTACCAATTGTATATCTATCAACTTAACTATTTCAGGATCAAGTCAGACGCTGATATACTCAAGATTAAACGACAGCGAGCATCGACATTTTCTACCTATGGTCTTAGTTTTAGCGAAGGGTATATAGCGGTAAAGCAGCAAACATTCAAAGTAAGTATATCAGGGGATCGACAAGATAAGAATTCTCAATTTCATTCAATCTTATCTCTAATTCTGCGTTTCTTTTTTTCTTTCATTCTTTTTTCACCCAGCCTAGACTTGGTTTACAAGGTATTATCACGTTTACTTAATTGATAAATGATCAACCGGGTGTGACACCAAACAACGGGAGATGTCCACCTCTCTTATCTGTAATTAGCAACACTTGTCTAACAGGAGATGCCCACCTCTTTTATCTGTAATTAGCAACACTTGTCTACCAGGAGATGCCCACCTCTCTTATCTGTAATTAGCAACACTTGTCTAACAGGAGATGTCCACCTCTCTTATCTGTAATTAGCAACACTTGTCTAACAGGAGATGTCCACCCCTCTTATCTGTAATTAGCAACACTTGTCTAACAGGAGATGCCCACCTCTCTTATCTGTAATTAGCAACACCTGTCTAACAGGAAGTGTCTACCTCTCTTATCTGTAATTAGCAACACCTGTCTAACAGGAGATGCCCACCTCTCTTATCTGTAATTAGCAACACCTGTCTAACAGGAAGTGTCCAGCGCTCTTATTTGTAATTAGCAACACCAGTCTCACAGGAAGTGTCCACCTCTCTTATCTGTAATTAGCAACACCTGTCTAACAGGAGATGTCCATCTCTCTTATCTGTAATTAGCAACACCTGTCTAACAGGAAGTGTCCACCTCTCTTATCTGTAATTAGCAACACCTGTCTAACAGGAGATGTCCATCTCTCTTATCTGTAATTAGCAACACCTGTCTAACAGGAAGTGTCCACCTCTCTTATCTGTAATTAGCAACACCTGTCTAACAGGAGATGCCCACCTCTCTTATCTGTAATTAGCAACACCTGTCTAACAGGAGATGTCAATCTCTCTTATCTGTAATTAGCAACACCTGTCTAACAGGAAGTGTCCACCTCTCTTATCTGTAATTAGCAACACCTCTCTAACAGTAGGTCATATCACTGATGATTATCATTATTATACTATTAAATCATAGTAAACAGGAGATGTTGAAATAAGGAATCACCACATTGCTTAACGTCACTCATCACGAGATCACCTTGCAGACAGTAGGTGATCATGCTGCTGACCAATAATTAATACCGTATAGCGGGTAATTTCTTTGGGGACTTTATTTCTGCGATCTTTGTCAATGAGCAGAATTAAAAATCGCAGAACATTTTTACCGAGATAATTTGAACCTGCGCGCCCATACATGTTGATATTAATAGAGGCTGGACTGAATATTACCGTATCCCTGTATCCGACTGGACCATGGAAGTCCAAAGTACCCGCCGTGTTGAAATTAGTAGACTTGGGGACAAGCGTTAGTTCACAGCTATCTTCGCAATATCATTAAAAGGCAACCGTTTATACCGTTGATTGGCTAACTATATACTCCCTTGTTTATAGCGGTTATTGTTTACCGTGCATTGTCAACCTTGGATTGGGTGTGAACAAGCATGTAAGATTAATACTAAATCATTTTTATTTCAGGCGAATTTCTACCACTGCAAATTATATTGGGTTGGGGGGGGGGGGGGCGACTGATAGATGTCACCCGAACTTTGAATTTCAAAATGATTGGGGTCATAACGAAGTTACCTAATTAAGTCAGCATCGTTACCTAATTACAGTCAGAAAGAGATATTCACCACCGTTACCTAACCACAGTCAGAAAGAGATGGTCACCACCGTTACCTAACCACAGTCAGCAAGAGATGGTACCACCGTTACCTAACTACAGTCAGAAAGAGATAGTCACCAACGTTACCTAACCACAGTCAGTAAGAGATGGTCACCATTGTTACCTAACCACAGTCAGCAAGAGATGGTCACCACCGTTACCTAACTACAATCAGAAAGAGATAGTCACCATTGTTACCAAACCGCAGTTAGTAAAAGATGATTATCATCGTTACTTAACCACACTTAGAAAGAGATGGTCACCACCGTTACCTAACTACAGTCAGCAAGAGATGGTCACTACCGTTACCTAACCATAGTCAGAAAGAGATGATCACCACTGTTACCTAACCACAGTCAGCAAGAAATGGTCACCATCGTAACCTAACTACAGTCAGCAAGAAATGGTAACCATCGTTACCTAACCACAGTTAATAAGAATAGTTACCATGGTTACTTAACCACACTTGGTAAGAGATGGTCAGCAAGAGATGGTACCACCGTTACCTAACTACAGTCAGAAAGAGATGGTCACCATTGTTACCTACCCACAGTTAATAAAAGGTAGTTACCATCGTTACTTAACCACACTTAGTAAGAGATGGTAACCACCGTTACCTAACTACAGTCAGCTAGAGATGGTCACCACCGTTACCTACTTACAGTCAGCAAGAGATGATCACCACCGTTACCTAACCACAGTCAGCAAGAGATGGTCACAACCATTACCTACCAACAGTCAGCAAGAGATGGTCACAACCGTTACGTAACCGCAGTCTGCAAGAGACGGTCACCACCGTTACCCAATTACAGTCAGCAAGAGATGGTCACCACCGTTACCTAACCACAGTCAGCAAGAGATGGACACCACTGTTACCTTACTACAGTCAGCAAGAGATGGACACCACCGTTACCTAACCACAGTTAGTAATAGATGGTCACCGCCGTTACCTTACTACAGTCAGCAAAAGATGGTCACCACTGTTACCTACCTACAGTCAGCAAGAGATAGTCATCACCGTTACCTACCTACAGTTAGTAAGAGATCGCCACTACCGTTACCTACCTACAGTCAGCAAGAGATAGTCACCACCGTTACCTACCTACAGTAAGTAAGAGATCGTCACTGCCGTTACCTACCTACAGTCAGCAAGAGATAGTCACCACCGTTACCTAACGACAGTCAACATCATTCAACAGATGAGTACCTTGCTTGCTATCACTTACCAGGAAATAATCATTATGCTTGATGCCTGTCAACGAGACTTAATCATTCTGTATGAGCGAAGGAATAGCAAGCACACTGTATAACGTTATACAACACATAACCGCTAGATGTCATATACAAGTCAATAGAAAACTGATATCCATCCATTATTTCTCTTCGCTAGATACCCATACCAGTCAATAGTAAACAAGCACGGATATCCATTATTTCTCTTCGGGAGGTAACCACCTTGCTCTTGTCCCTCATCAGTTGCTCTTGTCCAAGATCAGTTAACTTAACTTAACATCAGTCCCTACTCTACAGGAGTGATCACCATGCGATGATCAACCTGTATTACATCTATCAACAGAGGATGATCACCTGGTGTTACATCTGCCCACATATGACGATCAACCTGTATTACATCTATCAACAGAGGACGATCACCTGGTGTTACATCTGCCCACATATGACGATCAACCTGTATTACATCTATCAACAGAGGATGATCATCTGGTGTTACATCTGCCAACATATAACGATCAACCTGTAATACATCTATCAACAGAGGATGATCATCTGGTGTTACATCTGCCCACATATAACGATCAACCTGTAATACATCTATCAACAGAGGATGATCACCTGGTGTCACATCTGCCCACATATGATGATCAACCTGTAATACATCTATCAACAGAGGATGATCACCTGGTGTCACATCTGCCCACATATGGAGATAAACCTGTAATACATCTATCAACAGAGGATGATCACCTGGTGTTACATCTGCCCACATATGATGATCAACCTGTAATACATCTATCAACAGAGGATGATCACCTGGTGTTACATCTGCCCACATATGGAGATCAACCTGTAATACATCTATCACCAGAGGATGATCACCTGGTGTTACATCTGCCCACATATGGAGATAAACCTGTAATACATCTATCAACAGAGGATGATCACCTGGTGTTACATCTGCCCACATATGACGAGCAACCTGTATTACATCTATCAACAGAGGATGACCACCTGGTGTAACATCTGCCCATATATGACGATCAACCTGTATTACAATGTACATCTATCAACAGAAGATGATCACCTGGTGTTACATCTGCCCACATATGATGATCAACCTGTAATACATCTATCAACAGAAGATGATCACCTGGTGTTACATCTGCCCACATATGACGAGCAACCTGTATTACATCTATCAACAGAGGATGATCACCTGGTTTTACATCTGCCCACATATGGAGATCAACCTGTAATACATCTATCAACAGAGGATGACCACCTGGTGTAACATCTGCCCATATATGACGATCAACCTGTATTACATCTATCAACAGAAGATGATCACCTGGTGTTACATCTGCCCACATATGATGATCAACCTGTAATACATCTATCAACAGAAGATGATCACCTGGTGTTACATCTGCCCACATATGACGAGCAACCTGTATTACATCTATCAACAGAAGATGATCACCTGGTTTTACATCTGCCCACATATGGAGATCAACCTGTAATACATCTATCAACAGAGGATGATCACCTGGTGTAACATCTGCCCACATATAATGATCAACCTGTATTACATCTATCAACAGAGGATGATCACCTGGTGTTACATCTGCCCACATATGATGATCATCTTGTATTACATCTATCAACAGAGGATGATCACCTGGTGTTACATCTGCCCACATATGATGATCATCTTGTATTACATCTATCAACAGAGGATGATCACCTGGTGTTACATCTGCCCACATATGGAGATAAACCTGTAATGCATCTATCAACAGAGGATGATCACCTGGTGTAACATCTGCCCACATATGATGATCAACCTGTAATACATCTATCAACAGAGGATGATCACCTGGTGTAACATCTGCCCACATATGATGATCAACCTGTAATACATCTTTCAACAGAGGATGATCACCTGGTGTAACATCTGCCCACATATAATGATCAACCTGTAATACATCTATCAACAGAGGATGAGCACCTGGTGTTACATCTGCCCACATATGACGATCAACCTGTATTACATCTATCAACAGAGGATGATCATATGGTGATACATCTGGAGCATTAATCAGACAGCAATCCAGTATATCAAGTGGGAAGTGGTGCAGACAATTGATGTGATCATCCGCCTTACCGGGAGTCACCAGGAGAATACCCATGTAAAACATGTCATAAAAAGACAAATTCGCACTCTGACAAATACGACGATCACCCTGTCATAAACCTGTCAACAAGTGATCATCGTGTCTTACACAAATCACCAGAAGACCACCCATATCCAGCTTGCCATTCAGACGACAAGCCAATCTGTAGGTCGATGTCAAACTGACTGATGCAAGACATATGATCTATAATACGTCGTCTATTCACAGATAACCGTAATGAACAGTTCACACAGTATGTGTTCATAACAAGCTAGAAGATAATAAACCAGAAGAAAGATGACATTGTGTGCGTATTTTCATATTTCTTCATTAAATATAGATATAGAATAGTGACACTATCTTCCTCTGTATTAAATCAACTTCTGTCTGTATTGGGCGGTAGATGATCAAAGACGTCCGCTAGCGATTGACATTGCATTGTGACGACACAAGAATTTAAATGACATTCGAATAATTGAATCCATTTAAAGTGAAAATTAATGATAAAGTTTATTGTGTGTTGCACATAATTTATACCGACGAAAGGCAGATTCATACAATGCTGCGTTTGTGTTTATTTCAATGATAATTCCATTTTAAATTGTACATCTCAAACAAACCTTCTAAGTAGATAGTCGACCTAAGAACAGGAACTGTTCACTTAACATATATTAGATATGATTAGGATATAAACGTGTTTTCAATGCCCAGATATTTAGTTTCATATTTGTAGTTCTATGAAGAATCCTGTGGAGTCTTTGATGAGAACTTCATGAATTGAAAACATGCATTTGTTTTAACGTTGAATTCAGTCATGGCATTAACGTTCATAGAATCAACGCTGCTTAGAAAATACTTCAAGAATAGAGATGTTAGCGACTTTGATAGACGACAACGTGCGTCCGTAGAAAATAATCTGAAAACTTTTAAATTACATAAATCTAAGCTGTGGATAGAAGCGAGTTACAGGGATCCCAAACGACAACGTATTGACTTATTCTTACATGGAGGCTTCCGACAAGGTCGAAGGGCAATTGTAAAAGGCAATAAGGAACACGGGGTCAGGGTAGGTGGCGCTTTTAATGGCATATTCTAAAGCTACCTTAACATGTCATCTTCCTATATTTATATCTTTTACCATTGAGAATGATTCACTCAATATACTGTCTATACTAGTTGTAATAGTTTTGGCGATACATTGCAATAAATACTGTAATCTAAAGTGATATCATTACAGGAACAGGCTTGGTGTCGTGGTTAAACACTTGACATGCGGTGCAGGGTTCGATTCCCGGATTACGCCACTATGGCCAAAAGGTTGAGTTCTACCTTCTTCAATGTCGCGATATAGATGAAAAAAATGTTGAAATAATAAATATCGTGTTTCAGGGTCATAAACTGAGAAAAAAGTGAAGTCAATTATTTCATTTATATTTATTCCATGTCAAACGTTCAAGTGGATCGCTGTGCATATTGGCTTAATCCAATTTATGGATAGAATAAAACTCAAATCCAAATACAGAGCTATGCACGACGGAAAAACTTTTTAGTTTTAGAATAATTTCCAAACATTGAAAGCGACGTAAAACGCAATTTTACCAACCTTCAGCGTATTATTAGCAGTACATTAACACTACATAAAACATTCCACCACTACTATCTTTTGTGTTACAGTGCAAATGATCCGGGTTCGATTCCCAGATTGTGACCTTATGCTGAAGAAGTTGGTTACCCCTTGCTTTCATGCTTCGATATAACTAAAAATTGTTGAAGAAATGATAAAAAGTCCTCCGAAGAGAAGTGTGAATTAAATAAATAACAAAAACAAACAAACACCACCAACCCCTACTCAATGTCCACAAATTTTTGGCCACTTGACCTTCATCAAGTGGAAAGGAAAAATAACAAAATCTCTGAGTAAAATCCATATCTACTGCTTAAATCATTCCATCACATTGGTGTTGTTGAAAGCGACATAAAACACCAACCAACCAACCAACCAATGTCATTCTTTCAATATTCATGTAACTAGTGAAAAATTCAGGAAATGTTTGTGTAATGAATGGTAGTAGATCTCTCAATAACGCTTATTTTATTTAAACGATAACGTCCTAAAGTTTTCATAATACCTGTCATTCCTGCGATGTCAAAATAACTTAAAAACGATTGTGTGGTATATTTCTGCGGTCAGGCATTGTCAACATAGCTAATATTCATGTTGACTCGTCAGATGTTATGTCGACTTCTCGGGTATTATGTCGACTGGTCAGACGAATGTCCAGTTCTCATTTATTACGCCGATTCGTCAGACAATTATGGTGACATTGACAAGTTGCGGCAGATAAATGCCACCTGTCAACTGACTTTTCTACTGAATTTGTAATTTACTATGTAATCATGAGCTGATCTGGGAATACCAATCAAATCTGTGCAACATTTTCCTATCATGTTTGAAGTTGTTACTGTTTAGATAATTTTTAAACAAAACAATATTAAATAAGACTAGTAACTGAATAGGCTAAGACCTAACATGAATGTGGAATGATATTCGTTTGGCCGATATTTTATCTAAAAGTAAGTTTTTCATCAGAAGAGAGAACCAAACTTTCAGAATAAGGTAAAAAATGAATACAGTATCACTGTACGAATCAACGAAATGAACGGAAACACGGGTTCAGTTATCAAAGATGCCATTTAAAACCTGGATTGGAATTGATATTCTGATACTAAAATAGTTAAAATAATATATTATTAGAAGGTCTGATCGATCAAAAATAATTCTAAATTTTGTTTTGATGGGGCCATTACTAGCATACATCGATTAACAGTTTGAATTACATGTTTACAGATTTATACATACATACAACTGTCGCTATGAGAGTGAGTATGTACACAATTATAATATAATATTACAACATACAAGGATGATCTACAAAAGTATCTGGTAATATTACAACATACAAGGATGATCTACAACAGTATCTGGTAATATTACAACATACAAGGATGATCTACAACAGTATCTGGTAATATTACAACATACAAGGATGATCTACAACAGTATCTGGTAATATTACAACATACAAGGATGATCTACAACAGTATTTGGTAATATTACAACATACAAGGATGATCTACAAAAGTATCTGGTAATATTACAACATACAAGGATGATCTACAACAGTATCTGGTAATATTACAACATACAAGGATGATCTACAAAAGTATCTGGTAATATTACAACATACAAGGATGATCTACAAAAGTATCTGGTAATATTACAACATACAAGGATGATCTACAACAGTATCTGGTAATATTACAACATACAAGGATGATCTACAACAGTATCTGGTAATATTACAACATACAAGGATGATCTACAAAAGTATCTGGTAATATTACAACATACAAGGATGATCTACAAAAGTATCTAGTAATATTACAACATACAAGGATGATCTACAACAATATCTGGTAATATTACTACATACAAGGATGATCTACAACAGTATCTGGTTGCAGCAATAAAAGTTACAATATTATTATCAGTATATATCAGCATTATTTTTTTATTTTGTTTTATCATGCCTTACTGATAGAAATGCTTTCAGGAACATACACAACGATAATGTTCTTTGTAGATAAGAATTGTTAAGGTTTCAATATATCTACAATGCGGTCATCACCAGGACAATTTTCAAATATTTTTTCATATATATTTTTGTCTGATGTTATAAAGTACAGTACGATATAGAATAAAGTGTTTTCCGTCTTTAACGGTTGAGTGACACGAAAAACGGAACTTTTATCTCTTGGAATTAGGGGTTTATGGTATCTTCCCGCTTCTATAGCTTTGTATGGAATCAAACAGGTAAAATAGGAGACAATCAGAATGGAGTATAGCTCTAAATTTGTGTTGTACAAATAAATAAATTTACAGAACTAATGAAAAATTCAATGTTAAAAGTGGATTATGTATTATAGTTATAATTTTCAAGAGAATTTCTCAAAATATCACAAAAATTGCAATTTACAGTACAAATCATTAATATACATTAAAGACAGCAATAGTACAGAACGATACACGTATACTCTTGCTCCATGTAATTTGAGTTTGTCTGGAGAGAAAGTAAAATTATAAAAACACTGTATTTGTCTGATAGAACACTGAGCTATCGTACAAAACAAAGGGATTAGGCTATCGTAAGAGGTGTAATGTTTTACAAACAAACTTCAGTCATGGCTTTCTACAACTGTTGATTAGAAACGATTTGTTCAAAATATCACAAAAAAAGATAAATTTTGAATATATTGCAAAGTGTAAATTTGTCAATTAGTTCCTAATGTTAGTAATTTTATTACATATCCTTAATATAAAAGCGGGCCACATCGCATAAAATGAGAAATTAGAGTTAAAAAGTAAGCGCTGAAATGATCAAATCTCAAGATTTCTCTATTCGAGTACATTATCGGTATTTCCTCTTATTGTTATTTCATAACGAGCCGACAATAAGGTCGCATGATAAATATCTATTTACAACATTATTAAGTAATTACTTTATTTGTAAGCAAATAGTACTTTATTTATGCCTTTGGAACAAATATTTTGTGCAATCAGGTGTAGAAAATATTTACTGATGTGATCATCGTTATTTAAATGTTTTCATAATTTGTTGTTCCAGTCCATTGTACATCTTTCCAAAGACAGTATGTCTATGGCAAGACTTCACGCTTCTGTCTATTTTACATTAAATAACTCTTTAGTCATAAATCCAAAAGTTTAGATTGGCCACGAAAATTCGAAGGGAAAGAACTTAATTCCCTTATGTTAAACTTTGGTCGAGAAATAAACTTCGCTCTTATTAGTTTTAATTCATATTATGTTTGAACTTAACCTGCTTTATCAAATACATATATCGATTGGCAAATACCTAAGGAAGGACTCAAAGTAATTTGATTGACAATAACATCAGTGTTCTACGACTCGATCATCTGTCTCTCTCTCTCTCTCTCTCTCTCTCTCTCTCTCTCTCTCTCTCTCTCTCATCTTCTCTAGCGAAGATGTCTCTGTGTGTGTCTTCCCTATTCTACCTCCTCTCATACATAGAACCGATTTCTATGCATTGAAAAAAATGCATTCCTGCATTATATTTGAAATAAATCAGAACTGCAGAAAATGATTCATTGCATTTTAAATCAAATTTTCTAAATTCTACCTACAGCTAAATACTGACATACAGTTTTATCTTTCTTTTAAATGACTGAGATAAGTGTAAAGAGCATGTGGCGAAAATACAATAATTAAAAAAGAAACATATGAATATTCAGCATGTATAACACGTTATAGTGATGTCCTTCTTTACTAGAGAAAGCCAAAGTGTATGAGCGTAATTCAGTGTTTTCAAACAATAAATATATAAGTATGGATTGTTTTTGTGCCACACTTGTAAACCGATAGACGAATTCAGAAATCTATATTCCAAAGTTATAGATGACTCTGTACATTAAATGTCCTCTTATTTCATCATACCTCGAGAAACTGATACCCTCTACATTTACAGAAATACGTTTGGTCGAGTCACTCACATGAATGGTCTGACAAAATGTTTAAACTTCCTTACAATCACATAACCGAGAAGACCAGATTTCACATCTCCTTCACATTTTACCATTTATCATCCAGAATTAACTTTGTTTCGTAGATTTAACATCTAACCCTAACTCCTAACACAATGTTGCTTCTAGCCTCTATGCCCTGACATTCTATATATAAATTACACTTTTCTCGCTTTGGAAAACTAGATGGGTATTTTTCAGTCGATTCACATCCCATGATATATTAAATTATCGACACAAGGATCATTAAACTGGAACACATTTAAACGAATAAAACCATCACCCTAAAAATTTTCATGATCTAGAGATAGAGCACTACTCTTAAATATTTTACCTGCTAAAATGGAAATCTACTTAATAATTAACTGACACAGTTGTACAACAATAGAGCTAGAAGTTACTTTTTTTATTCTGTAGGCTTGCAGTTAATGTGAAATTCTATGACTTTTCAATTAAAACTTGCGACGGTCTGCTGCTGTTGTTAATTTCCAGTGTTGGTTTTACAAAAACCCCAGAAATGATATGATAAAGTGTCTTGCAATCAATATCTATGGGTCTACGCAATCTACAAATTAACAGCAATGTCATTTGTAGCAGTTAAATTCATTCCACAAATAGCACTTCTTTGATTTTTGATAGGATGGGTGTTATTGACAAGATGATTGATAAAAAATGCACTTATCGTGGTGAACCCGTGAGCTGTTATTATTGTAGCAACTAGTGTCACGTGGAAACAAACTAATTGTCTGCAACTAAGATCATGTATCATGCTTTGATGGAAAAAAATACAGTTCTACTGGACATACGACAAGATAAACTTTACCGAAAATAAAGCATGATACCGATTCAGAGGACGTGAAACCATGTACTGGAAATAAAACAATGATAAAAAACATATACTGGAAATAAAACAATGACAAAAATCATGTACTGGAAAAAAAAAACAGGGACAAAAATTAATCAGATACTGGAAGCCGAAGATAAATTATGTACTGGAAATAAGACGAAGATACATTATATACTGAAAGTAAGAGAAGATACATTACATACTGGAAGTAAGACGAAGAAACATTATGTACTGGAATAAAGACGAAAATATATTATGTGCTGGAAGAGAGATGAAGATAATTATATACTGGAAAAAAGACGACAATACATTATGTACTGGAAGTAAGACGAAGACACATTATATACTGGAACTAAGACGAAAATACATTTTATGCTAAAAATAAGACGAAGATACATTATATACTGAAAGGAAGACGAAGAAGATAGGAAGTAAGACGAAGATGCATTATATACTGAAAGTAAGACGAAGATACATTATATATTAAAAGTAAGACGAAGATTCATTATATACTGAAAGTAAGGCGAAGATACATTATATACAAGAAATAAGACGAAGATGAGAAGATGAAATATATAGAGGAATTAAGACGAAGATATATATTATAAAAGAAAATACAAAATATACTGGATGTAAGATGAAGATAAAGAATATATTGGGAGTGAGACGAAGATAAATTACATACTAGGAGTAAGACAAAGATGCAATATACAATGAAAGTAAGGCGAAGATACATGGTATAATACTGGATGTAAGACGAAGACACATTATATTCTTGAAATAAGACTAAGATAAATTATACACTGGAAGTAAGACGAAGATGAATTATATACTGGAAGTAGGACGAAGGTGAATTATACAGTGGACGTAAGACAAAAATACATTATCTACTGGATGTAAGAGGAAAATTATATACTGGAAATAAGTATGGATTGCTTTATTGGAATTATTTGTAAATTATTCCACATGAAAAATAGATAAGTTATTCAGGAATGAAGAGAGGATATACTGAAAACACTAAACGATTTATTCTACCAATGGATTAAGGAAAATAAATTTGTCTCCTGAAAAAAAAATACAGTAGAAAAGGTACAACTTTGGAAATAAAATAAACATAGACTGGCAGTAAGACAAGATAAAACCAATTTGAAATAAAAACTGAAGATAAAAGTAATCATTCAACAGGGAAAATAACATTAGATTTGTACATGAAAAGAGTTCACCATAACGAATCTAAGCTACTTTTTAGCCTGCTCAACCGATAAAAGAACATGTACCAAAGACAATATGGATCCATTCTCCCACATTCTTATTTATATGCTTGCAAAGGAACAGTTAATTTACCTCGATCAGGGAACACAAAAAAGGTAGTATCATTAAATCATTACATAACTCTAAGAAAAATATTCGTTTAGTTGAAACAATATCTGTGGTATTAATGGTACTAGAACATAATTAAAGTTTAGTTTAGTTTATTGGTCAAACACAATACAGTTTGCAGGCATTACGATACATGTAATAATACAACTTAAAATTTATAGTACATGATCAGAAAAAAGACAGTCTATTTATGAAACAGAGATGTACATAAATAATTCTGTACAACGTCTTAATCATACATACATAAATAATCCTATACAACTTGTTTTCGTATATCAAAAGCATACGTGATATATTGACCAAGCGCACAAAGCTCTTTTACATTCTGAGTAGAAAGTAATTGTATTAATTTATAGACAGAGGGTCTTACAGAGTAATATCTTTTTATATATGTTTTTCTTAAATCAATATAGAAAATGACATTTCAAAACGAAGTGGAATTCGTCTTCTATATCTACTTTATACAATGGACATACTCGTCTTTCTAGAGGTACTTTTGTATCGGTCTGTTTCTACAATAATAGAATGGGAGGAAACCCTTAATTTGCAATAAAGTTAACGGGAATACAAGCCAGTTAGTCTTTTACATAGGAATTGGCAAGCTCTACCATAAGATTTCCAAGTCTCTCAACACTTAAAAAAATCACTTATGTAACAATATTTATGATGTGCGATATACAAATCGCTTGTAATAGTTTTAGCCATATTATTGCCGAACGGCAACAGATTAACATGACAACCACAATATCAATATTGACAGTATTAGATCTAAATTTAGGTATTTGTCTTGAATGTTGCCAAAAATCTTGTAAATGTGTTCATGCAACTGATTAATCATGTCTGTATGGAATTTATATCCGCATTAATTAAGCAACTTCTAGTCTTGTTGTGGAACGATAGCAAAACATGACAACCCTAATAGACAGCATTGACTAATGAATTGATACAATGTGCAATGCTAGGTAGAGGACGGACTCCATTTATATAATATTTTTTCCTCAATACTAGATGTTAAGACTTTATTTATCAAGAAGTTTTATCTGTCATCTAACTGCTCAAATTTATCTCATTTGATACGAATAGCAATAAAGAAAACATCTCGATAACTAATTTATATGCATTTACACCAAGGTAGATGTGTTTGTTTCTTATCTTTGTGTGTGTGTATGTGTGTGTTTTAATTCTAATATTGTTCTGCAGTTGCTTTTTACATTTTACAAGCAATGGTCAAATTTGACTGGAGTTTCTACATATATTTAAAACAAGAGGCCCAAGTGGGCCTATATCGCTCACCTGAGTACCTAGATTATCAGTCATGCATGAAGGAGAATTCATTTATTTTTGCATTAATGTGACTAAGTCAACACAGATGTTGAAAATATGTCAAATTTTATTTCAGGCTAGAATAAAAAACAACACTTTTTTGCACATCCATTCAGGTGATTTTGATATTAAGCATTTCCTTTGTCTCTGCAAGAAGTCATTCAGGGCAACAAGTTAGTCATTTTCTTTAGGTGGGGCCTTTTGTTGACTGATTTCAAGTCTGGGTCATGAACAACAATTGTTTCAAATATTGTCCAGATCTAACTTAAAATTGCCTAATTTCATATGTTGAGTGTTGAGAAACATCTAAAAACTTATTTAGATGTGTAAAGAAATGAAAAAAAAATTTTGACCAAAGCTGGATTTGAACCGCTACTCTCCATATTTCAATTACCAAGTGGTATATGTGAGAACTGCTTTTTAGACATGGTGGCATTATCTGTTAACCAATTTTAGTACCTCATGTATTCCATGTTTCATTAAAATCTTTCATGTGGTATAACAGCAGAAGTGAAAAATGTGATTGAATTGTTCCTATACACCCTCATTTGGAAGTCTTAAAAAATTCATAGAAAATCCAAAAATTGAGATATTGACAAAATTCTTTCAAAGTAACAATCCTTACCATAATTATGATCACAATAGTCCATAAGAAATCATCATTATCAATTAACTAGGAAATATGACACTTTTTTCTGCATTGAATCACCAAGTCCAAAGAAATGTCGAAAAATATTCTAAAATTTGATTTTGGAAGGGAACCAAAATGACAATACATCTTCACTCATCCCTCTAGATCATTTCTATGCATTCTGTTTGTCTCTGTATACAGCCCGTATGAAAAAGAATATTATTAAATGAGGGAACTCTTTTGTGACCTACTCTTGACTATGGTGGCGCCACCTGTAAAGAGGTCTGGACGAAAACAACAGAATTTGAAGAGGATCATAAGTGACTTATTTCTACCAAGATTTATTAAAATCCCTCAAACAGTTTTGTAGAAAAAGTTGAAAATGTGAAAAATGGCCAAAACACCCCCCCCCCCCCTTTTTTTTTTTTGGAAGTCTTAAACGTAAAATTCCTAATTTCATATGTTGAGTGTTGAGAAACATCTAAAAACTTATTTAGATGTGTAAAAAAAAAAAAAAATTTTTTTTGACCACAGCTGGATTTGAACCGCTACTCTCCATATTTCAATTACCAAGTGGTATATGTACCATTATGAGACCTACTTTTAGACATGGTGGCATTATCTGTTAACCAATTTGGATGATCCGCACAAAAAACAAAACCTTTGAAAAGGACTATGAGTACTTGCATCCTACCCAGTTTTATCACAATCCTTCAAGTTGTTCTGTAGATCAAGTTGAAGATATGAAAAATTGTCCCCCCCCCCCTTTTCTTGGAAGTCTTAAAAAATTCATAAAAAATTCAAAAATCGAAATATTGAAAAAATTCCTTCGCACCAGCATTCCTTACCATAGAAATGATTAAATGAAACCAAATGAATGCATCAATGTTTACTAAAAGAAAATAATAACTCTTTAATGCATTAAAATAACAAAGTCCAAAATAAAAATGAAAAAACGTCAAAAATTTGATTTCGGAATGGAACCAAAAATATCAACACTTCTTCCCATATGCCTCTAGATCATTCCTATGCAGTCGGTTTGTCGCTGTATGCACCCGATCTCAATAAGAAGTTTGTCAAAGGAGGGTACCCTCTGTGACCTACTTTTGTCTGTGGTGGTGCCACCTGTTCATGGATCCTGACAAAAATGACCACATTTGTCGGGGACCTTGAGTATTTGATGCATGCCAAGTTTCATTGAATTCCAGCAAGTGGTTCCGAAGAAAAAGTTCAAACTGTGAAATGTTTACACCAATTATCCCACCCCCCTTTTTCTTGAAAGTCTTAAAAAATTCATAAAAAATCCAAAACATAAAATATTGAAAAATTTTCTTCGCAGTAGTATTTCTTACCATCAAAATGATCAAATTAAACCAAATTAATGCATCAATGTTTACTAAAAGAAAAAAATACCTCTTTTCTGCATTAAAACTACCAAGTACAAAAAAACGTCAAAAAAACGTCAAAAATTTGATTTCGGAACGGAACCAAAAATAACAACACTTCTTCACACATCCCTCTAGATCATTCCTATGCATTCGGTTTGTCTCTGTATGCCCCCGGTCTGAAGAAGAAGTTTGTCAAAGGAGGGTACCCTCTTTGACCTACTTTTGCCTGTGGTGGCGCCACCTGTTGATGAATCCGGACGAAAAACAACAACACTTGTAGGGGACCATGAGTACTACATGCTTATCAAGTTTCATCAAATTCTGTTCAGTGGTTCTGGAGAAGAAGTCGAAAATGTGAAAAGTTAACGACGGACGACGGACGACGGACGGACGACGGACGGTGATTGATCACAATAGCTCACTTGAGCCTTTGGCTCAGGTGAGCTAAAAAAATATAGAGTAAACACATTCCAACATACGAATAAATAAATTGCATTTCATTATGCTACTGTAAACAAACATAGTGTTTTGGAATATGAAATAAGAAGAATGGAACTGCAGTCCTAGCTATGACGATTTACTTAATATTTTGATAATATTTCCTTGTTTTGCTGATATGCAGTTTCCTACTCGTAGTTATTTTATGGACGCCTTGTATCTCGAAGTCAATATCTCAGCATGTCATGCCAGTATGATGGCCGTTTGCACAACGCTTAGAGATACCTGAAGGCTTTCAGTTAAATTAATATCTCTACTGATAAACGTTTGATGGAAATATCAATATTTAACCACCTTTCTCCTCCTAAGGCAACATGGGACGAAAATCAACTTTCACAGCGAGATCCATTGGGATCATGGACGTAAACATCATGTTATTGCCCTTTAAATGAAATATGGTGTATAGTTCAGGCAGACTTAATTCAGGAATCAAATTGTCGTTATTGAAGATACCCTTACAACGTATATAGTAATACCGGGGGTATCAAAGCTCTAACCACTTGTCATACAATCTTATCCAGTAGTCATATAAAACAGACCAAAGAAGATTCTATATGCCGAATTGTTGACGGTGATTTCACTTAGAGCGATTAGTATGAACAGTATCATGAAGGCAGGAAGACGGAGCTCGGTTTCCGAAGGTTTTATCTCACTGTTCTCTGCCGGATGACACCTCTGCTACGTTGCATTCAGTGAAACAAAACAATCGGTAATTAATGCAACGTCGGCAAATCAAACAAAATATAGCCATACACATCCTCTTATTGATCGGACAATGTCGATAAGAAGTGCTCTTATCTATTTATTCAATATGGAAAGCAGAAAAATTAAATAGCAGTTTAGAATAATATAAATCGCTTTCGGATAATCTCATACTGTCAACAGTGTCCTAGTGTGCAAACACTTCGCACAGGATAACGTCGCCGAGAAAATGAATGCAACAGTACAGTTACGTAAGTATAGTGATTCCGTCATCGTAGTTGACCAATGTCCAGCTTGGTCAAAGATATCGTTGGTGGATAAAAGTGAGAGAGCATCAAAATTATTTGATATTCCGGAAAACAGAAATGTCAAACGTACTAGAAGAATACATTCGGAATCGGATTTCATAGGAAGAAAGTTTAGTGACGTCACATTGTATCAAACACCCACGTCGCGACGTAGTTCCGATTCGGACTATACCAAACGTTTTAGTACTCTGACCATAGACTCCAGCAGGAATAGACGACAAAGTCAAAATGATATCATGGAGTCATCAAACTTACGAAAACTTAATGCAAGATTGAAAACACGTGGATCAAACGATTCCTTCGCTGCGGAATTAACTTACAACCTATCTCTGAATAAACCAAGGTTATCCAAAACTCACTCTACACAGAATTTGTCAAGTTTGACGTCACTGCGAAAGTTATACAGACCTCCAGGAAAAGATCGGACCATAGGAAAAATATTGAGACGTGTACGCTCGGAAAATAATGTCATCCCACCACCTTGGAAAAACAGGATTTTGGTAGGTCGCATAAGTATATCATGCATCCTTTACATAGTAATGAGCAAATGAATGAATGAATGAATGAATGAATGTTACGTACAAAATGGTTGTATGAGCGCGAGATTATTGACTATCATTACTACAATGTATTCTGTAGTGTACACGTCACCTAAGCAATGGATGTTTTAACTTTCATATAGCAGAGAATTTTTAAATAATATCGAAAGCGTGATTTTGGTTGACGTGATAAAGTGGAAATCACAGATTCTACCACTTATTCCTGGTCTACAAGTTATTCCTGTATGTTTTGGGGATTGATGGCGGATGCAGCTAGCCAATCATGCTTTCTTCTCCCGGGCACCCGCATTCACCTCCGTTTTCCAGGAATATCCAACATAAGTGTCTCTTGTTAACTCCGTATTTTACATTTAAGATGAGGTTTAGACAGGATACAAAGTTCATTCCATTTTACAATTCCTTGAAAGTAAAGAGAGTTATCAGTACTATTCCTTCCTTCATTCCTTTCTTCTTTCCTTCCTTCCTTCCTTCCTTCCTTCATTCATTCATTCATTCAATTCTCTAGACAGTGCATATATCTATAGAAGGGCTGTACTTTGACTATAACACACAAGTAAATTTGTGGAAATATAGCAAAATGCTTCAACGGCATAATCATAACAGAACCCTAATTCTGCAGTTAAATAATAACACGATGGTATCCTGCTACTTGAAACGAATTTACATTAATTAGTATGTCGGAACATAACGACCGTGTATTCGAAGAGTTTATGTCCAAGGGTATGTGTAAACAGTACGGCAACAGTGTATATGTCTATTCAATAAGCATGTTATCATGTAATATAAATCAGTTTGAAGGACATTATTTGTCATCGGTAGAAAGGTAACATTGATCTCCCCACGTGACCAAAGAGAATATCAAGTACTTCGGAATTCACAGTCAAGTACCTTTAAACACAGTTGGGGAGCGTATGATCTCCGTCTATTTTCTAGTGTATACCTGCAATATATCAGCGGTGTCATATATTGTACTATAACTTATTGTTGTAAGGTTTGTCGCGTCATATATCATAAAACTATATACAATATAAAATAAATAAATAAATGAAGTTAAAAAGTAAATAAATGAATATATTGCAAATGAAGAAAAATTTAGTTCTCTTATCTGATCTTTTTACTTTAATTGAGATTTAAATTAAAAAAAAAAGACCATAGATCTATAAATTATGTCAAAATGTTTGAGTGTATATGTTGGTTTAAACAGTATTTATTCTAGAATCAGACAATACAATTACAAAGCAATAAATGAACAGGATTTAAGAAAAAGCTAAGTGAAACCACTATTACTGTTATATTATATATTATGTCTTACGCTAAACAGAGTTTCATATATGTGATACATTATGAAAAGAGCAAAAAAAAAAAAAAAAAAAAAAAAGAAGCGAAAGAGACTAAACATTAATGATTTTGTTTTAAATAAAGCATGATAGCTATAATCATTTATATAAGAATGAGTCAGAGTTACGAGCAATGGTGGAGACGTTTTTAAGTTAATTCAATTACTTGGTATTGAAAATATTAAGGAGTGAAGGGGGTTAGGAAAATATTAAGGAGTGAAGGGGGTTAGGAAAATTCTTGGTAGAGGCTAATAACATTCCTAACGAATGAAATGGACCTTGAATTTTATTCATTAGATTGTTAAGTTATACCACTGTTATATGCCTATTTCTTCTGTTAATTAATTACATGTATATTTGCACTACTTGTGAAAACTCAAGAAATTCAACTGTATACATTTGTAACTGTAATTGTATCCCATATATATTTCGACATACGGAATAAAATACACTGAACTGAAACTGGCACTCAAATAAATCGTTGACAGTCGTATCAAATGAAAAACACAAACACACAAAACAAAACAAATCCCTACCCACCCCCGAAAAAATCACCAAAATATTATTTTGTACCACAATGTTCTTAAAGTGAGGCCCAGTTGACCAAAGCAACTTTTACAGATAACATCATTTCTTCTGATTGGTCCAAATTAACATACCTCCCGGACATGTATAGTTTTGTGACTGAAACATATAAGCGAGGTTATTACCATCGCCAGGAAGCTAGCTTTTCTGGCAGTGTGATTTACCTCGCCCAGCTTTGTTGCAAATTTAAGCAGCCAACGTCGAGTGCGGGCAGTGACTGAATGGGTAGCCCGCCAACGCGTTACTGCTTTCATATTGGTTAACCTACTTTTCTGAACGATTGAAAAAAAAAATGAAAAATTTGCATCATATGTAACCAACATTGTGGATGATACTATTGACACATTGTGTGAATGTTAATTATTAATGTTTTGATGCAGCGTTGTCATGGCGACGAGTTGTAATGGCCTATTAGTTATATAGCAACCAGAGATCTGGTAGCAACATACTGCATAATATATTACGTTCTTATGACGGGGATCTTGTAGTCCCTCACCTCATCAAAGTTAAATCTTTCTTGTAGTTCTCTAGAGACATTTACTCTGGCATATTCATTTGATGTCTTGTTCTACAAAAAGATTGTTATTACACACTCTGTTTGTTTCCTAAAGATATATGCCATTCTCACAAACATCTTATAATATCTATGGTAGCATACTTCTGATAATATCTATGGTAGTATACTTCTGATAATATCTATGGTTACATACTTCTGATAATATCTATGGTAGCATACTTCTGATAATATCTATGGTTACATATTTCTGATAATATCTATAGTAGCACACTTCTGATAATATCTATGGTTACATACTTCTGATAATATCTATGGTAGCACACTTCTGATAATGGTAGCATACTTCTGATAATATCTATGGTAGCATACTTCTGATATCTATGGAAGAAAACATCTGATAATATCTATGGTAGCATACTTCTGATAATATCTATGGTTACATACTTCTGATAATATTTATGGTAGTACACTTCTGATAATGGTAGCACACTTCTGATAATATCTATGGTAGCATACTTCTGATAATATCTATGGAAGCATACTTCTGATAATATCTATGGTAGCATACTTCTGATAATATCTATGGTTACATATTTCTGATAATATCTATAGTAGCATACTTCTGATGATATCTATGGTAGCAAACTTCTGATAATATCTATGGTAGCATACTTCTGATAATATCTATGGTAGCATACTTCTGAAAATATCTATGGTAGCAATCTCCTGATAATATCTATGGTAGCATACTTCTGATAATATCTATGGTAGCATACTTCTGATAATATCTATGGTAGCATACTTCTGAAAATATCTATGGTAGCAATCTCCTGATAATATCTATGGTAGCATACTTCTGATAATATCTATGGTAGCATACTTCTGATAATATCTATGGTAGCATACTTCTGAAAATATCTATGGTAGCAATCTCCTGATAATATCTATGGTAGCATACTTCTGATAATATCTATGGTAGCATATATCTGATAATATCTATGGTAGCAATCTTCTGATGATATCTATGGTAGCAAACTTCTGATAATATCTATGGTAGCATACTTCTGATAATATCTATGGTAGCATACTTCTGATAATATCTATGGTAGCATATATCTGATAATATCTATGGTAGCATACTTCTGATGATATCTATGGTAGCAATCTTCTGATAATATCTATGGTAGCATACATCTGATAATATCTATGGTAGCATACTTCTGATAATATCTATGGAAACATACTTCTGATAATATTTATGGTGGCAAACTTTTGATAATATCTATGGTAGCATACTTCTGATAATATCTATGGTTACATACTTCTGATAATATCTATGATAGCATACTTCTGATAATATCTATTGGTAGCATACTTCTAATGATATCTATGGTAGTATACTTCTAATAATATCTATGGAAACATACTTTTGATAATGTCTATGGTAGCAATCTCCATATAATATCTATGGAAGCAAACTTCTGATAATATCAATGGTTGCAAACTTCTGATAATATCTAGTATACTTCTGATAATATCTAGTATACACATGTACTTCTGCCATCCTAATGTTTATAGATAACTATGACATCATTATCATATCAGGATATATAATGATGACTTATCAAATATTATGCTGACTCCCGTTATTGTCAGCCTGTCAGATAAAATATCGACTTGTCCTTATATGTTAAGGTGACAGATGTTATGTCGACTTGTCGAGTGTGATATAGATCTATCAGAATATTATCAAATTAAATATCTGACAAGACCACATTAAGATATGTCAACCTTGCACATTTGTCTTACACGAAAGAGGCACACATATTCCTCCATACATCAATGATCAATATTGGTTTAAACAGTATTTATTCAGATAAATCATCATAACATGTACTTATTATAACATATGAATTAAAGGATTTGACAACAAGATTGAAAATGATGATCAATATTGATTATATATCAACCTCTACTAGGTGTTCTAATCCCATCTTTTCATTCATAACGCTACATGGTGGATTCATTTCGTATTATTATTAGGGAACATGAAAGTTGCACATGTTAACATTGAGTTTTAAAGGAATGATCATGGGCTGGACCAGAATTTTTTTCCGGTTGGAAAGCGGGGGGGGGGGGGGGGGGGGGTGGGTCAGTCCATGTACGGGGTCGAACCTATGAATTTCGGTAAAATATGTTGGGAAAATAAAACTAAAATTGACAAATTCTAGGGGAGATAGTTCAGGCCCATTTCGCCCCCCCCCCCCCTTCCGCTAGATCCGCGTATGATCGGTTTTAATATTGTTCTATGTTCTACACCGCTAGTTGTAGCTTCCTTTATAAAACCACATGGAAATACAACATGCGAAAATTTGATTTTAAAATTTCAAAACAATTTCAGTTTTGACGTTGTTGAAGTTTTTGAATTTTTATCTACACGTGCAGACTTTAGAAAATAATAACAATTTAACAAAATCCAATCAATTGATTTTAAATAATAAACTAAAATTATGTATTTACCTTCAAAAAAATGTGAAATACATGTACAACATTTCACAACTGCATCGTATTAAAGAATATTGGCGGATCTGGAAATTTTTGAAAGGGGGTTGCAGCCTCCCATGATTTATATTTTGCACTATTCAGTCCGAAAGGGGAAGGGGGGCTGAAACCATTAAAATGGTTGAAAATTACTTCTTTTTGGTAAAATTTTCTGACCAAAGTGGGGTTGCAACTCCTGAAACCCCCTCTAAATCCACTAATGTGCAACAACCATTTCGAATGTATTTAATTCTCCATGCATTGCTATCGTGTTGTTGTGATTAAGTGTGATACAATTCATGTGATTTTCCGTTCTGGTCCGTAATAACGCGGGAGGGGCTTTTTGGTCGATCATTGACCAGTTTTGTATCACGTTACGAAACGAATCGTATTTCCAGGTTTGCCCTCCCCCTCCTCACTTCTGAAATGCTTCCTACATTAGTTATTTTGTGATATCATAAATCAGTGAATGGAGATATTAGAGAACAGATCGCTACTGTTAAAAGGTGGCCAAACGTCTGTAACGAATGGTATGGCAAATGTTCATCTTACATCCATGCATTTATTTATCCATTACACCAGTGGTGGATACGGAGCTAGAGTCCATTGTCAACACTCCTCATGTTTTGCCCATACTAATCATAAGATCATGAAAACTTGTGGTAATCTACCTATGTTTCCACCACTATATCTTACGGCCTGACCCCTTTTTTGAACTTCTGGATATTCCTTTGCCCATACAAGATGCATAAAAACTATTCACTATAGAATGTAGCGACCAATGTTACTTCGATGGTTTTCATTTAGTTACGATGTGAACTTGATTGAGAGAGGCAATATCTTTTTTCAAATGATGCGATAGGGGTAAGTGGGTAATGATGTATGTTAAAGTATTTACACAATCAGAATTATAGAGTGTAATAAAACCTCATAATTCATATGTATGGAGGCGACAAAATCAACAAACTGATAGAGATATCCTCTATTACCTTCGGAATGGGCCAATGCATCAATGAAGACATAGAAACACGATAATACAAGTGACATTTACTCAATTAGCAAGGCACACGTGGGATCTTTTAACTGCGAACAAAGTATTTTGAACTTAAGACTACAGTTTTGACACGGAATTGTCCATAGATGACCTGTTACATCACGACGAAGACATGTCCACAGAATTCAGCTTTTCGTGAAAATATCTTAATCTGATACAAAAGTGCGAAATGAAACCATTGAAATTTTACGGGGCTTAAAAATAAATAAATAAAGTTCTTGGTGAACATTTTATGACGCAAATTATTCAATGGCATCCAGGGGACACTCTCAGGAACGGGTACGGAAAAGAAGTTCCGGATTATACAAGGACATCAGTGAAAGAGACGGTGCGAGTTGGAATAGGATCTATCGAAGAATTCTTACTTGTAGAGTGTTTATTCGCCAGAAGAAGATTTCTAGTACTGCTACTCACTCAGTAGTATATGTAAGTTACTAAAAGGTCTTACTTGCACAAGAGAGATTTCAATTAAAGATTTTTCGTAACTAAATCGTATATTTACTGCTGAATCCCATTATAAAATGATTAAGTTGATAAATATTCTATGTGTTTAACTGAAGAAATTTTGTTCTTTGAATACGATAATAGGGCACGGTGAATTCTCTGCCATACTGTGTATTTCTAGGTGCCAGTGATAAAGAATTTAGAAGTGAGATATGCGTTGAAATTTAAACAAAGTTCACTTTCTTCAAAAAGATACCGAGCATGCCCCTCTTTTGTATTCTTGGTAACCTCAGATTATCTGTTATTAAATTTTTATGAAGAGAATTAGGGTATTGAGTATGGATTTGTTGGTTGTATATTGGTTTACATGTATTGGCAGTGTATCAATCATGACAGTGTACAATAGATCTGTCATAGCAATATGTGCCGTGTGAAATCGTATGATGATCTCTCCTCAACACTTCTGGAATACGGTGACCTAATCCCGCCATATACCACGACTACCACTCCAAATAATACCATACATAAAGCTACAATGCTACATTATAGTATGTGTTTAGGATGTTACAATTCTCAGGTGGGTTTAGATTATTTGAGAATAAGGTATTCTGGGGGAGGGGGAAGATTTATGATTGTCGATATTTGTGGAGAAGAAAAATGTGGGAAAGTGTAAAGACTGTAAAAAGGAATTTATAAGTAGAATATAGTACCAAGAATTTTAATTTTTAAAGCCATAGGTCGACGGCAACACACTGCACATAATACTAGTATACGGATTTTGTCGTGGATGTGATGGGGAGGGGGGGGGGTAGAATTAGAAGATTAATGTAAAAGGGTCAATATCGATTTTATCCGTTTATGGTAATAATAATTTCATAGGTACTATACTTCACCTTCAAGAATACATATTTCTATCGAATGAAGATTTGATTTGGTAAATTTTGCTTTTGATTTTATACTTTACGGAATTCTATATATATTCCATATACTAGTCAACATCAGAAGTATATCAACAATGTTCATTATCATCCTTTATGTTATCTCTCTGGGCTGAAGTACATGTTCTTTAGGTAAACTCATGCGCAAAAGTTTAAATCTAATTATTAGTTTATTGTTCAAAAGCAATACAGCTTATAGACATTACAATACATGAAATAATACAACTTAAATTTCATAATACATGGTCAGAAAAAGGCAGTCTGTTAATCATACATAGATCGACATAAATAATTCTAAACAGTATCTTAATCATACATTCATTAATAATTCTTTACTATTTGTTTTTGTATATTAAAAGCATACTTTATATATCTACCAAGCGAACATTTACATTTTCTTTACATTTTGCGTTGAAAGAAATTGTATCAATTTATAGACAGAGGGTCTTACAGAGTAATATCTTTTTATATATTTTTGTCTGAAATCAATATAAAAAGGACATTTCAAAACAAAGTGGAACTTGTCTCCTTTATCTACTTTACACAACGGACATAATCGTCTATCTAGAGGAACTTTTTTGTATCGGCCTGTCTCTACAATAAGATAATGGGAGAAAACCCTAAATTTACAAATAAGGGGGGTTTTTTTTTTGTATAATGGTAGAATTCGTTTGAGGAGATAACCCTGTAATGTAAAGTTATCTATCATAAATTTATAAATGTAACATTTCAGTGAGTCACTAACATCAGATAAAATAGACTGCTTGTATATATAAATTACACGTTGTATGGCTATGGCCTATGCCTAAGATGTATTCTGGTTTTCTACGTATTGTTTCAACCATAAATCCATTAAGCCAATACTTGAAACAAATTTTTCACACCACAAACCCAGTTTTTAGAATTATCGTTTGTTATACATTCATCAAACATTAACTCATAACATGCTTTCCAAATGCAATTACATGTATTTGTCTTTAGTAGTTTTAACGGGTATCATTGTTAGGACTGCGACATTTTTTTCTTTCTTTTTCTTTGCTTATAAACTTTGTCTAGAAAACATTTAATATGAGAGAGAGATATTTCTGCTTTTCCCATTACAAATAAATATTAACTTTGAACTTGATCACAACTCTAAAGGTAGTGTACACGAATTTCAGTTTTGAATGGATTTACCTTTACATTCTCACGATAAGTCAGATTTTAACAAACTGAAAAATTATCTCTAATTTTATTTGTATGGGTATTATTTATATAGTAGAATATTTCGCCGCCCCGAAAAAAATTAATCTTCAAAAATCATTTCTAAAACTAAAAACATGTTTTAAATGTATTGTTGACAAAATAACAATGTGTATCCCTTAAAAAGAATGACCTAATTTTGTGGGGTGTGAAAAATCGTAATTTAATATATGGTATTTAACAAAAATTGTTCCATTGAAGTTGAAAAGTTGTAAGGTGCCCTTAATAACATGGTCTGTAATTAAAGATCAACATTGCTAGCTTATTGCATAGCATCTAGACCAGAGTATAAAAGCAATATCTATATACTGATTGAAAGGGCCAACAAAAGCTCTTTAATACCATCTTAGAGCTGACTTCTCCCCATATCTACAATTTATCATCTATCAATAGAAATCAAAATCTATAGTTCTAAAATAGGCGCTTAAACAATAGTTGTATAAACAGTATGTATAATGCAGAATTTCTAACCCGAGTGATAAATGAATAGAGCATTCACAGTCTTTACAAAACACTGTCTGTCATAAAATGGATAAGTAAAAACGAGTGTCAACATAAAATGATATACTGAATATATATATAAGAACACTCTGAAATGTGCCAATGACAAGGTATATAAGTGATTAGCAGTCCATTTAACCTTCAGACATTTAGGTACATCCATATGTGTCGACTTATATCGTAGTCCCTATTTACCACTAAATTAATATCGGCATAATACTGGGAGTAACACAGATTAAAACGAGCATTGGTGTTTTGGAAACTAAAATATTTTCTTTGAGAAAACACATATTGTGATCTACGGCCGAAAAAGCACTTTGGGATGGAGCTTTTTGAAAGGCTGTTATCTTCTCCAAAAGATTACCCACTACCTCCCTTGGTTATAAAAGATGTCAAGAGGACGTACTATCACCAGAAACCAAGACGGAAAAGTTTCAGAATGGTGTTTCATTTAGAAAATCCGAAAGACAAGTACATTCGTAAACACCAAATCAACGCAGATGATACGGGTACATCGCTTAAGACGAAGCCGTCCCAGAAAAGTGAATATATTAAAGTGCCTACGCTTCGGAAACCTACTTTGGCCGCAATAGGTTTCATAAAAGTTTCTCCACATCTTCTGGGACTTTATAAAAGAGCAGAGGAGAAACAAAAAGCCCGCGAAGCCTCACGTATACGACGATTTCCAGTCCGAAAAAAGAAAAGCAGAAGTAAAACACAAACACCGGTTATCGAAATAGTAGAAGAAATTATTCCAATCCAAGTGGAAGAGGTACATACATAACCTTTGACCTTTCTGTATCTTGACTACCGGTGATACCCAATTATAAATGCCCTAAATACGGATTGCGGTTTTATTTATTTTTTTTAAGAAGTAGTGGTTGATATTTTCAGGTTACATTAATCAAGTACACCAGTTTGACGACGCGAATCACCGACTTCGCTTCAGAAAAAAAAACCGGATTTTTTTTTTCATGAAGACCCATATCGTCTCCAAACATTCATGATTTTAATCATAATTTACAGTTTTAACAGTTAGAAATAAGTGCATGTCTTTGTACTCACACTGAACGCTTAGGATAGCTGGGAAATGACGCCTGCTGTTATTTCCTTACTTACAAATATACATGATCAAAAGAGAGTACCAAGATGAAGTCAAACTTACTCAACATTATCACCTAAATATGAATTTTTCAGCCATTGGTGAGATTTCGGCGAGCTGTGAAAACGGTACAGGTATTACTGAAGGCAACGTTAACCTCCAATACTCCAGGACAGCGCAACGAATCCCTCTTATCTTGGGCTCACGATGACGTCAGTACCTCCAAACGAGAATATGAAATGTTCGGCCTCAGTTTCGATCCCGGTGACTTTAGAGCGAAAAAAGAGGTAAGCTGTCGAAAACATTTGCTACTGACTTAAACTTGTGACATATATGGTTTTGATAACTCATATAATGATTTATTGGGATCAGTAGAATGTAAAAAGTTTTACCTTTGCAACAGACGGGACCTCGTTTTTTTCGGTCTCATCCGAAAGACAGAACACCGGTGTGCCCACGGGGAGAATCGAACCCGGGACCTTTCGGTCAGAAGTCGAACACCTCATCCACTGGGCCACACCGGCTTAATTTACAAAATGAAATAAGAAATTATTGCTACTCTGTGACTCATAACAAAGTGCTATGGTGAGCACCTCTTGTAAATTGGGGATGAAACCAGGTGCTCGAGAAAGTAAGGGTAGCAGCGCCTGTCAAAAATACCGAAAACTTACAGAGAGTACAGAAATAATTCAACATTGTACACAAGAAATGGATGTGGAATAAACTGTGCGGAGAAATGGCACTACTACATAGCATCAAAAGGGGAATTATAATACTTTAGTCGAATTAGCGAAGAGGAAGCTTGCTTGCTGCACCTTGCAAAAGGAATAAATGTAACAAACTGTAAAATGTTAAACTAAATGGTGCTAATGTATGAATTTCTTACATAACCTATCGGCTAATTTCTTTTTTCTTTTTTTGTATTTAAAAGTGATTTGTTTGAAAGCTAGTTCTATGTGGAAATTTGTGTCATTTTTGCAAAGCAAGTCCCATGCGCGGATACAGAGGGAGGGGGGGGGGGGTTTAGGGGGGTCTGGAAACCACCACCCCCTTGGAATCCGAAAATTTTACCCCAAAAAAAAGATAATATTTGGGTTGGACCCCCCTCGTCTAAGAGAAAAATTTACCTTTTTTGGTTGGACCCCCTCTGACAAAAAATTCTGGATCCGCGCATGAGTCCGGTCTGTAAACTCGTGAAGTCCGTCTGTCTGTCTGTTCGTCCAGCGTCAACAATTTGCGTTTAACTTGGTTTCTTGAATACAATTAAGGATACTTTTAAAATCAAACTTGGTGGGTTAGTAGACATTGGTGAGTTCTTTCCGACTGATGCAAAATTTGGCGACATTGTCCTTGATTTCACGCTTCAGTGAACACAGTCTGATTTTGCATTTAGCTTGATCTCTGTGTACCGTTGACAATACCAACTTCAAACTTGGTCAATTTTTAGGCATTGATGAGTTCTTCCCGACTAACACAAAATTTGGTAATCTTACCACGACTTTACACTTCCGTGAACACAGTCTGATTTTGTGTTTAGCTTGATTTCTTGCATACTATTAATGATACCAACTTCGAATTCAAACTTGGTCAGTTTGTAGACATTGATGAGTTCTTCTCGACTGACACAAAATTTGATTACCTTGACCTCGATTTTACACTTCAGTGCACACAGTCTGGTTTTGCGTTTAGCTTGATTTTTGCATACCTTTAATGATACCAATTCAAACTTCTGGAAACATCTTCAGACCTAAGATACATGTTTCTGGATATAATTCTACAGGTAGGCTAATGTTATATTTTGCTATCCGGTCATTCAGTAATCCTTATAACCATGCAGAAAGTTTCTAAAATTATAATCAAGCATTAATAAATAAATAAGATAAATATAAAACCAGATGTGTGAGGAGTTCCATGGACCCAGGAAATCAAATCAGGTGCCCGAGATGTTCCATGAACTCTTGGAAATCAGACCAGGTGCCCAAGATGTTTTATGTTTGGCTTGCCCTCGTCCGCTATTCATACCCAAAATATAATGACAACACAAAAGTATTTCAATACTGCAAACATTAGATAAATGTTCACCAACATGCAAAAAATAAAGTCATAATTACAAAGGATCAACAAGTCTATGCCAAACATTCTAAACAAGTGTATTATATTCTGCATCAAATAACGCGCTAAATAGAAAATTCCATTAATATATATACAAAAATGTAAGTCTGTGTTGCAGAGAAATATTCTATATTAGAAATATATTTACTATTCAGGCACTATTAAGTAATGAAGCCAAAGTGATATTATCTATGGACCCTGAGCGAAGGACGGAGGAGCAACTGAAGGTATCCTTGCTGGCCCTGAACCAGGCGGTAGAGGCATTCAGTGAATTCCCTATCACTATGCAGAGATCACTAGTGCGTGTTGGCTGGTACGAACAGTAAGTACTGTGGATTATATTTTACTATGAAGAGATCACTAATGTGTGTTGGTTAGGGTGTATGGAAAGTATTCTGTACTTAACATAAATCTATGCAGACTATGCAGAGATCACTAGTGCGTGTTGTCTGGTACGGACAGTAAGTAATCTCTGGATTACTCTTAACTACGCAGAGATCACAAATGTGTGCCGACTGGGGTGTATAGTAAGCACTATATCAACATCTTTTATCTATGCAGAGATCACTAATGCGTGTTATCTGGTACGGACAGTAAGTAATCTCTGGATTACCCTTAACTACGCAGAGATCACTAGTGCGTACCGACTGGGATGTATAGTAAGCACTATGTCAACATCTTTTATCTATGCAGAGATCACTAGTGCGTGTTGTCTGGTACGGACAGTAAGTAATCTCTGGATTACCCTTAACTACGCAGAGATCACTAATGTGTGCCGACTGGGGTGTATAGTAAGCACTATGTCAACATCTTTTATTTATGCAGAGATCACTAATGCGTGTTATCTGGTACGGACAGTAAGTAATCTCTGGATTACCCTTAACTACGCAGAGATCACTAATGTGTGTTGGTTAGGGTGTATGGAAAGTATTCTGTACTTAACATAAATCTATGCAGACTATGCAGAGATCACTAGTGTGTGTTATCTGGTACGAATAGTAAGTAATCTGTAGATTACTCTTAACTACGCAGAGATCACTAGTGCGTACAGACTGGGGTGTATAGTAAGCACTATGTCAACATCTTTTATCTATGCAGAGATCACTAATGCGTGTTATCTGGTACGGACAGTAAGTAATCTGTATTACCCTTAACTACGCAGAGATCACTAGTGCGTACCGACTGGGATGTATAGTAAAGACTATGTCAACATCTTTTATCTATGCAGAGATCACTAGTGCGTGTTGTCTGGTACGGACAGTAAGTAATCTCTGGATTACCCTTAACTACGCAGAGATCACTAGTGTGTGCCGACTGGGTGTATAGTTAATGTACGCTTTCGATATAACTTAATAATGTATTCTCTGATTAGACATACGTTAACACAAGATGTGAAGAAAATATCAAAGAAAAATTTTATTTGTAGTCCTCCCGTATAATACATTCTTGACTTGGAGTAAAAATATCAATTAAATATATACTGTATACAAAACAGGTATGCGGAGTACTCCTTAAAACAATAAAGAAAAATATGAATGAATATAAACAATGTTTACTTTTATTTTAATCACTTTATTCTACTTATTATCATTTTTGTTCACTTATCCCTAAACTATAAACGTACTTTACTCTGCATCCTGTCTTGTTTTAAAATTTCCAATTACTTACCGCACATAAATTATGGTGATGGTAACATTACAGTTGATACACAGTTCGCATGATATCTATTGCATTCTTTGTTTCACAGCTTTGAGGACAAACGTGTGATAATTCGACAAGGACACATGGCGGATAACTTCTACTTCATACTGTCCGGGACAGGTTAATATGAATACATATTATATTATATAATGGTTGATATAAAGGTCAATTTTAAAGCATACGAAGTATGGTATGAATTTATGTATTTGTGACATACTTTAATAAATTAGTACCTAAATGAAAAAATGACTTGGAAAAGTCTCTTAAATATTTCAATACAGTCTTAATTTCCACAACGTTCTTTGTCATGTGAAATTTCTGTTGCATTTAAATATAGCGGTAGTGACCATTCTGCAGAGAGACAGCGAGTCGGGAGAGCAAGTCGTGCGGACAGCTGCTGTGCTGAAAAAAGGCAATAGTTTTGGGGTAATATCATTAGCAACAATGCTTTAAGACCTTGTTTATTACAACATGATTTTTCTTGAAAAGGAAAATGTCATGTATGCCGTATTTTAACCTATATTACTCTGTAATTTAAACCAACATCTAAAGCAAAGAATCACCTATAACTCAACTAAGTCTTTTTGCCTTACCTTCCATTTTGGATAATATCTGACCAAAAAATATTATGACGTCAAAATGTTCCCATGAAAACGTCAATTGTTGACTGTCATTTCACAAAGTAGGATCGGTTTCTGTAGAATTTGATGACGTCATAATTGTTTTACGTCAGATACCGTCCCAAATGCAAGGTAACTCGTTTTGTGAGTCGTCTGTGATCCCTTTTCGATCCCTTTTCATTTTCAACTTGTTTTCAATAATTACTCCAAGAATTATGACCAAATTTGACCAGAATGGAGTAGTTTTGGTCATTCACAGCAACCTATTATTAACTTTTAGTTAAGAAGGTGCTTGAAAATATGAGAGGAATTCTTGGTGTAATATTTGACTTTCTTGGCGAATTTCGTTTCTAAGATTTAAAAAAATCATTTTATATGGGTTAACATTGCCAACTTTCATTTCAAATTTTGGATTTGAATCAAACTTGGTAGGAGCAAGCTAATTTGAATTATTACCTTTTTGTGGATGGGATGTTGTTTTCAGGATGTCAAAATACTAATAATGGTACCATAATATTAAATCTTCGGATAGATCTTTCCACTCAGGCGAACGTTAACATCTTGCATTCCTCTTATACATAAAATAATAAATCTACGACAAATATTATAACAGATTGCTCCCCACTGATATCGTAGTAAAAGTGAGTCAGTGATTATATCTTCATGGATTTTACAAGAAGAAATTCTCTCTCTCTCTCTCTCTCTCTCTCTCTCTCTCTCTCTCTCTCTGTGTGTGTGTGTGTGTGTAGGTGTGTGTGTGTGTAAAGTTCTTTTTGTTTTTATTTTAAATCTCTAATTCTTCCATGAACTGTGTTGATTATTCATCAACACTAAACAACAATTAATTTCGGTCGTTTCGAATCGTTTAATGTCAGTATATAAATGTATTTGATATCCAACAAACGTTATTGATTGCTTTGACCAAGCTACCAGTCTAAGACATTGAGATAAAGCGGTTAAATTACTGTAGTAACTGCTATAAGATTGATTTTTATTCCACTCGCCAGCTTTGATTGCAGAAAACCACAACAAGAACAGAAAGTTATCTATCAATTATATCTTTACCGAACAAATATGCATCCAATAAAACATATGTCACGATTGAAAATCCATATTAACGGTATTTCAACTCCAATACGTCTTTCTATTGTTGTGAAAAAAGTACGGTGGGACGATGCCTTGGAGGAATACTCAGTCATTTTGACTTTCATGTCGGAATTTCTTATTGAAAAGTCTAAAACTTCAAAGTGTGATTTCGTCCTATAAGAATTGCGATCGTTAAAATTGTAATCAAGATCTGGAGAATAGTGTTGTGATCGTACATACATATTAGGACTATCTTTAATTTCAAAATGAAGTACCGTTACTGTATGTTGGAATATTTGTAGTGTATTACATTATAATATCAGGTGCTAGACTTACTGTGAAGCTTGTTAAGGAGATCTAATCTAAATCATACTGATTTTTGAGAAGCTGGTTTTAGTGTAACTTTGCTCTCAATTTCGGGAGCAGTTTTACTTGAATAAAACTAACATTACTTTCTTTAAACTTAATACTGCACAAAATTACTCTAGAATTAAAGTATTTGATATATTTTATTTTTTATCACACGTGAATTTTATCGTCTTATCGTCTTTGCGTAAACCCATGGTAATGTTAGTTAGGTCATTTTAGGAACTAGCTTTAATGCACGGTGCCAAAAGGAGTGCTACAGTGACGTGCAAGAACAGTGTAGAGTTATTGGCTGTGGGCAGAGAAGACTTTGTCGACATTTTTATGCCAATGGATAAGGATCAGGAACCAGAACATATTCGCTTTCTTAGGAGTATCCTTTTGCTGAAGGGTTGGCCTATAGAAAAACTGCCTTACCATGACCCTAAGATATGCTGCTTTACGTACTTCAGGTAAATGTTTGATATTTGTTAAAGATAATACTTAACGTTGAGTTTTATCCTCCCTGTTTGGATAGTATGGTAATCTTATTTTTATAGAGTGAATGATTATTTAACAATAGTTCATATACTAATGATGCTGATCTATCGATATTCTTTCCAATTACAGGAGAGGTCTCCTATTGTGCAAAGATAGTAACAGTTCAGAATGGGTGTACATAATAAAGACTGGCACGTGTCGCGTTCTAAAGGCGCTACATACGACAAGACCTCAAATTCCTGGTCTGGCTATGACCAAAGCAAAATCAAAGAATCTCCTAAGTAAGTAGACAGGAGGTCTTCCTAGTCTGGCGGTGACAAAAGCAAAATCAATGATCTCATTAGTAAGTAGACAACGCTTCCTGGTCTGGCTGTGACCAAAGCAAAATCAATGATCTCATTAGTAAGTAGACAGGTCTTCCTGGTCTGGCTATGACCAAAGCAAAATCAGTGATCTTATTAGTAAGTACACAGTGATACCTGGTCTGGCTATGACCAAAGCAAAATCTATGATCTCATTAGTAAGTAGACAGTGCTTACTGGTCTGGCTATGACCAAAGAAAAATCAAAGAATCCCCTTGGTAAGTAGACAGTGATTCCTGTTCTAGCTATGACCAAAGCAAAATCAGACAGTGTTTCAGATCAGTATGAACATCTTCACACTTTGTTAAGGTGCTATTGGAAGTCTCATAAAACATTTTGTCGATTAGGAGACTCATGATAAGATAATTGCTGATAATTGCAAACTGGGAAAAGAGAATTGTAGTTTTAAACAAGATTAAAGTCCTTCTTAAGCTAAAAGTCAATACGATCTGTCTTGTCATTCAAAATGCAAAATGGAGAGAAGTGGCATTGCTCAAGTTCTGCTTAATTTTTCTATAAAATTAAGTTTTTCTGATACTAATAAGATAAAGAAAGAAAATACTGGTCGAAATAATTATGTATTATCGGCGTGACATAGCAGTTGAGAGGCTACCCAGATTGTGTACACTGTGGCCAGTTTTACTTCCTTATAACAACTTAAGTTGTTATTTGTTAAGTTGGTATAATTATACCCGTCATTAACCTTATATACCATAGATGTCGAGTTTAGGAAAAAGAAAAGCATTTCACTGCTGGTGGACTGATAGTCTCCGAGGGCATCATAAATCTAGTTTGCAGTGCTTTTGTACTGACATGATATATATACTTCAAATTTTCACTCATCAAATTCAGTAAATCCCTCTAAATCTAAGGAGTATCTCCCTCATGCATAGCTCTGTCCTTAGATAGATTCTTTAGTTCACTTTTCGGTCATTTTGGCTTCAACATTGCTCTTCAAATATTTATATATTTTGAGAATTCCAATCATTCGAACACGAGCATCATTGAAGAGACATAACTTGTCGAAATGCGCATATGGTGCACAAATTTAAAGGTATGTATTATAACCACTAGGCCGGTGTCATTGCTGGTGGACTGATAGTTCCCGAGGGCATCATACGTCTAATTTTCAGTACTTTTGTATTGACATAATGTATATACTTCAAATTTTCACTCATCAAATTCAGTAAATCACTCTAAATCTAAGGAGTGTCTCCCTCATGCATAGCTCTGACCTTAGATAGATTCTTTGGTACACTTTTCGGTCATTTTGGCTTCAACACTGCTCTTCAAATATTTATATATTTTGAGAATTCCAATCATTCGGCCACGAGCATCACTGAAGAGACGAAGTTGTCGAAATGCGCATATGGTGCACAAATTTAAAGGTATATAAGTTCTATATTTATTCTTATGTCTTATACAAGGATTCCGCCTAAAATGTTAGCAAGATGATTTTTATTATACCTGAACTTTAATAATACACTTCTTGTCAATTACTATTATTTTATTATGGCCAGTATTGTCCGTTTTCGTAATAACTTTACTAGATTCCCATACTGGCAATTATTTTTAGGTCCGGTATGAACAGTATTAATATTATTAGGTAGTTTATTATTCAAATGCCATACAGCATATAGATATATACAAAGACATATATATGTACAAATAGAAATGCACATCAAGGTCAAGTGCGTTATGTATAAATACATGTAATATAAATAGACGTATCAATGCAAAATTGAAATGATAATCAATGTGAATACATGTATGTATAAAAGAACAAGTACAGTTAAAGAATATAATATGATTACACACATATATTATTTCTTAATTTGTAGAAGAATTTCGAAAGCGTTTTAATGAATTTCCCCAAATTACAGAGTTCTCAAATATTTGGGGAACTAAGGATTTGCACTAATTTAAAGATGGAGGGCCTACTCTTAAAGAATGATATAAAGGACATTTCCAAAGAAAATGAAACTCGTCTTCGATATCTGATGTACACAAAGTGCAAATACGTCTAATTAAGGGGATGTTTTTATAATGTCCAGATTCAACAGATAAGCAATGAGAAGATAATCGTATACGACAATATCATTTTCTTATATAACATCGACATTAGTTTAGTTAAGTACGGCTGAAGTGTAATATTATCAATAAGATGTTTGTATACAATGAACTTTGATGAGGTATTAATCTCAGCTAACAATTCCTGTTTACAATTATCATAAATGCGTTGCTTTGCTGTAGCTAAGACATATTTATAATTAAAACAAAGTTTGTCCATAAATCATATAAACCAACGAGAGACGTCGTTCTCTTTACAGTGGACATCCAATTATTACAATTACTTTTCTCATTACATTTGATGTACAGATAATCAAAATATGATTGGAGTACACAGTTATCAGACGAGCTCAATTTAAGGAAATATTTCAGAATGCGAATTTTGCGAAAATATATTGATGGATAGCGACCAAGCTCAGCACAGAGCATAACATTTGAGGTTGAACGTTTAACACCGAGAAAGTTTTTAGAGAATTCTAAATGAATGTTTTCTATATCTGCTACAGAGTGGTATCCCCTGATGTCACAACCATAAGTCACTATGCTGGCAATATACGTGTCAGATAAAGATAACAATGTTGTATGATTAAGATCAAAACATTTACGTTTTAACGCAAATACTGCTTTTCTACATTGACTGGACAGTTGTTTTTGAGTTTTGAAAAATTTTCCGTTATAGTGAAAAGTAAACCGAGATAATTAAACTGGTCAAAAACTTCTAATTTATCACAAGTATAAAACCATGCTTCTTCTGCTTTGATATTGCCGCCATTTCTAAAATCCACAATCTTTATCTTATCTACATTGACAGTTAAAGATTATTTCTGAGTATATTCGTAGAGTGAGTCTAACATAGACTGTAAACCTCCAATGGTTTCAGAAAAAAAGCTTCAGTAAAAGAAAGAGTGATAACTCTTGAAACTCAGGTGGCACAACGCCATTATTCAAAATTTCCATTTCACATCATTTACATACAGTGAAAACAAAAGAGAGGAAATTATTTTTCCTCGTAAAGCCCCATGATTGTTACAGAAAAATTCAGAATAGTGTCCATCCAACAAAACACTGCTCTTGATTTTACAGTATAATGATTGTGAAATGCGCAATATATTGCCTTGTATACCCAATTTAGATATTTTGAGCCACAGTTTCATTCGATCAACAGCATCAAATGCCCGTTTATAATCTACAAAACATCAATATAGTCTGGATTTGGAAGATGGTTGTTAACGATAGTATTCATAACAAAAATCGCATCGATTGTACTGTGACCACGTCTGAAATCGAATTGTGCATCAATTGGAATATTATTTGATGTGGACCAAGACAACAATCTACAATTCAAAATGGAAGTGAAAAGTTTTCCTAGATTGCTCAATAAGCTATTACCTCTATAATTGCTTGGATCCGTTATATTGCCCTTTTTATAAACAGGAACTATAAGAGCATTGCACAAGATTTTCGGGAAGTAAATTTGACTGGACATATAATTGAACATTGCATGAATAAAAGGCAACAGTTGAGCTTTAAACTCTATAAAATATTCATTAAGTACCAAGTCGAATCCGTGACTTTTTCCTCGATTGAGAGCAAGCAAGTTCTAACCGAATAATAATAAGGTTGAAACAGAACATATTTTTAAACAATCCAATCCATCAACGTAAAATACAAGAAGTGACATGAAGATTTGTTAGCTACTATCCTATGAAATATGACTATTCGTGAAATGTAATTGAACTATTCGTGATGATTTCTTTAACGAGGTGATCATGAATATTTCAAATTCATTTTAATTGTAATATTACATACATATTCACTTTAAATAGACATAATATACAGAAGATGTGTGTCTATACTGTAGAGATATTTGAGTATTTTAAAAGTCAAAAAGAAAGGCAATTCCTAGCAAAATGACAAATATTGAGAAGATTATGAGAAATTAAATATAAAAAAGTTAACTTAGATAATACTGTGGTGATGTTCAATGTCAAGCATAACTCACAATATTTGACTTCCACTGTTGCGGCTTTGGGTCGAAAAGATATTATTTGTCGAAATTAATGATGTAATTTGTAAAATGTGTTCAAAAATGTTTTGTTTTCAGAATTACCTCCCATTTCACCTTCGTACAAATCATCTCAATCTCAACTGTCATCGTCATCCTCCTCAGAATGTTCACCTCGTAGTGGAGTCATGCATGAATTAATTCCGTCACGCCGAAGGTGTACTGTAGAATCGCTGTCAAGTATATTACACAAACCATATCCGTTCGGTAAGTTCCGGAGCTAAATAGTGAGTGGACAAGTTACGCCATATATAATTCCATGTGAAATGTAATAACTCAACTAAACACCAGATTCGAAATTTACTTTAAAATTTAAACATATACTCACAATAACATATCAGCAGTGTACAATACAAGGACATGCATGTACTGTCCGGCCACTCATTTTGTAAACCGAAAAATCTGGATTTTCACTTATTTATCTTTAAGATAGTTTTACAAAATCAATATCAATCGACAGATCTTGTTTAGTCGTAACTTTTGGTGTATGTTATATGTTTCTACGAAGAAGCATTCGTATTTTATATAACTAAGGAGTATCTCCCTCATGCATAGCTCTGTCCTTAGATAGATTCTTTGGTACACTTTTCGGTCATTTTTGTTTAACACTGCTCTTCAAAAATTTATATATTTTGAGAATTCCAATCATTTGGCCACGAGCATCACTGAAGAGGCATAAGTTGTCGAAATGCGCATATGGTGCACTAAATTATAAGGTATATATGTTCTATATTTATTATAGGGAAAAAAATTTATATACGGCGTTTTCTATGTTAATTTTGACGTGACGTCGCCGGTGTTTAACATTGAGTCTATGGGAAACTTGGCGACGTCACGTCAAAATTTAACATGGAAATCGCTCTATCTAAAATTGATTTTTTTTCTATAAAATATGAACGCTTCTTCATACAAACATATAGCATACACTAAAAGTTACGACTAAACAAGATCTATTGAATGGTTTTGCTTTTTTGAAATTATTCTGAAGATGATTAACTGAAAATCCAGATTTTCCAGTTTCCAGAGTGAGTGGCGCGGACAGTAGATTATTTCTCCAGGGGTTTTTTGTTTGTATGTATGTGTTTTTTTTTTTCTTTATTTGTTGTTGTTTTTTGTTTTAGTTTTTGTTTTGTTTTGTTTTGTTTTTTGTTTTGGCTTGTTTTTTTTTTCTTGTTTTTTGTTTGTTTGTTTGTTTGTTTGTTTGTTTGTGGGTTTTCCCTTTCTTTTTAGCTTTTTAGTGTGTACCTCACCGAGGCCGAAAGTAGGGATTCAGGGAACAATTCAAGATCCCTACAAATGTTGTTGTCAAGAGATGGATTCAGGGCATCCAGGATCTCAAGGGCACTCTAATTTGACAAACTACTTCTTCAGCCTGGCTGCAAAGATAGACAAATAAAATGCACCGGTGATCTGAAAGGATATCTTAAGAAATCTTGTCTTTTTGGTTTTTTTTTTTTTTTTTTTTTTTTTTTTTGGAAGGGGAGGAGTTTAATTACGAAATCAAAGTTTTGAAGCTGTTTTTGGTGTCTTTTCTGACTGAGTCATTTGACACATTTTTGCGTCATTATCTTAATTCATTTAATTTAGAGAACCTGTTATGAATTAATCCTCTAAATTTTATTAGAAAATATCTAGTTCATTGGTTATTTAAAAGTTTCATGTGAAAATTTAAATTACAGGATTTATAATATTGTTCCTTTCCGTTTTTGATAGAGGTCAAGTCTGTCCTTTGTTTTTACACATTTTTGTTTCATTTCATTGATGAATTCCATAAAGAGAAGAATGAAAACATAAATTTTCCAATCTTAACGTTATTTTAGTCTCTTTTTCTGACTTAATAATTATAACACATATTTGTGTTATTTTCGTGAATTATTCAATATAGAGAACCAATAAAGCATTTCTAGAATCTGCCAAATTTTATTAGAAATATACATCTGTTCGCGTGGTTATTACAAGGTTCACCTCAAAATCGGGTTTTCTTGATTTACTATGGTTTCTATTCTTTTTTGATAAAGTGCAGTCTTGGCATGCAGCTCTGTGTAAGGGTACAAAATAGCAAAACAAAGTCATTTCATTTTACACCAAAATAAGATTTTGAATATTTTGCAGCACTCAGTATATTAATTTTTAAATGGAAAAAGCTGACTCATTTATTTTCAACGATTCTTTGATTTACTCTCTTGATTTATTCAGTGTAGAAAAGCAACTGTTATTAGAATCTATGTAAATGTAATTTGATAATTTTATTTCAAAAACTATTTTTCATACTATTATTTTATTTCAATATTTTTTCCTACTGATTATTTTGAGCTAGCACTAGCATCCTGAGAGGTAGAATATTCTCTGATTTTATTTTCATTGATCTATTTATTTTTCATTTTGCACCAAAACAGGCTGTAGAGAATGTGTTTTATGTAAATTATAAGGATCTATGAATTTCAAGAGTGTTTGAAAATTGTATTTCCTAATTTGAGTTTCATGAAATTTAAAGAATACAATTTACCTTCCTGTAATTCTGAGTTTACATTCATTTCTCGGCAGTCAGTTACACAAACAGGAGAATATATGTATCTGGAATTTTTTTCAAGCAGTGAATTGTTTGTGAATGAGGAAACTGTGCCTAGGTGAGCGACTTTTGGACCTCTTGTTATATATTTTATTCACTGCACTTCTACTGACGGATGTATAACGGAGACCCGTTTACAGTACATCTTATTGAAATGTGACCCGTGAAGTATAATAGTATACATGTGGCATAATAATAAGTGTCACATATTTATATAAACTGCAGTACTAACCATATTATCAGGCTAATGACAGTAAATTTCCTGCATGATAATTCTTTTGATTGATTACAGACGAGGTGCTAACAATCGATCACCAAAAGAAATTGGAAGAAGTCTACACTGAAAAACATACATATACGACCAGATGGGGAAAGGTAAAATACGATTAGAGCATTCAGAAAATCTTACAATGAATACACCTGTATTTAGTACTCTGTTCAAGGAATTCTCTTCTTCTTTGTGTGTGTAGATGAGATATACTGCTGTAAAGTAGAAATCAGTTGATATAACGTCAACGTGGTAGGTATAAAACGCACCGCGATGGATATTCAAAGATTCTTGGAAAAGAGAGGCGAGAACAAATGTCCGGGAGGAGTCAGTGTCTCCTGTTTGACTTGCCAACTCCACTTTGAATTAACAAAAGCTGGATCCTACTCTGTCTTTGATGGAAGTGGTGATAATGTCCTCATGAACAGTACATACTAATTTTCTGAAAACAAAACGAATCAATAGACCAGTAAATGATGCGACGGACGATAAGACATACAAAAATGCAATCTCAGTCTTCATGTACTCCAATCTCAATCTTCATGTACTCCTATCTCAATCTTCATGTACTCCTATCTCAATCTTCATGTACTCCAATCTCTTCAAAACGGTCTATTCCTATTTTGTTATAGCTTAAATTTTCATGTCAATTAAATTCTGCAATACTAGATAAAAGATAAACGTGATCTGACTTCTGGTCGAGAAATTCCATTCTAATGTATAACAAAAAAGAAATCTTTTAAAATAAGTTTTTATTTCAGCGGTTATCGCCTAAGGTGCTTACGTCAGAAGTTTCTCATAAAGGGCGCAAACCGGAAACCGTATACGTACAGATTCAAAAGCTTGGACCAAAGGAAACTTACGTAAGCATAAAAAGTTTTGGAATAAGAAATACACATGAGCATTTAATAGTAAGAATAGTTTATGCGAATTGCATAAGAAATCTTTTGTATAACAAAATTAATCATGAATAGCCGAAGTGGTCAGTGTGTTTAATTCGGGATCGAAATGTCTGGTGATTCGAATCCTGCCGATGTTCAGTAGTCATGTAGTGTCTTGTTCTTCGGATGAGACGTACACAACCGAGGATTCATGTCAAGATAGACGTGGACGGGCATGGAAAAAATCAACCTAACTCGTTTGCCCGAGTCAATTGACCAAGTAATACACCAACTAGGTGGCGCAATTACATAGGCAATAACATAATCAAAAAATAGGATGTATAGTCATATACATGTACATAGAAACATCTATTGTAGGGTGTAGAACAAGTAGCCTTTGGTCGTATTGGACAGACAACATCAACTATACTGGTGTCGGAAGGTGCCGAATGCATACTCATAAATAGGAAATACTTCCAGCAATACCTTAGTGATGAAGAAGCCAAGAAGATTCGAAGAACGGTATCATAGTATTATTGTTTTATTTGTCGCCTTCTAAATATATTTCTATTTTGATTCAAATACCATAACTAGGTTCACCAATTATAATAATAATATTAATAATAATAATAATAACAATAATAACAACAATAATAATAATAATTAAAAAAAATAATAATAATAACAATAATAACAACAATAATAATAATAATTAAAATAATAATAATAATAATAATAATAATAATAATAATAATAATAATAATAATAATATAGTTACTTTGTATGATACCAAGTGGTGTAGCTTAGTCCGAAAATAGTGGAGGAGCACAACTTGCAACTACAAATTTAACATCCATTAAAATGTAGAATATTATAATGATTCTTAATTGTTAAATGAGAAGAACAAAATGTGTATTAACATTTTTTAGGATTTATGATAAAAAAAGTTAATACTTTTATGTGATTATTCTGCGAAAATTGATAAGGATATAAGCGACTGACCCCCACCCCCACCCCCGCCCAACACACACACACACACACACTTCCTGCTCCCCTTATTGTCATACGTCCTTGATTTAATATACATTTTACATTAACCTTTACCTTAGTGAGAAATGTATTTCAAAACTAAACTTAAACATTTAACCATTAAAACTAACTATTATAATTAACATTGTAGCACCTGGAATTAATCGCCTATGTTCGACTTGTACAAGTCCAGGACGAGTTCTATAAAAAGCTGTAAATTCTCCGAATGAACGGAATTTCACATCAATTTACATATTAAAACTTGCACAGCGAACTTGCGACCTGTATATTGTCATGTTTTAATTTTTGTATCCCCCCCCCAAAAAAAAAATTAAATTCCAAAAATGAAAACATGACACAGTCCTTTCCGACTACTAGAGTGGACGAGGATGTCACTTACGCTACAGAATTTACAATAAAATGAAATAAATGGGGAAGTAAAATAGACGGGGAAGTAAAATGAAGGGGGAACTCAGAAACAAAATAAAATGTCATTAAGAAAAACATATCACTCTGACAGATGGTCAAAGGCCAGTGACGGATTTAGAGGGGGCACGGGGGCACACCCTCCACCCCCCCCCCACCCCCCCCCCCACCCCCGTTTACGCCACATATTTATGAGTAAATATCCAGATTTGGCACCAAAAATGACTGAGTAGTTAGGCTAATGCACGTGCCCCCTTTTTCGGAAATCCTGGATCCGCCACTGCAGGCATTCGTTAAAGTGTGGAGTAAATTATTCTAACTATGACCATACAAGAGCATACATAGTCAGTAGACCAGGCAACACTTTATCCAATCATAATGCCGAAAACAACTTGTTTTAATCAGGTTTTTTTTTCAACCTGAGTTCTTTTGAGAGCCAAACTCTCAACCCCTTTTGAAATCCTAGATCCACTATTGTTGTATCCTCTATTGTTTGTAATTGCCTAAGAATATCATTTTCTGCAGTTACAACCTATTCCTACTGACGAGAGTTTACAGCAGAAATTACAAGACAAGACCAACTGGGAAGCCTACAAAGCTGTTACTGTAGTCAATCACATGATCAACCGGAAGTCATTTTACAGTGACGACACTTCCTATTACTGACATGCGCAGATTAAGACGAAAATTATTATATGTGCAATATTTATACAATACCGAAAATACACTAGAATACAATGCTGTAGAGACAATGACTTGGAATAAGTTATATGAAAGTAAATGAAATCTGATGGCATAAATGCCAGTCTGTCTGTGATATTTCAAAAACTATGTCACTTTACATTATGTGATATTTAGTTACAAGTTTAAAAAAGTGCTATTAATGTTTTCAACTGATGGAAATATAATTTCTAGGTTTATCTCTTGTGAATAAAATGCATTTAAATACATGGTAATTTTTGTTTTTTATAGTCGTCTATTGCAGCTTAAACTTCAGTGTAAAGTAATAAAAATAAAAAAATTATCAGATATTTCAATGATACGTGTATATGTGTGTTCATTTCCCATGCGACACGTATAGTTTTGAAAAATTATTAGTCCCTTGCCAGTGAAACTGGAGGGAACTATAGTGTTTGTCGTTGTCCGTCTGTCTGTTTGTCCGGTTGTTTTCATTCAGTAACATCAGTGAAAAATGACCAATTTGCTTCAAAGTCCATACAATGTTAGCTTATATAAAGGTCTAATGTGGGATTGATTTTGGGATCAAAAGGCAAACTCGAAGGGTCACTCTTGCTAAAAATACACATTTATCATTGTATTTCCGTTTCCAGATGATAACTTGAGTTAGGAATGATTGATTTCTTTCAACCTTCATATAAGGCTAGCTCATGTAAAGGTGGGATTGATTTTGGGGTCAAAAAGGAATTCTAAAAATCACTGTTACTAAAAATAGATATTTATCACTGCATTTCGGTTGCCAGTTTGATTTCTTTTAAAATTCATACAATGCAAGCTTACGTATAGGTCTAGGGGGGGGGGGGGGGGGGAATAGATTTGGGGTCAAAAGGTCGCCTCTTTTCGTACAGTGATAAAGAATAATCTAATGCCTTCTGATCATCGCCTCTTTTGGCACAGCAATAAAGAATGATCTCATGCCTTCCGACAATCGCCTCTTTTCGTACATTGATAAAGAATAATCTAATGTCTTCTGATCATCGCCTCTTTCCGAACAGTAATAAAGAATGATCTCATGTTATCCGATCATCGGCTCTTTTCGTACAGTGATAAAGAATGATCTAATGCCTTCCGATCATCGCCTCTTTCCTCACAGTAACAAGAATGATTTTGTGTCTTCTGACCATCCCCCTTTTTTTTCCTACAGTAATAAAGAATGATCTCATGCCTACCGATCATCGCCTCTTTTCTTACAGTAACAAGAATGATCTCATGCCTTCCGACCATCGCCTCTTTTCGTACAGTAATAAAGAATGATATAATGCCTCCCGATCATCGCCTCTTTTCATACAGTAATAAAGAATGATATAATGCCTCCCGATCATCGCCTCTTTTCATACAGTAATAAAGAATGATATAATGCCTCCCGATCATCGCCTCTTTTCATACAGTAATAAAGAATGATCTAATGCCCTCCGATCATCTCCTCTTTTCGTACAGTAATAAAGAATGATCTAATGCCTTCCGATCATCGCCTCTTTTCGTACAGTAACAAGAATGATCTTATGTCTTCTGACCATCGCCTTTTTTTTCCTTACAGTAATAAAGAACGATCTAATGCCTTCCGACCATCACCTCTTTTCGTATTGTAATATAGAATTATATACCCTTTGCTATGAATCTTACAGGAATAATTGTGAAGAAAACCATTTCTAAGGAAACAGATGTAAAATTGCTCGGATGAGACCGCGTCGGCTTTTATAAAATCCTCACAACATCGCCGTTGGGTTGGCCGGTTATGTACAATGTAGGTCAAAATCTGACGCCCTGCACTAAAAGGGTATCATTAGTATTACTACATAGGTGAAATAAACTTCCTGTCGTTAAGAAAACACCAACAAAAACAGTATACAGTACAAAGGCATCTGTCACAAGTCAAAGTCAAATTCATTTTTACAAAGAGTTTATCATTCAGAATATGTAAAATGGAAATGAACAGTGTTAGACACTAATGTTATCAGCATATTTCGTGTTCTCACAAAATATTCACGTGTTCATTTTTATTTTCTCGAAACTGCAAGTTAGGAAATTTCAATAGTATATACTTGTGTATACAAGTAAAATGAAGGTATAGTATTATTCAGTACTATGTAATGTAATAAGGGTCGATAACTCTAGTTAAACAGTTCTTTCATAAAATATTAATCATGAGATTATGGTATTACCATTACGTTTTGTTTAAGAACATATGTGTGGAGAAATGTAGATATTACATAATATAATCCCCCGAGTTATATAATATTTAAGGTTGAATACACGTTTGGTGCCAAGTAAGGGTAACTGTACTTTGTACTTACTGCTTTTCAATCAATTTTCTCACTAAGAATATAATAAAGAATTGGGAATGTGTACAGAAAGCAGAGACATATATGTCTCTGCAGAAAGTAAATAAGTAAATAAATGTTGGTAGATATGCTTGGAAATTTCATTCCATTTATGTTCTTATAAGATTGTGTCCTGTCATGTGATAGAGTTATATCTGTAGATTTTGAGATATTTATCAAATATCATGTAATTTCTTAGCCTTCTAGTAATAACTTCAACCTTTTATAAAGTAGTTGTAATAGTTAAATCAGTAAAATATCAAAATACTCAAAGTTCAGATATATATATAAAAGGTAGTAAAGGAACCGACTCGGTGTGTCGGATGTAACCAGTTCATCTCGACACTTTATCTGTGTCAGTATGCTCGGGACGTAGAACATGAATTGCATCAAGAGCTCTCCATTATGGTGATCGGCCATTCTCCCTCAAGGTGATCGGCCATTCTCCCTCAAGGTGATCAGTCATTCTCCCTCAAGGTGATCGGTCATTCTCTGTTGAAGTGATCGGTCATTGAGCCAGTCCTTCTTTCGTTCTCAAGATTTTAATTCTTGAATACCTCTCTGCATTTTAAATTTCCGTATTCTGCGATGGCACAGTTGAACAAACATATTGATGACTTCACTTAATATTAAATTTAGTATCCATAATTCAATATAAATGCTACGCGTTAATTTAAGGTAATCCCCCATATAATCAGATTTACTGGTAACTATAATCTTAGATTAGAGACTCTCTATAACATTCAACACAAAGTGCATTGTTACTTGTATGTAGGTATACCTGAATGGTTAGCGAAATTTCTGACATTTCCTGTGTTTTTAAGTCATATAGAAAGAAAGGAATGGGAGTCTGAGGAGTTTTATTCATTCGTTTTACGGTAAGATATATTGTGTTTTCATGACGAATTGATAGCCGAAGTCCGACAATCAGAAAATTATTACAGAACTAATTCTATTCTCGAATGAATCTGCTTTTGTCAAAGTCCTTAAACATATTAAGATCTCCACACTTACGAATTAGTTCGTCTGTCTTCAGTTTCATGTACAAATCATTTTGATACAAGAATTGATATCCATATGATCAATTTATCTTACCTTTGCTTCTAAAGATGAATTGGTTACATTTATAAACCAATCCTAGAAAGGCACGGCAATCAGCTTGTCGCGTTGGCCAACGACTGCATTCCAGTTTGTACATATGCACACAGAAAGACAATGAATGTCTTTATTTTCAGAGGCAAAGTTTCTTTCGTATATGAATATGAAAAATAAAAATTATATGAATTTAAAAAGTATTGAATTTTAACTTTATTTTACTAAAATATGCTAAAACTATTCCCTTAACGAAATTAAGGTCAATATTACAAAGTAAGCGGTGTATACCGATGGCAAAAAGCTTCAAATCACTACCTTTCTTTTGTACATGTATACACTTCTCCATCCCAGGGAACCGGACTTTAAGGGGTACATGTACTCTCGTCACAAAAATATTGGCTCATAGTGAAACATTTTTATTAAACAGATCGGTTTAAACAAAAATGTTTTAAAACGTACAAACAATGTGAACTCAGCACTAGCTGTCAACAATTATTCTTTATTGATTAATTAATATTATAGCCCTTCAAGACCCCGATCTTTCTTCGTATTAATCACATCATTAAATGTATCTGTATTGAGTTTTTTCGTTAAACAGAGTTACTTCCCATTTGGGACGGTATCTGACGTAAAAGAACTATGACGTCATCAAATTCTTATGAAAACGTCTTTTGTGGACTATCATTTCCCTTAGTTTTAGATCAGTTTACATAGAATTTGATGACGTCATAATTGTTTGACGTCAGATACCGTCCCAAAGGGGAAGTAACTCTGTATAACGAAAAGACCGAATAATGACTATACTGGGCTATAACTTTTGAACCAAGACGAATAGGGCCTTGAAACGTCACACATGGAAACATTGTAGAAGGAGCTTTCAATTTTTACTTTTACTTTTCAAAATTTTTAGCCTTGCTATAACTTTTGAACCAAGAAGGGTAGGACTTTGAAACTTCACACATAGATACCTTGTTGAAGGCCTATTTATTTGTGACCATGACCTTTGACCTTGTGACATTAACCTTAAAGTTTGACCTAGTGGCATTAAACTTAAAGTTTGACCTTTTTTCAGAAACTTTAACCTTGGCTATAACTTTTGAACCAAAGAGGGTTTGGCTTTGAAATTTCGCACACAGATACCTCGTGGAAGACCCTTTCATTTAGGATAATTATCTTTAACTTTTTAACTTTGACCTTGGAGTTTGATCCACTTTTGAAAAACTATACTTAGCTATAACTTTTGAACCAGAAGAGATAGGGCTTTGAAATTTCACACATGGATACTTTGTGACAAGAAATGTCAATTGGAACCATAACTTTTTATCTTGGACTTCGACCTAAATTCCAAAACCTTAACCTGGGTTATACTTTTTAAACAAATAGTGTGTACCCGGAACCAATTGTGGATGGCCTTTTATAAAGTAAATAGTGTGCTTATCCAGATTTTTATAACCCCCCCCCCTTTCATATTGCACATATGTATTCTTCGTGGTAAGACCTTTCTGTCTCTGTCGGCACCGACATTTTTCACCCCGTGACTTTGACCTCCACGGTTGACTATAACTTGGGGCGGGGATATAAGTCCTGCTACGCAGACAGCTCTTTTTTTTATATAGCTGATTAACTTTTTGTAAAGTCAGCTTTTTAATCAAGTTATATTATAATGAAAAAGACCCTTCATCGTCGAGCTCTGTGTTCTTTTGACAACTCGTTACCATTAGCATTAAACAGTCAGAGTGACAAGTAATTCTGTTTTCCATAAATTTCTCCCGTTTGATAGCTTTGTAGTAGCCCTCGGGATATAAGATATCTTTAAGACAATAAACGGATAAATTTGGTTGCTTGTTTATCACCAGAGCCCATGTCAGTGTAAAAGTTGGTAAGCCACACCCTATATATATGTAGGATTAAGGGATTGTTCTGGTAACACGTATAAATATTTACAAATCTAAAATTCTATTATTCTAAGTCCAGATATTTTCTTAATTGTGTGTCATACAGATGAACATGATATCTACATCTCAAGCCATACAATGGTCTTTACTTTATATATAACATACATTTGGATACACATATTTGATTTCAACGAGATGATATAAAGAAATATTCGATCTTTATACTGATTCATCTGTGAATAATTAAATACGAAACGCATGCAACAAACTACATAATGTGGATATTAGTATTCATTAATAGTATGAAAAGCACATCAAAAGCTAGTCTGAATGAAAACATGACTTTCATTTTATCAAATGAATAAGCCATTTCAGCACCTGTGGATAAATTCGCATGAAGTTTGTTCAATACAGTTTACAAACCATGATCAATGCATACGATATTGAAATTGGAAAAGAATCTCCACAGTAGCAAACTTTAACCAATTTGATGTTGTTTCAGAATTTCAGAAGGGCACGGTCATCGGTGTATAATATACAGAACCATGGCTGTGACAACCGAGGAGACGAAACAGTTACTGAACCGTGCCTTTGCCCATACTCAGACCTTCATACAGACAAAATTATGGCGGGAAGCAGTGGTATTTACCCAAAACAACAATGCTGTCGTCAAAATGCGTCTTCTAGAACGGAGAAGACGAAACGCAAAAGTAAAAGCCAGAGTGAAACGAGACATCCTCGGACGAAAGGAATTGGTAGATTATCTTGGACTTCCGGTTCGGGTAAGTTATACTTGCAAATATTTAACGAAAAGTGGAAAATTTCAGGGTGTATGGTAAATTCAGGTTTCCAATAATTTCCTTTTCATGTAGACACCTGAAAGTGAGATATTCCTAAAGTTAGATTGGTCACATGGTCCAATATGTGCCGTATTATTTGGGGGACAAATCTCGGGATTTATCCTCACTTTATACGAATTCGCTATTTTGAAAGCCCATTGTTTAAAACTGCGGTCATATCAAATTTAAAAAAGAAACGGAGTCAATCTTTGTGAGATTCCTCAATAAATTCCGTCAGTTTAATGACTCATATAGCTCTTGTGGTCAAAATACAATTCGGCGGTGTTACATTACGGTCTAAACAAACACCGAGTTTATCCCCCAGGTCATCCGCGGAATGTTTCGGGCATTATCTTTGTTTACATCTTAGTATAATGTCATTCCGAATCTAAGTCTCAATTTCAATCCTTCACCTGAACATCCCCTCCCCCGAAAAAAAATAGTATAAAGCTTAATACTTCATAATCTGTCATAGTTAGTCGGTCGGTTGATTGGTGTTTTACGTTACTTTCAACTACATGTCAGTCATATCGCGACATTGAAGCAGGAGGTTAACAGCATTGTGGCACATTTCGGGAATCGAACCTCAATTTGCTGCACTACAGGGGCTGTATTTCTAGATAAATGGCACCCTTAATCTTTTACAGTGAAAGGGTCGTCCGTATTGATATAGTCAATCTGTGTTTTACAAAGTGGTTTGCATGTTTCGTATAATTAGAAGACTGTATACATGTCTGTTTGGATCACAGACCATATTAATCTCTTTGGTTAGTCGTGTTCAATACTCAAACTTTTTATTGATTATCCATGATTTTATTCATTGCTTTACGCGAGACAGTCGCTGTAAGCGCAATATTCTACATGTGCATATAATGCAACCATTAAATACCTCTGAGGTCACTTTATTCAGCACACAGTGTCTAATATGCTTAAATCTATGTACAATGGCATGTTGATATTGTGAGTGATGTCTTCTCAATCCATAAAGTTAACTATATTAAAAAGGCAGTTTCCAAAACAGTACTATAAGAGTAGATGACATTAAGTTGAATGTCAGTGTGTTTTGCGAGCCAACATTTGTTGCAGTTTAACCGTTCAACATAGTCCAGATTTTCTCTGTACTCATGATTTTCATCACAGTTTAGCAGCCCTTGATCAAATTTAAATCTCGTAATTTCTATAATCCTAATGCGTTTTATTGAATTTCAAGTGTATTAATATTTTCTTCTTTTTGTAACTGTTTTCTCATTTGTTCGTGTATCTACTTTAATGTAAAGAACACCAACAAAGAAAAGGAAACAATTGTATTTGATGTTTGTAGGAGATGTGTATATAATGGACACAGATATATACAAAGTTTACATTAGACCAAAGGCTTTAGCAACTTAAAATGTAATGAGGTTCATTGTCCCAGATTGAACAATTTTAAGGCAAAATATTTACTGGGACTAAAGTATGTATAAATATTAGAACATATATACGTTATAATGTTGTATACCTATTACTGTAGTTTTGTGATTGATAAATTATGACTTTATACGAATAGTGACGTTTGTGATTTTCTGTGGAGTATTTGATAACCAAAGACTTTCTGGAAATTTCGAAACTAGAATTGGAATTTGCTATACTCTACACTACATTATGATTTATTATAGTGTTTGACGAAACAGATAACATAAGATATTTTAAATTTGATTCAAATTTGAACCGTTTTCTTGATGTTCTTGATAGAATCTTTTATCACAATTTTGATTGGATGAAATAGATCTGTTATCAATGCTGTGATTGGATGAGGAGTATTAGTAATTCAGCAAATTTAAACCTATCTGCAACATCAGTGTTTCTTGCCATATACTGATATATGCGACACGCGTGGAAGAATGCATGTTTGCGACCTACCATTATCAGATTTCACCATAGCAGGGACCCTCTGAACGCCAACACGAAGGAAGCCATTGTTGTCAGTTTAATCTGCTGATCTCACGCTGTTGAAGTTTAATAAGTATTGTTTAAATCTCAAAGTATCTTTAAATCTGTAATAATGATTTATCAACAGATATCTTACGTACTCTAACTCGTATGAATTCTACATAGAAACGTATAACACCGTTTTCCTGCCGTCATTAAACAGTCCTTGATGGAATCACAGGAAATGGCTCGCATACGGCGGAAAGACGCAGTTTGCTCTTTTCCTTTGGACGTGCTGTAAAAGTGAATCAATAACTGTTAATTAATGGGAATGCAGCGTGCCCTCCCTGTGATTAGTAGATAGAGAGTTATTTAATAATTCCTTACCTGTATTGACACTGACAAGTTCTATATATTTATTGGAGTATTGTAAGTAAAGTTGGAATCCACTGTATGTACGGGTGACCCGTACTATTTGTGAAAGAAGGAGTATAATGCATTCATTTGGGTATTGAAAAAGGACAATACGTGTCAAAAACAAGAAAAAAGAGATTTCACTGAGAAGATTACACGGTATAAAATCTCAAGATGAGTAATGCAGATGATACAGAGGACTTGTCCGGTTCCGAGGACGACGGTCCTAAACCTTTATCATACGAACGCAATCCCGACTTCGAGGTCGTGATAGACACGATGGACGATCCATGGGAATGGCCGGCTAAACAGGAAGAGGAAGGGGAAGGAAGTGATGAGGATGACGATGATCTAGATGGATGTAGTATCCCAGGGTCGGAAGAGGTATATCTCAATTCTATCGTATGTTAGAAATTAGAAAAAAGTAAAGAACTCCTCTGATATCGCAAAGGATGCGCAAGTTTTTCTGTTATACAATGGCATAAATCGTTAAAGTTTCTCTGTACTGTCGTACGTGTAAACTAAAACTTTAATCTTATTTATTCAGTTTGTTTATTGTATTTGTACACTTAAAACTGCAGTTAAGTCTCTCGGTATATAAAGCCATTTTTTACATGCATGCATGTAAATATTTTTCTTAGCTTGATACATTAACCGTCGTAGAGTGTGCAGATTAGTATTATTATTATGAACATACATCCCGTTTGACATTAAACTGCTTGCTAAGATGATAATGTTCATAACTGAAACTAAATACAGAGGCTTAATCTGATTTATTGCATTAAGGTTTATCAAAGGGGAGATTACCCGCGTCTAATATATCCAATCTAATGTAATTTTAGTCATGTTAACGTGATAATGAGGAGAAATTCTAGTGGATTTCGACGTATCTTTGATTTATAGATGAAACTTCACAATACACCTTATGGCATATAACATTGAAACATGGTGTGGGATCAGTATGAAACCAAAAAAAAAAAAAAAAGAAGAGATGTAGGAGAGAAAACAACATTAGATTTAGTATTGCTATCGATAATAAACTATGATTTATTATTTACTCATGTTAAAAAATATATAATACTATATACTTTTATTCGTAGCATTCGTAGCCCATGTTCATTCTGCTTGTACTGTCTTTGAAAGGTTATCGATAACTGTTAAAGACCATAGGCGGATCTAGAATTTTTTTTAAAAGGGGGGGGGGGTTGCCGTCGTCTCCCACGACCAATGTTCGGTTTGGAAAGGGGGAGATGCAGCCCTAAAATGGTCGAAAATACCATTTTTTTTTTTTGGTATAATTTTCCGACCAAAAAGGGGGGATGAGGTTCCAACCCCTGTAACCCTCCTCTAAATCCGCCAGTAAAGACCAGTTTAAACCTATATCTACGTTCAGAAGCTGTCTGATATTTCCATAAAGACATATGCCACGTTACGGCTATACAGTGCATGTTACATCTAAAATAAATAAGCTGTAAGAAGAACACAGATACTGTCCTTTTTCTGTGAACGAATTAAGAAAGTGGTCTTCAGTGCTATATTTTTGTTGATAATAAACATTTGCGTCACAAAATCAAAAATGTGTATTCCTTTTAAAATGTAAGTTAACGAGTTCTCATCAGGGAATGATTACACCTGTTTACTAACTTATAGAAATGGACACAACAGTCCACTGTCATACAGACAATGATTACACCTGTTGACTAACTTATAGAAATGGACACACCAGTCCACTGTCATACAGACAATGATTACACCTGTTGACTAACTTATAGAAATGGACACACCAGTCCACTGTCATACAGACAATGATTACACCTGTTGACTAACTTATAGAAATGGACACACCAGTCCACTGTCATACAGACAATGATTACACCTGTTGATTAACTTATAGAAATGGACACACCAGTCCACTGTCATATAGGCAATGATTACACCTGTTGATTAACTTATAGAAATGGACACACCAGTCCACTGTCATACAGACAATGATTACACCTGTTGATTAACTTATAGAAATGGACACACCAGTCCACTGTCATACAGACAATGATTACACCTGTTGACTAACTTATAGAAATGGTCACACCAGTCCACTGTCATACAGACAATGATTACACCTGTTGACTAACTTATAGAAATGGTCACAACAGTCCACTGTCATACAGACAATGATTACACCTGTTGACTAACTTATAGAAATGGTCACAACAGTCCACTGTCATACAGACAATGATTACACCTGTTGACTAACTTATAGAAATGGTCACACCAGTCCACTGTCATACAGACAATGATTACACCTGTTGACTAACTTATAGAAATGGTCACAACAGTCCACTGTCATACAGACAATGATTACACCTGTTGACTAACTTATAGAAATGGTCACAACAGTCCACTGTCATACAGACAATGATTACACCTGTTGACTAACTTATAGAAATGGTCACACCAGTCCACTGTCAAACAGACAATGATAACACCTGTTGACTAACTTATAGAAATGGTCACAACAGTCCACTGTCATACAGACAATGATTACACCTGTTGACTAACTTATAGAAATGGACAATGATTACACCTGTTGACTAACTTATAGAAATGGTCACACCAGTCCACTGTCAAACAGACAATGATAACACCTGTTGACTAACTTATAGAAATGGACACACCAGTCCACTGTCATACAGACAATGATTACACCTGCCAACTATCATATTTTGATTTGTCGCACACCAGACGACTGTCTAGTAGGGAATGATCACTCCCTGTCCACCATTCGGTAAGTAATGAACACAGATATTGACTATCCAGCCGGCGTGATAACTTATGCCGATTACCCATCATGGAAAGATAACTCCTGCCAACCTTATAGCAGGAAATGCTCTCGCATGTAGACTATTAACTGCAAGGAAAGAAAACTGTCGAACATCTAACAAGGAATGATAACAACGACCGACCGGATTCCAGCAAGGAGTGTCCACGCATGTGGACATATCCAACAGGAAATGGCCACACCTTCCAAATGTCCAGCAAGGAATGACCATATCTTCCGACTGTCCAACAGGGAATGCCCACATCTTCCGATTGTCCAGCAGGGAATAACCACACTTTTTGAGTGTCCAGTAGGGAATGACAATATCTTTCTTGTGCCTAGCCGAGAATGACAACACAAGCCGATTATAGTACAGGGAACGACAACACCTGCCAAGTCGTTACCTTTCCTCTAAAGTATCTTACAGGGAGAGAACACACCTACTGAGTGTGCAGCAGGGAAAGATAACAACTACCAACCGTCTGTAAGGATATGATTATGCCGATTTACTAACACAGAATGTTCACACTTGCCGACTTTCCAGCAGGGAATGATCTCAGCTCTCTACTTCCTAGCCAGCCTTATTTATCTGATCTTTCGCTAGGGATTAGAGGATATATCTAGAATGACCTGTTAATTTCATATAAAGAAAATGTCATCTCCTATCCATGGTATATATAAATTTTCCTCTACGAGGCTTTCCCGCAAAGCATGTTACAATACTGAATAAAGTTATTATACATTAATGTTAAGGAGTAGCCGTGCCATTCTTGTATGTATACACGTAAATAAAAGGAAATATATACAATATTTTTATAGACGGATAATTAAACTTTACAGTTACTCATTTACTTTGTATTTTGTTACATTTTGTTCGTTTTTGTGCAGCCTCAATAGGTATTTGAATGAATATTTAAAGGATCATTAGAATGTATCAATGAGATTTAAGAAGCTGTTGGTATGTGTATTGTGACAGAGTCCATTCTATATAAAGGACCATGGATCACTGAGCTAGTAAAGAACTCCCGTGATTGTTACTAGCTTTACATATATGCAAACATGTAGACTTGAATGTTTAATTAAAGAGTAGTGTTAATATGAACTACAAACATATGTAGCAGTTAATAACTTCTCTGCATTGAGCATTTTCCGGCATTTTTCATTCTAGCTTTCTTGAGTAGAAGCTTTTACTATTGGATAGGAAGTTCACAATCTTTTTCGGCAATTCAATATACTTCATTTTTCATCATATTTAGAAATGTTTCAAGCCAGTTTTAGAATGATTGTACGCACAGACTGCATAGAATATCGAATACTTTGATGTTTACAAGATTTTTGCTAGTGAATCAATCGATCAGAATTTCTTCTTTCCTCGTACCATCTTCACTCATTGTAAAACCTATTATTACATACATAGCGCTGATCCAGTGGCAGGTCCGGAGAAAAGAGTAGGGAGTACCAGGGATTAGTGTCCGCTATATGGTCACCAAAGTTTACCAAGGACGGTCATTTTGATCTGTTTTGAAAATATAACTCCATAACGGCGTAACTCTCTATTTCAAAACTTTCTTGATTTGTTCCAGTCTTTTATTTTAGCTGTATTATCAGTATCACATGATAAAATCAATACAGGAAGGCATACCATTTCCTTGTAAAATCATCATTTCATTTTGCGGTAGATCTATGCCAAAATTCAACATCAAATACCTGTAACACATGAAATCACTTGTTGAATGAAACAATCACAGTTAGCAATGTGATGTACATAAAGCATAAGGTGACAGTCACAATATACAATGTTAAATCATAGTGAGACACATGCATACTAGTACATGTATATTGAAACGTAATCTTAAGATATGTTCTATTCAAGAAGCATGGAATACTAGTACTGCAAAGTAAATATAAATGTAGACAAACCTACATGTACACACAGTGAAAGGATAATTACAATATAAAATGTTTTACTAAGAATATGCATATTTCATTTCTTTGTGGATAAAATAAAAAAAGACTCGAACAATGAGCGAATTCCCTCCCTTTATTCATCAAAGCTGTGTCATGGAGCAGGATGCCATTACTGGGATTTCTAACCCATTCATATTGATAATATCAATGGATTCGATGTTTTAAATCATACCAATTCAGGATATACCCACAGGAGACCTTTCACCGACATGAATACTAACCATATGACATCATATAAGTGTATATTGAATAAACGAACAAGGCATGATAATCAAAGGATCCCTCTATATATCCATAGCATCTGATACCACCTTTGGTACTACCGGAAATCCCTGATTGCCCCCTTTCTCGGTTTTGTTTTTGTTGTTGTTGTTTTTTTTTTTTATTGTCCGAATTTCTACCTTCAGCTCCATACATCTTTTAGTATCGGATTATTATATTTTTATTTATTACGGATTATGCACTACATATCTTAATAAAAAAGACACATCTCCATTTAGACCTTAGATGACATCTGTACCGTGCATTCATAAAACTCCAAATAGATATCAATCCACTTTAAGTATGATGTATACACCATATAGAAATCTCCACCCACGTTTACAATATCAATAATGAAAGAAAAATATCAATGTCTACTTTATGTTTTCAGCCTTATATCAAATTCCGACGGATGGCTAGAGCTGTAAGAATGTTAATCAGCGTTTGTCATGTCTGTAGAAGGTAAAAATACAATAGGCCTGTCGATAACAGATACTGAAAAGAAACAAATGTTTGATCATTAAAAATGGGAAAACAGCACGAACCTCATTGTAATAAATATAATTTTTAATAGTTAGAATAAGTCAGATAAAGAGCCGAAGTGATTATGAAATGTACATGTATCTATTGGTATATAATGTCCATTACAGTTTGCTTGTGAACTCTGTATCAGCAGAGAATTGGTTTGCTCTACTGGACAATCTGGCGGCCGCTACCAGTCTACAACAATCTCAGAAGAAGGGGAGGGCATTTGTCGTCGTAGTGCCCAACGAGAAGAGACAATTCGAACAACTTGTATTTGATATCAATGAATTCAAGCAACAAAAGCAGTCTAAGGTACCGATATACTGCATATGTACATATATGTACTTAACAATGGACAATACTTGTACATGTATATATAATTAATTCATCTTTTTAGCTTTGGAGATATTCAGGAACATTAAAGCAAATTCCGTAAATGGTTCAAGCCATCAATGCCATGCTAGTAGTATGTCATTTGAGCACTCTTTGCCAGCATGATGATTTTTATTTTATCCGACATCTTAAGGCAACCGCTGTTTGTTTCAAACTCGTGTTATTTTTTGTATTTTATTTTGTACCGCCATGTAGATAACAAATTAACGCACATGTTTATTTGTGGGTTTTTTTTTTTACATATCTCCCCTTTTATAATTGGATTTTCCGGTATGTACTTTAATTGGAATGATACTACACGCACGGAACCAGTCACGTGACATTCTTGGTTTAGTTTCAACATTACAGTGCAAATACATATAATTAGAAATCTATTCTCACATCCAAACATCGCCATTAATCAGTATATATAGTCTTTCCCAAACTATAACTGATAAACATTTTTCAGGATCTTTTTACGGATGAAATTCGCGCTGTCATGAGACAGAGGCCAGGAACTCGAAGCCCGGAGCAAATAGGAGAGGTATGCAATGTTTACCCATCATTAGATTCCGTATGCTATTAATCAGTATGAGTTGAAAGTATATAATTCGTGATTACTATCATAAAGTCAACAATAGGGAAGACGTGCAATATAGAACTAACTGGTAGTGTAATTTAACAGGATTAGGTTAAGGAAACGATAATTTGGACCAAGTCGGGTGATTTTCGATTCGATACATTTAAAATATGTACATATGATAGTGTTATTATTGTCAGAGTACACTATCTGGTTGAACATATACAGTGGCGGATCCAGGATTACCGAAAAGGGGGGGGGGCGCACATGCGTATTGGCCAGCCAAACTACTCAGCCATTTTGGTGCCAAATCTGAATTTTTACTTATAAATATGTGGCGAAGAGGGAGGGGGCCTCCTCTAAATCCGCCACTGATATAGGTGTCACCACTAGGGTAATCGGCTTGTGGTTCATCACTGAGGTCAAAAATCAAAGGTCGCGACGGCGTCATCTTGCCATGACATTATGGTAACGATCTCCCTCGTATAGTTGATAGAAATAAAAATCGGTTCAAGAAGGTAAACTTCAAGTGGACATGAACGACTGAGATACGTTTTCAATAAACTATTGAACATACACAACTTGTTAAACATGACTGATTTTTCTATTTTAAATTCCCCAGGTACTATATATTCTAATATGCAGTAAGACTGATTTTGATGCTAGATGCAAAATAAAGTGTTTTATCAATCTGATTAAAACCAAATCCCTACTTCGCTCGTCGTTTCTGATAATCGCGGTCGCGACTTATCAGTAAACGGGAGCGAATTAGAGGTCTGATTTCAATTAGATTGAGTGTTTTATTTAATTAATACTGGATAAAAAGACGTTTAATTTACCCTTAGTCTAACTAAATATTGAGTAATTCCAGGGTCAGTTTTATTTTTACCTCAAATGCAGATATCAATAAAACATGAAATACATTTGTTCTAGTGTATGGCATTGAAAAGGTTCAAATTGAAGACTATTTCGTGTAAGATCTTCGTTTCATAAAGAAGCTTCTGATTTTTATACGTTATCTTGCTTAATATCATCCGTGTACTTCATGTCTTGTCATGCATAAATCGTAGGTTTATCCTCCGATTTTGATTTTTGAAATTTTGAAAAATATCTATGAATCATTAAAATTAGTATGAAGTTCCAAAATGGCATTGGTAACAAGAAACTGTTTTAATATATCTCCGCAGTAATGTTGTAGGAGGTATACCAGTGTCCCATTCGCTGTCTGTCCGTTAGTCCGTTGACGGAGAGTTTTTGGACTGTCACTCGAAGATTTTTCATTCTAGAGTCATAGTACATGGCTCATACGATGTGTCATAGTACATGGCTCATACGATGTGTCAATGAAGCAGGCAGGACCCCTGTTGTTTTGAGGATTGAAATATCAAGGTCACGGAACTCCGTTACAGGGCGTGTCCGGACTGATTTTGATAGTTTGATATCCCAGATTTCATTTATTTATTTATTTATTTATTTATTTATTTATTTATTTATGACTGATTATTTATTCATTTATGACTGATTACATGAAAAGAAATGTACTAAATTTTAGGTGGTGCGCGCAATGAAGGGAATGTCAAAGCAATTCCGCGAATACCCCCTCCACATACAAAAACAGATTTGTCAGTGGGCATTCTATGACAGGTAAGAATCAAGTGTCTCGCCAAGTTAAGGAAAAATGATTACGTATATCTATTTGATTCACATAAAGTCGAACTAACTATATGAACTTCCTGCATTTGACAAATATATGTCCTGATTTATCTAAAAAAAAATTTTTAAATTATTTATTTGATTCATCATAAGTATAATTTTAACAAAAAAGTTATTCTATTCAATATATAATTGCAAATCATTTGATCATTTTAATCTGGATTTTTACCTTTTCGGCATTGATTTGGTTGGTTGGTTGATTGGTGTTTTACGTCGCTTTCAACAATATTTCAGTTATATCGCGACATGGAAGCAGGAGGTTACCAACCTCTTAAACATAGTGGCGCAACCCGGGAATCGAACCCGGATCGTCGGCGCTTCGCATTGATTTGTATGGGTTTGATACTCTAGTTAAGTCTCACAATCTTCTCATAAAAATAGCTATTGCTCATTGTGATGATAGTACAAAATTAGTAGCCGGTATGGCCTAGTGGAGATCCCAGGTTCGACTCCCGTCCTGGGCACACCGCTGTTCTGTCTTTCGGATGAAACAGTTAAAACCGAGGTCCCGCGTCACGGTAAGTGTGGCACGTAAAAGATCCCTTACTGCTTCGAGTGGGCCTGTTGCAAAGGTCTAAATTTCTTTGCAATGCATCAGGCAGATGCCGTCACCATATACGTGAAATAACCGTGGAGTAAAATAATAATCAATCAATCAATCAATTGTACAAAATTAGTCAGGAACTGGTTATGAATGCTAAAAATCATTTAAGAATTAACTTGGAATACTAGGATTGATTTTTATTGGTGAAACAATATAATTTATACATACATATCATACATGAGTTATGTAGAACTATAAATAAATTGTGGCTATCTGTGATTTACATGACTTGTGTAAGCATACTTAATAAATAGCAGCCCAGAACTACAATTCTGAAAGCATGATATATAGTGCGTGTTTTAGAATGCTGGAATCATACTGTTCTTCTACAGGTAAGCACATCTGTGTACACAAGAGTAATTTTTTTCTTTTTTCAGGTACCACCACAATCGTGTAATCATTCGTAGGGGATTACCACCAGATGGCATTTATTTTGTCATAAACGGCATGCGTACGTAATGTTTCCTCACTAGAAATACAAAAGAGATAAACATGATCAGTAGAGCTTTAGCATTCTACGTCATATAACTTGATATTGTGTCCTCCGAGTCGTTATATTTCTCTATAGAATGAGAAAAATTGGGAGTCAGAATACAAAACTAAATTCTTGTCTATATCTCTGGGAGTTATTCCCCTTTACAAGTTAAAGGCGACAATATGATGCGAATCTAAAAACCGTCTATCATTCTTCGATATTGGTGCTCACAAGTATTTCTAAAAGTTTTGCACGTATACTTGTAAGGGATAAACCTGACAAAGGCATTACAGCAGATATGACCGCACAACAAAGGTTACTTCCATCGCTAACTCATCACAGCACAGGAATTTAAACACTATTCTACCTACATTGTATTGCCCTTTCTTAAATTCTTGATTTACATCACACCTTGATTAGTACGCTTCTCCCAGTATGATGCCAGCATCTGTCTGAAGCGTCGTCAGCTTCTCCCAGTATGACGACAGCATCTGTCTGAAGCGTCGTCAGTTTCTTCCAGTATGATGACAGCATCTGTCTGAAGTGTTGTCAGCTACTCCCAGTATGATGACAGCATCTGTCTGAAGCGTCGTCAGCTTCTTCCAGTATGATGACAGCATCTGTCTGAAGCGTTGTCAGCTTCTCCCAGTATGATGACAGCATCTGTCTGAAGCGTTGTCAGCTTTCCCCAGTATGATGACAGCATCTGTCTGAAGCGTCGTCAGCTACTCCCAGTATGATGACAGAATCTGTCTGAAGCGTCGTTAGCTTCTCCCAGTATGATGACAGCATCTGTCTGAAGCGTCGTCAGCTTCTCCCAGTATGATGCCAGCATCTGTCCGAAGCGTCGTCAGCTTCTCCCAGTATGATGCCAGCATCTGTCTGAAGCGTCGTAAGCTTCTCCCAGTATGATGACAGCATCTGTCTGAAGCGTCGTCAGCTTCTCCCAGTATGATGACAGCATCTGTCTGAAGCGTCGTCAGCTTCTCCCAGTATGATGCTAGCATCTGTCTGAAGCGTCGTCAGCTTCTCCCAGTATGATGACAGCATCTGTCTGAAGCGTCGTAAGCTTCTCCCAGTATGATGACAGCATCTGTCTGAAGCGTCGTCAGCTTCTCCCAGTATGATGCCAGCATCTGTCTGAAGCGTCGTCAGCTTCTCCCAGTATGATGACAGCATCTGTCTGAAGCGTCGTAAGCTTCTCCCAGTATGATGACAGCATCTGTCTGAAGCGTCGTCAGCTTCTCCCAGTATGATGACAGCATCTGTCTGAAGCGTTGTCAGCTACTCCCAGTATGATGACAGCATCTGTCTGAAGCGTCGTCAGCTTCTCCCAGTATGATGACAGCATCTGTCTGAAGCGTCGTCAGCTTCTCCCAGTATGATGACAGCATCTGTCTGAAGCGTCGTCAGCTTCTCCCAGTATGATGACAGCATCTGTCTGAAGCGTCGTAAGCTTCTCCCAGTATGATGCCAGCATCTGTCTGAAGCGTCGTCAGTTTCTCCCAGTATGATGACAGCATCTGTCTAAAGCGTCGTCAGCTACTCCCAATGTGATGACAGCATCTGTCTGAAGCGTCGTAAGCTTCTCTCAGTATGATGACAGCATCTGTCTGAAGCGTCGTAAGCTTCTCCCAGTATGATGACAGCATCTGTCTGAAGCGTCGTCAGCTTCTCCCAGTATGATGACAGCATCTGTCTGAATTGTCGTAAGCTACTCTCAGTATGATGACAGCATCTGTCTGAAGCGTCATAAGCTTCTCCAAGTATGATGACAACATCTGTCTGAAGCGTCGTAAGCTTCTCCCAGTATGATGCCAGCATCTGTCTGAAGCGTTATCAGCTACTCCCAGTATGATGACAGCATCTGTCTGAAGCGTCGTCAGCTTCTCCCAGTATGATGACAGCATCTGTCTGAATTGTCGTAAGCTACTCTCAGTATGATGACAGCATCTGTCTGAAGCGTCATAAGCTTCTCCCAGTATGATGACAGCATCTGTCTGAAGCGTCGTAAGCTTCTCCCAGTATGATGACAGCATCTGTCTGAAGCGTCGTAAGCTACTCCCAGTATGATGACAGCATCTGTCTGAAGCGTCGTAAGCTTCTCCCAGTATGATGACAACATCTGTCTGAAGCGTCGTAAGCTTCTCCCAGTATGATGACAGCATCTGTCTGAAGCGTCGTAAGCTACTCCCAGTATGATGACAGCATCTGTCTGAAGCGTCTTAAGCTTCTCCCAGTATGATGCCAGCATCTGTCTGAAGCGTCGTCGCATACTCCCAGTATGATGACAGCATCTCTCCGAAGCGTCGTAAGCTACTACCAGTGTGATGACAGCATCTGTCTGAAGCGTCGTAAGCTACTCCCAGTATGATGACAATACCACAACTACCCTGCTCTATTGTCCCTTACTATTGAGTTGCTGTTTAATACATGATTTTTATCTGCTGATCATACATGTATCATCTTTTACTGGTATTTAATGTTAAAATAGTTATTGGTAACAACGTTTTTAAATAGTGAGGGCACACATGTTTTATGGACCTTTTTCCTCGATTCATTCAGATTTCAAATTGCTTTCATTTTCACTACGGTAATCAAAGAATTGTATAATGTATGTCAGAATTAGACATTATACATATAACTAGGTCAGATATTTAAAATTACTTTCCTATCGTATACAATTGAAAATTTGACGATGATGATGGTGTTACTTTAACATTGCATTGTGATTGTTATCAGGACATTCTTCGGCTGTCTCTAAGGAGAACAGACGGAGAAGAGAGTTTGATATTGAATCTATTAATGTTAAAGCTAAGATGACAGTTTCAATCAGCAAACATGCCAACACATACAAAGGAGATCTATATTTAATAATACTTGCTAGATTGGCTTTTTTCTTTGCGTGACGTCATGAAATTAAATTCCTCCGCTCGACCGACATCGCTTTAACCACACAGAGATTTATTCGTGTCGCTGACTCTCAATATTTTCATTATTACCGGAAAACACAAAATTACGAAATCAGCGATGGATAATTGAAGGCAATTTTTCTATTTTAACATGAAAGGTTGATTATTGAATTTCTTCCCGAGATGAAATTGCTTCCTATATTGACTTTATAATTAACCTCATACCACTTTATTATATTCTGCAGTTATTTCCAAACCAGAAGGAAAACGGAACACAGACGACATTCATTCTGGAGAAAAATTCGGGGTAAGTCAAAATAAAATCTTACCATCAAGGAGTACGTGTATCTAAAGCGGAGATTTCGCCTTTATAGTTTTGTTTTAAGTAAATTACTGTACATGTAAAAGTTGATTCTATCCCAAAATAGAGTGTGATTCAATACGGAGGTTTTCAGTCTCGGAGTGCAGTTGCAGTGAATTACGTCCACGAAAATAGTTAGCCTTTCATGATTTCTGAGGACTTTAAATGTGTTCAATCTGTTTTAACATAAGATCGTAGGCTAACTGATTCATCTAAGAATCGCATAAACCATGAGACATCGTTGGATGTCGATCCAGGTTCATCCTGGACTAATGTTTGGCAAGATTTGAGCAAAGCTGCATGATTTATTTTATGTCATGTATTCGTGTATATTTATATATTGATCGTTTATACTCGGGTTGCGTAAAGTATGCATGGGAATCAAGGAAATGACATTGGTTATTCTATATAGATGAAATTTCTACAAAACTCTCAAATTTTGTTTCGTTGCTGGATACATAGCTTTAATCACCAAATATATTTCAAAGAGTAAATCATCACAAGTAATACGGTATTTGTGTTCATCAATGTAATTCTTTATATGTTGTTGAAATTATAATTTTAAATGTACTTGTATATGAAATAAGAATATTTCGCTGCGCGCTTAAGTATTTTTTAATTGATCAAGTAATCAAAAACCGCTCATGCACGATGTGATGAAAAAGTATGGTCGGCTGTGTTTAACTGATGATGTGAACTTGTTGAAGTTATTTCGACACAGCACGTGGCAAAGCTTTACCTGATGAAGATCCGAAATTAACATTAACACCGAACTATTTGTATTGCTGAATTGAAATTATCAAAGAAGGTATCGAGATGTTTTTTGCTGTTTATTGTTTTTATTTATAGATACTTTGATATTTTATACATGTATAACCAGACAATGTTTTATAGGAAGAAGATTTGGTGTGTGGTTGTGCCAGACGATCTACTGTCATTACCAGACACGAGGTGGAGCTCCTCTTTCTACACAGATTTGTAAGTACTCATTCTAACGGGGAATATTACTCGCCCGACCTTCTAAAGCGAATACAATACATTGTACATATTACATTACTCTAAAGCCGGCGTGGCCTAGTGGTATCGCGTCGGACTCCTGATCGGGAGGCCGGGGTTCGAGTCCCGCTCTGGTCATGCCGGTGTCATGTCTTTCGGATGAGACAGTAAAAACCGAGGCCCCGTGTCGTGGTATGCATGGCACGTTAAAGATCCCTCACTGCTTCGGGTGGGTCCGTTGCAAAGGTCAAAATTTGTATGCACTGCATCAGGCAAATGCCGTCACCATATACGTGAAATATTCGTGGTGTGACGTAAAACAAAAATCAATCTATCAGTACATTACTCTATAGATTCATTGAAATACTTTCGGTGTTATTGGCGGAATATTGAGGTGTAAGAGTATACACCGGGTTTGTCATCTCTATTTCATATATCCAAAAATACGCCGAGTGAATACAAAATCGTCACAATGAATATATGAAAAGATCTATAAATTCGCGAAATAAATAAAACATTAGGATAAATAAAGCTACGGAAATGTTAAATGACGCTGAAACCATGAAGTGGTATCTGTTTTGATTGGGTACATAATCTGCCGCTAACAATTTCCCGTATTCCTGCTGATTTGCTCAATAATCTAAACGTGTCTTTAAAAAAAACGCCTCCCCTCCATTACTGACATACATAAGGTAAACTAGTCCAAAATATTAACCTATGGAATAAGGTCTAGACCAAACAACCCCAGTGCAGATTTTTTCCAGCAAAAGAATCGCATAAGAAATGATGTACCAGTTGTAATACTATTTATAACAGGCAATCGGAATCACCCACATAATCAATATAAACATAGCGTGCATGTATTTCTGCTTCAATAAATACTTTGAAGCTATAGAGGTCCTTGTGATTCAATAAGATTTTAAAAGGAGAACTAGAATTAATTTTAAATAATGAAAATGCTCGGTTATCAACATGATGGTTGATCGTGGTCTGTAGTTTATAAGAGACGCCGTAATTGCTGGATATGTTTATTTAAGGATCTAGTAACCAGTTCGTTAATTAATTTAATAAGATGTCGAGCTTACATAAATCTACATAGAATATAGAAGAATGGATATTATGATCGCTTCAGATTGACCGTCAGGAAATAGCCGGTGTGCTCCTTAACGGGTTAATAACAGAATATGCTTGCCCTTTTAGTTTTTATTATAACTCGATAATAAAATGACATTTAAAATTCTAATAAAACAGAGCTGAGGATTAATTTCCTTTCCTCAGGTTTATATGAATGCCTTTAAATTGGGGTGATAACTATGGGTAGATAGCGAGTGCCCGAATAAAACACCTTGCTATCTCAAGGTAACTGTAATCGATATACAAACCATGTTCTATCTAGCGCACATGAATTAGAAGAATTAAACTGCCATCTTATCAGACTTATGTTTTGACGGTGGAAAGAATATATTTTGTCTAGGATGGTATGTATCATAATTTCATTATTATGTGTAAGATTTTAAAAAAAAAGTAGATATACTTTGCATATACAAAAATGATATAATAAAATGTCAAGTAAAAAGTTTATGAAAAGCTAAATTGTATGAAATAAAATTCAGTGAACAAAAGTATGTATAATGTCATGTAAAAATTTGTAATTATGAACGTCTGGATAAGACGGGAACTGGCATCATGATCACAGTGTACATCTCCTGCTGTCTGCCATATCCGCCGTGAGTCCATACTCAGAATAATTACAGTATACATCTCCTGCTGTCCGCCATATCCGCCGTGAGTCCATACTCAAAATAATTACAGTGTACATCTCCTGCTGTCCGCCATATCCGCCGTGAGTCCATACTCAAAATAATTACAGTGTACATCTCCTGCTGTCCGTCATATCCGCCGTGAGTCCATACTCAAAATAATTTTAAACGTTTAACGATTTTGGTAAACGATCCGAGCCTTAATTGCATCAGACAGATGCTGCACATAACGATATATTAGTAAGTATAAAAATCTTGGTGTGACGTAAAACAAGAAGCAGACAAAAAACATTTACATATGCATGACTGTTTACATGACTTTATCTTATATTTATTAATGTATGCCCTCACTGCAGTTACCTAAAAGTTCGCATTTATAGAACCACTTCTACTTGCACTACCTATCACAATCATTGTTAATTAAATATACTTGTGATCGGACCTCGGGACTTAATATCACAGACATCCTAATCCTTAATAGGAATTTTCCATGATGTACATACAAACATCGAAATTGTTGGTGTTTTCATCCAGCCAAACAGGAGACGCTTACGCCTTCCGGGCACCTTGTTTGACCTCTGGCAGGAGATACTTACGCCTTCCGGGCACCTGGTTTCACCTCTGGCAGGAGATGCTTACGCCTTCCGGGCACCTGGTTTCACCTCAGGCAGAAGATGCTTACGCCTTCCGGGCACATGGTCTTCTGAATTTTGTGTCAATGAATATCCACTACAGTGCATTGTAGTGAAGGCCACAGAGAGATATAATCTCTCACTTTCGTATTTTACGTTACTCATCTTCGTTGCATTTCCACCCTTATATTACCCTTACCACGACAGTTGTAGTGGAGATCAACTCCCTGTATTATCTATTTTACTCGGTATACTGTACCAGAGTTAATGCTCCACGGGAGACATACTAATACAAGGAACAAATCACTTTTAATAAACTCGCCGTGTACAATGAATTGCAAAATGTCCCATCTCTGTACAATGTTACCCTGCGTGAGGTAAAAATGCAAGCAAATTATGCACAATATTACAGACGAGAAAGTCCCCCAAGTTATAGCGCTTTACACATTTAAGAAACATGTAAGAGTGATCTTAATTTTCTATTATGTAATGCTGTGTAAATTAATAGTCTGTACCTGACAAGTAGCCAGGTAACACAACAGAATAATCCCTGTAACATAGGATAGGACGAATCACTCTGGATAATCTTTTCTCTAGCACTTACCATGCTGTATATTTAGTTGATTATATAGTGGTGAATTAAAATCTAATTCTTTTATTAAGACGTTAGGTTAAAAGGTTCAGATCTTCACATCTTTTCCATATTATCAAGAGAAAAATGCAGTAATTGTAAGTGCTAGATTGTCAACTCAATTTATGGATGTGTGAACAGACAGCAGTCTTTACTAATATACTTGCAGCCTGTTTAGGATATGAAGATCTATACTTAAACACAAACGGTGATGACATCGGATAAATCTTAGACTGTTCACCATTTTATTGCTGTTTTTTTTCACAGGACTATATGGAAATATTCGATATGGCAGCAAATTCGAATGACCCCAAAAACCTTAGGATCTGCACGTAAGTTATCTGGTTTTTTTTTTTTTTTTCGTTTAAATTAAAAGACCATATTTTGTGCCCCGGGATCGATAGATCGGGTGCATATTGTTATTGTCCTGTCTGTTCCTCTGCTTGTTGTCAACTTTAACCTTGGCTATAACTTTTGAACCGTGAAGGATAGAGGCTTCATATTTGACATGTGTATTCAACTAATGAATTTCTTTCAAATGACACCAAAGTAGAAGACCTTTTGACCTTGACAATGACGTTCATGCTAAAAATAACTTTTTGAACTTTGGCGCCGCCGGGGCATTAGTGTTTCACAAACACAGCTTTGTTAATAATAGTTATCAAACTTATCTTAGTCAATGCAGTTTGTATCTTACAATATTATCATAGTCAATGCATTTGTATCTTACAATATTATCATAGTCAATGCATTTGTATCTTACAATATTATCACAGTCAATGCATTTGTATCTTACAATATTATCATAGTCAATGCAGCTTGTATCTTACAATATTATCATAGTCAATGCAACTTGTATCTTACAATATTATCATAGTCAATGTATTTGTATCTTACAATATTATCATAGTTAGTGCAGCTTGTATCTTACAATATTATCATAGGCAATGCAGCTTTTATCTTACAATATTATCATAGTTAGTGCAGCTTGTATCTTACAATATTATCATAGTCAATGCAGCTTGTATCTTACAATATTATCATAGTCAATGCATTTGTATCTTACAATATTATCATAGTAAGTGCAGCTTGTATCTTATAATATTATCATAGTCAATGCATTTGTATCTTACAATATTATCATAGTCAGTGCAGCTTGTATCTTACAATATTATCATAGTCAGTGCAGCTTGTATCTTACAATATTATCATAGTCAATGCATTTGTATCTTACAATATTATCATAGTCAGTGCAGCTTGTATCTTACAATATTATCATAGTCAGTGCAGCTTGTATCTTACAATATTATTATAGTTAGTGCAGCTTGTATCTTATAATATTATCATAGTCAGTGCAGCTTGTATCTTACAATATTATTATAGTTAGTGCAGCTTGTATCTTACATTACTACATATTTTGACAATTTTATCAATAGTTTATATAGAAAATTTCCGGACTGATATAGAGCCATAAATGCCCGCAAACTTCATATCAGCCCGGGGACTATTTCCAGTTACGTGACATCATACTTATATTTGACGTCATACCGTACGCAAACAAACATAGCGGACAGTACTATTAACGAAAATACTTCGATTTATAGATTTAAATGTAGATGGACGGTTAAATATGTAATAGAAAGGTTATTGGCTGAATACGACGAAATATGACCGCCCTCGGTCTTTGAGCGGATGCGGCCCTCGAAAGTTCGGGCCACTTTACCGCTCAAAGACCTCGGGCGTTTATATTTCGTCGTATTCAGCCAATAACCTATAAATATTAATGGAATAAAACTATTCAGATACCAAGAAATTATTGAATTTACATTTAATGACGGCATATGTGTTAGTTAACTTATGGTTTAAATTAATCGGAATCTTGATACTTACAAATTCTTATGGAAGCCACAGATACTGACTTATTTGTCTCATACTGGAAAGGCAAATTCAGAGTAGATACAGTAAAGTGATCGGCTGGGTATATAATTCAAATAATTTTCTTTTAGACAAGACGTTGTTCTGAGACATTTTCCAATCGAGAAACTGGAAGAGAATCCCGGCACCTGGAGTACACTCCGATATAGGTATGAAGTTCAACATGTCAATGTAGACAGAGAACGAAGCAAATGTTTATTTCTACAAGAGTGTAGATCAAATAGGGATGAAAAATTTATAAAATACTATTATATAATTCTGTAGTGTAAAGTAATGCAATGTGTATTAAAGTTTTAACTAGTTTAGTGTCAAGGAAGACGGGTTAAATTATGTAATGCAATGTACATATGCGTAAATCCCTCATCAGATGCGATAATAATAGACTACATGTCTATAAGGATCTACCACGCGGCTAAATGCTGAGTGAACAATGTACTGTAAATAGCAGATAGAATGGTGTACTATACTATGTGTTTTAAGATACTGGGTAAATTTTGAAACTAGAAATTTGTGCTCTATGGTGCTTGGCCGAAATTGCGAATACATCTTATTTGTAATATTTGTTACCATTGTAAATTCAAATTTTTATATTTGAACAGATATGGCCGTCTTATGGTCAAAGACAGTAATGAAGTGGAATGGATATACGTCATATTGTCAGTAAGTTTATCAAACAGCATCCAAATCCTGTTCGGTAGGGTACTCCACATTCTTGTAAATTACATTAAGTCAGAAAGATCCAGGGTACGTTGTGTTTGGTTTATCCGAACCTCCCGCTTTAGTACTTTTGCCTTCTTTAGGTAAAATTATGAAGCCAATGATATTTAACTTGGCTTCTGTCGTAACTAAAGTAATTTTTTTGATGCTGTGCTTCATATAACAAAGAAGTAAGTTCTGTTAAAATTAAAGCTGTCGCCTTCACTATCGTGTTCAGTTAGGGAAATTTACAATTATTGAATCATAAATTAATTATATCCCCGCCTGCAAACGTGGCAGTATATTATCTCCTCGTCTGTCTGTCGCGAACAAAATTGGTCGACCTATACTTTATACATGCTTCATTGGAATATATACATATATATTTCTACAAGTTTCAATGAAATAAAGTCGTATTTGGAATCCACGTTCCTCATTGAAGGGTTCATGAGCTTGATGCAAGGTCTTACCTCCAAGATTTATGAGAATTTCATGAAGAAGTGGGGATTTCCTGTTCAAGGGAAAAGGAAAACGGGGAACATGTACGTAAGCCACCACACTTTTGTCTTCGTTTTACACATTTCACAGAATACAAACTTAGTTTTTTTTAATTTTCTTCTGTCTATTACCACAGGGAGAAGCAAGGGTTATTGCCAACTTAGAACCAGGCACTATAGATGTAAAAGCTAGACGTCGAGAAATACAGAAAACTGTGGAAAACGAATCACCATTCCACAGAAAAAAGAAAATTCTGAACTTTATATCTGATCGAGCCTACAGTAAGTGATTTATCTAATCAGCATAGAATATAGAAGGGTCGTACTTAATACACACTCTCCTTCTGTACAGTGAGTGCTGTGTCCGATAGAATCTTGTGTGTAATAAGTGCCATGTCTGATATAATCTATTGTACTGTGAGTGCTGTGTCGGATAGAAATTAACGTACAGTAAGTGTCATTTCTGGCACAAAGTATCCTACACTGAATTTCGGGTGAGATAGAATCTGTCATAATGCAATTTCCGTGTTCAGCAGGATCCAGCGTCCAATAAATGTGTCTAAAGTAGTCCACTCACAATAAGCGTCGTGTCTGATATAATCTTACACGCAGTAAGTGCCATGATTGAAAGAATCTATCGTACAGTAAGTGCAGTGTCTATTCGCCTCTGTCTTGCAGTAAGTGCCGTGTCTGATAGAATGTATCGTGCAGTAAGTGCCGAGTCTGATAAGATTCTATTAGAATCTGTCGTACAGTAAGTGCCATGTCTGATAGAATCTATCGCACAGTAGGTGCCGTGTCTGATAGAATCTATCGTGTAGTAAGTGCCGTGTCTGATAGAATCTATCGCACAGTAAGTGCCGTGTCTGATAGAATCTATCGTGCATTAAGTGCCGTGTCTGATAGAATCTATCGCACAGTAAGTGCCGTGTCTGATAGAATCTATCGTGCAGTAAGTGCCGTGTCTGATAGAATCTATCGTGCAGTAAGTGCCGTGTCTGATAGAATCTATCGTGCAGAAAGTGCCGTGCCTGATAGAACTTACCTTGCAGGATGTACCTTGTCTAATAGAATGCATCGCATAACAAGTGCTGTGTCTGATAGAAACTATCGCACAATAAGCGCAGTGGCTGATAGAATCTATCGCATAGTAAGTGCCGTATCTGATAGATTCTGTCGTATGGTGAGCGTCGTGTCTGATAAAATCAAGCGTGCAGTGAGTGGCGTGTTAAATAGTATCTAGGGTAGAATGAGTGCCATGTATGGAATAAGACTATCTACAAGGAATGCCGTGTGTGATGAAATCTGGCGTCAGTGAGTGTCATGTCTGATCAGATCTAGTGGACAGTAAATATCTAATAGAGTGCAGCACACAATAATTGTCGTTTTGACAGTAGATGCCGTTAATAGTAGAAATCACTGTACATGTCTCCTCTGATCCAGTTAACTAAAAGTCCTGTGTATCTGATGTATCTTTTAATATGTGTCTGTACGTGATTTAAGGTTTGATTTCATATGAGTATCCATGTTTCCCCTGCATAGCCATAGTCCTATAAACCCCACTATCAAGGTATGGTGATGTATATATGTTTTATCCTTTTTTCTAGTGAAATCTGATTACAACCCTGCCTCATACCATCCTAGCCGTAGACGAGAATTGATGTCAGCTCCACCGACATACGGCCATCGGAATTGTTTGGATGATATTGCGTACAAGAGCGTACCTCCTACACCACGTGACATTCCAAATCTAAAAACATATCTCAGGTCCAAGTCGGAGATTCTTAAAAAAGCGGATGCAGAGGATAAAATCAAACTACCTGATATCTCAGTGGTAGGTGGTGTAGGGGAAGAGGAAAGTACGAAAGATGCTAGGTCTGAAAAGGACGAACAGGAAAATAAAAATCCCAATAGTGTAAACGGGGACACGAAATCTGTAGTTGATGACTTTGACACAAGTGTAACCGTGGAAGACATCAACAGAATTGCTGGATCAAAGCAAGCGTTCTATCAAAAGACGGGACGATCTGGAATACTCAAGCAACGGCCACAGTCAGAAAATATTAAACTCGCCACTGGAAGCCACACTCAGTCCGTCAAATCATTCAAAACAAATGTTAGTATAGACAGCAGACTGCTCCTAGAAAAACGAAAAATTCGGGACAAATTCCGAAACGCTCCGAGTGTGAAACCAAAACGCGTAGTACTGGCCACGGATAAAGAATCAGCCGTCACTACTGACCTTCCTTCTTTTGTACAAGTAGAAACTCTTCATGTTGGACAAACCTTTGTAAGTCAGGCAATATGTAATTTATTTCCTTCATAACTAAAATATATATACTAAAGTTAATTAATATTTGCAATGGAGTGTGTCGGGTATTTGCAAGATAGCAAATATAACGTGAAAAGTATATTTACCTATGAAACCCGCACACCGATCTATCACGAGTGTTAACAACTTCACGTTTTACTTATATATAGCAAATAAGGATGGGAAGAAAGACAACTCGAGTTTAATCTTACTTGGTTGTTTGTACATATAGTAATAAAATCACTCTCTTTTTATAGAAAAGGAATGTATTTGTCAATTATATAACTATTATCGACATCCCTTAAGGAGGGTTTAAAAGAATATTGTTCGTACGTTTATTTTATTTTATTTTATTTATTTATTTACTTATTTATTGAACAGCACTTCTTAATTCTCAAATTGTAAAAGTCCAAAACATCTACTGTAATACGAGATGTGAATACCATTTATTGTTCTGAACATGATTTCATTGCATTTCATATCATTGCCAGAATTTTGCAATTCACTTTTTCTGCAGGGTTTACGGTCGTGTCTGGAGCCTCATGAACGTGGTCCTTCCGTTAGTCTTGTAAGTATATTGGTCTAAATGTTCATGTCCGTCTGTGAGTCCGTCTGTCTGTTAGTTATATCTTCCACTCCTCTTTTGGTGGATTTCCATTTCCAAACATTGCAAAAAATTATCTTTACGATCCCATAGTGGATAATGACTTTGATCCGAAGTCAAAGATATTTTTTTCAAGGTCACAACCAAACGTGGTTCCATTCTGTTTCCATCAAACTTTGCACAGATGTTCCTTACGGCCCAAAGGTACATGATTACGGCCATTTATCACTTTCAATATCACCAGCAAAACATGATCCATGTTCAATTCTACTCCGTAATTTACCTTTCTGTGGATGGATTTTCATCAAACTTTGCATAATTGTTCCTTGCGATGTTAAGACCTTGGCCTAATGTCATATATGTTATTTTAAGGCCACCAGCTCAACACGGTTTATTATGAATTAATCTGAACGGATTTCCGATAAACGTTGCAAAGATGTACATTACAAAGCAAAGCTGTATTATGACTTTGACCAAAGTCGCTAAGGTCCTATGTTTTAATTCAAGGTCATCAGCTTATCACTGTGTCGTCTCTGCATTTTGCTGTTTTCAGTTGTACTAAATGTATTTTGATTTCAACTTCGTCATGTCAAAATAACCTTTTAACGCGTTGACTGAACTTCGTCAGCTTTCATTGCTATTGTAATTCAGACACCGCTATACACCTAAATGCTAAGACTTTATAAGATGCATACTTCACTTCTGTTGGAGAGCGGGGGGGGGGGGGGGGGGGGGGGGGCTGCATTGCTTTAGCAGAACTCTTTGAATGCTTATTGTTGATAAATAGTACTTATTCAACTTGATCATTTTAGTATAGTGTCTTGAGTATCATATCTACAGACACAGAAGAAGGACAGTAACAAAACTTTGATGCTATTATTTCATTATTAATTACAAGCAGAAATATGAAGGGAAACAATATCACTATAACGCTTTATGTTATATGTAACTCCACTTTTCGTGTTTCAGTTTCAATGTATGTACTTGTACTAAGGTGAAGTAACATTGTATATTCCAGATAAGTGGAGATTGTGAAGTGCTAGCCCTGAATAAGAAGTTTTTTCTCCGACACTGTGACGATGCTATGTATAGTTTAATTCGATTGAAGGTAAAACAAATTACTTCGTGTATATATAGTTACAAGTATGTGTTTATACATGTATATAAGTATACATAGGTAAACAGACTTTCTTCCTCTGTTGTTTTGAGAAGTTAGCATGTTCTACTAATGATCTAAAGATCCTGGGTTTGAATCTGCCCGGATGCATGATCATGGCAGGATTGACATATCAAATATCTCTTCGACTAGTCGCTTATACCCAAGTGCAGTTGGTCGGTCAAATGTGAAGCAGTCACTGTTTATGTTTTTGAGATTGTTTTCTTAAAATATTCCTCAAAGTAGCATCAAAGCATGAAACAAACACGATTATGGAGTAATGTTCAGGCGCGGATCCAGAACTTTTGTTGATATCTGACCTGGCACGAACAGTTTTTTATTTCAAGTGGGATCCGAACATGACGTATTGGCGATTTTCATAACACTGTGTTATCTCCCATTTGTGTATTAGCTGACGTCAAAACCATAGTTATATCATATCATTTTTATGAAAGCTTCATTTTTGTGCCTCCGTTTCCCCAACTTTCTCATCGAATTCCATAGAACTGGTTTACGTCAGAGTTAGTGTACGTCATATACCTACCCAAATGAAAGGTAAATATTTGTCACGAAAAGCCTTAATGATGAAAATTTACCTATTTTATAACAAAAAGTGCACTACAAAGTATAGCTTGATTACGACGACTGGATGATATTACGATACTATCATGACTGGGTGATATTACGACGCCAGCATGACTGGGTGATATTACGACACTACCATGACAGAGTGATATTACGCCCCGGCAGCTTGACTATGTGATGTTACGACGCCACCATGACAAGGTGATATTACGACTCCACCATGACTGGATGATTTTACGACGCCACCATGACTGGGTGATACTACGACGCCACCATGACTGGGTGATATTACGATGCCACCATGACTGGGTGATATTACGACGCCATCATGACTGGGTGATAGTACAACGCCAGCATGACTGGGTGATATTACGCCCCGGCAGCATGACTTGGTGATATTACGACGCCACCATGACTGGATGATATTACGACTCCAGCATGACTTTGTGATATTACGACGCCAGAATGACTGGGTGATATTACGACACTACCATGACAGAATGATATAACGCCCCGTTAGCATGACTGGGTGATGTTACGACGCCACCATGACTGGGTTATATTACGACACTACCATGACAAGGTGATACTACGCCCTGGCAGCTTGACTAGGTGATGTTACGTCGCCACCATGACTGGGTGATACTACGACGCCACCATGACTGGGTGATATTACGACGCCACCATGACTGGGTGATATTACGACGCCATCATGACTGGGTGATAGTACAACGCCAGCATGACTGGGTGATATTACGCCCCGGCAGCATGACTTGGTGATATTACGACGCCACCATGACTGGATGATATTACGACTCCAGCATGACTTTGTGATATTACGACGCCAGAATGACTTGGTGATATTACGACACTACCATGACAGAATGATATAACGCCCCGTTAACATGACTGGGTGATGTTACGACGCCACCATGACTGGGTTATATTACGACACTACCATGACAAGGTGATATTACGCCCCGGCAGCTTGACTAGGTGATGTTACGTCGCCACCATGACTGGGTGATATTACGACTCCACCGTGACTGGGTGATATTACGACGTCACCATGACTGGGTGATATTAAGACGCCACCATGACTGGGTGATATTACGATGCCCCCATGACTGGGTGATATTACGATGCCACCATGACTGGGTGATATTACGATGCCACCATGACTGGGTGATATTACAATGCCACCATAACTGGATGATATAACGATGCCACCATGACTGGGTGATAGTACGACGCCACCATGACTGGGTGATATTAGAACGCCACCATGACTGGGTGATATTACGACGCCATCATGACTGGGTGATAGTACAACGCCAGCATGACTGGGTGATATTACGCCCCGGCAGCATGACTTTGTGATATTACGACGCCAGAATGACTGGATGATATTACGACACTACCATGACAGGATGATATAACGCCCCGTCAGCATGACTGGGTGATGTTACGACGCCACCATGACTGGGTGATATTACGACTCCACCGTGACTGGGTGATGTTACGACGTCACCATGACTGGGTGATATTAAGACGCCACCATGACTTGGTGATATTACGACGCCATCATGACTGGGTGATAGTACAACGCCAGCATGACTGGGTGATATTACGCCCCGGCAGCATGACTTGGTGATATTACGACGCCACCATGATGGATGATATTAGCGACTCCAGCATGGACTTTGTGATATTACGACGCCAGAATGAACTTGGGTGATTTTACGACATACCATGACAGAATGATATAACCGCCCCGTTAGCATGACTGGGGTGATGTTCGTAACGACGCCCATGCCATAGACTGGGTTATATTTACGACACACCTACAGACGGAAGGTGATATTACGCCCGGCAGCTATGACTGGGTGGGATGTTACGACGCCACCATGACTGGGTGATATTATACTATGGCCCATCATAACTGGATGAATATAACGATGCCACTTGACTGGGTGATATTACGACGCCACCCAAGGACTGGGTGATATTAGAACTCCAACCGATGACTGGGTGATATTACGGACGCCATTCATGACTGGGTGATAGTACAACGCCAGCATGACTGGGTGATGTTACTAATACGCCCGGCAGCATGACTTGGTGATATTATCGACCGCCACCATGACTGGATGATTTTAGTACGACTCCAGCATCATGACTTTGCTGATATTACGCCAGTATGGACTTGGTGATATTACGACACTACCATGACAGAATGATATAGTAAACGCCAACGTTAGCATGACTGGGTGATATTACGGACGCCAGGCATGACTGGATGGATTAATTAGCGATCACTACCATGTACATAGGTGATATTACGCCCCGGAAGCATGACTGGGTGATGTTACGACGCCACCATGACTGGGTGATATTACGAACACTTTACCATGACCAGAGTGATATTACTCCCCGGCGATGGACTGTGTTATGTTACGAACGCACCCATGACTACATGCCAGATTGATTACGCGACACCACCTGAGCTGGATGATTTTACGACGCCCACCATGACTGGGTGATACTACGAGTGCCCCCATGAACGGGGTGATATTACGACGCCACCATGACTGGGTGATATTACGACGCCATCATGACTGGGTGATAGTACAACGCCAGCATGACTGGGTGATATTACGCCCCGGCAGCATGACTTTGTGATATTACGACGCCAGAATGACTGGATGATATTACGACACTACCATGACAGGATGATATAACGCCCCGTTAGCATGACTGGGTGATGTTACGACGCCACCATGACTGGGTTATATTACGACACTACCATGAGAAGGTGATATTACGCCCCGGGCAGGCATGACTGGGTTGATGTACGACGCCACCATGACTGGGTGATTTACGACTTCCACCGTGACTGGGTGGATGTTACGGACGTCACCATGACTGGGTGATATTAAGACGCCACCATGCACTGGGTGATATTACGACGCCATCATGACTGGGTTGATAGTACAACGCCAGCATGACTGGGTGATATTTAGCCCGGCAGCAATGGACTTGGTGATATTACGACGCCACCATGACTGGATGATATTACGACTCCAGCATGACTTGGTGATATTACGACGCCAGAATGACTGTGTGATATTCCGACACTACAATTACAGATTGAGATAACGCCACGTTAGCATGACTGGGTGATATTACGACGCCAGCATGACTGGGTTATATTACGACACTACCATGAGAAGGTGATATTACGCCCCGGCAGCATGACTGGGTGATGTTACGACGCCACCATGACTGGGTGATATTACGACTCCACCGTGACTGGGTGATGTTACGACGTCACCATGACTGGGTGATATTAAAGACGCCCACCATGACTGGGTGGATAATACGTTGCCCCATGGACTGGGTGAGTAGTACGATGCCAACAATGACTGGGTGATAATTACGACGCCACCATAACGATGATACATAACGATGCCACCATGACTGGGTGATAGTACGACGACACCATGGATGGGTGATATTACGACGACACCATGACTGGGTGGATATTACGAGTGCCTCCATGACGTGGGTGATATTACGACGCACCATGAACTGGGTGATATTACGGACGGACAAACCATGAATGGGAGATATTACGAGCCACCATGTCTGGGTGATATTACGATGCACTATAGGCTGGGTGATATTTACGACGCCCATGACTGGCTGATAGTACAATGCCACCTATGGATGGTTAAATAGTAATGAGCCCCATGACTGGCTGATAGTACGGACGCCACCATGAACTGAGTTGATAATTACGACGCCACATGACTGGCCTGCTATTACGATGCCCACCATGACTGGGTGATATTACAACGCACCATTGAGCTGGATGATAATTACGACGTCACCATGACTGGGTGATATTAAGGAACGCCACCAATGACTGGGTGAATAACGACGACCATCATGGACTGGGTGATAGTACAACGTCCAGCATGACTGGTTGATATTACGCCCCGGCAGCATGACTTGGGTGATATTACGGACGCCAACCCGCATAGACTGGATGGAATATTACGACTCCAGCATGACTTTCGTGATATTACGTACGCCAGAATGACTGGGTGATATTACGACACTACCATGACAGAATGATATAACGCCCCGTTAGCATGACTGGGTGATGTTACGACGCCACCATGACTGGGTTATATTACGACACTACCATGAGAAGGTGATATTACGCCCCGGCAGCATGACTGGGTGATGTTACGACGCCACCATGACTGGGTGATATTACGACTCCACCGTGACTGGGTGATGTTACGACGTCACCATGACTGGGTGATATTAAGACGCCACCATGACTGGGTGATATTACGATGCCCCCATGACTGGGTGATATTACGATGCCAACATGACTGGGTGATATTACGACGCCACCATAACTGGATGATATAACGATGCCACCATGACTGGGTGATAGTACGACGACACCATGACTGGGTGATATTACGACGACACCATGACTGGGTGATATTACGATGCCACCATGACTGGGTGATATTACGACGCCACCATGACTGGGTGATATTACGACGACACCATGACTGGGTGATATTACGATGCCACCATGTCTGGGTGATATTACGATGCCACTATGGCTGGGTGATATTACGACGCCACCATGACTGGCTGATAGTACAATGCCACCATGGCTGGCTAATAGTATGACGCCACCATGACTGGCTGATAGTACGACGCCACCATGACTGAGTGATATTACGACGCCACCATGACTGGCTGATATTACGATGCCACCATGACTGGGTGATATTACAACGCCACCATGACTGGATGATATTACGACGTGATCATGATTGGATGATAGTACGACGCCACCATGACTGGCTGATATTACGATGCCACCATGACTGGGTGATATTACAACGCCACCTTGACTGGATGATATTACGACGTGATCATGATTGGATGATAGTACGACGCCACCATGACTGGCTGATATTACGATGCCACCATGACTGGGTGATATTACAACGCCACCATGATTGGATGATAGTACGACGCCACCATGACTGGCTGATATTACGATGCCACCATGACTGGCTGATATTACGACGCCACCATGACTGGATGATATTACGACGCCGCCATGACTGGGTGATCTTTTACTGCCCCGGACAAACAAGTGCCGCCCCCATATTGGGGAAAATTCCTAGTGTCGTTAAACAGTTATAAATCAAGAAATTGTATAACATAATGGGCAAAATATTTTGTATTTATTATAGGCCAAGCCGTTCCCCGCACAGAGTGAATTGATAGACAGATTGGATATCACGCTTCAGTGGGACGAGTTCAAACAAGAAACGCTTAAAGACTTTCTGAAGCGACGAGTTAGACAACATTGATATTAGTATGTCTAGTATATTCTGTGATAGCCTGGTGAACACTCCGTAATATTATTGTTCAAATGTGCTAGTCTGAATTTCTTCAGAAACCAATTGTGCTGTCAAACCCTGCATTAAACATTTTGTATTTGTTTCATTATGTATTTATAGTGTTTGCTGAATCAGCTGTTCATGTATATTACGACTTTGTCATTTAATTTACAGGTGTACAATAAAACAATTAGAATTCATATATTGAGAGTATCTTTAATATAGGAATTTTCCTTCAGACAAAAGTCTCAATTTGGCTCACCAGTTAATGGGATCATCGCATTCAGGGGCGTAGCCAGAGTGCATATGATGTGTACGCACAAGAAAGGCAGGGGGTTGGGGAAAAGTAACACGACCCCCCCCCCCCCACCCATCTCATGAGACACTATCTTTTGACAAAATGATGTGTACACACGTGCGTATTTGGCGTAATGGTAGCTACGCCACTGGCATTATCGATTGTATATATATGTGTGTCAATTTTCATTATCCAACGCACCAGACAGGTGCCGCCTACGTGTAAGCGAAATTATGTTGGGAGGTGGTAAACCGTGATCGGCATTTTCACAATCCCCCGCGCTGCATTGTTCCACTTACGTAAGGCCTTATAAGGATTACGTTAACTATAAATAGCCATCCAAGTCCCAGATGTTGCCAGGCATTACAAAACATGGATACATCAAAGAAATAACTCTGAATATGTGTCATATGCTTCGTTCATCATTAATACTATGCCGTATATCGCATGCTCTACTATATACATTGTCCATCTTATAAGAGAGAGGGGCAGGTTCATTTCTTTTCAGCTAAGAGTGTCAAGTTGTGCCCCTCCATTTTTATGAGTCGGCTAAGCGACTGTGTTATACACGAACATGAATTTATGAAATCTTATTTTTACCACGAGTTCTTGTGGTCATGCCTCTCCTTTTACGCATTTCAAAAAATTATAAAGTTTAACCTCCTTCTCAAATAAATCTAAATGCGGTATCCAGCAAGAGAACAACTTTTATTTGTACTTTCACTATTCCACGATCCTCTAAAATTGCGAGAGCCAACCCATGGTCTCGGTTCATGCTGTCTCATTTGAAGAACACTTTGGGAGGTAGAAGATAATGAATCACCTTAAAGGACGCGAACCGACAGCAGAATTGCTTCATGAATCCTCAGATTTCAAGTTCAGTGCGATACAACTAGACAAACCTGCTCCCAGAAAAGAGGTAATGTCTAGTTCTTACTGCTAATGTATAGGATTCTCATTTACGATACTTTATTTAAATAATTTCCGATTATTGTAGCTGATAGGTTTAAGAATGTCTATTGTTCACCCACTTCACCAGATTCCGTCGGCTCTATGACGGTAGTCAGTGTCTGAGATCTATAGACAAATAGTGGAACCGTCCAATGGATCATAATCCGAGTACTATTTTATGAGAAACAAGAGTTGAGACAACAGAGCTCGCCGGTGGCGACCAAATTTATATAGCAAGAATTTGTAATTAGATCAAGGTCAAAACAAAACTTTGAATACTGTACGTAATGAAAGGTCTTGCCACAAGGAATACACATATGAAAGCCGTGTCTCGTACTCTTCGTAAATTATGACCAAGGTTACACTTCCATGTCAAGGTCATGCAGTAAAAAAATTTGGTACCCAATGAAAGGTCTTGGAAAAAGGACATCCGATTGGTAAAAAGGAATACACATGTGAAATATTAAAGCCCTGTCTGTAATGGTTCTAAAGTTATGATCCAGGTTAAAGTTTTTGTCTACGGACGACGACGAAAACAACGACGACGCCGGGTGTATGACAATAGTGCCCGGATATTCGTCCCGGCGAGCTAATAAAAACAAGCATATCCAGAACTGCTGAAGCAAAAAATGCCCACCACCGGCTTCCATAAAGTTATTAATTCAAAGGGCCGCAACTCTTTAAAAAATAGGTCAATCATGTCCGAACTCGAACTTGATCTACATGTATAACTCACTGATACAAAGCTACAAACCAAATTTCAAGTACATAACTTCAATGGCTGTCAAAAAAGTACTGAAAATCACAGACAGATGGAGTGGAATCCTATAGTCCCCTTCACTTTTATCAATAGGGACTAATAATTATTGTTAAGGCTAAAAAGGAACTTCATTATCAAAAATCATACGTAATCAATACGAAAAAGAAAAGACAAAAGTTTTTCAGTTGCCATATAAAGTTTTATTCTCTAGGGTTGCGTACTTGGTGTACTTCATCCATAGTAAAGAAATAAACAATCTTTGACAAGTTACACAACATAACAAAATCTCTCTCTAATTTTCCACAGCCTGTGCACCACTTTATTGTTGTAAGAAATCAAGAGGAATAATTCAAGTCGACTTTAAACAACAACAAAAATGCCTTGCACCAATAAATGACATACAAACACTAGCTTTCCTGGGACTTTCCAATTATTACATTCTAATGATTTAACAATATGAAATGAGAGATGGTATAACGAGATTGACAAAGGATTCTTTCACATTTACAGTTATACTGACTAATTCTGTAAAATAGTTTATGAACATCAAAAATAAGCCCAATACATTTTTTCAAAATCAGATCTCAAGATGTTAAATAAACTGATCAAGTAAGTTCCAAAGGAAATCAATACAAAGACAGGGAATTCCAAGGTGGATTTCTAACCATATAAAATTCCTCATAAGTTTTTACTCCCTGAGACTTTGCTCGTTACAATTTTACCGCATATATTACCTCGTTAAATCAAAAGCTTCATAGGGATGAGAACAGATGATGGTGAAATTGAAAAACTTATTATTCCATCAAGACGAAAATGAAAATGTCTATTTACAACTGTATCGCCTAGATTTTGTCACTCACATTCCATTATTTCATTCAAATTAATTCTTCATCCTCATTTAAAAATTAACACTGTACAGTTTGGGCAAGCTCATACATTTACATCATATAATGATCACTTCTGGAGTATTCTTACAATGAGGTATCTGTTCACTTAGAATTGTCATAAAATCTGCAGAAGCCAGATTGAAATAGCCAGGGATACTGTCAGAAACTACTTATAATGAGAATGCTGACATCCGAGTGATGAACCCTTCATAAATACATTACAAGCACATAAGATAATTTAGAACAGTATGCCCAACTATTTCAATGTTTAGGCTTTGCTTTTCTAAGTAAGATCGAATGTTTGTTTTATTTTAAAAAAGATACCCATTTCAATTTAAATTCATACCCATATGGTCCACTTAATATCCCATACAAGATCTCTATCTCCTCATAACTTTACAAAATAATAATAGCATGGATTATTGGATTTGCTGCCTCAAATTCCCTTCCTTTCTTGGGTGGAAACTCAAAAATAACATTAAGAAAAACAATAATCTAGTTATAAATGTTACATGAAGTGTTTGCCACAAAGCCATATCAAAATATCTGCTTTCGCCATGAAACAAAGATACAGAGATAGCAGAAGATGTATTCCATTCAAAGACTGGTAAAATATTTTCAGAGTTTCTTAATTAAATGAAATAAAAATTCTTGAAAACAGAGATTTTATGGGGCAATGAAGATTCTGTAGCTGGGATTTTCCATTATATCAACATTAAACCTATAAAGAAAGACCACATCAGCTACAGGACTCAAGTTCATAATATGTAACTGTGGCAAATAGATCATGAACCAAATGCCTTATACCTATCTATCACAATTCACAATACGTAGTCAATAAAATCTGTAAATAAAACAAATTGAAAAGGTTAACAACAAAATAAAATCAACTTTAAGATTTCTAATATTAGGATACACTATACATACACAAACAGATTTTTTTGCAAGCAAGCATTTTACAGTAATATTTATGATTTTTGTTATATTTTGATTTATGTAACTTTTTTTGTGTATTTTCATATATGTGAATATTGACATAGAAAATGACAAATGTCAAAGGTTGTGATTTCGCCTAGATAAAAAGTAAGTCGTAAGTCCTTAATCTTATTCTTTCAATCAGTACTACATTCTAACAAAGATGGTTGTTGCTCCTGCTTTTTACCGGTAAATAAGCACCAAGAATAAATCAAACACTTCAAGGTACTAGGCAACAATGCCTTAAACAATAACTAAATTAATGAAAATAACAATGCACAGCTCACTAGGAGATTTAAATTTGTAGATCATTCAGAGATGTTACACACAGTACAAAATTAAGGACTTAAGAGCAACCATTTCTGTTATCAGCACATCGATGCTATCCTAAATATAGAAGCAGGCTTTGCTATGTACGTTTAACACCACCATACAGTTTATAGCTAAATTATCCTGTTTCGTCAGAATTTTGAGAAAAAAGTAAAATTCAAAACAATTAAAATAGGCATTACAAAGCATATTTGAACATTAAAATTTGAAACACAGGAGATTTCAGGGGAAAATTTATCTTCTGACACTTTCAGATATCTGGAAAACTGTTTTATTACATGTGGAGAAAGTTCTAGATTATTCATGTTCATTTTATGATGTTGTATTAAATTTCTTAACAAAACTATTTTATATGAAATTCTTTTAAGAGACCTTAACACTTTTCAATTTTGATAGCTAATTACACATCAAAGATTCAATATCTCAAAGAATTAATTTAACATACAATTTCCATGATATGTACTGATCACCACTAAGATTATGGCATTGTGTAGCTTTTAGTGCAAAGAGGTCTCATAAAAGAATAATCATGTTTTGTGTTCAGTAGCTGGTGTTCAATTGGCACTAACAGTTGGAATGCAGAAACTACTTCCAGGATCAATATCTTGGTGCTGACTTAGTTCTTTGCCGCATGACATCCTCATGCTGCCACCAATCTCCATGGCAACATCTTCGCTGTAAAGCCTCTTTATGCCATCATAAATGTCGTCACAATCATCATCTATAGCCTTCCTCTTCACAGATTTTGAGCGCTTTATGGTTCTAAATTTGTATCTAGATGGTAACAAACACTGCTTGGTGAGATACTGTGCAGCTATCTCACGGCATCTTATAAAAGATTCCATGTCAATCTGAAACAAAAAGGTACAATAATGAACACATTTCAGAAAAGAGCAAGCAATATCAGAAGGCAACAGAGCTCCCAGTGGCAACCAAATTTCAAGAGCAAAAGTTTTTGTCAGTAAGTCAATCTTCAAGGTTTAGGACACTTAAATCCAAGGCCAGGAGTGCTTCATTTCATTAAACATTTACATGACAAACAAATCATTGATAACATTACAACTATGATTGTAGAAGTTGTTTGGAGTATGAGTGATGCATGTATGAATGACGAATGGGAGTTAGTAAAAGAAAGTGACATGAGTAAGAATGACAAAATGTTCCAGAATGTTTTGTCCTTGTATAACTTTTACACAAACTGTATTGAATTATTGCTTCATTTTACTATAGTTTCACCAACTTTGAAAGACCTGCCAAATATCAACTTTTTGTGCTAATGTAAATGTGATAATTAAGAACAACATATAGCATAACAATATCAATGTTTATTTCTATATTCTAAACATTCAAAAAATGGGCATGAATAGTGAAACTCAATCTTTACCAACATTATGACCACCTGACACAGCAGTTCGTAACTTTATTTGCACAAAAATTAGGTACAAAATGTAAAACCTTTATCCAATTCCATACATAGTAAGGATCTAAAAGATAGGCAGTATCATACTATAACGCAAACAAATAGCTCAAGAAATAATGTATTTCAGTAACATATATGTAAGACTAAAATTAACTACATTGTACAATATTGTTTATAAAAAACATTGCAATGTCTAGCAAACTGACCCATTGCTTTTGCAGAATGTTAATTGAATTTCGTGACGTCACAGTACATTTTCAATGTTTGTCCGAGGTATGACTGAGGTGTACAGTATTGTGACGTCATCTGATTTAAAAAATTTTCATGCATAAATGGAAGGGTCAATTTCAATACCTAGTACAGACATAATAAGGATCTACCATACCTCTAACATTTGCTGCACCATGACTGCAATTGAAAGCCATGATGGAGTTATCTGTTCAAGTTCAAGACTAGTGACAGCCAATGTCAGAACTGATGGGCGGAAGCCAACAAGTTGATGAAGAGACAGACAGTTAAGAGTCTTCCTTGTCATGATACTCAGCAGCTGTGAGGCTGTGACACCGTAAAGAACATCTAACAGTTGGGGATGGTACCTCATCAGTAATCCGTGAATCTACAAATATATATATACCAACATACAGTAAGAATACAGACATGAGCATTCTATACCAACAACAAATATAAAAACAACACCTCTGGTGCTTCTAAAGATATGACCATAACTTTCTACAAGAAAAACACAGAGACAAGCCAAAAACTATACCTCTGAACCTTTGATTCCAAGAAATAAAGTATTACTACAGACACATTTCAGTGCTTTAATATCTTACCACATGAAGATAATCAACAGCATGGACATGTTTGATGTCCCAGGACAGTTTATTAAGGATTATTGCTTCCATCCTGAGTACTTCAGCTACAGTACATGAGCAGTTGATAGTCTTCACTAGTTCCACAGTACTGGGGATGACTTCATCCTCCTCCAGGGTCTTTGCTGCGATGTAAAGGCAGCTAATGGCAATGCAGGGCAGATACTTGGGGCGGACCTATAAATAAAGCCAATATCATACAGTTAAATATGGTACTCATGATGAGGTCATTATAGTGAAATGACCTGGCACTTACCGGTAACATGGTCTAAGCTGACCGAATGTCTGTGGCCAAATTCATGTTAGATCATCAAGAATGCCAGGTCAAGGGTCATTATTTCGTCTGTAGCAAGCACATTGGCAGACCACTCTACTGGCCCATACAGGTATATTGATAATACATGTATAAGAGAATATCTTGTGATAGCTTTGTAAAGTAGATAACATTACTCATAAACAGACTTTTATAGAAAATGTAAGAAAAATGCATTTCTACTTGTATTTCTATAACAAAGTACTGACCTTAACAAGATGTAGGAACCTGTCAATCAAACTGATACTAAGACCAAGGGTTTCTGGTGTAAAACGAAACTCTGTGTTCAGAGATAATATCCATTTAATGACTTTGTCCCGATGTTGTCCAAAAACCTCCTACAAAACAAAATTAATCATTGATAATTGGTATGGTGAATGGAAAATACAGCACCTACATTGTATATAAACAAATTATTAAGTTAAAGGTCCTGATTATTATCACTCCTCAAGTTCACACCCAATTCAGATTCAGATCTACTTAACTACCAAAATACTGGTATGCTTAAGTGATGTATTGCCCCTTATAAGACTGCTCAGGAAAGAACCCCCATAACATTTTGGTTAGGATCAATTAAACTGCTAAGGGATTAATTTGTGTAGGTTAGTTCTAAAACAAGAATCCAAAAATGCATGATACCATAGGTATCTATTTATCATCACCTATTGGACTCTAAATTGTGTTTGACTAAACTACACAAATCTTTCAAAATGAAGATAATTTCCATAAAATCTACCTCGTACCTTGTAAAGAATATGAGAATTAATTAACACACATTTACTTATTATTATGGTACCTTACATGGCCCCTGGGGTCAAACCTTTCAATTTCAACAGGGACTGTGACTCCAACTACAAATTACTTTAAATAAATGTACATTGTATTTTATACTGACATGTCATGAGCCAAGCCTGATGATTCAGTCACCTATATCTCTATCAATGTCAGTAGGACAATAGCTAAGGTCAAACTTTAAACACTGAGGTTCATTGCCCTCAAAATATAAGCTCAAGTGTTGAGCTTATAAATCACTAATATGCACATGATATGATTCCTGGCAAACTAATCGTATCTGACTATAATGTGCTATATCTATACAAATGAGAACAGTAAGGTGTAGAGGATAATACTAATAATGACATCTGCAGTCAGTATATAAAGTCAGGAAACGGTAAACATTTTATCATACGTCTTGTATGTTATTTACAATGTAATTAAACAAGACAAATTTTCATTAGTGATCAATTTAAATGTACAATTCAATGTGTTATATTATTTCGTCCATAATTTTATCATGTGGTATAATGTATATGTATTATTATTTTATATGTACTGTATTTTTCTATGCATGACAAACTTTTTTTCACATTTCTATATATTTAGTATATATACATTCATCATTTGCCTCTACCATACATTTGTATGCTGCATATAGTTAAACAGCTTGACATTAAATATACGTAATATATATATATATATATATATATATATATATATATATATATATATATATATATATATATATATATATATATACATGTATTACAGTTCATAATTAGGATAAATGCTGCTCCTTTAATCCCCAAGCACAGCTGCATTATAAATCTAGTTTTGTGTATCCAATGTAGTGGTTACCTAGTTCTTGTTTGTATAAACTTAGTTGCCAAGTTCATTAGTTTTTATGAATTAATTAAACATTCAACAAGTCCATTGCAACCAGTTTGGCTTTATTCCAACTCCAGTGCATGTGACTTTGACCTTAACCTTGTTGATATGTCCTTTTAATCTTACCTGAGAGTATTCAACCCAGCTGGAATAATCTGGGTCACGTTTGATTAACTGAATTCTTGTATAGAAATTTGTTAACAAGTTCCCCTACTTTTCCTCTTTTCTTACGGATTTTGTGAATAAGACGGACAAAAACATCTTCACCATGTAGCATTCTCTCAATAAATTATAAGAGGAGGAGGAATGCGTATAAATATTTTGTTAACTGATGGAATGAGCTGTTAAGGAGATGAAACTAGCTTACATAAAATATAATGCTCACTAGAGGTAGTTTCATAACGACAAACATTTTTGAAAGTGTGGAGGAAGCAAACATGTTCTCTATTGGTCATTCAAGCCAAAAGAAGGTCGAAGCGTACATGTTCTCTATTGGTCATTCAAGCCAAAAGAAGGTCAACCATAACTGAAGTTCAATCTCTAACTTAATAAAACAAACCCAAACCAACTTCATTCAAATTAATATCTTGAGTAAACAAAATCTTGTGCATTACAGAGCATAATTCCACAAAATGTGAGTCAACCATAACCACTGAAGCTTGACCTGTGACTTATGTATTTTACATCATCATGTTTCTGCCAAGGTATTTTCCTAATCCTTACATCATAAATAACTTTGGTTTAACGAATCTAATACACAAAACAATTTTGGCTGCCTTTCTAGCTGCATTACCTGCTTATACATAAAAGCCCAAATATATACCCAAAAACTTTTGGAAGCCCTTCGAGCCACTACCATGTATAGTACACCTCAATTTTCACTAACCCTCTGTCTGATTTTTTTTTTCCAGCCCCTTAGGCCGGAAAATTTATTTTTCCTATTTTGTAAACTGTAAATTTTTTTGTTGTTGCAAAGTCTTCCTGTCCCACCCCCTAAAACTCACATGGTTGCTCCTTCAGTATTAACATTATCATTTACAATGCAGATCATCCTATCTTACTTTTTATTGGGTAATTTTTAATCTTTCAACATAACTCGTGTTTTAACTTCAATTTGCCTTACAATAGTTGCCTCCCCTAAACTAGGCTACAGTCCCCTTAACCCTGTCTCTTCAGGTCTGCCTGTCTGGTTATTTATCTTTGTTATTCATTTCAATCTTTTAAACAATGTAGATCTGAAATTGTATGCAAGAATTTTAATAGTCCAATTAACTCCCTCCATTCACATATAGATAGATGTACCAACTTTCACTGTCTTTATTATTTATATTGACTACCCTGACTTACCAAATCATTTCCAGTATGTTTGTAGGATTTTGGTGTCCACTGCTTCTGTTCCTTGCAAAGGTGTTCCCCAAGCATCTTCATCAGATGCTTAGCATCTAATCCTCTGTGAAATGCCATGTTGACCCTGTACTGCTACACCACCAAGATACTGAAATAAAGTCATATCATCAGCAACAAAATAAAACAGAATACACGATTAAATTTTGTAATATCTATAGTTTGAACTCATACTGATGTACACCTTTCATTAACAGAAGAATACATTATTTTGCTTTCTATTATATGAAACTATTACAAGATCATTTATAAATTTATGAAGACACTACTTTTGCTTGACCTTTATCAGCCTAACTGGTTGAAGTACAGTATTATGTGTTGGCCACTTAGGTAGCCAGATGTGTCTCTTAACAAGAATTAAGAGGAAAGAAATGTACTTATGAATGGGGAATTTTTGAAAATCTTAATTGATGACAGTGTACCATTCACTGTGCATAATGGTAAAGTCTAACTACAACACATCTCAGCATTGAAATAAACATTTCAGTAAAAAAAAAAACAAAAACATCAACATTCCTCCTTCATAAATTCTTTTGTATTGTGACCATAATTTATTTTGGTTATATAAGTGCTCCATAGAGTGTTAAAAATGGTAGTTAGAGACCAATACAATTAAAATTCTTGAAACAAACCAGTACATGATTGTTAGCTCAGCCCCCCATGGCAAGTTGTATTCAGAAAAAATGAAGGTTTTGTTTTGATGTGCAGATGTCCTCACTGATGAGCACACTGACCAGTCTATGTGAGTACCAATACACAATATACTCGGTGATGCCCCGACTGGCCCGAGTCTAGTGTGCGACCGCGACAATAATTTCATAACTAACTCTACAGTACAGTACGTCTTTGATTCTCTTACGTTGAAAGAAAATTTCACATACAGAACGTGGTGGGTCTACCGGTACGTGGTCGCATCGAGTCATAATGATGTTTTACTACATAACATGAAAATCTTAATAAATGCTAACTACATCTAGAATATTCCATCTCCACGGTAACGACGTAGAATTGTTACTAATGTTAGCCTGGATTTGCATCAGCATTTTGGCATCTTGAATTACAGTAATTTACATATAATACATTGATCCTTCTATGAGCTTTTTTGAATCAAAAAATATCATTTATATATGAAGGACGAAGTGAATTTGACTGAAATCGACGTTATTTCTTTGACTTTGAATAACTTAAGATCGTCCAAAATGGCCGCCGATGTCAAAATCTGATCCAAGATTCGAGACAAACAATTTATGTAGAAAATAATGAATTGAAATACTTACTTGATCGATAATTTGGAACAAGAGTCGAACCAAAACGTTCCTCTGTTCCATTAAATTTGATTCTTCTTACATCAGTAAAGTTAAAACTCCATTTTCAATGTAACGAAACTACCATAAAGAAATTCCTGTTGATATAATTATAAATAGAAACAGCTTAATACACATTATTTCCTTGTGTATTCGTCCGCACAGCTGACAGATAAACGCCCATGTACAATGTAAAAACAGATATTTAGTAAGCATTTGTGTGGCATATAGGTAAGCATTTGCTCATGATACTATTTTCATTCAATTCATAAATCATCAATCAATACTGGTGGTAGTCAAAAACTAAATACACAAATTTATATTGTGTATCGCAGCCATTATTTTGGTAACTGTGTGATGTGTCTTGGGTCAGATGTCAGAGCTGTCAAAACAAAGCAGGTGCGTGCAAATCGTCTCTTAATACGCTTATTTTACTTAAAATTTGACATGCATAAGAATAATTGCAATTGATTACTATTCCATAGTATGTAATTTACGTTATCGAATTAAGTTATAAGTTGTAGATGAATTTTTTAAGGATATAGCCTCCTGTTTACAATTCTTTTGTATTTTTAGAAATATGCAAATAAGAAGTCGACAACCAATCGAAAACTTTATCCGTCAACTCTACCAATGAACATTGGCGTTACAAACTTTATAGGTCAGTGCGCCAATATTCGAAACGGAAAGCTTGGTTCGAGTCAGACGACAAGAAAGGAGACTTCTGCCGATTGTTTTACAGTTTATCGGCTGAAATGCATGTAGGGCAATTACAAGGTGGTGGTTCATATTGAAAACAGAAGGTGCAACAAGAATGGTACAACATCAGATGTCTTTAAAGATGCAGTTGCCTGTATTTGTTACAAACAAAGACAGAAACATTGCCTCTGCAAAGGTAAAGACTAGTGATTTTAAAGTTAAATCAACAAATGTATAAAGTGTTAATGTATAAAATGATTTAATTAAATGTACATTATGATTAACTTGTACAGACTATGGTTACTCAATGTAAGTTCATGAATTTTAATGTAGAATCATGAGTATCAAAACTGAGTACATTCACTACTGTACAGTACGTGAGTTTATTAGTATTACTGTCATTACATTAGAACAATACTGTATTGACTGTACATGTAAAGATGATGGATAAATCCAAACCACAAGTCCAAAAGTCATGAAACCAGAGGACATACAAAATCAGTGAAAATGAAAAACAAGTGAAAAATAACAAAATATGTCTACTTGAAGAGCATATGTGAACCCCTGTGATGGAGTGAGATCAGGTGCCCGGGGAGAGTGAGCATCTCCTGCTTGCTAGCAACACCCGTCACATATACCCCGTAGAAAGAGTCAAATCGTGTGAATTCCATATGTATCTATATATGGAGAAGTCAAAGTAGGTAACCTTCTAGTATAGAAGGTGTCAAATCTGTGTAAAGTGATCGGAATCGGTCTCAGTCCAGAATATCATTTAAAAGTCTGGATAACGAGATATCATATGGAGTAATAAGAGTCTCGTAACGACCGTAGAACTTCCTCAGTGACGATGCTAGTCTAGCACATATATAACCCTGGTTGAGCAGCTTAACTGAAAGTCGCTTAGCCCTCAGAACAAAGTCATTGTAATTTGAACATGCTCTGGAATAACGTATTAACTGAGATATGAATACGCCGTATGCGGGCGATGATGGAATGTTGCTACTTATGAAAGGAAAGTTTGTGATAGCGAAATTGAAATCGTCACGTTTGTCATAGAGTGAGGTGTTCAATTGACCATTAATGTCGAAAGACAACATAATATCTAAATACGAAGTAGAATTACTCGTTTCTGTGGTTTCTTTGACCTCCAGTTCACTTAGATAGATGATGCTAAGGTAATCCGCGAATGAAGGATTATTAATTGAAAGCAAGTCATCTATATATCTGTAAGTAAAATTGAAGCCAAGAGCCAATTGTTTTTTTCCTTGCAAAAGCAAAGACTGAATGAACTCAGCTTCGTATGAATAAAGGAATATGTCAGCCAGAAGCGGAGCACAGTTAGTGCCCATTGGAATGCCGACAATTTGTTGAAAAACCTTACCTCCAAACACCACAAAAATGTTATCGATAAGAAAGTTCAACATCTGAATGACAGCTGTTTCAGTGTATTTATTTTTGGAATCAGAATTTTCCCTAACAAAGTAAGTTTTATCGTGGCCTATTACTATATATTTGAATTTGCGGCTTCCGTTTTTACTAGTAAATGCATTTTGAATAATTTCCGCTAATCTGTCTTTTAATTTCTGATGAGGGATCGTTGTGTACAGAGTCGAAAAGTCAAAAGACTTGATGTAGTACAGTACTGTAGTACAGTACTGTAAGTCACACTGTGAAAAAAGTGTTTAATGTACTATTTGCATATTTAATAGAAAAATTCTGTTTTTGTATTGCAGTATGATGAAATTGTGACAAAACTTGTAAAAGTTCTGTCAAGACAGTCAAATTGTCTGCAATTTGAGATAAATGTAAGTTGAAATGATTAAAATTACATTATGTTTTATATTTTTTTTATGTTATACATTATTATTACCAATGCATTAGAATTTAATTAGACATACTGGTGGCACAACTAGTATATTTATAGTTCTATTAAGATTGCCATAATGATTTAGAGGTGCATTTATATATATAATCTCAGATTCCTAATGTCATTTGTTCAAAAATATATTGTGTTGCAAGATGGAGGAGGGAGGCAGGGATATGATCAGTGACAGTGTGCAAAAATACTCCTCTCAGTCACACATTTTCTTCACCACATTGTATTGTCTCATTTCATATCTCCACCAGTCATCACAATACAACATTTTCAAGTTCAGTTTTATATCGTAGGCAGATCTAGAAATTTGTGAAGGGGGAGGGGGTTGCAGCCTTAAAAATATTTGAAACTGACCTTTTTGGTAAAACTTTTCAACCAAAGGAGGGGATGCAAAACCTGCAACTACACTTGCTCCTCTTAATCTGCCAATGCATATTACTGGTGTTTATGTATCTTCCACTCTTCCTTTTAATATATGTTGTACAGTAGGTATCACTATCAGTAATACTTTCCTTCCCTTCTTCCTCTTCCCTGATCTTATCCTGTCAGCAGCCTCATGATGACTCAAAAATTATATCATATTGATAATAATAAAAGCTCTATAACATATACATTCAGGCTGAATGACTCATTGATCATGTTTCTTATCTGAATGTATCTCTGTTTATAAATCAGTTCTGTCCACTTTTATTCAGGTGAAATATTGTGGAAATATGCAATACAGTGCAATAAATTAGTAAAGGCATATATGTTTTAGTATTTATTGTATATCTCTGTAACTTGAATAAATCATTAAATGCATGTTATGAAATTAATTCAAATACATGTAGATTGGTGGACAAAGTAAAAACAGAGATTCTGCTGTGTCAACATTAAGATGCCTTAACCTCTTCTATGGATTTGGGTCAGAAACATTTGCCACAGCTGTAAGCTACCTTGACACATTCCTTTCAAAAGTCAAGGTAATGAATATTTTTGCAAGACTTTGATAAAAATAATTAAGTAAAAAAAGATATACTCATTATAATGCTGCTACAATGTATTTCTTAATTATAACAGAAATACAATGTGCATGTACTAATAAGAATGCAATTTAAATTCATACAAAGACTGAATGCATACAAAGTATAATTTTATTCTTAAATAAACACAGCTATTGTACTCACCTTGTAGTACAATTTGTAGTGAATTTACATGTACTTGATTATAAAAAAATGATATCATAAGTGAATTGTATCTACTCCCAGTATCTACAGTATTCATCACATGACATGTTGTTAATTAACTTTCAATTAAGATGATTTTTCACATTATTTTTATGATTATCTAAAAAAAAAAACATTAATGATATGTACTCACACAGTAAACAAATATGGTACCTACAAAAGTACACAAATACAACAACAAACTAGTATTTTTATACCTTCCTGAAATGTAAATTCACAACAATTACAATTATGATCTCTTCATCTTTAAAGTAAAATGTCTTACACAGTTCAAAACCTCTTCACATAGATTTATTTCATTTAATAGTATATGTGAATTCCATTTGCTCTAGGTTCAACTGAAGTACTATTCTTGTGTTGCATCAGCCTGTTTCCTGTTGGCAGCAAAATTCCATCAAGAACCAGAAGTAAGTTACACATTATGCTAAAATTGTCTTTAAAATCATGATCATTTAAAGATTTATTAAACTTTTATTGTATTAATGAATTTACAAAATCAAATTCAACATTACATTACTGGTTAATTCTAAAATACAACAATATTTAAATGTTAAATGTTTATAATGAGAAACTCCTTAACATTCCAAACAGAATGTTTAACCAAAAGCTGACTTTGAGTTTTTCAGTTATTGAAGTATTTACAACACATTTACTGGTAAAGTACTATTAGAATACTGGAGAATTTTGCATTTTTATAGATCCCAAATGAATTATTAAGAAATTCATAAAAATTACTGCTCTTTCTGCTTCATTAAATTTCCCTGAGAAATATCTAAAAATACTCATTTTACTGATTTTATGGAAAAACTCGAGTAAAGTAAAGGCTTCTGGTTCAACTTGTTGCACAACTTTTAACATCATTTTTACTGTCCCATCAAAACATTAACCGCATAATTAAAACCCAGGGAAAGTAGCATTTGCACAACTTCTGATGTCGTATAGTACATAGATTATGACTGAAGATTTTCATCAAGCTGTTTATGGATTACTGTACATGTATATAAATCTGTGATCAGAGCAACGCAGAAGCATAATTTTTTGTCAACAATTCATGTATGTACATTTGTAGATATGCACATTATGTAGAAAAAATGTGAACATTCAAATAACCCTAAGAATAATGCAAAATTTGTAACTTATCCTAGGGTACATGTATGTGTGCACATTGATTCTGTAGCACGTACATCAAATATATTATTAGTGTGGATAAATTTTGTTTGGCCATTTTGATATCTTATTGAACCTGCTTTTGATTTCAGAGAGTACCTGGTATTGAAGAGTTGGTTTCTATTCATCGAAAACTATGGAAATCTTCAGATTTAAAAAGAATGGAATTGGTCATTTTGGAAAAGCTGCAATGGGACATGTGGCCAGCTACCTGTCCTGAAATAGCCAAAATCTACTGTGATATCCTGTCTGTATTAGTGCCAAACTTTAAAGGATCTCATTTTGATGAAGTTCGCCAAAAGTTTGAAGTTTGCATCAACTACAGTTTTTGTGCAATATATAATGTAAGTACTTGATATAACAGATGATATCAGATCATGAAAAATCATGCTTTATCTCTCAATGTTTCTTGCTTACCTACAAGTGTAGGAGAATTTGTCAGGGATTTTAGTCACTGATTCTTGTGGAAAATAAACTTAGAAAGAATTTAGCACTCACCTCAATGATTCATTTTGAAAACTGACTCGATAAGTACAGCAAACCCATACATTAGAAAGCATTGGGTCCAAACCCAAGTTTAATGGGTCAGGATTTTAATTAATGGATTGGAATGGGTAATCAAAAGAAATAATACGATTAAATGTTCACAGCAATTTACTTAAGTTTTATAGAACATTTTAATGACATTAACAGTAATAAACCTCCTCAAACTAAAGATTTATCTCTACCATTTTTGAACTGAACAGTTCAACACTGCAGGAATCTGACAGTTTAATTGTCATTCACTCATTCACAGTCATTTGACAGCAAAACATATGGCCTTTGTTTGTCTGATTTTTTCACACACTTAGACTAAATTTTAGTGCATATTCAACAATTACATCCCTTTCCAAAAACTTTATTACCTGGAATTAGGAGAAGTCTCATAACATTTTTTTTGGAGGCATCCCTTTTTTTTTCGTTTTCACCACAATTCACAAAAATAGGCACCGGAAAATAAAATGCATTCATCAGATGCACATACATGTAGCAGAAAACAATGAGTGGTGTTTTTTTTTTTTCCTAAAAGATGCAAGGCAAAATGAATCACTTCCACCTACATGAAATTAACAATTTTTTAAACTGGGTTCCAAAATTTCAAGAATAAAGGACCTAGCTGACTCCTAAACCAATATCCAATTAACAATAAAGTAGACCCAGTAATTGAAAAAAAAATCAAGTGTGTGTAATAAATTATATGATATACCGGTACTTTAACTCATATTGTAACAGAATAAAAAAAATTGATTTTAGAATCAGGTAACATAAGAACATTAAAACACCATTAAATAGGGATTGTTGTAAATTCAGAGAATCATTGGAGACCCATGTCCCATTGCACTATGTGACCCTTTAATGAATATTCATAAAGTAGACTACAAGTCTGAAGTCTTGTAAAAAAAAAAATTCATATTATTTTTCAGCCTGCTACCCTAGCCATATCTCTTCTCCAACTTACTCTCAAAGAATCTGGTAGCCTATCTCCATCCACTAGTCAGATTCTTCTTCAGTTACACAGTCTGGCTAAGGTAAGAGTCAATGCTTGTTCATAGCATTCAATCTAGGACCTTTAAAAGACAAATCTTTTTGGTGCACTTTGAAACTATTGTTGTTCTTTTTGAAATTTGAGTCTTTGTAATAACAAAACAATATCAAAGATTAGCAAATGACCCTTTATAGAAATATGAATAATCATATACATATATGTATATAAAATCTATTGAATTAGAAAATAGAAAGTATACTATAGATACTATCCTACAGTAAGAAAAGACTTGAAATAACATGACATTTATTATTATTATATGCATTCTTCAGACATGTATTATTGATAATTATTTATTGATGTTATAAACAAGCTATGTACAGTATATACATATACACAATACATTATAACACATAATTTAATTGTACATTAATTACAGATTTGTGATTCTGAGGCCTATGAATGCTATAGCACTGTGGTTGGCTTATTAGATAATTATCAAAATAATCCTAACCAGCACCCTAGTTGTCTGCCCCTTCCAAAGCCAGCGCCTAGAATTAATTTGGTCTGTAGACCTAGCTTGTATGGTGACACTGATCTTCCCACCATTAATGAAGACATTGCTTCAGAACAAGGCAGCTGTTCTAGTATGTAAGTACCGCTAATAGTATATACTTAAATTTTTACATATTTAAATCTTTATATCAGAAAAACATCTGTGAAAGATTTAAATTATACTGCTTTAATAATTTATAGTCTTTCAACAGATTGTTGGTATATTCTGCATCTTAAGATCATTCAGTTTCAAACAGTGAATACATGATGTCAGTTTTAACAAATGTGTTGTACGTGACGTATTTCATGTCATCTTGATTTAATGTACTGGTACAGTTATTGTTAAAGTGTATTATGTGTATTTCAAATAACATACTTGTAAAGATTTTTATTGATTAATCATCGAAAAATGTGATCACTGAAGTTGTGAGATGTGATTTGATTAATACATACAATAAACACTACACATGTACCGGTATTATGTACATGTATGACATTGAGCTTGTGTCAAAAATGTATGACTTTGAGCTTGTGTCAAAAATAGTGTTATAAGCATTAAAAAGATCTATTGTTACTTACATTTCAATTCCCTAGAAAAATATATCTAATGTCTTTGTGCCTGAGGGGACTGAAGGCGCAGTTGGAACTCTGACTCTGTAGTCTGTCAGTTCCATGTTCAATTTCAACACCATTGTATGTGAAGATTGGTGGGTTTTGTCTTGATACTCTTAATACTTCACCGCAAAAGCTGACTGTAACTTTAATTATCATCGTATACACTACATTGTATATAGTATATTGTAGTATTTTATGATGCAATGATAATTTTTTACTTAATTTTCAGCAATGACATTCCTATTCCCAGCAAGCCAAAACACAGTTCTTTCAAAAGCCATGAAAGTTGGAGTGTATGCATTCTTTCACCTAAATCTCGATGTCAAAAATGTAGTGTGGATTAAAGAAATCCTCAGGCGCAGAGTTATTTAAGAAATCCTGTGTTTTAATCCGTAATAGGGCACAAAATATTTATTAACAACTTGCTGTTTTACTCTTCTTCATGATAATATTTGAATCTGTTATGTATATATATATACAATCTCTTTTGATTTCACTAATTGTCTGGCTGTAATAGTATGCAATAAAGTAATTGCAATTTGCACTGCAGTTACCTTTCTTTTAATTTTTAAGAAGCAATTAGATTTTTTTTTAAATACAGCTACATACAGCTATATTGTATTTAAGTTTGTTCTCTTTAGAATAAACGCACATGTTTAGTCTTTAAGAGGGTGGGGGGGAGTAGTAGTTGTGCAATAAGGGCAGCTCTAGCTTTAACTGTCTTACTTGTATCTTAATCCTAAATTCGGAATTTTCAGTCCATTCTTATATTTGATTAATACTTCTCTCTTTTCCTTAACTCTTTGCATTTGATTGGGTATCAGATCAAGTGTTATGTAGTGTCCCACTATCTGACATCGGAATATATGATTGTTCAACATAAGAATATTTTGTAATTAATATATTTTATCAGCTTTGAATTAGTGCAATATGTGTATATATGATAAAGGAATATTTATTGGTATAAATTTTTAAAGAAATCTTACTATGTTTACTAATTTTAAATTCTCAAATGCCATGAATGTGAACTTGCAAGTGGTTAAAAGTGTTGTATTTAAGACCAAAAATATTGTCATATGAATCAGGACCTCTGATTAATTTCAGAAACGGTACTAGTGAATAATCAGAATGATATTTGTATTTCATGCATCAGTTTAACATGCAGTATAATTTTATTTACATTTAATAGAATGTTTTATGGGGAAAAATGATTTTTATAAGTTGTGGTTGAGAATAATGGAAATTATTTGTTTCTCTTGTATATCTGTCATGATTTTTAAAAGTGTTGTATTTAAGCAATAATTACTGTAGTAAATTTGGGTAAATAGAGCCTACTAAAACAGGTATATCATTTAACATAAAAGTAATTTCCTGCAGTTTCCCATCAACACTCCTAACATTCAGTATAATGTTAAATGAAAGGGAAGCTTTGAGCAACACATTCTTAAAATTTGCAAATTACATTCTGGCCAAAAAGAATAGTTTGTTCTTGTGAGTTTCTTGGTACCAGTAAATGTGCTTGATTTAAGGTGCAATATCCACTAATATTCTCCAAGACTAATGCATTTAGCATTAAACCATCATAATATTCAGAGTTTCTATGCTTTCTAAGCCTAAAGGAATATGTTGATGGCTATTGCTTTAATCAGATTCAATAGTTTCCAATACCTCTCTGATTAACACTGCTATCAAGTAAAACTTTATTATTTTTAATCTGTGTAAAATCTGGTACATGTAATTGGAATTCTTTTTTCTAAGAAATTTCCAGATAGCTTTTATCAGTTTATGAATTTCTTGAAGAAATACTGAATTTTATCCATTTGATTTTTTATCTGTATATGCTTTAATTTGTGTGTATGTGTCTAATGTATGCAAGTGTAATGTTGTTACCTGATAAAACAAAATCTGTGTATTAGTTAACAAGATATAAGAATAAATGTTATATATAATATAAGCCTGAAGATGTCTATACTATTTGTATTAAAGATGTCTTAGGAGAATTCTAAAATGTACATGTAGTTTAATATTTTTATATTTTTTCAATGGTGCAAAAAGAAAAGAGAAATAAACAATATTTATACATAAATACTATTCCTTTTTTATCTGTTATGCCATGAGCTTAAATAAATGTTTTTGGTACAATGTCTTTTTGAAGACCAAAAATATTGTCATGAATCAGGACCTCTGATTAATTTCAGAAATGGTACAATTGCTGTACAATGTCAAATAACATGTGCAGATTTGGAGACTTTCATCTTAAAGAGCAAGGAAATTTGTTTTCACTTAAATAAGTATTATTGAATGTAGATGTATTTACTAGTGAATCATTGCTCTGAAGTGTTTAGTGGACCCATTTTAATGAAAATGATATGTCCAACGTTAAAAGAACATCATTAAGTCTGTTAGTCATATATTCTTATTTATGGTATACACATTTTGACAAAGTGATATCTTGTTTCTTCAGATGGGGAGCAAGGGTCATGCATGTAATTCATTTGAAAAGGGGAGTTGGGTGCAAAAGCGAATTTTTAAAAAAAAAAAAAAAAAGTGTACATGTAATGTATTACTACAACATTTAAATCAAGGCTATCCATAAGTGACTATAAACTTTCTTGCATATTTCAGTTTTGATTGGACTGAAGTCACAGTGAAGAAAGAACAAGAAGCCCAAGTGGGCTTATATCTATCACCTGAACAGCATTTGCTTAGCCACAAACAACCGACTGCTTGAGGAAATATGCAGATACATATATTCTCTTGGTTATAGTGTTTATGACAACTGACAAAAGACTAAACTTATTCCTCTACACTGAATAAATCAAGACCAGGATGCAAAAATACGAGAAGTTAAAGTCAGAATTTTTTTTCTTAAATATTATTTAAAAGTCTTATTTTGGTGTAAAATGAGAACACAAAAATTGTCTTTAGCAGGGTTTGGACTGCTTATGGTCTATGCAGTTAGACTGAAGAAAATGTATATCAAAGGAGGGTACGGTCTGGGGCCCATGTCATCCAGTACTCAATGGACCCGGTCGAAAGCAACATTTGTGGGAGACCTTTAAAACTTTGGCTCATGTGAGTTGAAAAAAACATGAAGGTTCTGCAAAAAAGTAATTTTTGCAACCTTTCCGAGCTCTAATGAACTATTGTGATCAGTGTCCGTCCAGCGTAAAGTTTTCATACTTTCAAATCCTTCAGAACTGCTAGAGAATTCTCTAAGGGGAGAATTACCCAAGGTGTGTTGTTACTTTTGGCGAGATCCGGCAAAGGGTGTACTCTGTAAGTATTATAGAATGATGTGGTGTTGATTTTTGGGTTCAAATTTTAAATAAAATGACCGAAATTAATACTTTCGTTACAGAACATTGTAACATATTCTAAGTTTCTCAGGTGAGCGATGTAGGCCCATTGTAAATCTCTTACTTAATGATATGAATTTTACAAAAGAAAAACCTTAAGATGCATTCTACAGATAAACATTGTGAATACACAATGTATTTCAATGTATCAGGAAACACAACCAAAATAATAAGTAAAATGTGAAACATAAATGTATGAATAATTACGTCAGCAGTTTTTTTCCCTGTATTTTTCATATATATATATATATATATATATATATATATATATATATATATATATATATATATATATATATATATATATATATATATCGCCAACAGGACAGAAACGTCATAAAGAAAACAAACAAACAAACACAAAAGCAAAACAAGAAAACAAAAATTATTCATTGTTTTAATATAACAGTTTATGATAAAGATTTGAATATTGTTTATCGGGACTGGATTGTATATAAAAGCATATTGAAGGAAAAGAATTTGAAGCATATTGAAGGGAAAGGAGAAGCGTTTGTTCAAGTCCTGATATCTCTACAAGGATGTTATCATCCGGTACTACGCTACTCGGAATGATTGTAGACAGTACATGGATAAAGATTGTACTTCCTGTTACGTCATATGTGACGTCAAGGAGCGGAGCAGCTGAGAAACATGTTCGTCATTCCTGACTTTATCCGCTTTGAGATATAACGACAGAAATCAGTGATAAGTCTATCGGCGTGGATTTTGTTTAAGTCGTCAAGGAATTTTAGAATTTGTCGGTATTTCTCAACAGCATTTGTCGACGCCGTCGTAAAATGGCTTCTCTACGTCTGCGCTTCAGTGGCGGTAAGGAAAACGTTTGGGATAAGACACATTGACAGAGTCCGTTTGTCATGATTTCCGGGTGCATTCCTGGTAGACAAGGAAAAGCAGGCGTGCATGTGGTCCCTGGAATATTAAAGCTTAGTGGTGCTAGAGTAGTGGTGGTGGTACTGGTTGTGGACTCGCGTGCTAGGCCATACAACTCTTCCAATTCCTCATCTGTGAGCTCTACAGACACACCCATACGGTCTGTATTGACCGTAATGCCACGACGAAGTTCACACCTGGAAAAATATAGAAATTTACAATTTAGCCAAGAAGGGTCAAAGTATAAAAATTGTACTTACTACATATATTTTTTTCTTTCTGATTTATCACCGGATGACCGACCGACCGTCGGGGCGGTGGTTTCGCGATTAAGTTTAAAAACAACTTACAAATGTATCTACTTAAATGCAAATATGTACTTGCATTCTATATTGGCCAATCCATGGTATAAAGAAAGTAAAGAGTCCGATTCGGAATTTTCCATGAAACGTTTTTCTACGCTTTACTAGTTATAAAGAAAGTAAAGAGTCCGATTCGGAATTTTCCATGAAACGTTTTTCTACGCTTTACTAGAACTGGTGAAATTTTCACCCCAGGAACTTATCAATACGTATATATACATATGTATGATTTCTCAAAGGGAGGAAAATCCCCCACATAATTGAATGAATCCCAATTTGCGTGCACGAAAGTGGTTATTTATGCATGGAATCCAGAAAACAATGAGTCTTGGAAGAGACTAAATGTCCCGACCATTTTGTGAACTTTGATCGATCTGTTACTGTCACACCATTAATAACTTTATCGTGTTATAATAGTGGAGTGCCCTCACCAAGCGGCAGACCTATCTACTGACAATAGACCATGTATTAGCACTAAAGCAAGCCAAAGTCACTATTAATTACATTACGTAATGGAATAAAGTCTGCGCACTGTTTCTGACCGTTAAACAGGATGACTCATTTGTATTGTAATAGAAAATTGGAAATTCCGGGAAAATCGTGCCATTAACGAAATACAATATTAAATGCTTAAAAGTTCTGAATGTGATATCTAAAAAAAACTGTCTGACGCATACGGCATGATAGCGCTTTCGAGTGTGCCTGTCAGAGAGTAAAATGTGCAAAGGATAATACAATAATTTAGATACATCATATTACTACATGTATAGTATAAAATTTATTCCGAACAACCTCTCTCCTAGGTCCCTTTCCATCGAAAAGCCGGCAAAAGTATCGAACAAGATGTTTCAAATGGAACATAAATTTTCCCTATTCACACGACGTTTGGAGTTTTCCAAATTTGATACTACTTCATCAGCTCAGAAATACATTGATGAAGGGCAAAAAGTGATTTCATGATAAATATCAATAACCGTAACAAATAAACCACCAAAAAATCCCTCCAAAACAAAACAAATGAAAATAATAATAATATAAATAGATAAATGAATAAAATAAAGAGTTAACCAGTTCCAATGTTTATTCAGACCCTCGATGAGAACCGACTACAAAAGGTAAATAACTTATCAGTGTGTTTACAGTTAGGTGTAATCAGAAATCGTATTTAGAGGCATTCAATTTCAAAATCAAGTACAAAAAACAAGAGGCCCAAGTGGGTTTATATCGCTCAAGAGGTTATTCAACTGGCAACTTGAAAATTTTGAAGATATATATATATATATATATATATATATATATATATATATATATATATATATATATATATATATATATATATATATATATATATATATATATATAACCTGATGTTTATTGTATTATGACTTCATTTTGTACTGAAAACTGAGTGTAAAATTTGAATCATCATCAACATTAAATAATTATTTATGCAGAACAAATTAAAATTCATAACCATATATTCTATAATAATTGACAGGAAATGATTGCGCAAAAACTGTTAATATATCTGGATGAAAAAACATCAACACTTGCAAGAGACCTTGAGTACGTCATTCCTGCAGAGTTTCATAAAAATCATTCAAGTGGTTCTGAAGAAAAAGTTGAAAATGAGAAAGAATACCCTTCCCCCTTTTGGACAGCCTTCAAAATCATAAAAAATCTCAAAATTGATATGTTGACAAAATTCTTTCACAGTAACATTCCTTACCATAGTCATGATTAAAAGAAACCAAATTAAAGCACCATTAGCACCTAAAGGAGAAAAATTGCACTTTTCTGCATTGGAATCACCAAGTCCACAACAATGTTGGCTAACGTAAAAACTTTGATTTCCGAATGGAACCAAAACAACAACAACGCCGCTTTTTCACACTTCTCTCTACATCCTTTACATTCGGTGTGTCTCTATTTGCAACTGGTCTGAAAAAAAAAGCTTGTCAAAAGAGGGTACCATTTGTAAATTACTTTTACCTGTGGTGGCGCTACTTGTTGACACATCTGGGTGAAAATGACAATACTTGTTGGGGACTATGAATACTTCATTACTACTAAGTTTCATGAAAATCATTGGATTGATTCTGAAGAAGTTGAAAATTTGAAAATATAAACCCCCACCCCATTTTTTAGCTGCCGTTTTATCTGCAAACACGACAATATTCTCATTTCGCCATTTGTGAGTACAGTATGACGTCAGATCTCGCAGAACGCGACTTCGCATTCGTGACACTTCAGCAGCTGAGATAGTTCATCTATCGTAAACAACAACAACAACAACAAAAACAATAAAAAAAAACCCCCCAGGTTTTAAATTGTGGAGTCTTTGATAAAATACCCTAACAGAATGCATACAGTACTGACAATTCTTTCCTTTTTTTCTTTCACTGTTTCATTATAAAGCCAAAAACTCTTACATGCACGTAATGGGGTTGAAGCGTGCAAAGCCCGAACAGTCTTTCTGGCTAGAGCACTTGCAGGAGCAGGTTTCCTCGTCCCACATGTGACGGGTCGTTGGGCAGTCGTAACGATTCCGACACGAACAGCGACAGTCACTCCGTAGATAGTCGTGAATTGTGTGGTTACAATGACTTTCTTTGACTCGACAGGCTGGTTCACACTTCACATGCTGTTGAACTAGCTTCGTGTCAAACTGTACAAACTCGTAATCTGGAGATCCAGCATAAGGCACCTTTGTGACCATTACCTACAAAATACAAAACCTTCATTAACTATTTACTGAATAAAAATTTGGGTGAATTTTCACAACGTATTGATCAAATCACAATCCAAGCGAGTGTCCATCTTTTCTCTGTCAATATAGATTTAAAACGATTATGCCTCGTCAACTAAGTGGCGTCTCGGTCATGAATGGCTGACATAACCAGCAATTAGGGAACGTTTAATCGCCCTGGGAAATGTCATTATTATTATTCGATCTCCAGACTGCCATATATTTGATTTTGTTGGTGGAATTTCTATTTCCAGTTGCCATAAATATTATCATGTACAGATGATGGATAAATCCAAGCCATAAGTCTAAAAATCATGAAACCAGAGGACATACAAAATCAGTGAAAATGAAAAACAAGTGAAAAATAACAAAATATGTCTACTTGAAGAGCATATGTGAACCCCTGTGATGGAGTGAGATCAGGTGCCCGGGGAGAGTGAGCATCTCCTGCTTGCTAGCAACACCCGTCACATATACCCAGTAGAAAGAGTCAAATCGTGTAAATTCCATATGTATTTATATATGGAGAAGTCAAAGTAGGTAACCTTCTAGTATAGAAGGTGTCAAATCTGTGTAAAATGATCGGAATCGGTCTCAGTCCAGAATTTCATTTAAAAGTCTAGATAACGAGATATCATATGGAATAATAAGAGTCTCGTAACGACCGTAGAACTTCCTCAGTGACGTTGCTAGTCTTGCACATATATAACCCTGGTTGAGCAGCTTAACTGAAAGTCGCCTAGCCCTTAGAACAAAGTCATTGTAATGTGAACATGCTCTGGAATAATGTATTAACTGAGATATGAATACGCCGTATGCGAGCGATGATGGAATGTTGCTACTTAGAAAGGAAAGTGTGTGATAGCGAAATTGAAATTTTTGAACGTTTGTCATAGAGTGAGGTGTTCAATTGACCATTAATGTCGAAAGACAACATAATATCTAAATACGAAGTAAAATTACTACTTTATTTTTGTGAGTAGCATCGATACAGATTTTGTGGAACACTTTGAGGAACCAGCGATAAAGCGTTGTTTGTAAGGATTTCTGTGCATTTTTGAAATGCAGTACAAATATGGAAGTTCTTAATTTAATTTATTTGTGTCAATACCAAACGTATTGAGGACAGATATCAAGTTTATATTCCGAGTTTATTTCTGTTGTATGAAAGAATCGTATGAGCCTTCAGATTTCGAGGTTAAATTATGAGTATTGAACATAAGGCTGTCTAATTTCATTAATAGTGACAATGGAGTAATATACAGGTTAGATTTCGAATTTAGAACAATTACCATCAACGGAGTATCCTCGACTACAACTGGTGAGCATTCTTGCATCTTGCCTGGACAACAACCCCCACACCTCAACGCTCGGGTGCAGGGAGGCCAGTATTCGTAAACAGGGTTGGCATCTTTCTCTAGGACTACAGTTGAGTATCGAGGGGTGCATTCGTCATATGTGGCTAGTGGAGCATTTATTTGTCCTGCAAAACAGAGATATATTATTCGTAGACCACAGGATCAAAGTCTTACTTCTTGAATCTTTTTTAATCAAATGTAGAGTGAAAACTTCATACACTAATTGAACATTTTAGTATCATTTTCTTAGGAGAAATAAAATATTATTAATGTCCTCAGCATACCATATGCAAAATATAGACACTTCGCGTTTAGTCTTGATTATGGAAAATATGTATTTTATCTCTATCTTCCTATGAAATATACAACTTCCTATGTACATTTATATATCTTTGTCATATAAAACATACTGCATCAAAACCCTCTACGTGGACAAGTTGAAGACAATATCATTATGATCTTGATTCGAAGATTTTTCAAATGATGTCATTACATAATGGGTCCTGTGTCACACGGAGTTAAGGACAGCCTCGTGCTGTTATTGGTGGGTGGGGTAAGGGAACGGGGTGGGGGGCTAAACACTGAGAAGCAGGACGTTCCGTCATGTCGCTCTGTTCTTTATTTGCATGATCATTTCTGGGTTTTTATGGAACATTTCTGAATCACTTTTCTTTTATCTTATATTCGACATTTGATTAGATATGGACAAGCAGTGAAGAAACACAAAATGTTTATCCAATTTACAAAATGAGCTGCCACTTTTTCAGGACTTACAAAATTCAAACAAAAATAATGAAACGAAGTTCAATGAGTATAAGTACTTGATTCAGAAACTATGCTACGAGGGATGACATTTACATTTCTGTTTTGTTCAGTGTGTTTAACCGATACGTGAATTTATCATGTCAATTACAACAGCCAAGTTTTAAGACTTGATCTGCATCGTCAATAATGGCCACCGCCATACTGCATTTATAGTTTCATAACAAAGCTTAAATGTATAATTATTCACTACACATTAATAAATACATGTTTCTTTTATACAATCCTGTGAAAGATCCCAAACTAGATGATACATGCTTCTTTGATATAATCCCGTGAAAGATCCCAAGCGAGATAAATGTTTCTTTGATACAACGCCATGAATGACCCCAAGCTAGATATGTTTCTTTGATACAACCCCCTGAATGATCCCAAGCTAGATATGTTTCTTTGATACAACCCCCTGAATGATCCCAAGCTAGATGCATGTTTCTTTGATAAAAACCCCTGAATGATCCCAAGCTAGATACATGTTTCTTTGATAAACCCCCCTGAATGATCCCAAGCTAGATACCTGTTTCTTTGATACAACCCCCTGAATGATCCCAAGCTAGATACATGTTTCTTTGATACAACCCCCTGAAGGATCCCAAGTTAGATACATGTTTCTTTGATACAATGCCGTGAATGGTTCCAAACTTACCTGCAACGGACTGGGCAAATGATGCTGATGCTAGAAATGCTGAAATTAAAAAGGGAATTACATATTCATTCGGAAAAATTGAACATCATCGTAGTTTCTCAAGTAATTTAATTACTACATGTAAATATAAGGGTAAAATATTTAATGAATGAACAAACTGTAAAATCAATAGATAGGTAAAATGAGTACCAGAGATATTCAGAGGTGAGCCATCAGGCATTTTTACAAATCTTGCAAAATCTTCTGCGGACGTGACGTTTTTCATTAATTCCCATGGCGGCTGAAATTATATAAATACCGATACATATTTATCTTAAATTACACAATTAAAGAATCAAATTAGTGTGTGTGTGTGTGTGTGTGTGTGTGTGTGTGTGTGTGTGTGTGTGTGTGTGTGTGTGTGTGTGTGTGTGTGTGTGTGTGTGTGTGTGTGTGTGTGAAACCTTCCTCGCTTTCTACTTCATATGGACACTATGTATTGATGCACGGACTCTGTAAATGAATAAAATAAATGATCTGGTAATATTTCGAACACGTTGAAAGCTCAGTTTCATAAATATATACAAATATATCATGCAACTTCAAATCAATCTAACTCTTGTAGTTAGCAAGTACCTCCCGCCAAAGGCCATTAAAATGATACCTCTATAAAAGACTTTAGATTAAAAACACAAAAGATGTAATTTCCTTTTTTTTTTCTATGATAAATTTGCCCCACCCTCACATCCCTTTCCCATCAACATTTTAACTCAACGTCAAAATCATATCCTGTGGATCTGAATTATACGACACACTATGTAGGGAATGCATTCGTCATATTGCTATATCACGGCACTTAATTTACATAATTTACGTTGCGCATCATTTTGACGGAATACACGGCATCGTTTATCACGAAAATGGAATGAGCGGGACACCAATGAAAATCAAATAGACTTTAATGGATATATTCAGGAAGGAGGGGGTGGGAGTTTTATTTTATATATCAATCTATCGATTACTCGTTTCTACGCTGGCGTAATGAAACATATAAAATTGCTGATTTATTTATAGAATAATATCTAGGTTAATGTATAAATAGCAGCCGTCACTGACGTTCAACATGACATAATTGTAAAGAATTATGACGATGACATGCATTAACAATATTTTACAAATTTATTTCTTTGAATTGGATATTGTGAACAAGAGAAAAAAGGGGAAAGAAGGTAATAAATTTAGAAATCACATCACTGACAAAAATCCCTAAAAAACAAAATAAAAAAATAAAATAAAATAAAATAAAATATGGACCAATAAACACACACATAAACTTAAGATAAGCCGTTGCAATGTTGTTTTTGTGAAATGACATAAGACACATTTCTTTATCTAAATAGCATTTCTTTATCGCTTTTGAAAATCTTGCCAGTGTAAGTACGTATTGACATACGGTGGAAAGGCGCGGATCCAGATGTTGAACTGAAACTGTCCACCCCAGACAATTTTCGGAGGGATTCAAACTATATCGTGGGATGTAAATTTACATATTTTCCAACATTACGCACCAGATTTTTTTTTTTTTTTTGCCGAATTTGAAAATGTTTTGGTCCCTCGGTCCCTCTCCCTGGATCCGGGCATGTGAACGTCTATACGTAATCAGAGATAAGTTTCATCATCCTGTCAAAAGTTATCTCGACGTAAAAAAGATTGACTACAATTTGACGTAAACACGGCCCCGATATATGTAAATATGTCTCTTCCAAGTTAAACTGATTTCACACTACAAACTCATGACGAGGGTGTGATTTGAAAGCATTTGTTTGTACCTCTGTTAAATCAGTTAAACTTGAACGGTTAACAATGAGTATCATGCAGAAGGTAGGAGTGTAGGTTGGACTTTTTAAATGGAAACCCCCTTCTTTAGATGTATTTACCAATACAAGATAGAAACCCCCATTTACTGGATCCACCCCTCACTCAGTATGTCGAAAATCTGGAATGATATATGCAGAGAAATAACTTTTGTGCATTTTTGTTAATTCTTACATTCTTTAAAATCGACAAATTATATGCTAGTAAATCTATATATACGTGTGCGTTGTTGTTCAAATTTCTGTGTTGAGCACAGTAAAACGCTTCTTGTAAAGAGATTGTGATAATTTATATCCATATTTCACATTACAGATATCTCCAATCACTGTATACTCGTAACGTCTACATATGGAAAAAGGGAAGGGTTGGAGTTGGGGGGGGGGGGGGTTCTGTCGCACATAGGAATTTCATTGAATGTTTTTCAAATTCAAAACAACAAACCGAATAAATAATATACATTGAATTCATACAATGTCATTCCTATAAATAGAGTCATGAAATCACCATAATGTCTATTTTACATAGTACAGACGGGAATCAATATATATTCGTCATCATGTATCAGTAGTAAGCAGAAGTGAAGCATTTCCCAAAGAAATCAATATCATGTAATCTGGGTATATCAGTACGATCCTATTAATGAACACTATATTCATTTATTTTATATACATTTTCAATGAATAGACAATATTCACATTTTGTTTTTGCTTCATGTCACTTTATAAAATGCTTTATGTCACTCCAAATTATTGCTCCTATACAGTGGCGGTACCTGCCTGTGCATTATTCAAAATTTTGTCCCCATGTTACGGCCCCACTGAAGCACGAGGGATCTTTTACGTTCCAACGTATACTGTGGCACGGGGCCTCGGTTTATGGTGTCTCATCCGAAAACAGATGGGAAAGAAAGGGGGAGGGTGATAAATCACTTTTAACAGAAAAATCCGAACGGAGACTGATCCTCGGATCTGACTTTAAGAGCAATACCACTTGACAAATTTGTCCCATCTGTACAACATATATACATCGTATAACTCGGTGTATGCAGAATAATGTATACATATGAAAGCATTTTATTATAAATAACGTCTAGTACTGTAATTCAAAAGTGGAACAAAATAATATGATTTATTTAAAGCCGCCGTATAATTCAGTATCATTTAATTCGTTTAGATACCTTTTCAACAAAAACAAAACAAAACAAAACTGCACCATGCATCTATACATATAAAATAATAAAAATGCATAAAGAAGAAAGAGTTGATACAAGAGTAAGATATCAGTATCAAAAATACATTTTAGTGATTCTAATTTCATTACGGTAATCAACTATTACATTTACAATATAACTACTTCAAACAAATCATAGAGCTGCCATACTGTGTTTTGGAAAGTGTAAACTTGACCATGGCGATGGGTTTGATCCCAGTCCCACCTTTTTTACTTTTTTTTTGGTTTTTTTTTGTTTTCGTTTTTTTTTGTTAGTTTTCTTCTCTTTTTCTTTCCTTTTCAATCCTTATTCCATGCACGTAAATAGTTCACTGGGATTTCTATTTTATATTAATAAATTCATAGGTAAAACAGAACAATCTTTTTTCAGTGATAAGAACACTAATTTTAATCCCCGAATGACTTACCTGTGCTAGACAGATGCCCGCAGTGACGTATAGGATATAGGTAAAGAGAACATACATGTTGATGTATCTTGAGCCAATTTCTGGGGAATCTGAATCTTTTGTTTATATTTCTCGCTTAAATACTGTGTAGAAGATCAAGGTTGAATCATGGGAAATTACACGAGATCTGTGGGAAGCGGTAGATCTATGGCAGAGGAGTAGTCCATCACATTGAATCATCAACCAATCGACGTCAGACAAAGAACTTCTTGGCTATTTATCAATAATTTATGCAAATCTGTTGATGAATTTCGATAGTTAACAATTTCTGACACTTAATATACATTGTTTATGTATTATAACTGATAAGTTTTGCTTTTGTTTTTGTTGTGCTCTCTCTCTCTCTCTCTCTCTCTCTCTCTCTCTCTCTCTTTTGTTTGTGTGTTTGTTTTCCATCTGTACTATGACGAAATCAGTTCACTCGTGGGAAGTATTTATTTTATTTCTTAGACATTTACACCATCATACCTGAACAGACGTTAAATTTCGTTGTTTTGTTGTCATCATTTCAAATTGTATAGAATTTATCGGAGTATACTAGAAATAATTGTCATTCAATGGTATTCACATTTTATCGGAGTGTACAAGAAAAAATTATCATTTAAAGGTATTCAGATTTTACATTTATTAACATATGAGATCATTTACATTTACCGAAATTTCTATATGTTAATTAATCTTCATGTAGATAATACTGATTAACTTACTTAATAACTAAACTGGCTAGTGTGTTCCATGTAGTAATTCTATGTTTAGGCCTGATTTCAGTCTTCAGTTTACAGTAATCATGCACGGATCCAGACGGGTGGAGCGGGGTCTAGACCCACCCTGGAATTCGGCAAAAAACCCTTTTACTATTATTTTCTATGTTCAATAAGCAATTTTACACACCAAAACATTAGTGGACTCTCTCTCGGAAGAATCATTGACCGGGACCCTCTCGACAAAATTTCTGGATCCGCGTCTGGTGACATATCCCCAAACAGTAATACCCCCTCCCCAGAAAAAATACGTTGTTTACTTCTCCCGATAAATAGGCGGATATGAGCGCTGTCACAATACTTCTCATACAGAAACGAAAACGAACGTGTTGATAAACTTTATTTCGTTATCACACATGAATTTGATAAAATTTTATGAAATAACAGATATGGAAAATAGGAATGTATTGCTTTATTACTTTTATCAGTTCATCTACTTCTTAACCTTAGCGCTGACTAAAGAGTTTGTAACAGATAAGTTCCTGTACATACAGCGAAAGTATTCCAAGGTGCTTACACAGCTCCCTGTTTTCTCATACAATGCAGCTGAGGTACTAGGGTGGATGAATTCCTATATATGGGTTAACTCTCCTATTAGATGCGCCTAAAGACAGTACAAAATTCGAATTCTTATATCATGACCTTGACCCAAGGTCATATCTCCATGGCAATTGCTCCCATGACTACATTTGTTTTTGTATAACTTTGCTGCCATGGGGTATGTGTCCCGTTTGGACAGTTTTAGTTTGCAAAGGTGGACATTCGTTATAGACATCTCACACGTATATATATATATATATATATATATATATATATATATATATATATATATATATATATATATATATATATATATATATATATATATATATGTGTGTGTGTGTGTGTGTGTGTGTGTGTGTGTAGGTGTGTGTGTGTGTGTGTGTAACTATATTGTTACAGTTTATAATTCAACCTACATTAACCAAGGGTTATAGAGATACAGTATACACCCAATATATAGTAAAGGTAGAGAGAAACAGGAGACAACTTTTAATATGTAACGTTCTAAAGACACACACACCTCCAACACGTCCTAATATGTAACGAAAGTGATCTGAGCAGCTGTTTCCTTGTCAAACAATACATCCTATACTGATACCATATCAGAGGAACTCTCGGACAAAATTCAACAGTATTACATAAATAATAATCTATTTATTATTAACAATTTCTGTTTTTGAATTCGCCAATTATTTGCTAAGTATTATCCCCTTACTATGCTTATAGCAAATTTAAAATTGCATTTATTTGTATACTTTAGCGATGACCGAAAAATATGTAAATTGTATATCATATGTACCATGCATTACATTGTATATCATACATACCATACATGCACGTTGTATATTATACATACTATACATGTAGATCGTATATCATACGTACAATACATGTACATTGTAGATCATACGTATAATACATGTTCATTGTATACCAATACGTACAATACATGTACATTATAGATCATACGTACAATGCATATACATTGTATATCATACATACGATACATGTGCAATGTATATCATACGTACAATACATGTACATGGTATATCATACGTACGATACATGTACATTGTATATCATACATACGATACATGTATATTGTTTATCATACGTACAATACATGTACATAGAAGATCATGCGTACAATACATGTTCATTGTATACCAATAAGTATAATTCATGTACATTGTATATCATACGTAAATACATGTACATTGTATATCATACGCACAATTCATGCACCTTGTATATCATACGTACGATACATGTACATTGTATATCAAACGTAAAATACATGTACATTGTAAATGACACATACAATACATGTTCATTGTAAATGGCATGTACAATACATATACGTTGTAAATGACACGTACAAGACATGTACACTGTAAATGGCACGCACAATACAGGTTCATTGTAAATTGCACAGTACATGTACATTGTAATGACACGTACAATACATGTACATTGTAAATGGCACGTACAATACATGTGCATTGTATATCATACAAACGATACATATACATTGTTTATCATACGCATTGCATACCAATACGTATAATTCATGTACATTGTATAACATACGTACAATACATGTACATTGTAAATTATACGTACAATACATGCATATTGTATATCATACGTACGATACATGTACATTGTATATCAAACGTACAATTCATGTACATTGTATATCAAACGTACAATATACATGTATGTACATTGTATATCATACATACTATACGTATATGTTGTATATCATACGTACAATACATGTACATTGTAAATGGCACGTACAATACATGTACATTGTAAATGACACGTATAATACATGTACATTGTAAATGACACGTACAATACATGCACAATACATGTACATTGTAAATGACACATACAATACATGTACATTGTAAATGGCACATACAATACATGTACATTGTAAATGCCACGTACTGTTCGCCAATTTTCAGCGCTGTAATTCATGTCTTTTTTATGATAAGCGAATGATTGATATATAAAATACATCAAACGTGATACAACATGTTAAGATTTCGACATAAGAAATCCATGTCTTTTTAAGATGAGCGAATGATACACGTAGATATTACATACATTGTACACAAAACTTGATACAATACTTCCTCTACATATTATAAAAGATTTTGGCATAGGTTCTTGTAAAGGTAGTGTTTATTGTGTAGAATGTTGTAGAAATGTTCCACTGTTCTTTTACATTTATCTGTAAATAAGGACATCTGATAAATTGCTTGATAAAGGTCATCTGAAAAATTGCGTGATAAAGGGCGTGAGGCCGAAAATTTGCAATACAGAGTGTTTGTGTTCCTTTACTATTTATCTGTAAATACATTGCCATTTTGAGAAAAACTTTTTAATGCCATCTTACATTTCGGGTAAGATTATTCATGAAATCATTTTCATTTTTATCACGATTTCTTTGACTTATTTTACAGCATTTTGTTTGATAAATGCTACTTCGAGTAAGGAAGGCATTTCAGCATCACCTGTGACGAACTCTGACCCATTTACGGTACAAATTAACGATTACCCTCGAGACGGAGAAAATGAATCTCAATATATTTGGAAGTTACAGCACGTCAGTGACTGAATCGATCATAAAGCTGTATGGGGCCAATAGATTACCGAGTTACTCCGGGGGGAAACCTGCAGGGCTGCTTGTCATTTATCATTTCATATCTCAAATCGAGAGACAATGAAATAAAGAAATCTGTCCAATGGAAATCGTTTCATCTTCTTCATATGTGTGCTGTTTCTGGTCACGAGTGGTAATTCTTGTTTATCTAAAAAAAAAAAAAGATTTACTTATTCATGTATAATACTTGAGCTCGAAACGTGACGTTTTTATGAATAAAGCTAGAGCTGAAGTTTTACAACTCGATAGTTATGTATAGTTTCAACATGTAGTATTCATGTTAAACTACTAAGGAAATCAATATTTATATTGTAGCATTTTATTTATATTACAATGACTTACAGGGACCTATAAATCCTTGTATAAACGTACAGATTATATAAGAAAATCATTAAATACAGTAAGAAAAAATAATGACAAAAACAATAACATAAAACAAGAAACAAACAACCCCCCTAAAAAAACCAAAAACAAACAAACAAAAAGCAAAAAAACAAAAAAATAAAAACAATACCATTCAAAACAGAATTTCTAAAATGTTATATGGAGTTAAATCATCAGCTTAATGATCCCAGACAGGTTTACAATGGTACAAGACAATGTGGTGTAGACGCAATCATTGGGTAGAAAAGTAGATGAAAATATGGTGTAGACTTACATATTAAGATGTGGTGTGCACTGGAACCCACGAATATGGTACAGTCTGGTACACAACAATATGGTACAGTCTGGTACATGTATGACAAAGTGGTACAGACTGGTACTTGTGGTACAGTTAGGTACACTATGATCTGGTAGACTTCTACATGACATATACATGCACAGATTGCTAGCTCTTGTCTGAATACATATAAGTTTAGATTTTTTTTTAAAGGAAGTATTTTTGCTCATAATTTTGTAATGTCATGTTTATTGCTATTTTTGTCTAGTAATTATGGTCATTATTCTCTATAAGAACTCTGCTTTCTGATTGTCTATGTTTGTCTGTCTGTCTGTGTGTCTGCCTGCCTGTTAGAAACCACAGTATGAAGAAAGGAGAAAACATAGAGCACTAAATCTCTTTCTAGTAACAAATAGTCAGAAAACCTTCAGTGTCTATAGCTTTATACATGTATAAATCGTATACTCTCACTTTTCATTTATTATATTATGATGTTTCAATGTTACATTTCAGATATTTTTATTTCTGCTTGTATAGTTGAATTGTATGTAATAGGGAATGTGTGCATGTAAATGGGGTGTATGTGTGTGAGGGTGTTGATTAGGTATGTGTGTGAGTATGACGTAAATGTTATAGGTCATATTTAACTGATATATATGTTGATACACAAAATAAAAGAATCCAAAGATGTATTGATTTTTGTCACATAATATGATGAAAATTAAGTACTCCCTTGCGTACTTGTCATTATTTGTGGCAATACGAGTATTTCTTATAGTTAAGAAAAATCAGGATTTTATCTGTCTTTGTTGTGATGAGCTATTTAAAATTGCATGACATACAATAGATAAACACGAGTCTCTCTATTCGTTTTCCACGTGTATTTGACATGAAATCAAGAGGTGTTGCCTTATTACATAGAAGACCAAGGTGAGTCACAGTGAATGTGTCACCTGAAATCACTCACTGCTTAATGTGGGTCCGTTGCAAACTGTAAATATCAAAACATAAATATGTGCAACAGTTCAAATCTATTTTTCTCTCTACATACATGTATTTCATAAAACATATAGAGGTCAAATCGATCGATAGTAACAGGGTTCGAGTCCGTTGTAAGCATAGTGCAGCGTTCTAGCTTTGAGAGTAAGTCCCACAGTCTCTAAGAATCACTCGTTGTTTCGGGTGGTTTGGGCCTGTTGCATTGGTATAAATCAAAATCCCTCACATTTTGGAGTGCATTGTTTGCAAAGGTATAATTTTCTATGCAATGCATCCACCACTTAAACTTTAAATAGTCTTAAAATGGTGTGTAATAATTTATTGATGGCATTAGAATAGGAGATCTGATCATATAGGGCGCACCGGGGGCTCTGACTCCTTCCATGCAGTATAAGCACCTTTATATACCTTCTTGTTAATAAATTGTCACGTCTCCCTTAGGATCACTTTATTAAAATGGTTTTTGCTGTCTCATCTGAAAGTCAATACACCAGTAGCCGATCCAGGGGAAGCAGAAAGGGCACTCGCCACTTCCCTATATTTGGGACATATTTTGGTAAAATACCTGCAAAATGCACCCTTGAACACCCCCCCCCCCCTCCTCGGCGAAGGGACGCTAGCCCCACCACTTTTTCCTGTAACGTTACAAAATATTATAACCTTTACAATAGTATCATATTACGATACAGTATCGTTTCATCGATATCGCCATACAAAAAGACATTTAAAAATTGTCAGAGTTATACCAGAGACATATATACACGTATGTGTATATATGTCTCTGGTTATACTGTCGGAGTAAAAAGCGCCGGAGTAAAAAGTGTCGGAGTTAAAAGCGTCGGAGTTGAAAATGTCGGAGTAAAAAGTGTCGGAGTTCCTCTATGTCGAAGTTTAAAGTGTCGGAGCAACGGGATTATCTCTAAAATCAATGTCAAAATCCTATTTTGATTTCTGAATTAAAACATACTATTTGTCCTGAAGTGATTCCGGTGAATCGTCTGAAGTCCGTTATCAATTTTATTTTATTAACTTTCTCAGACAAGAACTTCCGGTACATATGGAACTTGCCGCAAATTTTAAAGAACGCGAATAATAATATCAAAATGGATTGTTCTACGAATTAAGTAGTACCAGCATTTGAGATATGGAGACTTTGTACTTCACTGAATTTCAGCCTTCCTCCTCTGAGAAGGAATGGGTGTCAGAAGACAAATGCTGCTGTACTTTGTCAAGTCAAAACGTCTTTGCAGTCAGTCGGCAGTTAGCTACAGTTAAAAAGAAAAGGTTGATACATATATTGAATTTGTACTACTGTAAATGAGCAGTATCTTGTTATTTGTACCGTAGTCTTCATCTTTTGTATATAAAGGCTACATAAATATATTTCTTGTTTTTGTAAAAAAAAATTTAAACATACACTGCATACTGCTGTGTCCGGTGAGACGAATCACCGGATCGGACCAAATCAGACCGGGTCGGACCAAATCGGACCGGATCGGACCAAATCGGACCGGATCGGACCAAAACGGACATTAAATAGCGATGTATTAAGAAAATTATGCCACTGATTGTCTTCTATTTACACATATAAAATCTGTTTTGGTTATCCAAAATATGTTTAAGGGCCTTATTTCGCGTTTAAAATCTCCGTTCGGTGATTCGTCATTTTTAACATTTGCGTTTTCCAGTTGCTATAATTCTTTTACTTTTGCAGTAGTATATTAAGTAAAATTGTCTATTAACATTTTACGTTTCAAATGGTTTATAGGGCATTTAGTATAACAAGGGAAAGATTATGGCAGGAAGGTGTGTTTAACGAGCCCGTTTTGGTGCTCATAATCTCCGATCCGGTGATTTGTCATTTTTGAAATTGCGTCAGCTCTTCGCTTTGATTCCGAATTTTCATGATAAAAAGCCACAGTTACACTTATAATTTATTATTTCAGTAAGGTTACAGTAATATCAGTGTATAAAAGAAAGGACTATGGTAGGTAGGTGTGTTTAACGAGCCTGTTTCGTTGCTCATAGTCTCCAATCCGGTGATTCGTCATTTTTTAAAGTTACGTGTTCTTTTTGCTATAGTAACGATTTTTCATGATAAAAAGCCTTACTAACACTTATAATTTACTATTTCAGTAAAGTTACAATAATATCAGTGTATAAAAGAAAAGATTATGGTAGATAAGTGTGTTTAATGCGCCCCTTTTAGTGCTCACAATCTCCGATCCGGTGATTCGTCATTTTCGAAATTGCGTCAGCTCTTCGCTATGATACCAAGTTTTCATGATAAAAAACTCACTTAAACTTGTGTTACTATCATTACTTATCATTTTCATGAAGATTCAACGTTGGACTACATGTATATTATGTTTTATGATCGTCTGGGTTTATTTTACGATATTCATTGTTGCTCTGTTTTAAAGTGAATGGACCGTCGTCCCTGTTCTTGATACCACAAAATGTATATCTTATCTCATATTTTGACATGATTTTAAATAAAATGCTTTTTATGAGCTACAAGTGCCATGCTTAGTCATTTTATTAGTTTAAGCCTTGCGCTATCGGTAAGCTCAATTAGTTTCTGGGACCCTTGTCAAATACAGAATCACTTATTGCTTCTGGTGAGTCATTTTCAAAGGTAAATTTCTGTTCCATGAATATATAGGAGACAGATGCCATCACTATATACTAGTAAGTAAAATAATAATGGGATGATGTAAAACAAGCAATTCACAAAAAATGACGAATCACCGAATCGGAGTTTATGAACACCAAAACGGGCTCGTTAAATACACCTACCTACCATAATCTTTTCTTTTATACGCTGATATTACTTTAACCTTACTGTTATATTAAATTATAAGTGTAAACGAGGATTTTTATTATGAAAAAGTGTTACTATTGCAAAAAGGACACGCAACTGAAAAAATCACGAATCACGGGATCGGAGATTATAAACACCAAAAGGGGCTCATTAAACACACCTACCTACCATAATCTTTCCTTTTTATACTTAATGTCCTATAAACCTTTTGAAACCTAACATGTTAATAAACAATTTTGCTTGAAATAATGACAGGTATTATAGCAACTGGAAAATGCAAATGTTAAAAATGACGAATCACCGGAACGGAGATCTCAAACACGAAATTAGGCCCTTAAACATATTTTGAATAACCAAAACAGATTTTCCTTGTGTAAATAGAAGACAATCAGTGGTATAATTTTCTTAATACATCGCTATTTAATGTCCGTTTTGGTCCGATCCGGTCCGATTCGGTCCGACCCGGTCCGATCCGGTGATTCGTCTCACCACTGCTGTGTCGGTCTAGTCTGCTTGGAGTCTTGGACCTTTCGCCCCAAAAGACCTTTCGACCCGAAGCCTTTTGTCCCGAGACCTTTTGCCCCAATTTTTCAAATTAATGAATACCAAATAAATATAGATACATGATTTATTCAACTAATTCAACAAATTCATTTAAAAATGCATGCCTTTTCTACATTAAAAAAAGTTTCAACAACTTCTGTAAGTTAAATCTAAGTGAACCCTAGATAAAATGCTATAAAAACATGATTTATTAGTTAAAACAACAGTGAACGGGCATGTTAAAATGTTTGTTACTGTAATAAACTAATTAAAAATATGCATAGATATGTTATAAACATAAGATGTTTGTTACTGTGATTTAAAACTTATATATAATAGTGTTTGGAAATCTATTCACAGGACATTTAATCAAACAATATTATGAATAGAAGGGATAGTAGCTGACATTTCCAACTAACACAATTGGAAAGTAATTATTGATAATTAGTTATCGATATATGAATTAAATATACTCATTTTAAGCTTGATGAAATACTGAAAAATGGGGAAAAATTCTGATAAGATATACTTTGTATGATTAAATAAAAGATAAGTTTCAAATCAACATTTTAACTTTAGACATTATATAATACATTTAAAGTAAATTCGGAGCGAAACGTCTCGGGGCGTATGGTCTTTCAGAGCGAAACTCCCAGGACGAAACATGCTTTCGGGGCGAAATGTCCGGTTACCTCTGCTTGTTGGCTAACTCTGTGCTGCGCATGTTTTGTGACATTGTAATAACTTCCATGTAAACATTGGTGCATGTTTTTGAGGCCGGTTCTGTTTTATCTTTGATTGTGTACAATTAAAGAAAATAGACTCAGCCTCAGGTAAGAAGGCCTAATGAAGAAGAAAAACAGTGGATTGAGCAAGATCATTTAGTTTACAATACACAGAAACATTATCATTAATTCAACTTGCTCTGAGCAAACTAAAGTCTGATTCAACTTTTCGTAGAAATCCACTTCACATCATTTTTGTCAAAGATTATAGTCTGTTTCATTTTTATATACACTGTAACCTCGATAGCGTCGAAGAAGCCGACTTAGTTGACATTCAGGTGACGAAAGGGTACGTTGACCTTAGCTATGTTTTTTCTTATTTATACAACTGGATAACCAATAAAAATTGTAGAGTAAAGATCAGTCTAAAAGTGTTGAATGTTATTTTGCTGGTTCTTTTTTTCAAACCGAGTTAACATAGGCAAGTGTGTTTAGGGGCGCAGAATAGGCCAACAGCATAGTATAGATCTGTATCAAAAATTGATAAAGATTTTAATAAAGAAAGGATAAGAGTTTCGTTGCTGTATCTTTTGAGCTTCTTCCTGTTTCGTGTATTGTATCATGGCCTCTATCACAATAATTGCAGTGAAAATGAAATGTCGTTGGATCGATGGACAAGTCCGGTAAAAATGCTCGTAAATAACTTTAGATTTCCAGACCGATTGTTCAGTGAAGATGAACAAAAACTAAAAGAGAAACAAAAGGTTTAAAGGCCTTTCATTTATATGGGGAAAAGAAGTTGACAATGATGATGATTGTATTGAATAAGAAAACTGGAGGTATATGTTTTTACTTGCCAGAGATTCGCAATAAACCAATAAAACTTAAAGTGAGCACTTGTAAGATTTTTGTGACCATCATTCCAAAAATGTACATTATATTTTTGGTCTGATAAAAGTCTGGTGAATTGTCCTAGTTTACGAGACCCAATGTCCTGTAAAATGTTTTACAGTTTCGTATTCACTGATGTTGTAAAGCAGTAAATCGTTACATCCTTAGTTTTATTATACATGTATGTTTAGGAGTTTTACAAAATTTCGTCATTGAATTTGGTTAAAAATTGATATAAATCAGAGAATATACATATATATATCGTCGTCTGAGAACCAGACTGTTCTAACTACCAATTTGACAAAAATCGAGTTCTGTATATCATTCGATTCGTCTTTGGATTGCGCATCTTTTAGACATTTGTATTGGTCATTGTATACTTGGTGGGGGAGATAGGGTCAATTTTTCTAAATTCCATCCTGTTCTATCTCCATAATTTCTATTGTAATCAATGGAAAGAATCAGTATCAAATTCATAAATAGGAAAAGTACCATTCCGTTCTATCTCCGTATCATGTGATATTTTTTTCTCTTTTCATTGGTCAAAGTGGACATAGAATATTTTGGTTCTACTAAAATTCATAAGAAAATTTAGAAAAATGTTCCATCTACATTTGAAAAACTTCAAATTTAAAGAAACCTGATCATAATTTGTGGCAAATAAAGATTTAAATTAAATCTTTGACGCCTTATGCATGTCATTAATCTATATATAAAATCTTAGAGAGCATGTAGAAGCGAACAATTGTATTCAAAACTTCAAACTCGATTTTCTCGAAATTAAATATTTGGCAGTAGAGCACTATGTTTCTCAGGCGACGATATATAAATATGTATATATATATATATATATATATGTATACACACACAACTGAATCTGCCTTAAAGTCTTCAATATTAATCAATCTCCTGGCTGGAATAACCATTTGTACCACCAATCTAATTATTTTCAGTACTGGAGAACTTAAAGTACAGTATGAGGTTGGTGTATATGACCTTGACACACCTTGGGAATGGTACCAAGTCATGGTTAGTGAGAGTGTTGTGACTTGTCTTGAGTGGGATCAGAAGGGAAATCGACTCCTAATCGCCGATGCAAGTGGCAAGTGTCAAGTATGGCAGATGCAAGTAAGTGTATAATTATATATGAAGTCGATTACTTCATTATTTTGTTATCATTTGATTTTGGCTTGAAACAGCATATTTAATTGGTGAGATGATTTTTGATTTACAACATGTACCTCAGTCCTTAAAGTTTTATATGATTTCATAATGTAGTGCTTCCCATGTCACCAAGTAGATGAAAATTGGAAATTAACCAGCAGCAATCACGTGACAATGTTGCTTGCCAAGCTGTAGAATATGATGGGTGTGGGAAGGTTATTTTGTCCACAGGGGGAAAGGGGGAGGGGGGGTCTCTGAAGCTCCCCCATGAAAATTATGCCAAGTAGCATGCCTTCTTGTGCAAATTTAGAGCACTTAGATAAAGATTTCTTCTGTGAAGAAGTGTAAGAACTTAAAGGCTCAAGTGAGCTATTGTGATCAATCACCGTTTGTCGTCCGTCGTCCGTCGTTAACTTTTCACATTTTCGACTTCTTCTCCAGAACCACTGAACAGAATTTGATGAAACTTGATAAGCATGTAGTACTCATGGTCCCCTACAAGTGTTGTTGTTTTTCGTCCGGATTCATCAACAGGTGGCGCCACCACAGGCAAAAGTAGGTCAAAGAGGGTACCCTCCTTTGACAAACTTCTTCTTCAGACCGGGGGCATACAGAGACAAACCGAATGCATAGGAATGATCTAGAGGGATGTGTGAAGAAGTGTTGTTATTTTAGGTTCCGTTCCGAAATCAAATTTTTGACATTTTTTTGTACTTGGTAGTTTTAATGCAGAAAAGAGGTATTTTTTTCTTTTAGTAAACATTGATGCATCAATTTGGTTTAATTTGATCATTTTGATGGTAAGAAATACTACTGCGAAGAAAATTTTTCAATATTTTATGTTTTGGATTTTTTATGAATTTTTTAAGACTTTCAAGAAAAAGGGGGGTGGGATAATTGGTGTAAACATTTCACAGTTTGAGCTTTTTCTTCGGAACCACATGCTGGAATTCAATGAAACTTGGCATGCATCAAATACTCAAGGTCCCCAACAAATGTGGTCATCTTTTTCAGGATCCATGAACAGGTGGCACCACCACAGACAAAAGTAGGTCACAGAGGGTACCCTCCTTTGACAAACTCCTTATTCAGATCGGGTGCATACAGCGACAAACCGACTGCATAGGAATGATTTAGAGGCATATGGGAAGAAGTGTTGATATTTTTGGTTCCATTCCGAAATCAAATTTTTGACGTTTTTTCATTTTTATTTTGGACTTTGTTATTTTAATGCATTAAAGAGTTATTATTTTCTTTTAGTAAACATTGATGCATTCATTTGGTTTCATTTAATCATTTCTATGGAAAGGAATGCTGGTGCGAAGGAATTTTTTCAATATCTCGATTTTTGAATTTTTTTATGAATTTTTTAAGACTTCCAAGAAAAGGGGGGGGGGGACAATTTTTCATATCTTCAACTTGATCTACAGAACAACTTGAAGGATTGTGATAAAACTGGGTAGGATGCAAGTACTCATAGTCCTTTTCAAAGGTTTTGTTTTTTGTGCGGATCATCCAAATTGGTTAACAGATAATGCCACCATGTCTAAAAGTAGGTCTCACAATGGTATATATACCACTTGGTAATTGAAATATGGAGAGTAGCGGTTCAAATCCAGCTGTGGTCAAAAAAAATTTTTTTTTTTTTACACATCTAAATAAGTTTTTAGATGTTTCTCAACACTCAACATATGAAATTAGGAATTTTACGTTTAAGACTTCCAAAAAAAAAAGGGGAGGGGGGGTTTGGCCATTTTTCACATTTTCAACTTTTTCTACAAAACTGTTTAAAGAATTTTAATAAATCTTGGTAGAAATAAGTCATTATGATCCTCTTCAAATTTTGTTGTTTTCGTCCAGACCTCTTTACAGGTGGCGCCACCATAGTCAAGAGTAGGTCACAAAAGAGTTCCCTCGTTTAACAATATTCTTTTTCATACGGGCTGTATACAGAGACAAACAGAATGCATAGAAATGATCTAGAGGGATGAGTGAAGATGTATTGTCATTTTGGTTCCCTTCCAAAATCAAATTTTAGAATTTTTTTCGACATTTCTTTGGACTTGGTGATTCAATGCAGAAAAAAGTGTCATATTTCCTAGTTAATTGATAATGATGATTTCTTATGGACTATTGTGATCATAATTATGGTAAGGATTGTTACTTTGAAAGAATTTTGTCAATATCTCAATTTTTGGATTTTCTATGAATTTTTTAAGACTTCCAAATGAGGGTGTATAGGAACAATTCAATCACATTTTTCACTTCTGCTGTTATACCACTTGAAAGATTTTAATGAAACATGGAATACATGAAGTACTAAAAGTCCTCTATCAATTTGGTAAATTTCATCCAAATTGGTTAACAGATAATGCCACCATGTCTAAAAAGCAGTTTTCACAATAGTACATATACCACTTGGTAATTGAAATATGGAGGGTAGCGGTTTAAATCCAGCTGTGGTGAAAATTTTTTTTTATATTTTTTTACACATCTAAATAAGTTTTTAGATGTTTCTCAACACTCAACATATGAAATTAGGCAATTTTAAGTTAGATCTGGACAATATTTGAAATAATTGTTGTTCATGACCCAGACTTGAAATCAGTCAACAAAAGGCCCCACCTAAAGAAAATGACTAACTTGTTGCCCTGAATGATTTTTTGCAGAGACAAAGGAAATGCTTAATATCAAAATCACCTGAATGGATGTGCAAAAAAGTGTTGTTTTTTATTCTAGCCTGAAATAAAATTTGACATATTTTCAACATCTGTGTTGACTTAGTCACATTAATGCAAAAATAAATGAATTCTTCCTTCTTGCATGACTGATAATCTAGGTACTCAGGTGAGCGATATAGGCCCACTTGGGCCTCTTGTTTTAATTTATATGAATGTTTTCCTTAATGTAAATTCTTTCTCTATGCCATTGGAAGTGGGTATGGGGCCACCCCAGGAAGTGGGTATGGGGCCACCCCAGGAAGTGGGTATCGGGCCACCCCAGGAAAATTTTGCAAACAACTATCCCTTTTTATGCAAATATAAATCAGCTAAGTGAAATTTTTTAATTGAAGAAGTGTAGAAACATTGTATATCTTTTAAATGTCTTCACAGTATGAATGCTTTTTTAAATATAAATCTTTGTATAACAAGGAGAGGGGGAATCTGGAACAGTTTGCTTTGTTTGTTGATATATATGCAAATCAATTTGGTAGATGTTTGACAAGTGAAAAAGTGTTGCAACTTTCAGACCTTTTACTCAGAGTATTGTTTGCAATTATTTTTTCTCTTTTTCTCTATCTCTATCTCAAGTTATTATTAATTCAAATCTTGCGTAAATTCTTTCTGTATTTCAAGTTACAGTTCATTCAAATTATGATGTATATTCTTTCTCCCTATCTTAAGCTTTATTTCATTCAAATCATATGCAGTCTTTCTCTATCAATTAAAATCTGTGTACAACATCAACATCGGCATGTTAAACTGCGTTGTCATGACATTGATTCCGATTTTTTTTCTCAGATAAAGTACTTGGCATAAAAAATATGACTAGCCAGCAATATTGCTGGCTGCTAATGCTTCTGGAATACACTGTATATATTATATATGGTTCCAACAAAAAAAATTTCCGTTATAATTCATAGAAAATATGGAAGGAATTAATGATATAAGAAATTAATCTTATAATTCTTCTGTTAATGGAAAATATTCCTTTAAAATGGATGAAAAAGTGCATCATTGTTGTGTGAAAAGCATGATGCAATATCCTCAATTGTTTTCTAAGTTTCATTCCTCAGAAATTTTGAAAATATATTATAAATTAAACATAATGGTTATTTTAGAACATACATGATTTATATGAGCATATACCCAGTGGTGATGGTATCTTCATAATGTGTATTTAGAGTTGATGATTAAATTTTGATATTAAAGGACTTTCTGCTGAATAGTTGGACATGTTTAGGATCATCTGTTCTTGAAGAAGAGGAAATTCTTACAGTGTCATGGTTTCATAATGGCATACAGGTATTTTATTACTAAATATATAAATTTTTCCCAAGAACTACAGGTACATGTATTTAAATTGTTTTATTTTACAGATGTAAACACGTAGCATTTCATCAATTAGTTCCTCCTTCTGTATGACTGATTATTCTTAGTTTTCTGGAATAGCAAATTCATTAAATGGGTGTTTTTGGCTCACCTTGTTGCCATCATAACTCAGTTGTGGACAAAGTACAAGTGTTATAGTTGCAATCTGACATCAGTAGTTCATCCGGAGATGCTGACTTCAGTTCTTGCTTCAGATTCTGCATCTGATTTACACATTCAGCTTAAGTGACTCGGTTAACTTATTTGGAGTAACTCAGTTTTTGACAAAGTGCAAGTGATACATTTACCAACAGGCATCAATGGTTCGTCTCGAGATGATGACAAAGTTCATGCTATGGATACTGTATCTGACCCACTTGTTCTGCTTGAGTGACTCTTTAAGTTATTTTGGGTAACTCGGGTTTGAACAAAGTACAATTGTAACTGTTACCAAACTTACAATAGTTCATGTTGAGATGCTATTTTGAGTACATGCTTTGGATGTTGCACCTTACCTATACATGTATCCTCCACTAAGGTGACTTTGATGATTTATAGACAGAGTACAGATGCTACACTGAGCAAACTTACAGTAGTGATTCATGTTAGGATATTTGGTAGAACATATGTATCATTTACCTTTTTAGCAGCAATATAGTCTTTTAATGAATTTTGTTCGCTTTCACTGTGACCTATTTTTATTAGTTGAAGGTGTTTGTCTCTGACAAAGCTCAAACTCAAATAGGTTTGTGAAATTTGTAATAAATTTGGTCTTTGGCCCACTACAGATTTTACAAATATAGTCCAAAGTAAGTCAGAAATATTGAATACAATACACGTGTATAATTATAACACTGAAAGCATTTTAACAGGAAAATAAAAAGAAACAATGCATGATGTTTACTACCTGTAGTGTTTCCTTGTTAAAAATTTACTGACATACTTAAGCATGAAAGTATGTCATCAAGGTAGAGACAAGTTGGAGGTGTTATAAGATGTAATATTTGGAGGCTGCCTTGGACCCTAGCATTTAGAATTGAAGAACCCTATGATAATCTGATTGTCATGGATGAGTGCCAGTTTTTCCTGTATAAAATAAGCAGAACTTTAGTCATTCAGGAAGAATAAAGGAATATACTTCTTATGAAGTCAATATGTACGGTATATGAAATTTATAATTATAAGGTATATTTTGGATGAGTAGTATAATTAAAGTGGATGATCCAAACAATTTGTTAAAGGAGATCAGTTTAGATTTGCAAAGGAAATAAATTTAATTGAATCAGAGATATGTTTTCTCATGTCTGTTTTATGTGTTTTTTAGATCATGTTTAATCCTGAAAAAAGTGGTGTCATTCTATACAATGAAAAATTCCAAAGAACACAGTTTGTTCCATCACTCACAAAATTTGGTGGGAAACCAGTGGATGGCTGGCTAGCTGTGACTGCAAGTGGTCTGGTACAGTGTTTTTATTATAATTGTAAATCACCTTTTATTCAAAGGATTTTTTGATTGCGAGGCCTACACTTTATAATGATGAGGACTTTTTTTTTTAATGGGGAGGACTACATTTTTGCTTAATTTTGCAAGTATGACTACACACAAAAACAAAGTTCTCACTACCCTTGATTTGACCATTAGAGATGTTTATGGCTTATGAAAATTATGTTTCATGAATAATTGTGTGCAGTTTACAGTGAATTGTAATGTTAGTGATGCTGTGGAATGATTTATTCAGTATAGTTGGGTTTCACTCAATTATGAGGAAAAAGTATTTAAATATGCCTTTAGAAGTTGTTGGCTTCTTATCCAATAAACGTTTTATATTTCCATATATAGTTAAAGTAAATTTATCACATTAAACAAACAGGTATGAAAACAGTTCTTGAACCCAGTAAACCATTTGCACATTAATCCTCTATTTCATCACACATTAGAGATATGATGTTTTGTTGCAAAAATTTAATTTCAAGAATTGACATCATACAGAAAATGTTGTCAGAAAGTAGTTTATCTGGCAGTAGGCTTCTTACATCATATACAATTAGAAAAATGGTGTATTTATCTTGCGTGTTTTCAGGTTAATGTTGGAGTCTTGAATACTCAGGAACCATACATCACCACAGCCCATTGTCCTCTATCTCACTCCTACCAGAGACTCAATCTAGCCACGACGGCCCATACTGGTTCAGGAGAGTACATCATAGCTACCAGTGATGGACAGCTTTCCACTGCAGTCCACTGTTATAGAGTCGGCATTAGTCTTCACAATGGTATGGCAGACGATAATGATAATTTTGAGTATACAAATGAGGGGAAGCCAAATCGGGTATTAAACCATGTGACCATGTACCATCCCATATCGGGTCACAAAAAAATTTAGATATTGAATTTACCCCACTGATGACCATTAAATTGCAGAATTTGTGACTAAATTTAAGTTTGACATAACAAAGATTCTGAATTCCAAATCTAGAGGGTAGAGATGTGATAAAATTTCGTTCCATTGTTCTCGAGAAAATGCATCTAAGTTTTGTTCCTGACTGATGTCTCTCAAATACGCCCAAAGTAAATGTTCAGCTCTACTACTCAATCAGACTGTATCTTTTGAATCGATTAGCATTTTTGTCTCTTCTGTTTCTTCTGCAGACAACACTTTAAACCGTTTTAGGACTGCCATTTTCAGTTACGAAAAAAAATCAATTCAATCTAAACTTAACTCATCAGATATCTTTTTCAACTTGACCGATGTCAGGATAAAGCACATTTTTCACGTTACCTGACTTATCCAATCATTAGACATTGTCTTAACATAAACTAGTCAAAGTTGGGGTAAGAATCAAAGCAGTCTGTTAGAGTCACAGGTGAATAACCTACTATATGATGCAATGCATTGTATGCCTAGACTGGACCACTGTGGGCCAATCCGATACATATCATGATACCAACTTTGAGATACAATACGTATCACGATACTTGAAATGTTGAAAACATTAAATGAAAATGAACAGATTTATTCAAAGGACAACAAAACAGATAATATGTTTTTTTGCCATTTTCATCATACATTGGCATGCCATATAATTCCCATATAGCAGTTTTGCTGCTGATTTGGGAGACTAACTTTATCCAGGTTTCAGCCATAACCCTCACTTTCAGTTTCAATTCTACAAATGTAGACTTTCACTTTCAATTTTAAGAATTTTGATAACGGCACCAGCGCCGACTGAAGTTTCTGAATCTGTTCTTGGAAACATGTAGCAATACATCAATTTGTATATCATTACTGGTATCATGAGTTAAAATATTGTGATGTATTAGTGGATCAGCACAGCCTTGTTATATACATGTAGGGCCTTGCTGGTTGTAAGTACTGAAGCCTTGTACTGTAACACCATGTAGTACTGAAGCCTTGTACTGTAACACCATGTAGTACTGAAGCCTTGTACTGTAACACCATGTAGTACTGAAGCCTTGTACTGTAACACCATGTAGTCTCTCACTTCTATTAAATCTATGTTCTATCTGTAGTTGTGGCAAGTTGGAAAATATTCCATTGTACCATGTACAGGTTGTGGTGATCTATAGGCACTACAAAAATCAGCGTGCATAATAATGTGACTTCAGGGGTTTACTATTAATCTTATTTATGAAGTTTGTAATAGTTTAACTCTCATAGTTTCCTTGTTTATTTCATGTATTCAGTAATGCAATATGTACTTTTAAAAAAACCAGTATTGTAATCCAAATGATTTTCTGTCTTCTATATGAGTCCTTGTGCAGTCAGTTTTTTGTTTTCAGGTGTCCCACAGATCTCCTGTAAATCATCAGCAAGTCTCTTTGCCAAAAGTCAGGTAGATTATGCAGCCAATGAGAATCAGAGAATGAGTATAACACAGCTTCACTTTCTGAATCAGGTCACCAGCGACACCATACTCCTCTGCTGTGGTAGTCATGGTTATAGCTCTCTGGAAATCTGGCAGCTCCTTGACCAAAATATGCCAATAAACAATAAATTATGCCAGATGAACCCAAGCTCAGACTCTGGTTATCATTTACCACAATGGATGCATAAAGCCACGATACAGCATTCATCATATCTAACCTCCATAGCTACTCCAAAGATTCCCCTTAACATGAATGTCTCTGACACTGGGTTTTCCTCGTACATAGCCACTGCTTACAGAGATGGAACAATCAAGCTGATTCACCGCTACACATATCAGGTCTTACAGTCTGGAATCATGGACTCATTTTATAATCCAAACTTAACTTCAAGTCCAGCAAAGAAACAAAAAAAGTCTGTAAATATCTCCAATCTAGTGCAGTCATTTAGTGGATGTGGTTTGATTGCAGTTCATGATGAGAAGTTTTCTGTAATGAAGGTATTTAATTCCAAGGAGAATTCCATGATGATGTCGGCGTCCTATGTATGTCTATTACTGGAGTATATCATGATGACAGGGCAGGATTGGTGGGATATTTTATTAGCTGTCAAACCAGGTATGGTTACCATTATACCAAGCATATGATATTTGAAGGGATGTTAAAGTTATTGTATGTAGATAAAGAAAATCACCTTGTCTGTCTGCTCTGCATTTGGACCTTGATTACCGGTAGGTTTCACATAAGTATTTGTCATCAGTTTTTAGGGTCAGTGGTCTAGGTCATTTCATTTTTCATAATTTCAACTATATCATCTACTTGCATTGTGGAAAAAATAATACTAGTAACTAATACATCACAAAATTATAGGAAGATAAACTTTGATCTCAATCAAGGTGAAGGTTATTATTCCTCATTTTCTAAATCAGTATTTGCAACATATCCATGGTGAATAGAAGTCTAGAAATAGTACAAATCACATAATTACTGCTTATAACCTGAGGAGGACTCAAATGATATCAGCAATGTCAAGGTCTCAAATTTTCTTCAAAGTATAAAATTCTTGTCAAGTGAAAGTTTGACAATATAGAATCGATAGAGGATCAACCTTGAGGTAAATTGGTTGTTGCTCATACTTTTTTATTCATAGTCTGAACATGTCTCATGACTTATTATTGACCATTTATACATTGATTTTTTTCTAAGCTTGATTTTTTTCTAAGCTTTCCAAAAATTTCAGGAGAACATATAGTTGCCGTCATGTCTTTGTGTCCGTCTGAATCTCCTAAACAGAATTTGTTCATACCAGTACTTCACACAATTGTTACTCAGAATATGGGCTTTCAGACAAAGGTCAATTTCTGTAAAGTCAAGGTCACTCATGAAATAGAATTTAAAACTGTAAAGAGCTTATATTTTAGTGAATGATTTACTAGGCAACGATCATACATCACACAAATCTTAATGATAGAAATTATGACTACTAAACCTTTGGAAACATTAAGAATTTCCTGTCTGATGCAGTACAATGAGCATTCTTCATTTTTATTCATTTTCTTGTTTTCTGTAGGAAACATAGAGAACATATGCCATAAACTGGTTGACAACTTTTATAAGCAAAATCCCTCAATGCAAGATATAATTCAGATGCGTCTATCAGCCTTACGTGTTGCGATGTACAGTATGAATGTCTCCACACATCAGAAAGCAGCAGATTATCATAGTAGGCTGGTACTACAGGCCATTCATGCTGTGTTTAAGGCTTTACTGAGACCTAAGGCAGTGACCACTCAGGATAAGGTAATGTGGAAGACAAGGGAGATCAGACATTTAGGGTTGTCTAGATATAAAAACCTTAGTCTTTTTTTTTTCCTCATCCCTTTTCTGCTCTCTTCCTCTCTGCTCTCATTTTCTCTCTTAAATTTTGATAATTTACAATGTGACACTGTGAAAGTACTTTGAGTTAGCAATTACAGTGTGTTAACCTTAATTTTTGCCACAAAATGAATAGAAAATATTTTCATGTCCCCGCCATATATAACTTGTAGCATATAGTGTTGCATCTCACTGTCATTACGTCCTTCCATCATGATACACTTGGTACAAACAAAAATCACAATATATAGATGTGCATTTATAATGGAATGATGTCAAAAAAGTTTTACAGGAGTTATTGCCCTTGGACTGAAAATTTGCTACCAACTGGGGCATTTGTGGTGCACTGACACATCTAGTTTAAATTAAAAGTACATATCATATCACAAGCAGCTGAATTGGACTGATTTTATGGTAATTAAATTTGGTCATCTTCAAAATGATCAAAATCTTTGGAGTCAGATGCCTTTTCATTTTTATTATTTTGATAAGGGATTTCCTACTTTAAAAATTTGTACAATTTTTAGCATTAAACTAAAACATTTTAAATGAGAATATTGCTTATGAGTGCACAGTAAAGCTCCATTTATGGATGCCATTCCATAATGACCTAGTGTTTTTAGAAACCTTTAAACAAATGATCTGCATTTATATTATTTTCAGCTTTACAGCAGTTGTTTCATATTCATGGAATTTCTTAATTTGCATTATCTGTCGTGGCGTTATAGATCCCTTTAAGCTTAGAATATTCCATGGATAAAAAAGGGGTTATTGTTATTTTCATATAGAATAAGTGAAGAGAAAATAAGAACAAACAACTTGAACTCAACAAAATGTATGAACATAATGATGTAATTACTATTTGGATTCCATTCAATATTAGTTTTAAGAGTTATCGCTTCTGTTTAAAGTCAAGAAAAAAGGAAATATCTCAAAAATTTTGCATGGTGACCCACGCATTTTAATATCCCAAATTGTAAAGAATTTTTAGCAAACTTGGACCTAAAGTTTTAGAGCTACTGTCATACCCTACCCCATCAATTTTATTTTGGGAATTGTTTCTAATAGTTGCAGCACTTAAATGTCATCCCATTCCAGCAAGCTTTGTTATCTAATGACAACTCTTGTTAAAAATTCTCTTGGTAAATCTTTTTAATTTACTACATGTATATTCTTTTGATTGAATACAACCAGATTTTCCTTGATTTGAGTTTTTGGTTGAATTATATTTCTCTATGTATATGTGGGATACAGTAAATGGAGTTGTCATTTATGACATCCTTTCCCACATTTACAGAAAAAATCATTGTTAATTTTGCTATAAGAAATTGTCTTTCTTTAGTATTTTTCTATCAAAGGCTTTCAAGAAAACACATTGTCTATTAGTTACTGTTAATCACAAGTATTATTTTGTTATAATTTTTGAGAAGAATGAACTAAATCAGAGTTGTTCATGATTATGACGCAATGTTTACAGACGGTAGATCATTTTATCTAGTAATTATGCATCATACATGTACATGTTTAAATGGGGAGATCATGTTTGTTATAGATGTTGAAGTTCATTTGTACCTTATTGTTTTCTCAGAGATACTGTAATTTTACTTGGCGCAATGTTAGAATTTTCATTGTACTACTGGTTCAAATAACGTAAATAATAACATATATATATGCTCATGAATACTATTTAATGTGTTGTGCTTGTGTATTTTGGATCACCAGATATAGCTTTTCCATAGCCACTGGATTTTCTCATTTTGTCCACAGACAGTGCGTCTGTCTGTAGACAAGGCTCTTTATCAATGTATCTGTCTATAGACAAGGCTCTTTATAAAGGTATCTATATACAAGGCTCTTTATCAATGTATCTGTCAGTAAACAAGGCTCTTTATAAAGATATCTATAGACAAGCCTCTTTATCAATGTGTCTATAAGCAAGGCTCTTTATCAATGTATCTCTCTATAGACAAATCTTTTTATCAGTGTATCTATCTATAGACAAGGTTCTTTATCAGTGTATCTATCTATAGACAAGGTTCTTTATCAGTGTGTCTATAGATGAGGCCCTTTATCAATGTGTCTATAAGCAAGGCTCTTTATCAATGTATCTCTCTATAGACAAATCTCTTTATCAGTGTATCTATCTATAGACAAGGTTCTTTATCAGTGTATCTATCTATAGACAAGGTTCTTTATCAGTGTGTCTATAGACGAGGCCCTTTATCAATGTGTCTATACACAAGGCTCTTAATCAATGTATCTGTCTATAGACAAGACTCTTTATCAATGTATCTGTCTATAAACAAGGTTCTTTATCAATGTATCTGTCTATAAGCAAGGCTCTTTATCAATGTATCTGTCTATAAGCAAGGCTCTTTATCAATGTATCTGTCTATAGACAAGGCTCTTTATCAATGTATCTGTCTATAGACAAGACTCTTTATCAATGTATCTGTCTATAAACAAGGCTCTTTATCAATGTATCTGTTTATAGACAAGGCTTTTTATCAATATACCTAATTCTACCCAGCTATAGATGGGTACTAGATTTGAATAGAAAGTGAACCTGCAATGGACGAGGTTCTGGTACCCCATCTAGTCTTGATTCTCAACTTCTAGGTATTATAGAAACTGAATATAATCTCTCATCACTTCAAGAATTATTTCATTTTTGAGCTCAGTCAAGCTCAGTTGCCATTTTTCTCACTCAAAATTTTAATTTTCATTTCAAATTATTGAAGAGCTTCACTATGTGCAGCCCTTCAAAGGAGTAACAGGTTCATAACCTCCGATATATATCCTTTATCAGGTTGTTTGTTACAGAGTACATTCTTCACCTGGGTAACCATGTTTGATTGATTATTGTTTTATGTCACTCCACAATTATTTCACTTACTGGTATATGGTGATGGCATCTGTCTGATGCATTGCATACAAATTTAGACTTTTGCAACGGACCCACCTGAAGCAGTTAGGGATCTTTTTCGTGCCACGTCTACCATTACATGGGAACTTGATTTTTACTGTCTCATCCGAAAGACAGAACACTGGTGTGCCCAGGGCGGGAGTCCTCTCGATCACGAGCCGAGCCAAGCACCTTATCGACTAGGCCACACCGGCTTGGGTAACCATGAGAATCTTCTGAAAAGTTTGTGATAAGAGTGTGCCATTTGTATGTTAGTACTATATTATATGACATGTAGAAGTCAACATAAATGTCAAGCTCCAAGATGTGTGGGGGCAGGTGTGGTGTAGTGGTTAAGTGCTTGGCTTGTGGTGCTGACGATCCGGGTTCAATTCCCGGGTTGCACCACTATGTTTAAGAGGTTGGTAACCTCCTGCTTCTATGTCGCGATATGACTGAAATATTGTTGAAAGCGACGTAAAACACCAATCAACCAACCAACCAACCAAGATGTGTGAATTCTTTAATATCCTATGTTTCGTATTCTGTTTTGCTTGAGGATTTAAAATAATTCTGCTGAATATGAATAATTTCTGCAGGTAAAAATTTACATCATGCAATTTCTACAAAACTCTCTTTATGAATAAACTTAAGAGTATGATCATTACAATGCAGAGTCCAGCTGAAAGAGTAAGCATGCTTTGTCAGAAAACAACAGATGGGGACCTAGAACATCTACTGATCAATCTAGAGGTAGAGGAATTCTTAGTAGATCTACGGAGAAAAGACAAGAAATCTTCTGCAGGGGAAGGTACTTAGATATTGCTGTTTGTAGATCACACATTGTAGGTGCAGTATCAATGTTAACTTGTTAGAAAGGAACATTTTCTTATGATACATTTTTGGGACTGCAACTTGACTTTATTTAGAAAATAATTAGTATTTAAATCACATATTGTAACAGATTTTCTAGATAAAAAATTATATTAATATATACATATTTTGTGATGTTATTGCATACATGCTTATATATACCGGTACACTGTTTAAAATGCTGGTATATGAATCTAACATCAAAACATTTAAAGAACTTTTTTATTGCAAAATATATTTTCATGCCCCCCCCCCTTTGAGATATGGCAGGGGGCCTTAAGCATTTGCTTTGTCCTTTCTTCTGTTTTTCTGTCCTTCCAACTTTCTGTCCTTCTGTCACACATTGGTTTCCTGATGATAACTTGTACTTTTATTTTAATCAAATTAAATTTGGATATATGCTTACTAATCATGAGAAAAAGAACTCTATTGATTTTGGGGTTTAAAGGTCAAAGGTCAAGGTCACAGCTGAGGAAACTATACTATAATTGTTGGTTTCCAGATGATAACTCAAATACCTTTCAACTTATTCAAATCAATTTGGATATATGCTTATTGATTCGGGGGTCTAAAAGTCAAAGGTCAAGGTCACTGCTAATGAAAATAGACTGTTACTATTAGGTTTAGGAATGATTTGTCAAGTACCTTTCATCATATTCAAAGCAAATTTGGATATATGCTAACTTACAAAGTGAGAATGTATCCTTGATTTTGGGATGAGACAAAGTCAAAGGTCAAGGTCACAGCTGACAGAATAGACTAAAATTATTAGTTTCAAGGTGATTCTCATATATCATCATATATTATTTAATGCTCATCAGAATTTGATAATATTTCACATATTTTACAGGTCCAGTTCATTTAAACAGAGATAATTTAAAATCTTTTTAGAAGGGAAGGATGCCTATAGATTTGAGGGTCAATATGTCAAAAGGCAACACTACACTGCTGGTAATATATAAAGGAGTTGCGGCCCATGAAACTTATAATTTAGGAAAGCTTTGTTGCTGCTGTGCATTAGGCCCAGGCGGGGCATATATACTCTAGTTTTTACAGTCTTAGTTTCATATAACCTGAGAAGAGGAACAATGTTTAAGGACTACTTTAACTATTGCCTTTTTGTGTCTCTATCCCTCTGATACTTGTGTATTTTATCTTCTCAGACAACACATGTTCCTTGTAACTATGTTATTACATTTAAGTTAGTGCAGTATATAATACATACAGAAATATAATACTTTTAAATACAAACATTTCATTTCAGTGCTTCAGTCTTTGCAACCCCTGATACAGTGGATAGCAGATTTTTCTTTGCATCTTCTGGCCTCTATTCCTCTCTACAAGTCTTATTCCACATTTCCTGGCTCGTCACTGCTGAGCAATCCATCTGTCCTGAACACACTACGAGAGCTTATTGTTATAATCAGGATCTGGGGTGTCATTACACCATCTTCACTACCTGTTTTTGCTACAACATCAAATGTGGACTGTCTGGCTCACCTGTTTAAGATATTGACTAAGGCGTGGTTATGCTGTAGTAACAAGGAAGGCAGCAAACTTGAGAATGATGAGACTCTATTGGATGAGTGCTGTGTTCTGCCAAGTAAAGTTCTGGTACCGTCAATGAACCAGAGTTTTAGGTTAAACAGTGCAGGTTACTCTTTGTTCACTCAGAGTACTCCTCAGTCGTTTGTGTTTGGTGACCTACCAGAGTATCTTTACAACCAAAAGAAATCTAAAATGGTGTATGTCTCAGACGTTTTGACTGAGAATCTTCAACATCATGACATTGTGAGACAAATTCATCTTGGAGCAAAATTAAGAGAAGGGGTGCGTCAGTGTTGTCGATGTGGGGGATTTTCTCTGCTTCAGAGTGTAGCAACTTCACCAGTCATAAAGGCATGGGAACAAAGATGGCAGAAACATTGTCTCTGTGGGGCACACTGGAAACTATACAAACAACCAACATAAATGTCGCTCTGTACCTACAAATGACCAAATTAAGACATTGCCGTTTTGGGGTACACTGAAACAACCGACATAAAATGTAGGGTACACTGGGATCTGTAAAACAACCAACATCAGACATTATTACAAACAATGAAAAGTCCCATAGTGTTCTGCAGTAAACCTTTCTATACTTAATGAGATGCTAGTGATCCTTATTCAGTCCCTGATAGTGCAGTAAGTGCATTGATACGAGTGAGGGAGTAATATGTAAATTCAGGCATTAGTGCTGCACTTAGTGATTAGTATTGTGCCAGCTCGGGCATTAGTGCTGCACTTAGTGATTGGTATTTTGTCAGTTCCGGGCTTAGTGCTACACTTTGTGATTAGTATTGTGCCAGTTCAGACATTAGTACTGCACTTTGTGATAGTCATTGTGCCAGTTCAGGCATTAGTACTGCACTTTATGATTGGCAGTGTGCTTGTTTAGGTCCTGGTGCTGCACCAAGGGTTTAATAACCTGTTGATATTGTTAGTGATGAAAATGGTGGGATTGAGGTATTGTAAATAAATCTTATCTATGTTCTATGCAAATTCTCTGTTCTCTTTAAATTTGTCTTGTCAGTTCCAGTTTAAATTCACAAATTGCCCAGGATATCTACTGAGTAGTACTATGAAAGTAATAACAGGTAGTTGCTTTGTTATAAAACTGCACCAGTAAATGTGGAAGCCAGTGTATAGTGGAGGAGGAAATTAGAGTGTTCTGACATAATCATTTTCAGCAGGTATGCTGGTGGACCTACCCCTTTACCTCAACTGGAAATAGAGGTCAGATTTGACAGAAGAAAGGAGCTACAGTGCAGTACTTTTGCCCACACAGACACTGTGGTCTCCTATGATTGAACCATAACTTTATATCAAATTTGATATGGCTATAATTGATTTTTTGCTTCTCAGATAGAGTTGTTAAGTTTTTTTTTTTTTTTTTTTTTTTTTTTTGGGGGGGGGGGGGGGGGGGGTTTTTAAAAATTAAAAGATAACATGAACTTCCTTAAATAAGGTGTTATAGTTACCTTCCATTTGAATGCTCTACTTCCTGAAGTGATGTATTATAATTTCTGCTTTCTTTTGAATGTTAAAAAATGAGTTCATCATTGTACATGAAAGAGATAATAAATAGAGATTTTAAAAGCAGTTTAGTGTACAAGTCATTCACACAGAAGATAGTTATTAAGCATAGCTTTGTCTTTGTAAAATGGCGTCTTGCTTAAGTTTTGTAATATTTTTGTAAATCAAGTAAACGTCTATGAAAGGAGTAGTTTTAAGTGTTATTACTTTGTCCTCTTATCAAAGATTAACTGTATAGGTACAGTTTGGTACTAATGATTTCTCGCACCGGAGATCGACTTATCCCGTTTTTTATCAGTACTGGAAAATTCTATCCGGAACACTTTGTATCCTTCCGCGCGTCGTCTGCATTGTATACAAACAAATGCAGAATACTTGATTTTTATTACAAAATATTAGATTTTGTGTGTTATCGTTAAATCTAATGTTGAAAAATCCTATCAAAATATAAAGTTTCTTCATGCATATCATGGTGTTTTATTTTATTGCGATGGACAATCAGTGATTCGGCCATCAAAGGAAGTAAACATAAACATTAAAAATAGCTATAGCCTACATCGAGCTGCCGAGGTGCGAGAAAAATAATCAAGCACTAGTTTGAGTTCCAGATAGAAAAGGATCAATCTCGGGCTGTATGAATCAACATATCTCAACCTCGGCTAACGCCTCGGTTGAGATTTGTTGATTCATCCAACCCTCGACTGATCTTTTTCTATCTGGAAGTCAAACTAGTGCTAGATTCTATTAATCACTGACCTGAAAAAAATGGTTTGGGTCACAGCTGTCACATAGGAATTTTCTAAGATGATTTATCTGCTTGATTATAAGATTTTTTTCTCATTTTGACACAAACCAGTTTTGTTTTGCTGAAGTATAGCAGTTCAAATCCCACTGGAGGTAAAAAAAAATTAATTGTGTTCCAGAACATGTGTTTTGCAGCACTAAGCAAGTCATATTAGAAAACACAAATAATTACAGATTTAGTCTTTAGTTCATTTTGCACCAAGACAAGTTTTTAAATGTTTGTAGCACTCAGTATGTCGTTTAAGAAAACATGGAAAAAATTCTGATTTAATCTTTTTCACTTATTTTTGTGACATTGTTTGGATTTAGTCATTGTTGAGAAGGAAGTTTACTGTCTTTTGTCAAAAACACGGCAATTGAATATTTGTATCTGCGATGAACACATTGTGCTAAGCTGAGTGATATAGGCCCATTTGGGTTTCTTGTTATATTGATCTCGATTTTAATACACCCGTCGTTGAAGGACGTATTATGGCATGATGTTGTGGGTGTTTCCGCACCTTGTTAACAGGATACAGACCATACCGTTTAGGCTAAGGCTTTCAAACTTGGTACACATTTCTTATGGCATGAGGACGAACCATATTGATTTTCTATATAAAGGTCAGGGTCATTTTTGGGACAAAAATGGCAGATTTTTAGAATGCAATTTGTAAACAAGGTACAAACCAAACTGTTTATGCTAGAACTTTCAAACTTTGCACGTTTAATTATTTCTTATGACAGGAAGATGAACCCCATCGATTTTCAAAGTCAAAGGGGGGGAATGTTTCCAGACTTTCAAATTGCATGCCTTCAAACTAAGCGACGGACGTAGGTCATGCCCTTGTTTAATATAAACACCTACGAAGAGACGTGTGAACTACCGGGAATATGCATCTGTTTAGGTTTTGTACTGCGTAACGGAATTGACTTTTCAAAAGAAAAGCTTGAATCAGCTTTATTTTGATACCTCGAGATGTATTCGTTAAACTTCGCTGGAATTTGAAATACTACTTGGGGTGAAATCATATTGTTATGAAGTAGGAACATTAACAACGATGTTCTGTGACAGGGGACAATCTTTGTGTGGTGATGACGCGCTTGAGTTGCAATGTCAATTCTGTAACAGGGTACAATTTTAATGCAGACTACTTATGAAACGCTTAGGTTGCTATGCTATTTGTAACGGGACAATCTTTGTGTAGTGATGAAGCACTTGAGTTGCTATGTCATTTCTGTAACAGTGGGCAATCTTTGTGTAGTGGTGAAGTGCTTGATTTGCTATGTCATTTCTGTAACAGGGGGCAGCCTTTGTGTAGTGGTGATGCTTTTGCGTTGCTATGTCATTTCTGTAACGGGGGCAATCTTTGTGTATTGATGAAGCTCTGTCGGTTCTGTAACAGGAGGGCAGTCTTTTTGTAGTGGTGAAGTGCTTTAGTTCATATGTTAGTTCTGTAACAGGGGGCAATTTTTGTGTAGTGGTGAATCGCTTGGGTTGCGGTGCATGCGACCTAGGTCCGATACTCGGAGCGTCTTTATCTGTAGGAAGTTTGTAAACCCTTGCCTCCTTGATGTGATAAGAATGAGACATTGTTGAAAGCAGCCAACCCCTGTGCTTAAGGTAAATAAAGATTCAGGAACTTTGATGCCTACACCAGGGCATATACAGCGTAAGAAATTACACGTGGCAATATTAGTTTTAATCTTTCATTTACTATTTAACTGTATCCTGAAACTGTAGAGTCGGAATGTCTCGAAGGTTATTGTATTCTTCCTTGAATCTGACTTCGAATCCCATCGTTGTCCCGTCTTTCAAAACAAACAGTAATTAGGAAGCAACCATTTGATTTTTAGTGGGGGAGTGGGAGGGGGGCAGGAAGACTTTCACTGGCCTGAAAATTGTTTTTGCCCAATTTCAGAGCCGATTTTTTCCCGGCCCTTCGGGCCGAATATTTCCCCCCTTTTTAAAGTTTAAATGAATTAGCGTTTATGATAATTTTTTTCACCAAAATTTGAGCCAAACTTTTTTTTTGCAGTCTTCCTGCCCCCCCCCCCCCCCTTTCCCATAAAAATCAAATGGTTGCTCCCTTACCTAGGAACCAGGTCTCTGTAGAAATCCCCTCATATAAGAGCTCTAATTGCTTCGGTAGATGAGTTGCATCAGTCGGGATACATAATGCTAGAGATGTAAGGCTACAGTAAGACACTGGTAACTGTTAGGATTTGAACCCAGACTTTCCGATCATGACCCGGACACCTTAGTCACCGAGTTCCATTTCATTTTATCATCATGGACTACATAAGAGATGCCGTCTTGTTTCCATGTAAATATTGAGAAAATAGTTTAAAAGATATTCGAAGTTACTGGCGCTATTTTTAAAAGAAACTACTACTAATTTAAAAGCAAAGCGGCATCTCATATATTCGCCATCATTGTAATCTTAATTTCTATCTTACGGACAGACTCGGTAAAGCCACATGGACAAAGCTCGCTTGAACCCGGAATCGATTTTCGCATGTATATGGTCCCGTGTCGTGGTAAGCATGGCACGTTAAAGATCCCTCACTGCTTCGGGTGGGTCCGTTGCAAAGGTCAAAATTTGTATGCCCCGCATCAGGCAGATACCGTCACCATATACGTGAAATATTCGTGGTGTGACGTAAAGCAACAATCAATTGATCAATCGTATGTATATGGAGAAGGGATTGAACTCTATGGTAAAAATCGATCCAAGTTCGATCAACAGTCACTAAACACTATAATCAGTTGACGCCCAACTTTTGATTTATATGACTCAATAGACAGATAAATTTCCTGTAATATCAGCAAGTCTAAAATCTGAATCTCCTTTAATAGAGGAGATATACCACCTTAAAAAGGCTTAAATATGATGTTCTCGTAAATTCACTGGACAGACTCGGTAAAGCGCTTGGTTTGGGTTGCAAACAGCCTCGGTAAAGTGCTTGGTTTGGATTGCGGACAGACTCGGTAAAGCGCTTGGTTTGGGTTGCGGACAACCAGGTGCTAACAACTTTGTTTTAAAAGACTGGCAACCTTCAACTTTCATGTTCTGATATGACTGAAAAATTTTGAAATCAACGCAAAACGCTTTCCACAGTCGCATTGCCATTTACAACATAATGTTCTGTGCTTTTAACATTCCATTCAGTTGTACATAACACCCAATATTCTGATACTAGTAATAGTATGTAACATTATTTTCATCAATGTAGCTTATGGTTTTTCATCACCATCATCATAGCTATGATCGTTCATCTTCATCATACAATTCATAGTTGTCAGCAATATAAATAATGAGAAGGTAAGATTTTTTTCAAATATTTTTGTTTATTCTGTACATAATTTAGCACTGAATAAATAGATTGAGATCAATAAATAAGGGACTATTTATGTACATGAAAGATTGTCGTCAACTCTATGAGAGTAGATAAAAAGAACCAAAATATCGAGCGTCTATAAACAATGGAGTCACATGAACACATTAGTTTTGTTTGAGCAAGTCAAACATGGATTGCTGTCTATAAACAATGATTGTCTGTTGAACATATATAATCATGAATGAACAAATATGAAATGAACACAGTCATGTAACCATTGAACACAAACTGGCTATGACTAGGAGTCAAGAAAGGAATGAGAGAAAAGAAAAGGAGGGCAGGCATCAACGTAATAAATTAACAGCTACAAACAACATCAAAAATTATTATTGAAATCGTCTCATTTACATAGCATCGTATGTAAACAATATTGGCAAAAAAATTGAGCACATTTTCACTTCTTCTAAAGCGTCTTTCAATAAATAAGATACGACTTGTAAAGTTCTACAAGTTGGCAAGTGTTTGGATGCGCACAAGGCCTGATGAACGATCTTTCTTGTGGAAGGATTCGCTGAATTTCTTGAACTTCTTGATGACAGCTTTCTTGTCGAGCAGTTGAACCTCCTGTGGTCTGGGTGTACTGGGAACAAACAGTTTCCGTTTGGACAAAGGATCACTACGCACCGAAGAAGGGTAATGTGGATTTGGTGTGGAGGTTAACTTCTCTGCACTTTTTCCCTTGCTGCGCTTGAATCGAAAGAGTTTGCGTAGAGGCTGGTTATGCAGAGGTTTCTTGAAGACAAAATCGGCATCCTTAGCTTCTGACGTTACGGCAGGAGATGAAGCAACTGACGCAGGTGCACTAAGCTTGTTGGATGACTCGGAGTGGTTATCGCTGGTGGTGGAGTGACTGGCGCGTGATGCTGGGTGGCTCTCATGTGATGTATAGGAGTTGTATGGAGCGGCAATACCACTGCTGCCTACACTAGTGGGACTGTCTGTAAGGATAGAGTCTATAAGCACATCTGTGTTGTTTGGCGCGCGTACACTACTGTAAACTGTGTCGTCTGCTTGAACATCAGGACTGCCACTCGACGCTGACTTTCCTTGGATTGTTGGACGCGCTTCCCAATTCGAGATTTCATCATCAGATTCAGCACTATTCTCGTCATCAGAGTTCGGAACACTATGGAAATCGTTAGGTGTACACACACTAAGCATATCTGGCATGGATGAACAACGAGCTTCAAGAGACGAGCTTCCACTGGACTTGTTCCATACGAGGTTCAGTCTGGTACTAGTACGGGGAAGAGAGTTTCCCTTGAAGTTCAAATCGTCGTCTTCGTAAAGTGATGAAGCGCCAAGATGATTGTCAAGGTAACCAGACACGTGTTCGATCACAGTAATAGAGTCCGACATCATAGATAAAGGTTCCGATAACGTGTGTTCAATTTGGTTCGAGTTGCGGTCCCGTTTCACAGACTTCCGTGAACTGCTGCTGGAGCTACGACTGGATGGTCGAGACTTAGGTAGAGGGGGTTTTGTTGCTGTTCTCAGCTCGACGTTACGAAGGTAAGAGTCCTCAAGGCACACGTCCGAGTTATCGTGGATGGACCAAGTGTATACGCTAACAAGATCGTCGGTGCTAGATGCTCGGCTGCTTCCTTTGGATGACGGTAGATCTTCAATCATGGTGGAGGACGCCTGAGGGATAGACCTTGACTTGTGTCGGCTACTGGTGCTACTGTTGGTGGACTGAGGCGACAGGTCTTCGATCATGGTAGAAGAGGCCTGGGGAATAGAAACGCTCTTGCGGCTACTGCCGGAGGACGAGGATCTGTTGTCGTTGGTTGTTCGTCTAGATCGTCGCCGACGATAACTAGATGGCGAGGGTTGAGATGACGAATCTGTACTAGAGTGGTAGGTAGAATGTCGAACAGGGTTCACGATAAAATCCTTGTTACTGGCACCACCTTGTGGGGGAACACGGGGAGGTAGTAGGTCACTAGCTTCGCATCCTTCTACTTCACGTGTAAGTTCCTCAATCACGACACTAACATTGTCACTACACTTAGAATCACCCGAGGAATGAGCGGTCATGTTGTCAATCTTGATCTGGCGATCGATGGTGAAGTCCGAGTAATACTTGGCACGAGATGCTAGCTCCTCCTGGAAGTCTATGCAAGGCACACACTGGTTGTCATTGTCTGACGAGGTCTCTGCAGGATATCCATCTGATGAGTTCACGCAAGCACTACTACCGTTACTGATATCAGAAGACGAGATCGGCTCACTCGTGTTCGGCACTGTGTTCGTAGGAACAATTAAAGACATAGCGGTATTCTCTGGAGCAAACTGTGGCGACATCTTGTAGTTAGAGTTCGAGTCCATGATTAGCGTCATAGCGGAATCTTCGTACAAACTCTCGCTGCTGCTCGAACACACAGAACCCTTCATCATTTGCTGGAGAAGGTAATCCTCATCACTGGAGTTAGATAGTGCGGTAACTGTTGTCAAGGATGGAGTGACGTCTCGTAAGAATGATGGAGAATATAGCGATTTACTGGTGTCAGGCACGGGGTATTCCTCCTGGTCGATACCACACTGGTCAACAAGGGAGATAAACTTGGACTTGATGTCTTCAATCTCTGATTGCAGGGCTTTCTCTTGACGTTTGATGCTTAACTATGAAAGAGAAAACGATAATAAATCAACGATAATTCATTAACATTACTCTATCTGCATACTGAAAATGGACTGGATAATTTTTTTATTTCAATGCTGAAATGTTATATGTGTATAAATACCACAGGTCATGGCTTATTTTATTTACACATTCATAATAACATGGGTTATGACCTAGGAAAGATAACTCTCATTCAAATTCAAGCACAAAAATACATATTGTCTAGTAAACAATGCAGTCAGTTCGTATGTATGTATCTGAAACATTCAGAAAAGCAGTAACATTAGCTTGAATTTTGTAATATCATTAAAACCTTCTTGTTAGCAACCGATGTACAAAGTAGATAGTTACAAAACATGGTTTAAATCGAATCATCTTTAAACACTCGTTTGCTGAGTGTATTAATGTTGTGATCAACAATGCTTCAGCTACATCTTTATTGGTGCGGGGCAAAATGTGCAAGTCTACATCCAGATCGATACAACAAACCATTCAATGTATACTTATTCTATTGTTTTAACATATGTATATATGATTGAATTGATTAGTCGCTAACGGGTTTCGAATCCACGAAAAAAAAATCCTACTACGGAATAAGCTTAGCTACTGTCATTGCCATCATTGAAGGAGTAACAGTAATACATTTGTATTGTCAAATGTGGATTCTAGTGTGGTTTGTCTTCCATCATTAGTTTCCTCAATATACCTTCCCCTTTGGAGGGAATTCCCGGACTGCATCGCTATGTTTAAGAGGTTAGTTACCTCCCGCTTCCATGTTGTGATATACATGTACTGAAATATTGTTGAAAGCGACGTAAAACACCGATCAACCAAACCCTTTCGGGGTTGGGTTACGGGGCAATTTTTTTCCAGTGTAGATAATACTAGTAAGGTGTACCTACCATATCCGCCTGAAGCATCAGGTACATCTCATCCGTGGCTAGATCTGTGTCAACTCCAGTCTCCATCCAATCTGAAAAGGAAATAAACGATAAGTAAAATATTTCTCATGAGTAATATTAAATGATAACTTACAAGAGACGACGCCAGTACGGTAATTAGTAAGCCAAAATGCTGGTTACCTCCAAACTTCAAAGCTCTCATATCTATACGAATATTCGGACAAGGTCGAGGTGTAACAGTAACGAAAATAGTAAAGTAATGAGATGGTGCGAGTTCCGGCTTATATATCAGGGCAGGGTTTTTTTAATCAGAGATTACAAATCATGGATGTGCATATTTTCCCACACAGAGTAAGGTGAATGCGTGGCTACCCACACATCCCCTCTTCTACCAAGTCATTCAGTAATCAACCCCCTTTTTAACTACTCCATTCAGTAATCATGTAATATGATAATAACACCGAGATGATTATCCTTTGAAGTTTAATGAATCACATTTACCCATACTATGCAATCTGTATGTCCACAGTAAGGAGTCCAAGCTAAACTCCAAACTCATTGGTCTACGCATGGACCTAAGTGTGGGAAAGTACTCCAGTCTCAGATAATACAATCAATGAACGCACTACACATCTAAAACATCCAAAAACTGTCAGTTTCTAGTCCAGAAATTAACTTAATTCAAAATCCATTGACACAAAGTTCTATTTAGCTAACGGTATCGTCTTTTCTACCTTCCGCTTCAAAAAACATATTCTAACTGTTAGGACTCTCGGAGTTACAATGTACAAGCATCGCACAAAATATGGTTAATCTACCCCAAAGGAAGGTTCCTGTCATAAAGCTATTGTAAAGGCACACTTTTGACACCCTATCTACAAGGAAACAACCTACACTTGCCTTTACATCTTAACTCTCTATCACCAGTATGTCTGCAGGGTAAACATAGTACTTGTTTATAGCGATAGGAGCGTCAAAATTGATCAAATACAAGGGTGGCACATCAATTATTTCACTTTTACAACATGACACTGTTCGCGCCGAATCCTTTACTCGGGTGTAAAGAGACGAAATTCTATTCAGTTCCTTATATCAACAATTAAGCGTCTTTACACTTCAATAAAAAAGTTGAATTTGTACCTTCTCGCTAATATAAACAGAATTTGTGAAGATTTTATGGGAGCAGATGGGTTTACACTTTTACTACGTAATTTCGATTTCCTGCTTCTGATGGATCAAAAGAAATTAATCCCCCCTTTTTCCAGCTATATACCCGTAAGTCATAAGTTTTACAACTCTTAAGCCGTCTTAAATTATAAAGCAGATGTCCTCGATGGAAGTGATAGAGCTTATGTCATAGACTAGCTTCACAAGGACTATTAACACCTTTACCAAGTAGAAGATTTCAAACTTTCACGATTGAAATATTTAAAAATTTCTTTATAAATGAAAAAAAAAGAAAGAAAAATTCCACACGGAACATTTGTCTGTACTCGTGTCGTGTGCCAAATATATATAAAATCATGCTCAAAAATGCTACTCTAATACTAGTTACCTGAAGTTCCAAGCTCATATACAATATCGTAATACATTAGTTAAAATCCAAACAAATAATCTTAAATCAAAAATACAGCACTGGTAAAGAAATCACGTCATCTAGCAAGTTAATTAATATACTAAAACGATAAAAGAATTAAGCACTATCTCAGAAAAAATGAAATAACCCGAAATCAGTGAGTAAAACGTATAATTTAGGGACATCAGAAAGTAAAATTTAGCCCCCCTCCCGAGCCATCGCAGTGGGGAGGCTTTGCTTACGACGGCTCATCTTTAATGTCGGTCATTAACTCCAGACTTCAAAGGCGACTACTGTCTGAGGTGAAAACGTTAAGGTATTGCAATGTTAAAATTCAATAAAATTTTAATTTCCTGAACAGTTCTGGACATGACTCTTACTAGAACACGCCTCTTATTGTACAAGTATTCATTTTATAACTCTTTACCCTCTAATCACATTTACGTAATATCCTCAAGTTTAAAATGCGCGCCAAGATGCGGCCGATCAAACCATATTTATATCATTTGTGAACAGAATAATGCTAAATTAATACTAAATACTAAAAATCTTTGTCTTACCACTCATGTTGCTAGTGCACTGACAGTGAATGGAGACTTAGCATCCTCTATATTATTTTTAAGATAGCCAGTAATTCATAGGGAACAACTTAATTCTACCTCCTATCAATTAAAACATGCAAAAAGAAATGTCAACAGCATGTATGGTGATATTTCACACTTTTTACTGGGATACTGTCCTAATTTTTCGATTTCACATACCCTAAAGCACTACAAGTTTTAGACAATAGAAGTTCGAGAAAACACGTGTTAAAATATTGTCATTTCTGTCAAATTTAAATACTACTGGTGGAAAAATCATTCTTTTTATTTGAAACACCTTTTCTTTAAATAATTATTTCGAAATGAATATATTCAAAATGTCAGTATATTAATATATTTACCTCATAAATAATATTCATGATGATATGAAGCCCATGGAATGATGAATTTTAACAATTTACCAATGTATCATACACTTGTTTATCCTTTGAATAGGAAAACCAACATGATTGACCTTTCAGTTAGAAGACTACAAATTTTCAACATGTTTAAACACAAACATAGCAAGTGACAGAAACTTAATTAACAAATTCAATCAAGACAATATAGAACATTTTCTCACCAATGCCATATATAATAGGTGTAATCTGTCAACTCGTTAAAACAGCAATGCAAACACGACAGCTTGTAGGTAGTTCAATAGAAGATGACCATTAGCTTGGCACACTCAAAGTGAAATTGACATCGCTACTGACCACAGACAACACGTAGTTTTTGCTTCACCTTCCACTCTAGCAGAAACTCGGGTTCAATATACATAGAATATACGACCGGGTGAGAGGGGGATAAAGAATCACTTTGTATTGTAATACACAGGGTATTAGATATAGGTAAGCACGTGCGAGGAAGGTATGAAAGGTATGTGCGGCAAAAGATAAAAGAGCGTTTTCTTTCTACTATTAAATGAATATTAATAATGCAAATTTAAACAAAATAGACTCGGTATCATGTTTAATAAATGATTTTCAAAAATCATTAAATTAGTAACAAAAACGTATTTTTAAATGCCTTAAATTAAATATTCAAATAAACTTTAAATGTGTCGAGAAGTGATAATTGCGTTGTAATAAAGCAATATAATCAGTAAGATGTCATCTTAGTGAGATAAATAAAGATGTTTCTAGCTTTCATGTTAAAATTATATTATCATCATATCAATGTAATAATGTCACATTTTTCCTCAGCCCATGGGAAATGAATTCTAATTGTACACATTCCACAGATACACTAATAAATTATCGTCAGCCTCTAATTCTCGTCTGTGCGTGACATTACGGTATCACAGTATGCAAAACTTGTAGAGTATGTGGCAAGAATGTTCTGTCGCAATAGTAATGACTCTTAACGCACACCATATTAATTAAAACAATCTGCAAACGGTTATGGTCAAGAAAAAGTGGTCAGTAGCATGCAGAGAAACAACGTATACAGCAAAAGTGATAAGGAAACAACGGATACAACAAAAGTGATAAGGAAGTGACACATAAATCTTGGGTATTCATTGTTATTACAATACTTCGTTTTTTTTTTTTTAATTTCCCCCGTTTTCTTTTTAACACCAAATACGAAAGTGTGTATTACTTTCGTAAGATTGGGTTTAAATGACCTCCTTGAGGCTACTTGGTCTTACATCAGCGACTCCAGGTATGAGAACCAGAAGGACAAGTTATAAAGACGTTTGTAACACCTCTTTAGAAGTGCCCTGGAGTGGATTTACTTTTAAAAAAATCGTGTCTTAATAGAGTTGTCCATCTGTCAACAAGTCTTAATCCGAAATTATCACTTCAAAATTCTTCTATTATGTTACATTCATAGACCTTCTTTCTTTCTTTCTTTCTTTCTTTCTATTTTTAATGTCAATACTTTAAGAAATAGTCAAATGCAGATAATACTTATACATCTACATGTATTTGGTTTTGCGTTAATGTTCGTCTATAATTTTTAATGGATACCATGGTGCCCCTTAATCCTATTTTTGGATTATCACCTGTCAAGGAGAATAATCCTTTGACCTAACTCGACACGGTTGGGGTTATGACACTTGTTTTAAGGCTTCCCTCCCTTATTTATTTAAGTAATCAGATACAATGGATAAGCAGTTAAAAATAAAAGCAACAGAAAAGATTTCAAACTTTTCTGAATTTTTTTACTAAAACCACGTGTCATGGTGATGTCATGACAATAGTAACTTACGTTACTATACGTAATTTAATAAAGAAGTGAAATTACAATTTAGGACTCTAGTCCTTCTATAAAAGTTTTTTATTTGACTGTGTTATCGTCAGCACTTTCTGTAATGAATTACTGTAGTATTTAATAGAAAGCGGCACAGAATGTTCTTCCACTCCAGACTGTCCTAGCCTATGGTCATACCGGTAACAGTATGTTGTTTTACTGGACGGCATCTGTGAAGTCTATTTGCCGACACCTTTGGTCTCACATTAACAGTATCTAGACTCCAGCCCTTGATTCTCTCTGATAGTCCTCTGGCATTATCTAGTCGAATCAGAAGAGATTAACAGGATTTTCCGGTTTTGGAGTGGACGTTCTTGGTGTAACTGGTCTACTTACTACAAGCTTGATCCCTTTATCTAATATATTCAATAAGACCGTTTATGATGTTTGTCTTGCACTTTACCGGAGTTGATTATGAGACTTATGTCTAATCAAGGGTACCTTGCATCAAAAGAAACCGAAAGTATAGAAACTAAACCAGACATTTTTAAGCCAGTACTGTTAATCTGCGGGTACGATACGTATTATAATGGTCGCTTTACTATAGAACTGATAAACTAGAATAAGGTTTTAATAAATTAATGCTCACCTAACTTCTCCGATTCACTTTCATTCCCTCCCATTTCATACAATAGTCTTCTGTCGGGTTTTTTCCGAGTTCAATTATTATAAATTCGACCAACAAAGTTCAAGCAATAAAGATGAAAGCGACATGGTACATTAAGTTCTATACTGTACTGTATCATACGAGCTATTCGAGACAGCATTTAGTTCAGTCATGAATCTATTAAACTTCAAAGCCGCACAATCATAAAATGCTTCAAATCCAATGTTTCTTCATGGCGTTATTTACACACGATGTCACTCACTGTATTTCGCGCTTACATCAACATGATCAAGTTAAAAATCAGCTGTTACAGACTTTATCATCTGACATGAAACTCCACTTCACGGAAAAAGAACTAACTGGCCATCCAGTACCAAAACATATTTACAATTCACGAAATAAAAGCATTTTAAGGCCACAAAAGTAAGGTCCAGATTGCTAAGTGCACTTCTATCTATGTGAAACACGAAGATAACTCGCACATGTATCTATGTTAAGCAAGTCTGTTAGTGTGTCCAGTGGTCAATCAACGATTATCACCAAACAAAGAGGCTCACACAGGGAACGCAAGTAAAGAAGAAAGTATTTTGTTAAATCTCTGAAACAAACGAAAACTGTCATCTAGGCGAAATATGACTTAATACTTGAATACTCTTACTCTATCCGAAAAAGTATCTACATTTTCGATGTCTTCCAATACGTCATGTATTCAAAATCGATGGTCACTGTTCATAATTCAATAATTTTGTGGTAGTACATTTTATGTGAATAAAAACTCGGTAGCAAATCGGTCAAACAGGTTTTCAATAAAGCATTTTCGGAGTTATTGTGTAATGCTACAATAAGAGCGGCAAGACTTAAAAGAGATTCAATTTTTCGCCCCTTGGGGTCACCATGACAGTCAGTGAAAATGATTAATCGTGAAGGCCGTCGTTTCACTTGTTTACATATAGACATTAATGTATAATAGATATATTTCTCGTTATTCATCAAATGTCAAAAAAATTCTGGGGTGCTCGGCAGGACGTTAATGTATCATTTCGCGAAACAGACAATATAAAAACATAATTTTACGAATATTCAAACTGTGTTAAAATGCAAAATCAACTTCAACTTTGTTTACAACACTATCGGCCAGAATCTTCATTTTTACGAATCAATAGTGGTGAAGCTACCCTCTGACGTTCCCCTCTTTATGGATGGGCGTCTGAACGAATTGATTTATTTTCAAATGTCTTGGCATAGAACTGATGAAACTTAATTAAGTAATGATAACCGATAACGATGCTAACCAAGTATCGCATAATACTACGGTCGATTGCATTCCCAGCACTGGGTTAAAATTGCTTTCCACATGTTTGACCACTTTTTAATAGGAAACTTGATAGTTATGCATATAATAGTTGCAATGAGTTGAACTAATATAATGTACTAAAGCAGAACGTAAGTCGTAAACGATTCTGTAAGTTACGAAAATGAAATAAATCCTTTAAAACTCCTACCTTTCATCGGGTTCATTTTACACCCGCGACTTGGAATGACCTGAACAAAGGTCTTTCCTGTTGCTTCATACAAACTCATATTGACAATGAATATATTTTTGTTAGACAGGATGCCTATATTTTTTTCTCCTGAAAGCATGACTCAGGAAATAGATTTTTGGTTATCTAGTCACAAACATCCCAGGTGTTAATTGTAATTGTGTACAGGTAATCTTATGTACATTTCAAATAGGATAAGGATTTATTCAATGTTTCAGTTTATATACCTATTTGATCATTGATAAAGGATGTTGAACTTTGATACTAATAAAAGCACTCGGGCACAAATAAACAAATTTCTGTGATTGCAACAATATCATTGTTTGTTCCTACTAAACAAGTTTATCGCGCATGTGTCTTTTAGAGATCAGAACGTGCAAGAGACTTCGCAGAGAGGATCCCCCCAAATCGATCTTATCACAAAGTAATAGGGCCATCTCCTTGTCTCTATACAACGATTTCATTATAACTTTCAACAACATGCTTTTGAATTATTATGTATGAACTACTTTGGCCATTTCTTGACAAGTATAGCTTTACGATATATACACATGTAGAACACAACAATTGTACAAATATGAGCAAGAAGATATCTTTGTATAAATGCATAACTCTAAACCCCAAAACAAAAATTGCACAACCCCACAAAAACCCAAAACCAAACTACTATTGGACCTTATTTCAGAACCCTTTAAACCACTTCCTATTCCTCCTCGGACTAACACTCAGTCTGGTTCAACGCTCTGCAATATAATGCATATTTTCAGTAAACTGGTGTAAAAAATTATGCAGTGTTTAGTAAAAAAATATTGCACTTTTAAAAACGATCTACGCGTTCTGTAATTAAATGATCAAGGAACAATATCCATCATGTAAACTGCATGTTATGTAATGATGTTTATCCAGAACGAACTCTTGGAAAGCTAGTGATTCTTTAATCAAGAAAAGATAACATAAGGTTATCGCGAAAAGCAATCAGTCATTTCTCAGTCAGGATAAAAATAAGCACGGATATTACAAGTACATCAATAAACCTAACATAAATAGTGGTATACTCTCAGACCTCCGCTTCGCTGACCATCAACTGCCACGGTGTTTGTGCAAGAGCATGCAGTGACCAACGGGTGTTTTCTTTGAAACCTCTTCAAACGAGATTCGCAACTCGATAATGATGGAATTTGAGGGTCTAACCCTTTGGGGACTTGGTTAATGAAACAGCGTAACGCTGTCATCATTTGGCCATTAGGAATCACGCTTTGTTCAAACTCATCTTAAATGAGCATGAAATGATTGTACCACTTTCTCAATCTGTTTAACCATTTGTTGAATTGATTCAGGAAGTTGGCAAAAAGACGGGATTTCAATAGAATCAAGCTTTAAACACTCATTTAATAGATTGCTAGTTTGCATTTCGCTGTATTACAATTACAAAGATCAAATGCATTAAAATTTAAGATACCTTTTTCAATCTACTAACCGTGTACTTTTGAGGAAACTTTGCAAACTGATTAAAGACATTTCAAAATGTGTTAATCCTCCGCGCTGAATTTTAAAATAGTATTATTACATTCAGTGTGTGTGTGTGTGTGTGTGTGTGTGTGTGTTATTATGGAACTCTTGTCAATATATAAGTATATGTATCGATTCAATCGTCTTGAACACTTTATGAAGTAATGATATTGATTTAAATGTTTTATGTAATATATTGTATCTCTGTAAAAGAGATAAACACTATCACCATTGATAGTGTTGAGAACAAAATATTCTTCTTCTTCTTCTTCAATTGGACAAACAGAATTACTATCTCTTTTTTATGATTTTTAAATTGAATTTTTTAAATAGGGGCAATGTCAACAAAGTATAGAGAAAAAGCAGAATTCTTTTGATTTTGGGTAGTTACATAGTTATTTAACCATGACCATTCCGTCACATGATATCGTATAAATTAAAGGGCCTGGGCAGATTACTACAACCAAGTACACGATTCTGACGCATTCTCGAAAAACTCTGGCAATGATAAATTCAAACGCATAGTTTTCTCACGCATATTTAGCTATCTGAAGGCTTCAATAATTAGGACTGCCAAAAGCGTGTAAAGAAGCAGTGAAACAAACCATAATGGCCTTCAATCATAACCCTACAATTCAATTGTTCTTTTACGGACTTCCCTCCCGAAGTCTTACTTTGTCGGATTAAGTGTAATAATTTGAAACTATTGCCGACACATTTTCTATTGATACAAAATTAATTGACAGATTATCGTGTCTACACTGTCTGAATTAGCTACTTCAATCGTCATTCTATCAAATTTTAAACAGTCGATTTAACACTAAAGTTTTATACCTATAAAATAACAATTTCATGTCGTGCTTGTTTTCATTTCCTATCTCAATAGTAAAACTTCGAAAAGTTGACCTCATGCTGTGATAATGAGACAACATAAAACTTTAAAAGAGGCCAGTCAGTCGAACACATTACTCAATCCAGACATGTTCATTACATCTCAAAGGAGTCAAATAAATAAACAAATTAGATTTATATACAATATGTATAACAGAGACTTTAACGAAGGAAATTTACATACATAAAATGTTTGAAATGCCACAAAATTCTATCAAATTCTAAACGGTCAATTTGATACCAAATTTTAAGACCTATAAAATACCAATTTCATGTCGTGCTTATTTTCATTCATGATCTTAGAAATAGAACTTGAAAAAGTTTTCCTCATGCTGTGATAAGTAGAAACCGTAAAATTCATTTTATCAGATCATCAAAGTCCACCATACATACTATTACTCAATACAGACAAGTTGATTACATCTCAAAGGGGTCAAATAAATATCCAGAAAATAAGATGTATAACCAAAATACTTAACAGGGACTATGTAAAATGACATTTACATCCACAAAATGTTAAACAATGTCACAAGATTGAAAGTATATTGAATTAAAAAGCAATGTTTATTATAACATTTTATTTGTATGAATTTAGTAGTCTATGTCTCTGGAATTTATAGACTTCGATAAAATTCTTACTAGTATCATCGTCTTTCTAAGATTTGCAATTTAAGTGCATGTTACCGTTATTACATGGCTTCTGCAGAAAAGGAAGGAAATCAATCACAAATAACTACTCCCATTTTTGTCAAATGCAATTATATGCATGTTCATTATGTATATTTATCAATTATACATTTTCATGTAAAATGTATATTTTTTCAGTTGCCGTTTTCATCAGCTTGAAAAAAATTGTTCATAAAGAAATTTCACTAGCAAAATATGTAAAATATTGTAAAATACCTGCTTACCTTGAACAGCCATAACATAAATGTCTACATTCTTAATCAGTAGATTTTCCATCAGTAATACTTTATAATACAAGCACATGGTCAACGTCTGTTCTCTGCATGGTGCAACTCAAGGATATAGTTTTGTGAATTGAAATTTTTAATTTTTTTTCCAAGCTAGCTTTAACACTGGGAACTTACGTCTCGACATACACCAGGCTTATTGAGTTGTGACATATCTTTTTTTCAATATTGAACGTTTTGGTCAACATCAAAAGAAATTTAACATCCTTCTAACAATAAACCCTGAGGGACAGAACATTAAAAAACATATATCTAAATAAAGATATATCAAAGAACAATAAAACTGCATTCCTCGGGGCAAAATATTGTTTACAATATTAACCAGTTTGATACAGAACTAAACCCCGTAAAGGAACATTAATCCCAACACGTCTTGATACCATCTTGGGTACAAAAGGTGGATCACTATCATGTACTTAACACAAGGAACCGCGATACAGTGATAAAGACAAGGGGCTTTACATCAAGTAAATAAACATTTTAATTGTTTTGATGATTTTATCTACATTTGGATTTCTACATTTTTATGAGTGGGGTCATCTTTAAGGATTAAAATAAATGTGTTTCGGTAGTTTTATATATAGTTCTACACAGTTATAAAATAGACAATTTATTTTGCTACTTAGAAACAGGAAGAATTCTTTTCGAAAAAGCAGTATATCATTCAACTAAACAGTTTTTATTCGACAATTTCGGAAGAACAAAGGTTATATGTGACTGTCAATTTAGTATGAATTATTTATTATAATCCAATTCCATCCGGTATTTCCGTGTAGATTAATAACCAGGATACGGAAAATGAATGCCTTATAATCCAAAGCCTCCGGAACAGGCCAGGTGTGCGCTTCCGCTTTACCTTTAACTACGACAGGTGAGCTAATTACCGGCTCTAATTAGCCTAGGCTTGTTACACTTAATTAGATATGCAGATTGTTACTTGCACAGCAGATACTCTTGTCCTAGGGGACTCCATGAAATAAACAAGGAACATGAACTTCTCTGTACGGCATCTGTGATCAGATGTCGCTGAAAGAGTTCATTTAAATTTCAAAATCAAAGTCTGCAAATTGTTTCTAAACCTAACATTAAGGAAGACTATTACAGTGATCTCAGAACGTAATGTTTAACGGACCGTGTTTTTATTACTGAAGCATGGGGTTATTTTAATTTTTAAGGAGAAAATTAAATTATGACATTGAGTACACTATCGTGCTATGAAGATCATAAATATTTTGCCAGACTATTCTCTCTCATTTGTTCAATTGCCATATCTCATACTATCACTGAGGATTAGGAGGAGGGGGTTAAAAATAGCCATTCCAACTTTGCCTTCAGACGGATTCCTTCATATCAAGGCAAATATATGATTTTGTGAAAATATTTGTACCGAAAGAAAAAAAAAGTCTAAAATCAAAAGCATTAAACTATTCAAGTTTAACTTTTACTAATAAGAACTGTACTCTTTAATCTACAGATTATGTAAAGTAATCATATCTAATTTTCATAAAGACAAGACTTGTTAACTGTTATATAATTGTATGGTATAGATATAAATTCTATAGGAATATCAATCTCCCATTGAATTTCGATAAATGCTGGATTATAAATGTATTTTACTCACTATATGTTCACTACTTGATGAGTGGTGCGTCAAGTGCCAGGATATCTTACTATTTTTTCGTCTAAGAGTGAGTGTTTGGTTTATCATGGCTACATTTTGTCGATTATGAACCCCAAAAATTGTCAAAAATGTAAAGTTCGGATAAATTGACTACAGCTGGCATCATCGCATTACCTTCAGATCATTTTGAAATAACAAAATTAATAGGTACCTTGGACAAGGAATGGGAACATAGATTTTGAATACATAACCTTAGAGTAACTGCTCAAAGGAGGGAAGGGTCCCGAGCACCGAGATAAGGATGATGAAGATACTGCTGCTTTTGTGGCATACAGACAACCTGATTCCTTAGATGCTTCCTTATTACAAAAAATGACAAGAAAACACTAACTGAGGGATTACAAATGTGGTCAGATGGTCATTACATCGTCTACAATGACTACGGATAAGGATTATTCATATTGTTCTTGATAATCATCTAATTGCAGAAACAACAAATGCGGATCTAACACTACAAGTGCCGATAAAAATATCAAATACATAAAATCTACGCTAGCTTAACGCAGTACAATTCTACTTTCATTTTATACGACAGAACGGAATAATGATAATTACGTCATTAGCAGGTGTTGTCGCCGTTTGATACGGTGATACTGATCAAAAGAAGCGCATCACCATTCACCACAAAAGATTTCTTTATTCAGGAAAATTGAAACACTTCATATGATCACCAATTAAAGAATACAATAAAACAAATTCACTGTAGAGACCGCAACTTCATTTAATATGATATAGAATTACAATTTATTCATCTAGCATTCAATTATTTCAGCACAACGGTAGCACTGGTTATCAACACCTATAGTACTTGATAAACCATGTATTACATAGAATAAGACAAACATGAAAACGTTACCTCAGTCCGAGTTATACATTATACTTTGTCACCCCTTGTCAACAGCAGCTGAGCGCGTGTTCAACATCACTCACGTTGGTGACAGGTACCTACTTAGTTCGGTGAAAATCGATTGAGGGTTTATAAATATGCATAACATCGTCCACAATAGTCCATAAATTAGTTATCGCATGCCCCGAAACTATCGTCATGGACTTCGATCTATTGATTTGGTATCTACTGTCGTTCTTAAATCAAATTGTATTACTTAATGTTGTTAGCATTATGTTATATTTTGTTACAAAATGGGAAAATTTTATAGTATCGCTGTTATAAGATGAAGGGGAAAATGTTTATGGTATCTAACAGCAATAGTTTCATGTATAGGGGCGGAGCACAAGTTAGTATAGTATAGCTTATTGATCAAACGTGTAATGCACACACATATTCAATACAATAAATGCAATATAAATACATGGTTAAGCTAGTGAGTTGAAACATTATTTTTATTGAAAATGCTTTTCTATATATGCATTTTCCCCATGTTTCTAAATTCACATGTATATGAAATACATAGTAATTGAATATATGAATATGAATAATTCGTGGATTGTGCATTAAAATGTGGTTCTTAGTTTAAAAGCATGTTTCAAAAATTAATCAAACTTGCAAAGTTCTTTAATTTTATTCGATCAAAGTAATTTTCATATATATGTATGTATATACTTTAATACTATTGTAAATGTTTCGTTTCGTTAAATTTGTTCTATTACCCAACCAGAGACATACATACATATATATGTCTCTGACCCAACATAGCATCAGAGAGTATGATAACGTAAAATATGAATACATCTTGTCCAGGTTTTCTTTGTGGTTAGTGTATAATAGACTGGAGTCCACGGAGAATAGCTCCGTAAGGTAGGCTAGTATATCGTAACAGATAAACGACGGCAAGATTCATGTACCATTCTGTCATCGAAACCCATACACTCAGCAACTCACACACGCAATCAAACAACGAAAGATGGGCCGCGAAAGATATGAATGCAAACCTGTAATTTTTCTAACTTCGGGAAAATCTACCCCAATTATGTAACGTAATGAATTACATTTACGTAGGGCATGCGTCTATCACTAGTGTCAGGGACGATACGAACAAGTGATTGACAAACAAGTTCGCTTATATTTATAAAAAGCCATATTGCTGGGTCTCTCCACTGGGTCCAGATATCGCTGCTAATTAAAAGCCCATCGCCTTCACTCTTGGCCCGTTCCTCCTCTGTCCGGAATGTGCCAAGAGTGAGGGGGTTGGGGTTAGCAGCGATACCTGGAACCTGTAAGTCTCTCTATGCAAAAACTTATAACTAGTGTCGAAAGGGCATTATGACGACTACACAAGCACTATAAAGCGCAATCGAACATAAAAAAGAAATTAAAAAGAAAAGAAAGAAAAACAGGGGGTTGGAAGTTACTCCTCGTAAAGTATTGTCTCCATATATCTACAAGACAACATACCTACCCCTCCTAAAACTGGTATTATGTTGTTGTAGCAAAATCGGCGACAGGGATATGTGTCAAAACTGTTAAATAGTAACACTTGACGTATCGCATACTAGCGTAAAAAGAAACATAGCTCCAGACCCTATATTATTGTAGAAACATGTCGTACAGGGTTACAAAAGTCGACGCGAATTATCGGGATGTATTATATAACGTGTTGCGAAATGTAAACAAGAAGATTGTACATGATTACAGTATAGTGGAGTGTCAACTAGTACTCAAGCCCCTGATATCGCCAACATATATCATCAAATTAGGCCAAATCGACAGGTGTGCAGGCCCGCACTAATTAAAAAAGACAGTCGTATTAATTGTTATTATCCAGCATAATCAAAATGTCAATTCCCTCTGCTTATGTATGAGGGAAGTTAGATGATTGGCGTTTTTGGGGCTTTCAAAAAATTTTTAATTTATATCGCGGCATAGAAAGCAGGAGGTAAACAACCTCTCAAACATAGAAGTTGCTCACAAACCGGGAATCGAACTCTGATCGTCTCCATTTGAACAATAAATCCAAGTCTACTCAAGTATCACAAATGTAACAGAAAACATTGTGATTGTACTTACTTGATTCAGTTTTATCTTTATCGTGCGTCATCTCCGTGCAACTGCCAACTTTCATCAATATGGTACCAATACAAAGTCAGAAATGAAAACGGATGCAATATACACCAGAAACCAAAGTCATGTGATAATGTCCGGTGTTTCTTTGATTTCCAGAACTTTATCACTTGATGTTAAGTTTATAACACTGTCAACATTCTCTCTCCAAGACATTCGACGTCTATATGGAATAATTCTGGATAACACATCGGTTATCAACAACCTACTTTCACTTTGCTCGGCATGGGGTGAAATTGATCCCGTATGTTCATTTTATTACAATCATAAACAACGTGGGTGCTTCTACACGACAAGTATGTGTTATTTTCACCTAATTAAGACTGATCATGACGCGATTCTTTCTTACAACAGCCACGTGGAATTGTTTTTCAATACTTCTCCAAAGGAAATCTACATTTGACACCTTCACACACGCTTGAAATATATCCAATCACACATACAGGATCCGATTCCTCGAAAGTCTTTGTAAAATGATCAATTTTCCATTGACTCGTAAGCTTAATGATAACTGAAAGAAGGCCCTCACACTACAACAATACTGCATACCGTGTTTATGACATATCACGTGACTTGTCACCTTAATCCCATACCGGGAAGAAATATCATTCCTGAGAAACAGGTGACCAATAACCAAGAATTCCGCTTTACTGTTTTGTTTTCCATACTTCGTATTTATTTCTGGTTATTTCTAGTATGCCGTAGTTACTTCTGCTTTTTACATCGTTCCCCTATATTATTTCATGAAAAATCGATATTTTTCGGTATTTCATCTCGTATGCATGGACGCTAGAAAGGCAGATGTTAGGCGGTCTGCGCGATCTTAATTTAGTTAAGGAGAAACACTCTTTGTTATTCCTTTAAAATATGGAATCACGAGATATAATGACACAAAAATGTTATCTGTTAAGTTTCAGACGCTATTAGTCCGTCTATGCTTCCCTATTCTTACTATATATATATATAGATCAGATATCCATCGTATAAGGAAAGCATACGTATACGTATTTATACCTAAATATAATAGATATATACGTCCCTGTATATATGCACGAAATCCATCATAAAATGATTTTCGTTATCAGTTTCAGTTTGAAATATCTTAATTTAACGTCTCTAATAATTTTGCTCTTGTCTATAACGTAACATTTACATAGTTTAGTATTTCTAAAGATACAAAATTACAAATATGCTATACTTAAGCTCGTAATACAACTAGCCATCATACAAGACTCACATGTCACATCTTCGGATTCTAAAATATACTGTGCAACTGAGTCCCGTGGCAGCGGAACCTTAAGTTTCATGCGCCCCTCCCCCTTTCCCCCGGGATTTTTTTTTGGGGGGGGGGGTCAACAGACGTCAGACGCACACTTTTCATGATGGTGCATCTGACGAGTTTCGATTCAGCGATGTTGCGATTAGATACGTCACCCTACTGGGTTTCTAAACATATTTGGTATATAAATCGAAATACACAGAAATATAATGTATACTGGCAATTTCCGTAACATTTTTGGAGTAAGTAATTACTTTATTCATTTGCAAATTGATGGGAGAATTCTTGGGAATGAATCCTTTACTCGTCCGAAAAAAGAGTCTTGTAAAGTGAAACCATTATCTGAGATTCAGTCGCGGATTTCGAGGGGCGAAATCCTGATTTGGAACCAAAAATAGCGGAGTAGTTTGGCTAATACATTTTGGGCCCCTCTTTTCGGAAATTCTGGATCCGCCACTGTGATTATATTACACCAATTCTTTGGATATAGGAGGTGGAATATTTTAGATGTCCATCTTTTCGTTAAAATTATTGCATTGAAACTATAGAGAAAATCAATAAAAAGATAAAACGATAAATCAATAAATCTGATAAAAATGTTTTAAAAAGTGTTTATTGTCCTATCTTCCATTCTTATTTATCTTTTTAACCTAGGGCAAGGTGTTTTACACTTTAATAAAAATGTTACCGACGCAACAGGTGAATGGCGATATTCATCAGGATGTTTAACATGCATCTCAATTACTTATTTATTGCCTTTTTATTTTAACATCCGTATTTTCAAGATATTTATTTGTTCAGTTTTATTAAATATGAATATTCTATGAGATATAGAACAATTTGCCGACTTTACTGCATATCTTGTCATCTGTGCTCACTTTAAATCATAAAAATTTAAAGTTAGAGAAAGACAAGACTTTGAATATTTTATCTAATCACTGAAGCAACTATGTTCAATAGTTCGTTACTGTTTAGGTAATGACTGGACAATTATTATTATTATTATTATTATTATTATTATTATTATTATTATTATTATTATTATTATTATTATTATTATCATCATTATTATTATTATTATTATCAAAAAGTGTAACTGTCAGCTGTTAAGAAATTGGGTGGTATATTATCCAGCTATACACATGCTTTACGTTTATATTAGTGGTATACCGTGGTAACAGAACACAACCATGAAACTGTAATGCTTAAAACCGGTTTTACAAATTTGAAAACTGTTATGACTCCATGACTATCACCATTCTAATTTCAGTTTTCGTCATTTAAATTTAAAAAATCTCACAGGTCATAAGATATAGAGGCCATCTACACTCTGAAATATTGACAATCACAAGACAGATTTTCTAGTTGAATATACATGTAGAATATCTATGTTTTCTTCCTTGACATTCGGGCAGATCGGGAAGTATCTGTCCCCTGGACATCCCTTTCTTGTCTATATACAGCATTATAGTAACACAATCCAGAGGAATTATACAGGTTCTTGTATTTCAAGAATAGGATTTTCCCAACGGTTATTAAATGAATGCTGTTTCAAATAATTTGTAAAAGAATTTTGTTTTTATCCATTTCGTATTTTATTGCATTTCTAAACATGTGGGACACGGGTTTAGTAAGACCAAAGAATTTCACTCAAGACAAATTTATAACTACAATCTGGTTTATTCCAATTACAATTTCATGGATTTATTTAAATACGTGAATTATTCATAATAGCACAAGGCTAATTCCACGAGCAGTTTCAAAGCAATAAATAAGAGGTCATGTATTTTATTATTAATTTTATTTTTCTTCATAAATTTGAGATTCAGAATCATGTGTTATACCAGAATATAAATCGGTTCTATAATTTCAGTAATATTAACTCCGTATTAAGTGTCTGTTGATTATCCTCATATACTATGCATAAGATTTAAATGAAGTAAAGTTATGGGGTTATTCTCAGTGACAGGGACATGATACACTTCCATCAGACAAGTTTATCCAAACCGAAATGATGATTTTATATAATATATTGGTAGGCATCCTATAAACCTGTACAATTTTAACTGGCATTTTCAGCAAAGTTATTAAAATGGGTAAAAAAAAAAAGGGGGGGGGGTTAAATCCCATCCCAAATTTTCCTCTTTCAAGTATATTTACTATTGTGCTTCATGATTCGGGGATACACTCCCCTTTTAGGAACACCATATTTTAAGGCTGTTGCACCCTTAGTTATACTTATGTTGTTTTACAGCTTTTAATTTCAATGTCCGTAAGGAGAAGTCAGATAGAGAAACCAATATCGGCGATGTCCTTGCAACAATAACAAGAATCGACGATGTCAAATCAACAATAACCAGTATCGGCGATGCCCTAGCACAACCAGTATCGACGATGCTCTAGCACAGTAACCAGTATCGGCAATGCCCTAACATCAACAACTAGTATCGACAATGATCTAGCACAATAACCAGTATCGGCAATGCCCTAACAACAATAACCAGTATCTTCGATGGGTGTAGTGGCTCCACATTTTTAATCGATCCTGAACCGATTTTTTTATCACGTTACGAAACAAAATTAAAATATTGGCTTCTCTGCATTCGATTTGCTTCCTACGGCTTTTTACATGCATATAGAAAAGGTGACAATAAGTATATAAAACAGGTTGTTTGGTTGGGGGTTTACATCGATCTGAACAAAGTTTTGCTCATGTCACAACATGGAAGGTCTAAGTAAGAATCCTTCCTAAACATTACAATCCAGAAATCGAACCGGACCGTCTACATAAAGAAATGTCAGAAATGAGGAATATGTATTGACCAAGGGAGGGTGGGGGATTTCTCATGATATGATGTACAACTACGAGGTATCATAATATCCAATTGATTTCAAATATTTCTAAATTAAGACAATATTCGAAAATGAAAATATTTATTTGAACTAAAATTGTACAATTTTTTCCCGGAATGTTCCGAGATAAAAACGGAAACCTGCGAAAGGAACGATTTCATTTGTACCATGGATACGTTAATAGATATAGGCAAACAAGTTGACGGGCAAATCCAATGATTTTGTAATAATAGTTTCATTAACTGAGAACATCAATAAAAAAGTGAAATTCATCCTCTACACTAGACTTACATATTATACAAATTCTTTCACTTGTGGGTGCACTATATTCAATGTGTCACAAATAGTGGAATGAAGGGCGCAGCATAATAATATATACTTTTTAACATCCATATGAAAGGGTTTGCATAAATAAAACTGTAGAGTCACATGATGAGTCACATGATCTACATATATATACAGAAGTATTAGTCCCTGTAATAGTGTATAGGATGATTTGCACAATTTTGACCGATGATATTTTGCAAACAAGCCAGATAAATACGCCCCTCCTTATGACACTATTAGATTATCCCCACTCATACAATCGCATCTATAGGGCAAATCAAAAATGAACTTCAATGAGTAAATACATTGCTGCGCTCTCTATTTGTTTATAACTTAACCTAACAAATATGGCATGAGCAGCTGTTGGTGAAACGAAAAGATTTACGCGCGTTCCTTCATCCTTATCCAAACTGTTGTGTGCTTATTTCACACTTTAAATAGTACAGAGTGACGATTGGATAATTGGAAGTTATTTCCCAGTAGGGAATGTCTTTAATTTCCCATTTACAACGCATTTAACGCTAAGCTAAATATAATAGTATTTTACTTAATCTAATTTATCTAAGTAGGACATCAGTGATTTTTTTTCTCCAAATTTTAGTTCAGTTATAGTTCTGGGAATTAAATATCGATCTTTAAATAATTATTAGAAGAGATGTGTTGGTAGAAGAAGGGATGTCAGTTACATGTAATTCAAAATATTGGTACAAGGACGATAGTACTGTGTATATCATTATTTCGACGTTTATGTATAAAGCTTTATGTAATCACATGCAATCTTATCATTATCAAGGGACAGTGAACTTTTGAATTTAACCTTGCAAATGGATTTACAATGTATACACACTACCCTCCATAAATCGGTATTCATTATCATATTAGATACACAATTTCATGGTTTACATAATCGAAAACTCAACAATAGTAGATGTAAGGTAATTTTACCTGTTAGTAAGAAGTAAACCGAAGAAAATCATGAATATAGATCATGAATATAGATTATGAATATAGATAAACTAAAAATTGTGTGCATAAAAAATTCCATCACAGAGAACTCCTATCTAAGTATAGTTTAAATTCATTGTAGATGACCATATATCAGAATGAGATTTAAACGTAATTATTTTTATTTTGTAATGTTTTGATAGACAATTTTTCTATCTGATAAAGGAAGGACAGAGGATGATGTAATAACCCCCCCCCCCCCCCCCCCCCCCCCCCCCCAAAGCACGAGTGGTTTAGGTGGCATAAAAATAAACACATACAGTATATATATATTTAAACACAAAGTTGGAATATATAGATAACCCTCATGTGCAAAAGGATCAGTTTTCCATTAGCCCCCCCCCCTTTTTTTTTGGCGCCTCAAAATTGTATTCTGCTTTGAATTTTGGACGATTTACAGTCTTTTCCAATAAAATTAAAATACCCACCCTCAAATGGATTAGCCTATGCATAATGATATATCAATGCTACATGAAAAGTACCATATCAATCAAGTGCATGGTAGTATCATTTCCTAACTTGGGATCATTCAGAATTAAAAGTAACGAAATGACAGTAGTACGTAGATAAGTCAGTAATCTCTTGAAGGTACGCTTTACAGAGATGATAAAATATAATAAATAGAAATAAAAATGAATGACTGATGGACCATACAGAAATGTTTTAAAATAAAATGTAATCTGATAATATTATACAAGTATTATGCCCGTGATTTACCCTCTGCAGGATTCAGGAAAGTAGATAACCTTGGTACTTACCCATTCTGTGTAGAGTTAGTTTACTTACGATACCTTTACAACCGAAGTCAGGTAGTCGAAGTAGAAAGTGCAGGTAGATTCCGAATAATCACGTAAATCCCAAAATTAGAATGACATGTTCCTCCCCAGAGCGATGTTATAAAACCCTTGTGTCTACTCATCATTATCTACTTCAAAAGAGAATATAGCACCTAAACAAACTCCTCACTACCCAACCTAGTTATTGGTTTACTTACCTGCTTTGATGCTGACCGTCTCAGGTACTCCTAATTAAAAGAAAATAACTGTTTTTCTTGCCTCTTTGAAATGATCAGTACAAGATACTCATAATTTTCTCTGGAATGAAGAAGTATGTTTTTGTTTTGAACTTCAAAAGCATACTGAAGGTAAAACTTTCGTCAAAATAAACAGTTGTGAGGAGCGGGGTTAATTATCTGTTCAATTAATACCTAATTAATTACGGCACACCTCATACTGAGATATTATTGCCATGGCATTATTTAGCAATCAAGACACCACAAAGCAGAATAATTATGTCATCAAAAGAGAAACAGGTGTCCACGGGTGTGCGAATGAATGAATGAATGAATGAATGAATGAATGAATGAATGAATGAATGAATGAATGAATGAATGAATGAATACTTTAAATATATTTTTCAAAAAATATAATCGACAAAATATAGATGGTTGAAATGTTTATGTCGTTTACGTATCAGATATTAAGTACAGGTGTACAGACTTTGTAAATGAATAAAATATTATAAATTATAAAACTTAATTTCTTCATAAACTATGTTACTCTTTGAAATGAACACAGCTAGTTACTACATCGATAATTTATGTAAAAACTTGATATCTTTTATCTTTGAAATTACACATAAGATGAAGATGATCCAAAAAAACTCTGGCAACACCTCAAAGATCTTGGTTTGAAAGGAAAGCAAAATGATGATAATTTATGCTTTAATATTAATGGAGAGCTTGTACATGAACCAAAAGAAATTACAAATCATTTTAATGAATTTTTTTTACTAATACTGCTTCTACACTTGTTAGCAAATTACCAGTATATGCAGATATTTTTGGTACATGTAGTAATGTGTTTAAAGGGTTTTATTGTCATAAAATTAAACTGGAGACATCATTTATTTTATCTCCAGACAGTGAATATTTTATTTTCAAAGAGCTTAAGAAATTGAATTAATCTAAAAGCACAGGTCTAGATGAACTCCCAGCAAGATTTATAAAAGATGGAGCACAAGTTCTTAAAATACCCATAACTTTTACTGTTAATTTATCTTTTTCTACCTCCACTGTTCCATTGTATAAGAAAAACAGCTTACTTGAAACTGGAAATTACAGACCAGTTAGTATCCTTAGTACTGTGTCAGATTCTTGGGAAATCTGTTCAATCTCAGTTTGTAAAATGTCTTGATAATAACAATATTTTATATGAGTATCAATCAGGTTTTAGAAGTAGATTTTCCACGGATACATGTTTGATTCACTTATATGATTACACTTGGGTGTATATATTGATTGTCATTTAAATGGTAAATACATTGTAGACTCAGTTGTACACAAAGTTAGTTACAGATTGAGATTTTTGTATAGACAGGTCAATTTCCTAGAATTAAAAAACAAATTAACATTATGTTCTGCATTGATTCAGTGCCATATGGATTACGCCTCTTGTACATGGTGTACTGGTCTATCTGTTTGTTTGAAAAGAAAACTACAAATGTGCCAAACAAGAGGGTAAGATTCATATGTAATTACTTCCCAAGAGAAACCATCAATTACAATATTTTAAGCGATCTCAATTTCCTTAAAGTAGTGGACCGTGTCAAGCAACTGCGCCCTAATGATGTTTTTAACATTGTACATGGGAAATCACAAGCGTATTTAAAACATAATTTTACATTGAGAGCATCAAATTCTGTACGTAGAACAAGATCTTGTACAAACTTAGATTTTTTTATACCATCTGTTAAGTCCTGTGAATCTTCTTCTTTTTATTTCTCTGCAATCAAGGATGGGAATGAACTTCCTCTGTCCATCAAGGAATGTAAGTCCAAAGATGTTTTTAAATCAATATCAAACAATTTTTAACTCAAAGGGGGCTTTCAAAGCAGGAAAGTGAATTTTATTTTTATTAATAGTTTCAGAAGCGTAAATTATAATTCATTGTGATCTGTAATACTGCCTAGGTCATTGTGCTATTATTATTATTATTATTATTATTATTATTTTTATTATTATTATTATTATTATTATTATTATTATTATTATTATTATTATTATTATTATTATTAATTTATTTTATTTATTTACATGTATTTATCTAATGTTACTACAGGGACCCCATTGGAAATAAGCTTTCGGGCTTTTATGGGCTATCCCGGTAAACAAGTGTCATATTAGTGTTTATGTTTTGTTATTATTATAAATCCTAATCTAAAAGCAAATATTATTTTATTATATTTTTTGATTTTCATATATATTTTTTAAATTAAATAATTTATTTGGTTATCATATGTTTTGCAATCAAATTATAAAATTAGTGTGCAATTATTATCATTATTTTTATGTTTGTACTTTCCAGTCTTAGTTTTTCAAGCAATATCATAAATTTGCAAAGTTATGTATATTTTATAATTATGACATATGTTTTACCGAATAAAGAAAAATACATTAATTTCTTCATATTTATAAAATTCATCTTTAATCGTCTCTAATGATGTTGAATGTTCTCGGAAGATGCTGTCAGCAAGAGGGTGATGATATCCAGACGCCAATGATATAAGACAATCACCTCACGTGCTCCTATTTTCAGCATCAGAACGAGTCTTAATTTGGTTAATTGCTTGCGCTATATAGTTATCAGATAAATTACGAGCTGACATTGATGTTCCGCCGCTGCGCGCTTGTAGCGCGTGCACGTGATTAGAACGTCATCAGCTCCGTTAATTAGAGGTGTGAATTAATACCATCTTGCATCTTTATATCTAATCCGATCGCAAGTGTTGGGTCTTCATCTGATAACCCGATACAAATCAACATAGGATGTGTGAAATTTCATCGAAATCTGATAATTACGATTCAAATGTTGCATCGAAATCTGGAAATCATTCACATTCGACATACTGTTCTCCCACATTCCTAATAATACATTACTGTATTGTTATCTTCTTGTATACCTAAAACCCACCCCAGCACTAACACCTTTAGCAAAACTACAATCACCATTACCAAAACCACAACCACCATTACCAAAACTACAGTTACCATTAGCAATACTACAATCACCATTACCAAAATGACAATCACCATTAGCAATACTACAATCACCATTAGCAATACTACAATTTCCATTACCAAAACTGCACTGCACCGCACTGCAAAAGTGTCATACCCGAAAAGTTTAAGTACATTCCTCTCTGTCATTGGATTGTCATAATATGCTTTGGGAAGTAGATACCAGTAACAATGGATTATTCATTTTAAGGTGTCATCTTTAATAATTTCCTCTCTTTTTTTCTTTCCAATCGATATTTACCCTAGGCTAATCTAATAATATAGATTGAGGATATAGCTAATTGACACCAAAACATATTAGTCTGAATGTAAGCAACTGGCAAAGAGAAATGTATTTGTACCTTCGACAGATACACTGTACTTTTATTTTGAATGAAAAATACAACACAAGGACAAAACATTTCACATAAACACATGATCACGTGAATATAAATATACATGTCAATAATAGAAAATATTACGCTATAAGAAATAACACAAACACTCTTTGTCGCAAATTTTCGGCCTCCTAGCCTTTATCAAGCAATAGTTAGAATAGTACAGTAGATCTACGTAACATCCATCTTTACATGTCTAATATAAACAAGCTTGTTTATATTAGACATGTAAAATCAGGGGCGGATCCAGAAGCAGAAGTGGGGGTTGGTTGGTTTGGAGGAGACCCAAAGGACCGACCCGAGGCACGAAGTGCCGAGAGGGGGAGGGTACAGGAGGGGGTCTACCCCCTCCTATAGGGGGGGGGGTTCCGGGGGGCCTCCCCCGTGAAATTTTTAAAGATTTCGAATAAAATGGTGTAATCTGGTATGTTTTTCAGCCTTTTCTTTCAATGATGACAAAGGATTTTTTTCTGTCTGCTAAGAACAAAGCCATAAAGTCATATCCATTTGGTTACTTTATTTCTTCATTATTAATTTTGATATGGTGTCGAAATTGCATATATTTCACATAGTTTCCCTTAACGTAAATTTACAATGTCAGAATAAATACGTGTACACAGTGTTTTCATTCGGTCGGAAGTAGTTCACTAGAATGGCAATGCCTGTTCAGTTTCAGTTTCAGCTTGGAACTTAATCCTGCGGTCAAGGAGCACCCCAAATGGGTAAAACAAATATCTATTTCAGGTTTTAAGAACATAAGTACAATGGTAAGAATAGAATAATGAGGGCCAAACACTAAGGGCCAAATATCACATAAGTGTAACTAATAAAACTAAAAAAAATAAGGGCCAAAAGTAAATTGTATAAAAGGAATGTGTGTTAAAAAATAATTATATTGTTTTGGGTCAGCAGCACCCAAGTTGCATAAATAAAGAGCAATAATACTGAGTTAAATGGGCTGATGGGGATGGGGCTAGCCTAATTGCGTCTAGGCCACTGTCTTGGAACTATATTCACAAGTGCAGTTGGGGAAATTGTAATTTGTAGGGAAATTTATAATATGTAGGGGATACGTGACATCTAATTCTAGACAGAAGGTAATTTCAGAGTAGGCGCAATTTATCCATGGATCTTACAAATGCAGTTGGGAAATATATTACGTGTAGGGGACACTTATCTTCTAAATCTAGGTAGAGGGCAATTTCAGAGTGGGGGCAATTTGTCCATGCATGGCTAGATAAAGCCGTTTTGGGGCAGAGATCTTATTCAGTGTGAAGGCTATCCATAAATAAGTGGATAGATGAATGAATAAATAACTAACTAGCTACTCAAGGTGGTTATATACAATCATATAGGGAAATTTGATTTAGTATGGGACTGCGTTACTTGAATTCAACATATATACAGTACTTAACTAACTAACTAACTAACCTCTGCACAATGTATATGTAGAGGTATGCTGTGTTTGAAACACAGTTTGACTTAATATGATACAACAATACTGTTAGGTCTAATTTATGGGTAAAAGGTACATTACTGTTACTATGCAGTGTGGAGGAAATTTCTACAAGCCGGTATGGCCTAGTGGATAAAGTGTTCGGCTCTCGGCTCGTGATCGAGGGTCCCGGGTTCGACTCCCTCCCTGGGCACACCGGTGTTCTGTTTTTCCGATGAGACAGTAGAAACCGAGGCCCTGTGTCACGGTAGGCGTGGCACGTAAAAAAGCTCCCTCACTGCTTCGGGTGGGTCCGTTCAAAGGTCTAAATTTGTATGCAATGCATCAGGCAAATGCCGTCACCATGTACGTGAAATAATCGTTGAGTGACGTAAAACAATAATCAATCAATGGACATTTTTACAGGTTAAGTATGGGGAAACAATGGGACAGTGTTAGTCAAATGGATTGAAAATACAATACATGATAGGCTGTAGTACACTATGCACTGGTCTTTATACACTAAATTGTCCTCTAACACATACGAAGTATAGCACAAGGCACAGTGCGCATCGTGATTTAAACAGCATATAAAAAGAGAGGTGGATCACCACCCTGCCCGCATTTTCTATGGATCAGCAAATGTGATCTATCATATTTAGATAAAAATGGTCTATTCGTAAATTAAAAGATAAAGCTTTTGTCTGCGGTATTGAGGATGCGTAGGTCAATCTGTCCTGTTTGTAAGACACCAACTTGTGAAGTGACTGCAATGTTTGCCGTTCTTTTAGGCAAGGTCTGCAATTGTCTGAGAGTTTGTCTTTGGAATTTTTCTAGACTCTCGAGGTCCTATTTCCTGTAATTTAGCAGCTCAATGCCATGTAAGATTCTAGGAATTGCAAAAGTCATCTACATATTGGTGGTTATTATTGGGGAAAGTCCATTTTCCCCGTGCATACCTGTTCCAAGTAAAGCATATATTGTTTTGCGGTCCATGGCTAATCTATGGTCTATGTCTGGGTATTAGTAGGGTTCCTTTCTATTCCTAAGTCTAGATCTTCGCGCAGCGATAGCAAGCATGAGGACATGAACTGACCTTCGTCGAAAGGACCCCCTCCCGAAATCCGGGGGGGGGGGGGTGGTGTTTTCCCGAAACCCCACCCCTTAAATCCGCCCTTGAAGATGGATGTTACGTAGATCTACTGTACTATTCTAACTATTGCTTGATAAAGGCCAGGAAGCCGAAAATTTGCGGCAAAGAGTGTGATATTTCTTTTAGTATATTTTACTTCCTTTTGGAGAACTACTTATTATATCTTATATTACGCTATAATTTACACAATAAATTCATATTGAAATTATGTAATGTGATGAACGATAGTATATAATTAGACATAATTAATTACATAGTTAGACTTATATACATACATACATACATAGAGTGTTTGACAGTGTTAATTATTCTTAAATAATACTTTTAAGTAACAATCAGAACGAGTAAGTTTTAAAAACTCATCTACAACAATAAGTAATATATGTACATAAATAGACAAATATGTCTTTCAGTGGAGTATTTTATGTATTGGACTGATCCCATTGAAAATTATCATTATTACATGTATATTTTGATTTATTTCTTTGTATCATACAGCAATCACATACAACCATGTAATATTCGATTGATGTGAACATGTTCGCAGATGATCTGGACAATCTAAACTACAGAGCGAAGAAACAAATAATCCAATTAATATCTAGGTGTAAATTTGCATATATGGCGTTGTATTTATACATAGCATAGTTTACTGATCAAATGCTATAACAGGGACATATATATCTAAAGATAGATATGCAAGTCCCTGGCTATACAGTATATATATGGGTTCGAGTCCCAGACGGGGAACGAATATAAGTGAAATATAGGATACCTTGTTAGCTGTAGTGTCTTTGTGCTTTATATATTTGTCTAATTTGTCTTTATTTTCTACAGGTATTTCTTCGGAGATCCAAGGTCCATAGTACTCACAGGTGTTTCACTGATTCTATTTGTGCTTATGTTCTAATTCGTTTCACTCAAACGAACATAAATCATTTATAAAATAAACATACACACTGTTTGAGGATGAAGCGCTCTGAAAAGTGCAGTAATTTTATTTAATTAATACATCTATCTACATAAGTACATAATACGCGTTCTGTGGCTGTAAGTGCCAGGAGTCTGTAAAATACAAACATTTCTATTAAATATATATACAAGACAAAAATGTAAGTATAAAAGTACAGACAAACATGTCTTAAAGACCTGTATTCGAGAATACGTGTTCGATATGACCATTGATTGACTCTTTAATTATTTTCAAAATATAATCAATCATAACATATTTACAGGGTGGGCGGTTGGGGATAATAGTGAGTTGACTGCACTGAGGTTAGCCTTCGAATAACCAAATACCCTCACTAACTTCAAAACATTACCTTCCTATCATATAATTTTCGTGCTGAGTACATTTAAATACCTGTATCACAGGTGAGTACTAAAATACTGACCAATAGAATTAAAGTACTTTATAAATATAAACAAATACACGTGTACCGTGTTATAGTAACTATAATAAATACATTATTTAATTTTTATTTCTCTTTCGGAGATGTATTCTCTCAGAGGATCCGCCTGCGTTTACGTCGGGTAAATTCCTTCACTTTCCGCGGCCGTGTTGTCATGCATGCGATTAGCTAATGATTGGCTATTAAAGCTCCATTTTTTGTGGAGCTCGGGTAGCTCAGTCGGTTAGAGGGTCGGATGCATGACGGCTAGGTGATTGGGTTCGAGGCCCAGACGGGGAACGAATATAAGTGAAATATAGGGTACCTTGTTAGCTGTAATGTCTATGTGCTTTATATATTTGTCTAATTTGTCTTTATTTTCTACAGGTATTTCTTCGAAGATCCAAGAGCCACAGTACTCCCAGGTGTTTCACTGATTATATATATATATAAAAGCACAAGTAGGAAATATAACAACAACGTTCACTATTCAAAAATGTCGGATCAACCGTGGGTCAATGCAGAATTTTTTTTATATTAGTGTCGTTTGTCGCTTTCTTGTGCTTATATATATATACATACATATATATATATATATATATATATATATATATATATATATATATATATATATATATATATATATAATATATATATATATATATATATATATATATATAATGCACTTATTGCAATATAAATACAACAATATTAAACAAGTGAATGACTGAATAGTGAAAAGGAATTGATAAATTATTTCTAATCAAAAATGATCTAGTTGGTTTAAACAATATTTATTTGAATTAAATATAATTATCACTAATATTTACTATAAATTATGGATTGAATAATAAGAAATATATATATATTTTTTAAAATGCTTTAGTTCTATTCATGCATTTTCCCAATTTTACATAATTAATTTGTATATGATATTCATGGTACTTGAATTTTTATATGACAGTCAATAATTCAATAATAAATAATTGTATATATAGAGAATAATGCAGAATATATGTTTGTTGATTAAATCGCCTTCTTGATTATTTCCAGTACATACGGTGGGGCATTGGGTACCTGGAAAAAATCATTCACCTTCAGCAGACACACTGGATGACCTTCTCAGTTGATCCTACCATAACCCTAACACAATGTTCAAAAATAAATATACCAATAAAGATTATTTCACTAGTATTGTGACGTACAGCTTTTGAAGGTGGTGGTGGACAATGTTTAATGGTGGAAGGGAGTATTTGTAAGTGGGGGTGATGTTGGAGATTGTGAGGAACAATGTTTGGTGGTGGTGGACGTAGTGGTAGAACAATGTTTGAGTGATGGTGGTGGAAGACAATGTTTGGTGGTGGTAAATTTATTTGGAGCTGGAGTTGGAGATGGTGAGGGACATTGTGTGGTAGAGGAGGACGGTGTTTGGTGGTGAGTAGGTAGTTGAGGAGGACAATGTTTGATGTGATGGTGGAAGACAATGTTGGTAGTGATAGAAAGTATTCGGTAGTGATGGTGGTGGTAAGAGACAATGTGTGGTGGTTTAGGAGGACGATGTTTGGTGGTGAGGAGGTAGTTGAGGAGGACAATGTTTGATGTGATGGTGGAAGACAATGTTGGTAGTGATAGAAAGTATTTGGAAGTGATGGTGGTGGTAAGAGACAATGTTTGGTGGTGGAAGAGGAAGATGTTTGGTGGTGAGGAGGTAGTTGAGGAGGACATTGTTTGATGTGATGGTGGAAGACATTGTTGGTAGTGATAGAAAGTATTTGGTAGTGATGGTGGTGGTAAGAGACAATGTGTGGTAGAGGAGGACGATGTTTGGTGGTGAGGAGGTAGTTGAGGAGGACATTGTTTGAGTGATAGAAAGTATTTAGTAGTGATAGTGGTGGTAAGAGACAATGTGTGGTGGTCGTAGTGTAGGTGGTAAGAGACGATGTATGGTGGTGATAGGAAATTACAATGTTAGGTGGTGGTGTTAGATAATGTTTGATAGTTGTAGGAAGTAACTGACAGTGGTGGTAGTGGTACATTTAAGGGACAATATTTGGTGGTTTTGGATGACAGTGTTAGGCATGGTGATTTGGATGACAATGCTTGGTGGCTGTGTGGAGGTGCAAACCGGAAATCTCAATGAAAACCTTAGACCTTGATGCACTGACAGAGTATCCTACGGGATACGACCGTGATTTGATTCCAGTCATCGTCGGATACTCAGGGTCAGCTGATTCTTAAAAATACAGTGTGACTTTTCAGATGTAACTAGAACTGTCCTAACGGGACAAATACCCCACCCCAACCCCGCGGCAACAAAATTCGAAGTAGGACAAAAACCAAGGTAAAGGTCACGAGGTTAAAAATTTGGTACCGACAGACTGGTCTTGCTACAAGGAATGCACATGTGTAGTATGAAAGTCCCATCTCTTTTGGTTCAAAAGTTATGGCTAAGGTTAACGTTTTCCAAAAGTAGGAAGCCGGCGTGGCCGAGTGGTATCGGGAGGCCGGGGTTCGAGTCCCGCTCTGGTCATACCGGTGTTCTGTCTTTCGGATGAGACAAGCCGGTATGGCCTAGTGGATAAGGTGTTCGGCTCTCGGCTCGTGATCGATGGTCCCGAGTTCGACTCCCTCCCTGGGCACACTGGTGTTCTGTCTTTCCGATGAGACAGTAGAAACCGAGGCCCCGTGTCGTGGTATGCATGACACGTTAAAGATCCCTCACTGCTTCGGGTGGGTCCGTTGCAAATGTCAAAATTTGTATGCCCAGCATCAGGCAGATGCCGTCACCATATACGTGAAATATTCGTGGTGTGACGTTAAACAAAAATAAATCAATCAATCCAAATGTAGGTCAAATGTCAAGGTCACGAAGTAAAAAATTTTGGTACCGACAGACAGGTCTTGCCACAAATAATACACATGTGTAGTATGAAGACCCCACCCCTTTTCATTCAAAAGTTATAAATAAGGCTAAAGTTTTTCAAAAGTAGGTCGAACGTCAAGGTCAAAGTCACGAGGTGAAAAATATTGGTACCGACAGAAAGGTCTTGCCACAAGGAATACACATGTATTGTATGAAGGCCCCATCTGTTTTGGTTCGAAATTTATGGCCAAGTTTAAAGTTTTTTTCTGGACAGACGGACAGACAGACAGACAGATAGACAGACCGACGGACAAGGCGATTCCAATATATACCCCATCCTCCTCAAACTTCGTTTGTGGAGGGTATAATAATTTTTATCAGATGGATTCAAAAAGAGACAATCAAATACGATGTCGTCAACCTACTGTGGTTTTCCATATTGCCAGGTTAGCACTTCGCTCATGGGGAGAAAAGGGGAGGGGGTTAGACCCACAACTGTTAAGACTATTACGGAAAAAGGTATTACGAATTGGGTTTAGAATTTTATCGCTTTATCGAAGATTTTCCTTTGAGCGTTTTATGGAGTATATTTACGCAAGGGCTACCTGTGCACCAGCGCAACACTGACTCACAAAAATTACAATGTGACTTCAGATGTAATAAATTTTATCAGATGAATTCGAAAAGAGACAATAAAGTACGATGTCGTCAATATTCAATACAATCAGGACGTATAAGAAAACGACTGTTTTCGTTGGTGTCATTATTTCCTATGGCGTAAAATTTGTTATGAGAGAATATGAGTAAGTTTTCTGTAACGTGTAAGATCACCGGTTTTCCGGTTCAGCAAGCTATAATCGGCTATACTGGTCCAGTAACATTTCCCAGACGACTTTTCAACAAACAGTTTTTGTTATAGTACTGTCAGTAGACTAAAATGCATGAAGTTGATACAGTGCAGTTAACATCAGAAAATGGTTTACCTTTTGGCTTTTATATATATGGTCTACGGTTAAGTCGCCCCATACTAAATTCGCCCTATATCGGTTAAGTTGCCGCATAATGTCAAGTGAAGTCGCCCCAATGCCATGTAGAAATCGATCTGCTTATGATAATTGTTTGAGTTATCTTTTTGTTCACTTATAATGCATGTTAATTAAATTGATGATTGTGCTACTTATGTCTTATCCTTCATAAAATTACAAGATTTTAATTACTAGAGAAAAGTTATACATCAGTAATGGCAGTATAGATAGATACCAATCGCATGAGGCGACTTTAATTGATATTTATAATTATCTTATAGTAAACATACACCAAAATATTTATTCATAAAACTTTATTTTCATCAATAAAAAGATAATCAATAATTCAAACATATATTTGAACATAATGATGGATCTCTATGTGGGGCAACCTTACTTGACAATATGGGGCGACTTAACCGATAGAGGGCGACTTGACTTTGGGGTGACTTCACTTTGGGGCGACTTAACCTGACTCGATATATTTTATAGAACCAGGGACGTATATATCTAAAGGGATATGCATCTACCCCCTGCCCTAGCATAACCTTGTTTTAAATGCATTGAAAAAGTTGTGCATGCACAATAAGAAATGTCGGCCATATTTCTTATTTTTTGTTGCCTGAGAAAGGTTGTCTTCATGGAACAGTATTCAGAACTTGACAGAAGAGATCATTAGCGCTGTATCCTTAAATTAAGGTGAGTTTAATGTTTGAAATTGTTTATTTTTTATTTAGTTATAATGACCCATTATTATGAGTGTTCAAATCAACCTCTCTGCAAGCCACTCATGAAGTACATGCCAACAATAAACATCATAACGGCAACCAAAAGTAAGTGACATAAACCTTTGTAAATGGGAATGTGAATACAAAACAATGAAAATGAAAATATTGTGACTTAGAAAAAATAATATTTCGACATGCTTATACTTCTTGTGATTACTATAACGATAATATATAAAGGTAAGGGTCTGCTCGATTCTGTTAGTGTATCAATAGCCCGACTTTTACTTAAACTCCTCCCTAACGCGTCGATAACTTTTTTTCATGTGATGTTTTTCTGATTTATATTATCACACTAAAGACCGATTAGGTCATGGTTTTTCGATCTATATTTCCATTACATGGATTAAGGAATGTAAATATGTACATCCTAGATGGGTTCAGTAATGATTTCAAGTGAAGAGGAAATATAGTAATGGCCATTAAATCAAATAAAAGGGGTTATTTTTGTCCTATTGTAAACATAAAAGTTATTAAACTGAAATAAGATGTGAAACTAAATGTTAAAATTATTACATTATTGAATTTTGTATATTTGCAGGTTTTCTGTGGACAGTGAATTCCAGTAGAATATGGACTGTGGACATTAAAGTTTTGTGTTTTCCCAGCTGTGTGCAAAAGTGTACATTCAACAAAATGTGGTGTTTAAATCACTAAATAGGCAAATATATGAAATAAAATTTTTCTGAAAATAATTTTTCTTATTATTTTACTTAGATTTGATGATTTGGGGGTTCTGGAGACCCTAATTATCAGAAAGTTTTTAATCAGATAGTAAATTATATTATTGTTAATATGGCTGAAATGTGACATATGGATGGGACACCAAAGTAAAACTTCAAGTATATTCTGGGACAGTTATCGGTGGTCATGTTTTTCACATTGATGTCCCTAAATTCAAACCAGGGAAAAGTAAGAGGAAACAAAGCAGAAGTTAAAAAAGAATGAAAGAGGGAGGGAGAGATGAAAAAATTAATCAGAACTTACAAAGACTTTCTATTCATCTACAAGGTTGTGTAGTTTATGCTGCTTTACTGCTTTGTTGTGTGGTCTTGGAAACCAAATATAGAGAAACAAAAAAAAAAAGCAAAACAAAAAAACGGGCTCGAAATTACCAGTGAAGGCAATCGGACATCTTGGAAACTCTGATTTTATTGCTCTACAACTAATTCTGTTATGAACATACGTCATATACAATATAACAATAGGAATAACAATACCTTCCCCCAGATATTCACCAGGGTATTAAATGTAAATGTTACAACAACAAACCAATTAAGGCCATTACGTAATGTCTTCGTATATTAATTAACACCAGGAATAGTTATATACAAATTTTTTAACACTGCCTTTTGAAGTAAGCTTTCGTTTTTTCATATTCTTACTTTCGTATTTTACATAAATGTCACACTTATTCCTTTTGCAGTGTGGAGCTCATAAAAAGTTCTCCTCGGAGGGTTTGACTTAAGTGTTATTATACCATTTTTCCTGATGGTATGTGGCTGTGACACTTTCTACACAGTGTTTGTTCACATTCATGTATATATACAGTGCTGAATTCTAGATGTTTCGTCTGTATTTAAGGGTATTCATGGTGGGTGTGGCTAGCCAAACAGGAGATGCTCACTCCTCCCGGGCACCTGGTCTCACCTCTGAATTTCAGGGGGCCATAAATGCCCACTGTGGTATATTGTTGTTAGTGCCATAGTCATGTGATACCAGTTACTTTCGTATTTTACATAAACATAGTTTTAAGTGGTTATTTTAAATTCACATCAATGACATAATTAGCAAGTAAAATTTTATTGCATAATATTAGTATATATACATTATATTGCATTGTGCTGGTGTGAGTTGTCATTTTGTCGGATTGTTTAATGTCCGACATAGCAGAATAATGCACATGTGCAACTTTTTCAATGCATTTAAAACGAGGCTAAGATAGGGCAGTGGGGTAGTTGCATGTCCCTTTAGATATATATGTCCCTGATAGAACAATTCTTGAAGTCGGACATCAGGATATTTGATAACGAGCATTTGAAACATTTGGCGTTAAGCATCAGACTTTATCATAGAGAGCATTTGCATATTTTGGGAGGAACTTTTGGTAAAAAGGAATAATTGATTTTATCATTCTAACAAGTAAATTTTGAATATATGTTTTACACACTTCTGATCGTATTTTATAGGATAAACTCTTTAGAATTGATACAGAAGAACTTAAAATTGTATTAACGCTAACGATAAACCCTGAGTTTTACCTCAAGTGTCTTGGCCAGACTTCTCAGTATCTACATAGAGAGATAGAGATAGTGACGTCATGCTGACTGTGAGAATGTCAAACCTTAACCTGTGGCAAAATTTGTGCTTTAACTAAAAATTTGCGGCAATTTTACGATTCGTGTTGTTAGTCATTTTCACCAACTTTACTGTAATAGCTTGATTTGGTTTGTAGACGTTTTGATCTACTGATGTTATAAATAGATAAAAAGATATGAGATTTGATAAAGTCGAGAGTCAGTCTCTAATAAAAATTGCATATAATGAAATTATTGTATAATCTGAACTTGAAAGCTGATTTTAGTCTCATTGATGAAAATCACCTTTTATTCATATATGAATATTCAACGTTGGTCAGAATGTGATAATGAAAAAAAAAATTGAAGGCATAAATCAAAATTATTACCTGAAAGACCTGATTCTCCTTTAAAAATTATGTTCAGACTAGCAAAGTGTCAAAAAATAAAGATAGGTAGGTGGTGCAGAAGACCTTGTGGTAGTTGAGGCACAGGTACGCTGTGACGGATTATCAGCTCTCTAATTCTTTACATTAGTAATTTATATCATATTACCTGTGGATGAGGTTTATAAATAATACATATATACTTATCTCAGGGTATTATACATGCATGTATCACAATATTTTGCCATAAGTAAATTATCAATGATACAATTTAACCAAATAAACATAATTTTTCACAGAATAAGATTCCATATTTTTTTTTCATGTTTTAAAATGTCACAGTCTTTGATAACCATTATTACAATTGACTGATCATCAAATGTTTTGCCAATTTATATACCATTTAGTACATTTTCTTGATAAAAGCATTATTACATTTTCTGCAGATTTTAATGTCAAGTAATTATATTGTTAAACTTATATGTTCCAGGAACGAATTATTACGAAGGGTTTACTGCAAAGAAGCTAATGTGAGTTATGTTTATTGTATAATCACAAAAATTTTATTAATATATTTATGCAATTAACATTTTCTAAAGTTTCAATGTTGGTATGTTTAAGTACTGTTAGTACTTGTATACTGCCAATTATAAGTTTTTTCAAGTAGTTTCACTGGCAGGCAGAGATTACAAAGTTACTTTACCAATAGTATTGTGATCAAAGTGGTAGTGAGACAGGTTTTTTAATGTGAGCTTTCTGTATCAGAATATTGGTAAATAATGAACTCTTTTTACTTTTGGTCTTAGAATTTAACTCGAGAGTCCCTAGTCAATAGTCATGCCATCGTTTCATTATCTCAAACAATGTATTTTCTTAAACAATGGTGCAACCAGTTTCTTCAGATTTGTGTTTCACATCACTTTGAACAATTTTTCAGTCATATTGCCTCGTAGAAAAAGGAGGTAACCAAACCTAGATTATCTCTGATTATGGTGCCACCTCTTTATGCCTGTTAGACAATGGAACTATCATCGATTGTCTCCTAGACAACTGTGCTACCGTTGAATGTCTCTTAGACACTGGTGCTGTCATCATATTACCTTAGACACTGGTGCTGTCATCTATTACCTTAGACAATGGCACTGTGTATGTTCAGGATTTGATGAGGCCCCTTGATCATATCTCTGGTTTTGTTTGTTGATAATATTTGCCAGTATATCATTGGAAAGTGATGGACGGTGATCTTTGCAAGTTAGATGATCAGTCAGTGTACAAGTGGGAGGAGTTATACAGCTGTTTTGTAAATAGCAAAGTCTGCCAGTGGACTAGTAGAGGGTGGTTTATGGTAGTTTAGCAAAGTGGAAAAATCTGCCAATGTACCAGTGAAATGTGGTTAACATTGGTTGTGGCAGGTGATAAGGACTACCAGGTAGAAGGTGGTTTACAATGATTTGGCAAGTAGAAAGGTTTGACCATGTACTGAGTGAAAAAAAAAACTTATGCACAAATTTTGTGAAATCTATATGTCCATAGACTGAAAAAATGTGACAGTTATTCTTTTAAAAAAAGTAATCATGTCAGTATCTTTAAAAATTATATGTGTAATTGGAATTATGAGATTTATTACAAACAAAAGTCTTTGTTTATAGAATATTGATTAATTAATTTATTTAAAGAAATTTGGAGTGGTACCTATAAGACTAGGAGAGAGACCAAGAAAGATAACTGTGTTCTTGAATCCTGCTGCTTCTTCAGGGTAATGTCTTTTCATAAGTTTGTCATTTAGAATGAATAGGTATTGAATGTCTTTTATCCCATCGCTTACAATAAAACCAAAGTCATACTACATAATACATTTGGAACGTTTCATCTTTTTATCAAAGAATGCAGAATTATGTAAAACTCAAAGCAGAAGCCTATAGCTGGTGAACCACATTATGTGTTCTTGATTTTTGTGGCTTCTAGTCCATACAGACCAGACAAAGCCTCATTGATGGTAACATCATGGAAGTGTGTTGGTCAGAAAGTGTTTAAAGTCTCTTTCGACAATTTTACAGTCATTGTGACATGGAAGCAGGGGGTAACTGAAACAATTTGGTGTCATCCAGAAGTTGATTTGTTTTGTAGGTGATCATCACAATTCAAGTGAATCAGTATTTATTATAAGTATACATAGTCATAAAACACTTATGTAAATAATACTTTCATAAAGTGACCCATCTTTTGTCACGTATAGATTAAACTTGCATTGCTGATCTTGGATTCATATCTATCTCACTAAGGAAAGATGCCTTAAACATTTGACACATAAAGACCCTTTAAAATTGCTTGCTTCAGTTAATTGTGATGAGTTTTGTAAACTTACTTTAAAGCTATATTAAGAAATACAGCTTGCTTTTTTCATATATGAGATAGGGGGAGCTTTTGTCCTCAGTGTGAGTATTATCAGAAATGTATCATTAAAGTATACTCTTTTGTACTGTATGTAATATGAAATACCAGCAATGGTAAAACATTGGGTCTATTCTAATATTCTGATTTGGTATAAATATAACTTACTTTTTTTGTTCTCTTGTGAGTGTGTTCACGGGAAGTCAGCTGTATATAGTGGTACACATGTAGGTATTTGACTAATTTACTCTTTGAGACTGTTAAATATTATTGTAATACAATTGACTAGATTGACATTTCAATTATTAAATGAATCCAAATTAATGTGGGAATTTAGTTTATTGGATGTGAGTGGATTTCCTTGTTTCTACTTTGATAAGTTTGTGGATTTCTCAGTTTGAACTGAGATAAGTGAGTGAATTTCCCAGCTTTTACCATGATAAGTCAGTGGATTGCCCTGTTTTTACCATGATAAGTTAGTTAATTTCCCTGTTTTTATTATAAGTGAGTGGATTTCCCTGTTTCTATCATGGTAAGTGATTGGATTTCCCTGATTTTACCATGTTAAGTGAGTGGATTTCCCTGATTTTACCATGTTAAGTGAGTGGATTTCCCTTTTTCTACTATGATGAGTGAGTGGATTTCCCAGTTTTTACTATGATGAGTGAATGGATTTCCCTGCTTTTACTATGATAAATGAGTGGTTTTCCCAGTTTTTTCTACTATCAGTGAATGGATTTCCCAGTTTTTACTATGGTATAGTTACTTTTAATCCTTCTATATAAAGCAGTCCTGAAAAAATTTATTCATATCACGCACCTATGGAAAACCATTATCATAAAAATTTGAATTGAAAGTAAAATAAACCAAAGTTGAAATTGATCCATTGAATGATCTGATTTTATTTTAGGTCAGGTGTGAAATTATTCCGAAAGAATGCTGCACCATTACTACATATTGCGGGACTAGAAATAAATCTTGTGAAGGTAAGTCTGTAGTGTGATACATCCTTCTTCTTTGAATATTTCATGATACATCCTTCTTCTTTGAATATTTCATGATACATCCTTCTTCTTTGAATATTTCATGAAACATCCTTTTTCTTTGAATATTTCATGATACATCCTTCTTCTTTGAATATTTCATGATACATCCTTCTTCTTTGAATATTTCATGATACATCCTTCTTCTTTGAATATTTCATGATACATCCTTCTTCTTTGAATATTTCATGATACATCCTCCTTCTTTGAATATTTCATGATACATCCTTCTTCTTTGAATATTTCATGATACATCCTTCTTCTTTGAATATTTCATTATACATCCTTCTTCTTTGAATATTTCATGTAATATCTGAAAACTTTAATTGAAAAACACAATATGAAAGTTATGAATAGCATCTTTACAAACCATACTAGGAAATTACCTTCATTTTGTTACCTGAAATTAGTGACAAAGATACTAATTAACACAAATTGTGATGGTGCATTCTTATTAGTGTATGGTTTTGTAGTTCATAGGACATTAAGACTTTATCATAAACTTGGATCTGATATTTCAGATTAGTATTTTGCATCAGTTTGGCTGATACCGGTTGTGTCTTATATCTTGGCAATACATGCCAAACACTTATATATCTATTCTGAACATTTTTGTCTTCGTATCTGTACCCTGTATGAATGTACATTACTGTGCTCTAAGTTGCGACCAAAACACTCACATTTGCGACCTAAAATATAGTTTTGCGACCAAAATATGACCAAACTCGCAAAAATGGGACCAATTTTTTTTTCATCTCGGTAATTCCGTTTTTTGTCTGTGTTCAAAAGTTTTTATTTTTTAGACCGCTAAAATATTGTTTTTGGAAGTTATGAGGACTTACCGATATCGCTTTCTTTATTTTCACTTAAGTCTGATGCATTTGTTTCATTTTTTTTAACCGATTCACTAAAGTTTTTATTCGGAAGTAAAACCAATTAGTGGCTACCAAACGAACGTTGGCCGACTTCGGCTTTGGTTCTCCTCGCCCTAAATTAGCAGCGTTAAAAGATGCAGACGAATCAAAAGATGATAAAATTTCTGAAAAACGGACAGCCCCTGCTGCCAAGTGGTTGTCTGAATTTTCTGGGTGGTGTTATCGCGAAGGGAAGATGTTTTGTGCTGTTTGTTTTACAGTGGAGAGCCTGATTAGGATTAGTAGCGAGGGGGCCAGTAATGGCAGAGTTTGATCCTAAACCATACATAACACAATGGTTTTCAACTACCAGAAAGATAAAGTGGTCTGGGTGGCCTGTGGAGTCACATAAAAATTAGATATATAATTAAATTGAATGTGTAATACAAAATTAAAACATAAGATTGTTGCACAGTGTTTTTATTAATAAAAGCAAACATAAATAGTTTTATATGAAAAATTATTTGTTGTGGCGACCAAAAATTTCTAAAAGGCGACAAAATTTTCAAGAAGGTCGCCTTTTAGTGACCTTAAACCAAATGCTACTTAGAGCACTGCATTATGAATATAAATACAAATATGCAGTTAGATTTACATACTGATAGTTATATCTTCATTATAATGAACAGACAGAATATGAAGGACAGGTGAAGAAGTTCCTTGAAGTTCTAAAAAAGAAGGACACAGATGGTATTGTGGTTGCTGGAGGAGATGGAACTCTTCTGGAGGTATCATTATGTAATTACATGCTATTGACCTGACATCAACATATTAATAATTAATTATCTGTTCATATTCAATAATTATCTGTTCATGTTCATCAGTATAAACATACTGAACTTAATTTAATGTATATATATATTATATATAAAATAGGCTTTTATGTATGTCTGTATTTTGTATGGGGACTGATTTTATCTACTTTTATTCTTTTTACATATGCATTGATGAAATTCTTCAGAGTTATCAGTATGTTTTTTGTGTTCATTGGCATCTGATTTAATGTCTGATTTTAATGGGCCATGTATATTCATTGTTTTACGCTGTTGTAAGTGGTCCACGTATGTCTACCCTGTTATGCTGTTGTATGTGGTCCATGTATGTCTAACCTGTTATGCTGTTGTAGGTGGCCTATGTATGCCCACCCTGTTATGCTGTTGTATATGGTCCATGTATGTCCACCTTGCTATGCTGTTGTATGTGGTTCAAGTATGTCTACCCTGTTATGCTGTTGTAGGTGGCCAGTGTATGTCCACCTTGCTATGCTGTTGTATGTGGTTCAAGTATGTCTGCCCTGTTATGCTGTTGTAGGTGGCCTATGTATGTCCACCCTGTTATGCTGTCGGAAGAAGTGTATGTATGTCTACCGTGTTTTGCAGTTGGAAGTGGTCCATTTATGTCCACCCAGTTATGCTGTCATAAGTGGTCTGTGTAATTCTCTTCTGTTATGTTGTTGGAAGTGGTCTATGTATGTCTTCCCTGTTATGCTGTTGTAAATGGTCCATGTATTTCATCTCTTGATATGCTGTTGTCAGTGGTCCATGTTTTTTTTGTATATGTCAAATTATTGGTTATATTGATAGGCTATGACAAGTTGTTCAGCAATGTTACTGCTGGGTGTATTTGTTCATCTTTTGTAAGTAATGGTCACTGTAAATAGTGAGGGAGAAGAATTGTCTCATTTCTATAAACTTCTTAGTTTATTTTGAGTCAGTGATAAACCCATAATGAACAGAGGTCATGTCTAAGATTACATCTTGAAAAATTCTCATCTAAGATTTGAAGGTACCCCGGTGATTGTTAAAATGAAAGTCATTATTACAAAATGGGGATATCACTATGATAATTTATGTTGAGTTGAATGTGGTAATAAAGTCAACGTCTGAATGAAATTATAATTTGATGGTATACTATTGTACATAAATGAAATGACATGAAGTGTAACTCTCAACCTATGAGTTCACTTCATAATGGAAGCAGATGAAGAATGAGACAGATTTTGCAATGTGACATCATACTTGCTTCCCTTCAGTTTTATTTACCTACGTTTCTGCACTAAGATGAGTATGAAGATTTTAAAATATTTACTTTTGTTCAGTGAATCATGAGATGGGTTTAACCTCTCTACATTGTCAATAGCTTCTGAAGCAGTATTTATTTTGAAAACTTAAAATTATTCCTTTATTTTCTATTCAGCTTGTTACAGGAGTTATGCGAAAAGATGATCCAGTAAGTAAAAACATATAAATCAATACTGACAAGAAAAATGTACATGACATTCTATGGATTTATGATGATGTATACTTTTCTGTTTTACACCAGTTAGTCTATATGATCATACAAATTACACATGTACGTACTTGCCATATTTCTCCAGGGCCATTCTGGGATTTTTTCAGAGACAAATGACAAATTTATGAGATATATTTCACTGAATTATGGGACACTTACAGCATTAAGATATTGAATTAAATCTGGTTACACATCTTTTTTACCAGCAACTACAGACCAAGTCTGAATTTTGTTGTGTTGACCTACTTTTGCCAGAGTTATGGCTCTTTGTTTTCCAATTTTGCTTGTGGGTATTAGTCCTGCTTTATAGACAGTTCTGGTTTCAACCAGATAAAAGTACTAGGTACTGGTAAATTTTGAAAGCCCTCCAGTTCCTAATGCATTATGTAATCTATGAAATGAAGTACGGTAGCTCTTATGTAGCAGTTAGACAGTTGCCATATTTTGAAAATAAAGCTTTTTACATATTCTGACTTTCTTGCAGGAATTTAACAAAAGCATTCCTATAGGAGTTATTCCTCTTGGTAATACCAATAGATTTGCAAAATTAATGTATGGATCTGATAAGGAGCAAGTCAAGTGAGTGCAACATCATTCTTCTCTTGATTTGACAGATATAAATGATATTTATAGTTGTTTATCTTTGAAGAGTCTGTGAATAGCAAATGCTAAAACTATTCAATTGTGACCTTAATTGGGATGACTTGGATACCTTTATAAATGATATGTGAATTATGTTTTTAACTCCTCATTTGAAAGACTTCTATTTCTATTGTTTTATATTAAACTTCAATTTATCTTTGTGCAATGAATACAGAGTATCGCAACCACTAAAATCCCTTACTGTTTGCATTTAGTCACCTACCAAATCCATTGTTCTCGAGTGGGCAGTTTTATGTGGGCAACTTATGTTGTATTAATTATATGATGTCATAACAATCATGTAGTATGTGTGTATGTTGATGTAATTGTAGTTGCGATTTTCCGTATTGTAAAAAGCTGTTTTATAAGTATTTCATAATGCAAGTAGCATAAGTAATTGAAAATGTTAATAGCTTTAGCTGTAAGACATTATAAGTTTTGAATGGAGATATATGTACCAGTTACAATCAATTATCAAGTCAGTAGTGTAAAACTATCATGTCAATGATAGTCATTTTAAGTAAAGCTGTATTTTCTTATCAAATCAATAATTTCACATTATGAGATTTATATAAGTTGTGCTTTACCACTTGCTTTGTAAAACATCTTACTTTTTTTATGGTGAATAGATTAATTTTGGATGCAACAATGGCAGTCGTCAATGGTTTTTCTAAAGGCATGGATGTGTTAAAAATTGAGGTATGTCCTTTTAAACTTAATTTTATACAAAGGTGATCTTATACTTACATCAGAATGTCATTGTTTCTTTTCAAGTTTTTCTTTTTTGCAAGGTTACAGAAATTTCCAATATATAAAATTTTCAGTAAGTAAGATATTGTCAAGTCCATATTGAAGGTATTAGTATATATAGGCACACATACAGTATAGTTTTAACAAAAACATATGTTTAACACCAATGTGATTTACTTCAAACCAGTCATAATACACAATAAATTGGCGACAAATCAATATTCAGACATCAACTTTCTGATTTGTTTGCATGTTTCTTTATTTTTTTTCTGCGGAATATAATCTGCTTGTATCTGCCTGATGCATTGCACAGAAATTTAGGGCAAACATCTACCGTGACATTTTACTGACTGGTCAAGTTGCTCCAGCTCAGCATTTCTGTCTCGAAAATATCATACTAAAAATATCTGGAACAAGTAGAAATGGTTTCATAAAGAATATAACGTGAAATGTTCCTGTAATAATTTTTCATGATTTGATTCAGTAAACTATATACATTGTATTTATCATTCTATCACACTTCAACATTGCTATTGCACTAAAGTCTCAGATTCCATCAGTACTACAGAATGTTACTATACCTCTGTAGAAGGAGGGGAGTCATGATGTCATCAAAAGTGGGCCAAAAATTGAAATAGATGGGAAAAAAAAGGATGTTGAAGCTGAAAGAATGTTTTAGCATTTCAGACTGTTTTGCTATTTTTATGCACCATTGGTCTACCATTTTGTGTCACTCTGTAGTTTGTAAGATGCATTACGTTACAGTAAGGTAATTGCACCGTTCAGGAATGATGCCATTTCCACATACTTTGGATGTATGACAGTTACAGTGGTAATCCAATACCAAAAGCAGGCCACATAGATTATGCAATCATAATGCATTAGACGCTAGCGATTGTTTTGTTCTTTAATACTTACATGAAAAACACTTCAAATAGTTTGTCTGTATTATTAATTTTGACTTTTGATCTAGGGAGAGGATAGCAGATCTACATATGCTATGTCTGGCATGGAAGTGGGTGCTTTTACAGATGCGAAGTCAAAAGCGAATAAGTATGTAATGCTATGTTATGCTACAATAGATATATGAAACTTTTAACCATAAATCAAATTATGCAGGATTTCATAGAATTTCAGTTATAGTTGTTTGTTTTTTTCATGTGACCAGAATACATTTTCTTACTTATCAATCATTTAATTGTTCTGGAATTGGAAAATCATTCTTGTCACCTCAGTGATATTAGAACTTTTAGTTCTATGCAGGATTGCTTGCAACCTGACATAGTTCTTATACCATCTGCAAAATGTAAATGTCAGGAGGCAAATCCTGAAATGTGATTTCAATATTCCCATGATTTGCATGATTGATTATTTCCTGTCTGTCATTGTGTATTGTCTATCATTATATATTGTCTGTCATTGTGTATTGTGTCATTGTGTATTGTCTGTCATTATGTATTGTCTGTCATTGTGTATTGTCTGTCATTGTGTATTGTCTGTCATTGTGTATTGTGTCATTGTGTATTGTCTGTCATTGTGTATTGTCTGTCATTATGTATTGTCTGTCATTGTGTATTGTCTGTCATTGTGTATTGTCTGTCATTGTGTATTGTCTGTCATTATGTATTGTCTGTCATTGTGTATTGTCTGTCATTGTGTATTGTCTGTCATTGTGTATTGTGTCATTGTGTATTGTCTGTCATTGTGTATTGTGTCATTGTGTATTGTCTGTCATTGTGTATTGTCTGTCATTGTGTATTGTGTCATTGTGTATTGTCTGTCATTGTGTATTGTCTGTCATTGTGTATTGTCTGTCATTATGTATTGTCTGTCATTGTGTATTGTCTGTCATTGTGTATTGTCTGTCATTGTGTATTTTTGTTGTGAAATAAACAATGATAGAGATCAATGACATCGATGTGTCATTGTTTAAAGTGCCTAAGATCTCAATTCCTGCATTTTCTTGATTGCCATAATTTAAAATCCATCTTGGTTCTATGGTGAAATTAAGAAAACTTGAACCTTCAAAACAAGCCAACAGTTCCCCTTTAAGTTTCGACTTTCCATGAACTCATGAAAGTTTCACCTATTGTCATTCATGTTCCTCCAAATTTCAGCAGATCTGGTGTAGCTTGAACAGTAAGGTATTTAATCTCTCTCTACTTTAGCCTAAAGTTTAGGTGGGTCCATTGCATAGATTTTAATTTCCATGTGATGCATCAGGCAGATGTTGGCACCATATAGGTGAAGTAAACTTGGTGTGACATTTTAAAATAAAAAAGAAACAAGATTTTAGTGTAATATTACCTTCAACTTTATAATAAAATAGTGTAGATATTTTTTATTACAATGCACATGTCTATTCACTCTGGAATATTTTTCTTTATAGATACTGGATTTTTGGTCCTCTAAAGCATAGATGGACTTATATATGGAACTCTATAAGAAGGTGGCCAAATCAATTCAAAGCCAAAATCAGTTATATTTTGGCCACTGAAGAAAATACCCAAATCAAAATTGTAAAGAAAAAACAAGAAGTATCGAATGGTCAGTCATCCTGGCTTAGTTTTCTGTTTGGTCAAAGAATACAGAAATTACCAGGTAATCAGTAATCAGTACATAACTTTAATGCTTCAGGTGTGCAGTAATCAGTGCTTTACTTTAATGCTTCAGGTATGCAGTAATCAGTGCTTTACTTTAATGCTTCAGGTACGCAGTAATCAGTGCTTTACTTTAATGCTTCACATAGCCAGTAATCAGTGCTTTACTTTAATGCTTCAGGTAGCCAGTAATCAGTGCTTTACTTTAATGCTTCAGGTAGCCAATAATCAGTGCTTTACTTTAATGCTTCCAGTAGCCAGTAATCAGTGCTTTACTTTAATGCTTCAGGTAGCCAGTAATCAGTGCTTTACTTTAATGCTTCAGGTAGCCAGTAATCAGTGCTTTACTTTAATGCTTCATGTAGCCAGTAATCAGTACTTTACATTAATGTTTCACATAGCCAGTAATCAGTGCTTTACTTTAATGCTTCATGTAGGCAGTAATCAGTACTTTACAATAATGTTTGATGTAGCCAGTAATCTGTGCTTTACTTTAATGCTTCATGTAGCCAGTAATCAGTACTTTACATTAATGCTTCACATAGCCAGTAATTGGTGCTTTACTTTAATGCTTCATGTAGCCAGTAATCAGTACTTTACAATAATGTTTGATGTAGCCAGTAATCTGTGCTTTACTATAATGCTTCAGGTAGCCAGTAATCAGTACTTTACATTAATGCTTCACATAGCCAGTAATCAGTGCTTTACTTTAATGCTTCAGGTAGCCAGTAATCAGTGCTTTACTTTAATGTTTCAGGTATGCAGTAATCAGTGCTTTACTTGAATGCTTCATGTAGCCAGTAATCAGTACTTTACAATAATGTTTGATGTAGCCAGTAATCAGTGCTTTACTTTAATGCTTCATGTAGCCAGTAATCAGTACTTTACATTAATGCTTCATATAGCCAGTAATCAGTGCTTTACTTTAATGCTTCATGTAGCCAGTAATCAGTACTTTACAATAATGTTTGATGTAGCCAGTAATCTGTGCTTTACTATAATGCTTCATGTAGCCAGTAATCAGTACTTTACAATAATGTTTGATGTAGCCAGTAATTGGTGCTTTACTATAATGCTTCAGGTAGCCAGTAATCAGTACTTTACAATAATGTTTGATGTAGCCAGTAATCTGTGCTTTACTATAATGCTTCAGGTAGCCAGTAATCAGTACTTTACAATAGTGTTTGATGTAGCCAGTAATCTGTGCTTTACTATAATGCTTCAGTAATAGTCAGTAAGCTTGTTATGTTGTATTGTCCTGTTTACCTGGGAGCAAGCTTGGTGTAGTGGTTAAGCACTTGGATTGTGGTGTCTATGATCCGGGTTCGATTCCAGGGTTGCGCCACTATGTTTAAGAGGTTGGTCACCTCTTGCTTCCATGTCACGATATAACTGAAAAATCGTTGAAAGCGACGTAAAACACCAATCAACCAACCAGCCTGTTACCTGTATCCTATATCCTGTTGTGGTAGTATAGACATCCATGCATCATGTGTTCATTTGTTCTGGTTCCCATTATGTGATGTCAAGGGAATGATAAGTGTACAGTGCTATCTTTTCAGGTGGTTATAACCACACAAAGTGGCCAAGCTTGCTTCATTCTTGTAAATTTAAAGATACATAATGTCTAATTTGATAAATCAGAGGTACAATAAATGACTATGTATTTACAATAATTTATCATGCCTCTCCAATGGCTTTATCAATACCTTTATGATTAAAAGTGTATTGAATTTCTCTCAAAACAATGCACGGAAGGGCCTGTCAAATTAGTGAAGCAATTCTCTGTAGAGCAAAGTTCAGTAGTTCAAGTTCAACAATTGTTATGAATTGTCAACAGTGACATGAAGTGAAAATGTGCATGTCTATATAAAGAACAGTTTAAAACTACTTATAAAGTGATATAGTGAACATTTGGTCAGATTGGTGACTCACCTTTAATACGTAGCTGTACATAAAGTACTGAATTACTCACCTGTATTACTCAGTGATATATAAAGTGCTGAATTACCTGTGATACTCAGTAATACGAAAGTACTGAATTACTCACCTGTAATACCCAGTGATTCAAAAGTACTGAATAACTTACCTGTAATACACAGTGATACATGAAGTACTGAATTGCTCTACTGTAGTAGTCTGTGATAGTTTAAGTACTGAAATACTCACCTGTAATACTCAGTGGTACATTAAATACTGAATTACCTGTAATACTCAGTGATACATACAGTACTGAAATACTCACCTGTAATACTCATTGATACTTTAAGTACTGAATTACACACCTGTGATACTTAGCAAATTATAAAGTACCCGGTACTGAATAACTCACTTGCTATACTCACTTAAAAACATGAATTACTTAATTACTTAGGTATTATACTTGGTGATATGTATAGTACTTAATTATCCACATGTAATATTTGGTTACACACACAGTACAGAATTATTCAGAGAAGATATAACCAGATGTTAATAGTTTATATGTACTTACTTAGCAAGATTCATATCTAAGTTCTTTCTTTTGTGCACAAATAGGAATGTATCAAGAGATGTGTTTGAATTACAGTCAAAACTCATTTGAAATCCTGGACTATACTGATGTATTAAAAATATCCCTACAAAATCGGTAAATGTTTAAATGACATACATTCACTAATTTAAAAATAGTTCTATTTAATTTAATTTTGTAAGAATTCATTACAAACTATATCATGTATACATCTTGCACTTGGATAAAGCCTGGATCATGTGACTCTTATGACTTGTCTGAGTATTACTATATAAGGGAATAACCATACCAATTTCAGTGCTTACCTAATACTTAATAAATTGAGATACTAAATTATATCAGTGGCATTAAAATGGAAAATTTCCTATGTTTGTTCAAAATTGTTAGATTCATTTAAGTATTTAACAATTTGTGAAACATTGGCTGTTGATCACCAAAATGGTATTAGTTAAACATTTTAATGCACTAGCCTTATGTACAATACGAGTTTGTGATTTTAAAATATTTTACAGATGTATATGAGGAAATTGAGAATGATGAAGGAGATGAAGCCCTGGAGGAAGAAGTTACCACTGAATTGACCTTAATGACTCCTATTGTACAACAATCAGAATCAAATGTAAGTGCTTACAGTTACACTAGGAGTAAAACATTTGGACTCAGTAAATTGGAAACTGGTAAGGGACATGTATTGCTTCAGCAGTACTCAGTATGCTTGGTTTTTTTCCGTTGAGTGAAAGCAGAAGTACAGTCCAACTGGCAGATCCTCTTTGCAGATTATATAATAAACCTTGGTTTCTCATTATATTTACCATAATAGTAATCAAAATAGCTAACATTTGTTGATGATATGTTAAGGTTTACTAACATTTTTAAGCAACAAACCTCATACCTTCTTAAAGAAAACAACAAAGTTTTGCTGAATTATATCCAGAGCTGGACATGATCTTCATATTACCCTTTCAGACACATAAACACACATGGAATCTGTTGTAAGCAGTAGTGTATAAGATATGAAGATTCTCACATTTTGATTTCAGTCCTTCAGGGCAGCTTTATTAGGATTAGGACCAACTGAATTGTCAAGGACAGAATTTATTAATGAAGGGTGAGTATAAGGGACGGTAAATGATACCTAGCATCTTTTACAAAGGAAAATGATTAGGAATACACATAAATGAAGAAAATACTAGTGTTACCTTATTTTTTTCCGGAGATCTTCATTTGATACACTAAGTTTGCTTTAAGACATTTTTATACTTCCAGCAGTGAAGTAGGGGAGGTATATTGGAATCACCTTGTCCATCTGTCTGTACTTTCAGCCTCAGTAAACATGTTCTTGTCTGGAGTTTTTCTCATTTACCTTTCCATACTTTGAAATCATTGAAATTTTAGATTTAGCTTTATAACCACTTAAAGGTGTGCACCTCCCATTTTCATTTCTTTGAAGGGATTTTTAAAACATTTTTTATGTATTTGCCATTTTTGGGACTTTATTCTGTAGATACAAAATTCTCCGCAATTTTTCTCATTTACCATCCTATAGATTCCATTCCTGTGTGGCAAAGTCTGTGTTGTCACCTCATACATGTTGTCTGGGGCCAACATCTAAGTTGCATACTATACACAAGTGAGGCATGTTTATGAATGATGGTGATATCTTGTCTGCATAACTTTTATCCTAGCTCTTTTAGTCAGCTGTGGTTACAAACATGATCTGTGTTCACTTTGTTGCCATCATTTAAGAATTTCAGTTACTTTAATTGTTTAATTGTTGTCTAAGCCTCCATGAGGTGTCAGCTTGGATCGTTAATCAACTAATGTAATTAATTTCATGAAAGACAGAAAGATAACAGACGATAACAACTTTTTGAAATTCTATTTTTGTGGTCTTTACTCTCTAGATACATTTATATAGGTTAATTGTTGTTATACTTATAATGTATGTAATGGGACCACAACTGCATCCACTATAGACCCCTCCTAAACCCAGAGATGCAGTCCAGGAATCGAACCATTCATCCCCTTAATATTAGTCAAGTTCCAAACCCCTACACCAAGCTTGCCTATTTCTTGATGGGAAAAAACTACTTAATACTTTGTTCCACATTAGACGTTCTTCAACTTTTCTACTACTACACATATTTTCAAGCATTATTATTTACTGAGGATGCTTTTTATGAGCTCCTTTAAATTATTAAATTTATTTATTTATTTCCCACTTATGAAAGTTTCAGAGAACCTGTGCCATGTTTTGTAAGCGGTAGACTGCCATCAAGAAGTTTTGAGAATTTCAATAAGATCAGCTCCAATAGTCCATTATATTAAGTTGATATTAGGATTTCATAGGACTGATGTTGTAAAAATCCATTTGACGTTGACTGCTCAAACAATGGCAGTACTGGTAGCACATGAATCAAAATGAAACCCTATGGGAAATCATATTTTAACCCCAACACCAAGTCTGCCCTAAAAGCTTTGTAGGATTAATACATGTAATATGTAGTGAATGAGAATTCTTTCACTTCTGTGTGCAACAATAGCTGATCTTGTTATCTGTTTGACTCACTTTTGTTTGTTCAGTAAAGTAGTTAATTATCTAAATCTAATTGATGGCACAATATAATCTGTCTTACAGCTTCAAAAGAGTTAGCGCGAAAGATCAGAAGTTTGGATCTGAGAATAATCGATCTATGGTGGTGAAAAAGATTCATATACAGCCAGAAATTCCAGAGGTAAGTTATTGCAGAGTTGTTATCTGTATGACCACTGTGTGATGTATTGGATGAATACTTCAGTGATAGTGATAGCCCTATCATATGTTATCTGTATGACCACTGTGTGATGTATTGGATGAATGCTTCAGTGATTGTTGACAGCCATATCATATGTTATCTGTATGACCACTGTGTGATGTATCAGATGAATGCTTCAGCGATTGTTGATAGCCCTATCATATGTTATCTGTATGACCACTGTGTGATGTATTGGATGAATACTTTAGTGATTATTGATAGCCCTATGATATGTTATCTGTATGACCACTGTGTGATGTATTGGATGAATACTTCAGTGATTGTTGATAGCCCTATCATATGTTATCTGTATGACCACTGTGTGATGTATTGGATGAATGCTTCAGTGATTGTTGATAGCCCTATCATATGTTATCTGTATGACCACTGTGTGATGTATTGGATGAATGCTTCAGTGATTGTTCATAGTCCTATGATATGTTATCTGTATGACAACTGTGTGATGTATTGGATGAATACTTCAGTGATTGTTGACTGCCCTAACATATGTTATCTGTATGACCACTGTGTGATGTATTGGATAAATGCTTCAGTGATTGTTGATAGCCCTATCATATGTTATATGTATGACCACTGTGTGATGTATTGGATGAATGCTTCAGTGATGGTGTATAGCCCTATCATATGTCATCTGTATGACCATTATTTGATGTATTGGATGAATACTTCAGTGATGGTTGATAGCCCTATCATATGTTATCTGTATGACCACTGTGTGATGTATTGGATGAATGCTTAAGTGATTGTTGATAGGCCTATCATACGTTATCTGTATGACCATTGTGTGATGTATTGGATGAATGCTTCATTGATTGTTGATAGCCCTATCATATGTTATCTATATGACCACTGTGTGATGTATTGGATGAGTACTTCAGTGATTGTTGACTGCCCTATCATATGTTATCTTTATGACCATTGTGTGATGTATTGGATGAATACTTCAGTGATTGTTGATAGCCCTATCATGTTATCTGTATGACCACTGTGTGATGTATTGGATGAATGCTTCAGTGATTGTTGATAGCCCTATCATATGTCATCTCTATGACCATTGTGTGATGTATTGGATGAATGCTTCAGTGATTGTTGACAGCCATATCATATGTTATCTGTATGACCACTGTGTGATGTATTGGATGAATACTTCAGTGATTGTTGATAGCCCTATCATATGTTATCTGTATGACCACTGTGTGATGTTGTGGATGAATGCTTTAGTGATTGTTGATAGCCCTATCATATGTTATCTGTATGACCACTGTGTGATGTATTGGATGAATGCTTTAGTGATTGTTGATAGCCCTATCATATGTTATCTGTATGACCACTGTGTGATGTATTGGATGAATACTTTAGTGATTGTTAATAGCCCTATCATATGTTATCTGTATGACCACTGTGTGATGTTGTGGATGAATGCTTTAGTGATTGTTGATAGCCCTATCATATGTTATCTGTATGACCATTGTGTGATGTATTGGATGAATACTTTAGTGATTGTTAATAGCCCTATCATATGTTATCTGTATGACCACTGTGTGATGTTGTGGATGAGTGCTTCAGTGATAGTTGATAGCCCTATCATATGTCATCTCTATGACCATTGTGATTGATTGATTGATTGATTTTTGTTTTACGTCATACCACGAATATTTCACGTATATGGTGACGGCATCTGCCTGATGCGGGGCATACAAATTTTGACCTTTGCAACGGACCCACCCGAAGCAGTGAGGGATCTTTAACGTGCCATGCATACCACGACACGGGGCCTCGGTTTTTACTGTCTCATCCGAAAGACAGGACACCGGCATGACCAGAGCGGGACTCGAACCCCGGCCTCCCGATCAGGAGTCCGACGCGATACCACTAGGCCACGCCGGCTTATGACCATTGTGTGATGTATTGGATGAATGCTTCAGTAATTGTTGACAGCCATATCATATGTTGTCTGTATGACCACTGTGTGATGTATTGGATGAATACTTCAGTGATTGTTGATAGCCCTATCATATGTTATCTGTATGACCACTGTGTGATGTTGTGGATGAATACTTTAGTGATTGTTGATAGCCCTATCATATGTTATCTGTATGACCACTGTGTGATGTATTGGATGAATACTTCAGTGATTGTTGATAGCCCTATCATATGTTATCTGTATGACCACTGTGTGATGTTGTGGATGAATACTTCAGTGATTGTTAATAGCCCTATCATATGTTATCTGTATGACCACTGTGTGATGTATTGGATGAATACTTTAGTGATTGTTAATAGCCCTATCACATGTTATCTGTATGACCACTGTGTGATGTGGTGGATGAATGCTTTAGTGATTGTTAATAGCCCTATCATGTGTTAACTGTAGTAGATTGATATATGTTATGATAAACTATTCCGCAGTCGCCTAGCAAAATATTGATATGTAATTTACACAAGTAGTCACCTCGCAAAACACTGATATGTAATTTACACAATCTCTGACTAAGTCATTGAATGAAAGGACAGAAAAATGAAGTTCAGACAAGATCATTATGAGAAAATAGATCTCTCTCTCTGACCGTTTTTGGCTCAGTGATTTCTTCTATTATCTACATTGTTTACCTTTGTTTTGACAAGCATTACTGTAAACATACACTGTTTATCACCACAATATATTGTTATTGCCGTCTTACAATTTAATGAATTGGACGATGAATCAAAATGAATGTTTAGAGTGTATTGCTTACATTATATAGATTTGAGAGAAGAAAGAGAAACCATACAATTATTTTGGTAAATGTGATAGGTGACCTTTTAGTAATATTGAACATGGCACATTACTTAATCTGAGTGTTACCAGAGTAGACCAGAAGTTCTGAGGGCCCATGTAGGCTGTACATACTTACTTGAAAGTCACAGCCCTTGTACCTTAAAGCTGGCCTCTCACCATAAAAAGCCGAGGTGTTTCGAAAAATTTTTACGGGAGCGAAGTTGACCTAGGTCAACCTCACTCCTGTATGTTTTATGAATATTAAATGAACGTCTGACCCAAATGCTCGAACAGAGCTTTCTCCCACGGTATAAAAGAAACAGGCGTAGTCATGCAACCGTGACATTTCATCGAACACACGACAAAGGCAACATGGCGTCACAAACAGATCTCTATATATTTCCTGTTTTGTTTCCTCATTTTTTGAAGTAATATACATAAATAGTTCTAACAAAAGATCACATGATACTGTAATGTTGTATGCATTTGCCACGAAAAGGCCACCCACCCAACCGTGCGTAACGTCAATAAACAAATTTTATAGTTCGAACGAACAAATTATATTACATGTTCTAGTTATTTAGATATTATAATATGACCAGGTATGACATATATCATATGTACAAATAGTATCGTGTGTTCAGTTGTACTTGTAACGAACCCACCCTCTCCGTGCAAATGTGAAAAGGCTAATAAGATATAGGTAATTTGAAAACTTGCGATATTCAGGTAATACTATCCTTTCTCCAAATAACAAGAGCCAAATTCCAATACTCCACAACAGACCACACATATTATTTATACATGTATACTTTACTGTAAAAAAGATACACATCACTTTACACATCCGTTTGTTGACACATCTTTTGGAGTGTTTGAATAAGTAACATACAAACAGGAAATGGTATAGATTGAAGACGAAATCTTCAAAATTATACTCAAGATTCTGTTCACGATCCTACATAGTGGGTGCATACTGAACAATGTGTTTTGTAAATTAAAGTACTCTTTTGACGTCTGGGTTCAGAAAGGTATTATTTTATTTTGTTTTATTTATTTTATTCAAGTACAAACATATTTCATCAATAATAGTACGGAAACAGAAAAATATATGACACTATTGTGATAATTTATATTGTTATTTACGGGTTAGTATGGTGTTCATACAAATTCAAGAACTAGTAACATTTTTAGCTAAACAACCTGCGTTTTTGAAACACGAATGCCCCAGCTACAAATAAACATAGCTGTCAATGTTCTAACCCCGGGTCACATGATGACGCTTAGGGGATAAACTTACTGTTGAATTTTGGTAACTGTAACAACATTCTATTGAAAATTATTAGGCACTACAGAATTACGGAGGTACATACAGACGGACGTAACGACCGAACGCTTTTATGCCCAAGAAGACAGGTGCAAAGAGCGGAAGGGGGAGGAGCAGGTGTTAAGAGAACGAAAAATGTTTAAAAATCACATATTAATTAGAATTAATAACAATGCTGTTTGTTTGTAACTGTTCGACTTGACATAGATCCCCATTCATAAAGTTATAAAATATATCGGAGCTTCTTACCCATCCATCACTGTTGACCCCCCCCCCCCCTCCCGGCAAGGAAAGACTAGGTAAAAAGAACATATGCTGTTTGAAAATCAAACAGCTTTTTTTTTCTTCTCTTTATCATTTCTGTCTCTGTAAATGTAAAAATACTTATACTCGAACACTCTGAATTCAAGAAAGTGTCCTTAGGAATGCTGTATGGTAATTTCGAATTTCATTTTATTTTTGAGGTGAGGTGGAAAGGAGAAGAAATGAGGGAAGGGTTGGGATGCAGGGAAAAAGTGTAAATTTGAGGGCAGTGAACTTGGGCGAATGCCACCCGGTTAGAATATGGAAGACGAATTTAAAAGATAAGGCAAGAAGCGGTTTAGTCAGACAAGACCCTTGCGTCTCCTATCTGCAGTGGACCATGTTATGAAATGCAATAACATGCACACCATACATGTAGACTTGCATCCGTGTTGTATAAGATCAGTCAAAAATTAAATTATAGACACACTAACTAAATTTTTGTAAAGGAATTAAATAAATGTAAAAATGTAAATAAAAGAATCCGTCTAGTGCTGTAAGTGTTAAATATCTGTGTAAAGTGCATAGTGAGGAAAAAAAGTTTTCATACGTTTTGTACAGCCATGCTAACCGTCCGTGTACGTCGCCGCTAGTTAAATGTCACGGTTTGTCGATTTGACATTTCTTTTATATGGTAAGCGAGAGCATTTGGGTCAGACGTTCATTTAGTATTCATAGAACATACGGGAGCGAGGTTGACCTATGTCGACCTCGCTCCCGTAAAAAAATTTCGAAACATTTCGGCTTTTTATGGTGAGAGGCCAGCTTTAAATCCTATAGGATTCATTGATCTCGGCAATATGTCTCATGAAAAGTCTATTCTTCTCCTCTCTGACACATGTTGCATGTATCATAACAAGTATTATAGCAATATACTTTATTGAAAGTCTTTCCTGATGATTTTGATGTCACTAAAGATACTTGTATCTTGGCATTGCTTATAGATGTAAAGCCCGGGGTAGCACATGTAGTCCAAGATGATAACTGAGCGGTGGGTATATAGACCCCATTTTTCTGAAGGCATTAACATAGGCACATGATCATTGGCAAGGAAACATGTGTCCTTGGTTTGCAACAAGAAAATTGAACACATTGTTTACCATTGCAGTGATTATACTTGCGTTCTAGAGAACCAGCAACAAAAATTCAAAATAATTTTAGAACTTCAGAACATTTTATGAGGAGATGAATTGTTTTATTTTACAGGGAACAGAACTTTGGTACACTATAGATGGGGAAAGATTCGAGGCGATGCCAATTGATGTCAGACTATTGAAGAATAAATTAAAAGTGTTCTATAATCATGTACCTTTACCTAGCTTATGAATAAATAATGATGTAGTATTTGAGTATTGTTTTATTTGATATACATCTGTATTTATTATTGCATATGATGATATGATAGATACTGTCCTTTGTCATTTTATGGGGTGTATATTAAGCCCTTTATGCGGAGTTTCATTATTTAGCTCACTGGGACAGATGTCCTGGGAGCTAATGTCATTCCCATGGCGTCCGCTGCCAGGCGTCCGTGTCCATATCCACGTTCCGAAAAACTTTAATCTGGGCTATAACTTATGAACCATAAGAGATAGGACTTAAATATTTCATAAGTAGATTCCTCATGACCAGAGCTTTCATGTATTGCCATCACTTTTCACCTAATGACCTTGACCATGGACTTTGACCTACTTTTCAAAAGCTTTAACTTAGGCTATATCTTTTGAACATTAGAGATAGGACTTTGATATTTCACATGTAAATTTTTTAGGACCAAAATGTTTATGTGTTTCCATTTTTGACCTGTTAACCTTCGCTTTGGACTTTGACCTACTTTTCATAAAGAAACTTTGGCTATATCTTTTCGACCATTAGAGATAGGGCTTTGACTTTTTACTTGTAGATTCCATATGACCAGAACTTCATTTCATGCCACCTCTTTTGAGATCATGACCACTACCTACTTTTAAAAAACTTTATTCTGGGTTTTATCGTTTGAACCATTAGGGTTAGGGCTTCGGTATTTCATGTGAAGATTCCTGATGACCAAAGCTTTCATTTGGTGCCATCTCTTTTGACCTGATTTCCTTGACCTTGAACTTTGTCTTCTTTTCATAGTAAAAAACGAAGAAGTACCGAAGGGTAAACCATATCCCATAGTCACATTACAGACTTATAAATCTTTGCTATTTAAATAATGTATCTGAGATGATTACTTGTAGCACTAGTGAGTTATGCTGTCTTCTGACAAGTCTTGTCTGAATCTATCTGGAGCAATCCTTATTTTCTTTTGTTTTCTTTCTAGATGTTCTTCATCAATGAAACTTTGCTTTCACAGTACTTAGTAGAAGAACGATGCAAATTGTTATAAAATACAAGGTCTTTACAGCATGTTGTAACTACTTTGTTTAAAAGAACACTTTTAGCATGCTACTCTGCTTCATATGGCAGTATATTATTTTAATTGTAGTTGGAAAATTCATTATTCATAAATGTTTCTGGTCACCCTCATGAGTGACGCTTGGAGTTGATCGCCATTAATAAATTAAAAGTAAGAATAACAGGAGGAATGTTGTATAGTGACTCACAAATTAGAAATTTCAACGAAAACACATACCTGTACAACACTTATTCCACATATTCAATATCTTAAAAAGACTTTAGATATATCTATGTAAAAGCAGATTGTACTACAAAACGTAAACAATTCTGTGTATCATACACAGGTCTAACACCCTCCCGTAACAGTATAAAAAGCTTCTATTAATGATAGCGCTGGTGAGGAGGAGAGTAGTAATACACAATGTCCGAATGCCCTCTGACTCCCTCTCGGAGTAAACGATAGAACTGCCTTAGCTTTTCATGAAAAACTGTCGTTGCTACGTTCATCGTTATGTCCATTTATACTTGTAATCTTTAAGGTATTATACATTTACGGGTTCAGAGAAGAGGAAATATTTGCTTCCTTTGAAATTGAAAAACTTGAAAGTTGCGATAACACGATAGCTGAGGTAATGCCTAAACATCAGTGAAAGTAAAATAACACAGTCTTCAAACTGTCCATTTACATGAGGTTAAAGGAGTCAAAGGTAGCTCGCCATATCCCCTCCCCTTCTTATTCTAAATCCGAAATTGCTTTGATACAGCGGATTCTATCACATATAAACATCTTCTGCCACCTTATAGGGGAAGCAATCATGGCGTGCAGTTACCGTTCGACATTATCGAAAATGTTTTCTTTTTAGCTTTATATGGAACAAGGACTTTTAAATAAATTGTTTAGAAGTCTTTGTATAGAATTATATTAATTATGTCCGATGTACAGTCTTAACAGAACGGTGAACCTAACAATCAAATACAAAAATTATATCGTCAACGTCTTCCATTGAATGGATTTTCTAATATCTAACGTGAATTACAAATGATACATATGAGATATTATTTGTTTTGTGCCTAAGTAGAAGTTAATAAATTTTCAACATTATATTGTTGATTTTCTTGACGATCGGGGTGTGTTCGCGACTATTACGATGATTTGCTGTATTCTTACTCGCGACTACTCATCGATCACATGACCAGGTCAGCAGGCGTTAGATAATTAGTTGATAACTTCAAACCATTAAATAACTTTTGAAATTTGATCTACAAAGAATAAACATTTACTCTCCATTTATATATTTTGAGAGAAATTCAAAGACATTCTAGTGACATTTTTGAGGCGATGATAAAGGATTAAGTTTTGAGAATAAGCAGATAACCAGATCAGACGGAGACATTCAAATGATACAACGATATGAGATATAATTGTCCTTAGTATAAGATAACTACTGTTCTTTTATCTTTACAGTAAATATAATATATATTTATATTGCACCATTAAGCGAAGGAACACAATTCACAGTCACCTGAGTGTCCCTCCAGTGCAACAGCAGTGCTGTTAAAAGTTTACAGTAAAAATGAAATATATTTATATTGCACCATTAAGCTAAGGAGCACAATTCACAGTCACCTGAGTGTCTCTCCAGTGCAACAGCAATGCTGTAAAAAGGCATACCAAAATTCCTATAGAAACTTAAACTAGCATTACAAATGGTTGTACTTGTTTGGTTTGATTTTCCAGTTTCCTTCGAGATCAACGCGAGACATTTATATAATAATAGTAAGATAATAATAATGATAAGTTTAGCTGCATTTTTCTAGAATTATTGGGCCTTGTCGATATACAGAGTTATTGCCAATATGAGAAAGTATCTGAAATCAAACCATTGTAACGTCAACCAATAGACCAATTGCCGACCCCCCCCCCCAAAAAAAAAAACCCCAAAAAAACAAAAACCCAGGAAAACAACAACAACAACAACAAACCAGGAAAACAACAACAACAACAACAACAAAAGACAAGAGGCCCAAGTGGGCCTATATCGCTCACCTGAGCACAAAGTGCATATTTACAAGCAAGCAAGAAATTTTGTGCAGTGGTTCTGGAGAGGAAGATGAAAATGTGTCAATCAAACAGAGCCAATGGTGGCCATCTTGGATTACGGATCGGCATGAAAAACCTATTCTTGGTAGAGGACCTTGAGTACTTACTTTCTATGCAGTTTGGTGAAATTTTGTGCAGTGGTTCTGGAGAAGTCGAAAATGTGTCAACCAATCAGAGTCAATGGCGGCAATCTTGGATCACGGATCGGCATAAAAAACACCAAACTTGGTTGAGGACCTTGAGTACTTACTTTCTATGCAGTTTGATGAATTTCTGCGCAGTGGTTCTGGGGAAGAAGTCGAAAATGTGTCAACCAATCAGAGTCAATGGCGGCCATCTTGGATCACGGATCGGCATAAAAAACACAAACTTGGTAGAGGACTTTGAGTACTTACTTCCTATGAAGTTTGGTGAAGTTCTGTGCAGCGGTTCTGGAGAAGAAGTCGAAAATGTGTCAACCAATCAGAGCCAATGGCGGCCATCTTGGATTACGGATCGGAAATAAAAAACACAAACTTGGTAGAGGACCTTGAGTACTTACTTCCTATGAAGTTTGGTGAAATTCTGTGCAGCAGTTCTGGAGGAGAGGTCGAAAATGTGTCAACCAATCAGAGCCAATGGCGGCCATCTTGGATCAAGGATCGGCATAAAAACACAAACTTGGTAGAGGACCTTGAGTACTTACTTCCTATGAAGTTTGGTGAAATTCTGTGCAGCAGTTCTGGAGGAGAGGTCGAAAATGTGTCAACCAATCAGAGCCAATGGCGGCCATCTTGGATCAAGGATCGGCATAAAAACACAAACTTGGTAGAGGACCTTGAGTACTTACTTCCTATGAAGTTTGGTGAAATTCTATGCAGCAGTTCTGGAGGAGAAGTCGAAAATGTGTCAACCAATCAGAGCCAATGGCGGCCATCTTGGATCACGGATCGGCATAAAAAACACAAACTTTGTAGAGGACCTTGAGTACTTACTTCCTATGGAGTTTGGTGAAATTCTGTGCAGTGGTTCTGGAGGAGAAGTCGAAAATGTAGAAAAGTTAACGACGGACGACGGACGCTGCACTATGACAGTAGCTCACTTGAACTACGCTCAGGTGAGCTAAAAAACCACTCAAAAAAAACACACACACAAAAGGTGGGGGGGGGGGGGGTAGCTCGGAAACTGGGGCAAGAATACGGGAAATGATATAGAAATTTTATGACGTCACAATGGTTTGCCATCAGATACCTGCTTATATGGGAAATAACTGTATATCGAAAGACCCAATTTACAAAGAAATGACGTATTTACTTTTATTCACTGTCTAGCAAATACGTAATAGAAAAACTTTTTGTCTAAACCTGCATACCATTTAGACGGCAAATCATTGAATCTAATGGTCTATCCATTGTTATCATAAACAGAATCGGTTTTATTGTGATTGATGTCGTTGATGGATCTTGGCAAAGTGTGTACGGAGAATGTCAGCTGCGTCACCGGATTCTAGTGGTAAATCGGGATACTGTATACGACGTAAAACATCAACAAAATTAATCTCGAAAGCATCCATTAGCCAACAGTCCCCTTTGGTAACAGTTATTTCTTCATCCCATGCTGATCTTGGAATTACTAGAGGGTTATTTGTTCCATTTGAATTACAAAACATTGCAATATCCTGTATAACAGACTTGAAAAATCTAACTTCGTTTTGAAATGTATCGTCTTCTTTTTTTATCTGCATATCGAGTTTTCGTTTAAAAAAATCATATAATTCCAAATCAATTTCATTCCATTTTTTGAATTTTTCCGTCATCTGTTGCGTCCACTTGAAGCGCTGACTGCTAGATTTATTCTGCCTTGTATTGGTCGCAATATATATAATGTCTCCAAGTCGCCACCGGAACATTCTTTTCATGAGAATGACAGACTCATGAAATCTTTCGACAATCAGCACAAGATCAAATTCTCTGTCCAGTTGTTCAATATAGAAGTGAATAGCACTTATATTTCTGGTATGAAAAAGCTCTAAAGGAAATCCAAACTCGACTGCCATTCGATTGTTTGTGAAGGACATGCGTGGGTCCTTAGCGTCATATAAGCTGGGATTGTCTAGGTATGTTGCCACAGGGTCGACTCCACCTGCGTTTATCACCTCCCTTGGCCGCAGATACAATACCGTGGATATGAACTGTTCGTACGGATCGCGTAGTATTCCAACATATTTGGTTTGATGTGGTAGAACTCGGTGGAAAATCCGTGAATCATACAGGACATGACAACATAATATATTGAAAGATTTATTAGGTGGGGGAGGCAAATAGTTATCCGGAGTTAGCGATTCATTTAGACTGATTACGTTCCTCCAAAAGTAACCAGGAGGTTTGGGGAGCAGGAAAGTCAGGTTATGGAAATAACCATAACGTAACAGAATGCTCTGTAAAGTAGAACTGGCTGCCTTGTGTACTTTTAAGAACATGACATGTTGGACTGGGATTACATCTGAAGTGTTCCTTTCGTATACTTTCGTAGTATTAGGTCTTTGCAAGTTGGTGCTGGATGCTATAGTGCGATTCATCTTTGTGACCTCTTTTCCGGTTTGGAATAAAATATCCGGCTCAACTAATATTTTTACCTCCTGTTCGCCTTCTCTTGCAGTTTTTACTGACCACACACTAGTTATTTGCTTGTTTCTCTTACTGTGGAAACTATCCGGATTAGTGTCGTCTTTCTTGTGTATGTGTAATATCATTCTGTATTTATCCAGAAAACCGAAGATTACCAACAGCCCAGCCGTTAATACTAGGAGACGAATCCTGTAGGTGAAATTTATGCTTTTTAAAAATTCATGGCAGTAATTATGTACAAACCTGTATGTAGTCTAGTTTGTCACGTCAAGCCATTTTTTATTTTCACGCGAAATACCTCATCAAACTTTTCGTCCAATCACAAAGCAGTATTTCAACTTCAAGTCACATGATTGCTAAGGACATCAAAGGTGACCGAATTTGACCTACTACATAATTTTAAAGTAGAGGACAAAATAAGAAACAATTCGAACTATATAAACAGAAACGAAAGTGACCGGACACGTATAGATATAGCTCATTATGTCATGACGGAGTACTTGATATATCGTATTGTAACCGTTATATATATAATTGTATACATATTTATGAAAACATGTTATTAATGTCGCATTTCGACAATTTTTTTAATGAATGAATGATTATGCATTGTAACCTGTTCTTGTTGTTTACGACATTTGAACTGCACCTCATGATGTTATCTGTTCGATCAGGAAAGATTTTGTTATCAATTAATTTGATTGCAACTGAGAATATAATGTTGAGTCTATATATAAATGTTGCCCCCCCCCCCCCCCCCTCCCCAGTAGCCATATGATAGCATCTGTTATTGCAACAGTAACCGTATATCGGTTAAGATACGACACAACAAGTATTTCGTGTTGACACAAAAAGTTATATCTGTACATCAAGTTCGTTTTTTTATATTCGATTTTGGGGGGTTTTTGTCCTCTGCTACAAAAGTACTTGTCGTATTTTATTTGATATGACACACAAAATGTAATTGTTGTAAATTATTGATTAAAAGAATGTCTTTCTCTTAATATAAAATCAGTTCATGTGATTGAAAATGACCATTCCGGTCACTGGATGATCCTTTCCGATGACGTAGAAGTCAATTCCGGTCACTTCTGAGTTCATTGGCGGTCACATGACCAGGAGTAGAAATACACTTTTCTGATTGGAAAAAGTTTGATGATGTCATTGCACGCGAAATTTAAAAATGTTATAAAGTGACGCACTAGACTACTTCTGTATTATTTTTCAATTTGTATAAAAGTTGCATTGTTTTTAATGTTGATGAATATGTAAATAAAATCCCCAGATACTGAGCACTAGTCAAACTGGAGCTTCTTATACATCATAAGGCAAAAAAATAAAAAGGAGTTATGGGCAATCACGGACCTCTGGCATAACTAGAGGTGGTAAATGTATGTTAGATAGGATGGCGACATTGCCCTTTACATGTTCGTGTGCATATAAATCTATTTTAAGAAACCAATGTAGCCTGTATAATAATTTCAGAGAAGAACATTATAACAACAATGTCAATATATTGTACATAAAACATTCATTATTCAAGAATGGATGTCTTGTGTCAGCCTGATTTGACAGGGTCAAGGTCACTTGACAATTTATCTTGTGGTTTCAATAACCATCGGACATGTATCGGTTTTACACGAGATAGACACAGATGAATATGCACATTCCTGGGCTCAGCTCCATTCTGTAGCAGGGATGCGCAGTCGGCATACCAGTCATCAAAACATGCTCTCATGCTCTGTTTAAAGACACTAATCTGGACGAAAAGATTGCAGTTGTTTGGTACAATTTGCCGGGACATAAACACCGAGGATTTTTCAGATCGATGCCCTTGTGGGTCTTATGTCTGAGACATGAATCCTCTGAAAACACTCATTAAAATTCCGAAATTACAATATTTTAAATCATTACGAAGGCAGTCCCTATGAAAATAGTACTATATTGGTCTTTTAGAAACTCTAAAGGCCCTTCTTTATTTCAAGTATCTCTTAGTCTTTTCCGAAAAAAAATCGCTAATATCAGGCGTAATGATTACTTTGAATGTGTACTTTAAAAAATCACGGAATCTATCTTCTTAACGACGTAAAGCGATCTCATAATTTACATATCGTGTTTTACACAGTGTTATGAACAGCATTTCCAATAAGAAATGAATACTGTATTTGACGGTCTCAGATGTTTAAAAATATACTTACATCTTAAATATTACCCTAGTCGGGTTTATATAAAAATATATTGGCCTCATCCAAGTCCAGATTTTTGTAATATCATGAACGTTTAAACAAATACTCAAGATAGTGTTTTGTACAAACCATTCAATTCAAATGCAATAATGAAAATATATCTAATCTTTAGTTTAATACTTTAAAATGATTGTGTCTGTCCATGGTTTAGAAATAAGAGGAGCAAGTGAGCCTGTGCGTGTGTCCTAAAAACCGTCGAAATATTAGTAACTTTTCCATAGTGTTTATATATTTAAATGAAAAGAAAAATACCACATTCAGGGATCCTGAAATATTAAGCACAGGTCCTCAATGATAACATTTAGACTAAGGGATGTTGCTATACAAAATTATTACTTTATATCTATCATTTCGTATGTTTCTCTTTGGTTGACATAAAAAAAAAAAAATAAAAATACACCCAGCGCAATTAACGTTTTTTTTTCAAAAACCAATTTGCTATTTTCGTTTTGAAATCATTATGATTACAAAATTTAAATCTCTGTTAACTCAAATCCGAAATCTTTTCAAGTCAACTTTAACGGTTAAGAATTGACATTCATTCCACATGCTGTCTTCATTTGTTGCTTTCCTAGACGAGAAGCATTCGCGATGTTCGATTTACATTATTTGAAAAACGTTTTCTGATCTATCAAAGCACATAAAGTAATTAATTTTGCATTTCTTGTGTCAAGAAAAGCATATTTCTCAACGATAAAACGACAAAATTCTGTTTCACATGTAATAGCAATTTGATAGAAACGACCGACAAAGTAAAAAACGAAGAAGCACCGAAGGGTAGATTATATCTCATAGTCCATGGAATAAAAGGACAATATGGTGTATAGTGTCATATTCCGACAAATGCGAACCCCAATAAAATCGAAGTGAGATCAGATGCCCGGAAAGAGTAAGCGTCCCCTGGTTGCATAAAACACCCATCGCAAAAGTCCTGCAACAACTTTTCAAGTCGAGGAAGTAAATACCTATGACGAGAAATCGTTTGTAAATATAATTCTGAACTTGCCAAAAACGTCGTCAGCAAAGCGAAGACCAATGGTGGATATATATATCTTTAAATATGTATTAAATGAGCAGAGCGCTTACCTCCTATAACTGTGTTTGGGTTTAGTTTATGAATAATTTATGCTCGTTTGAGTGAGAACGAACTAGAACATAATGTACAAAAGTGTTTTCCTTCATTCCCGGATTTTTGTATATTAAGATGCTAGTTAAACAATATTAGTATTTTGAATATTGCACAGACTAGCATTTGCGCAAAAATGTTTTAGAAGAATCCGACGCCAAGCAAATTAACTTCTTAAGTGCCGTCTTCTAAGTCAAACATCATAGTACAAATTTTATGCCAAGTGAAAGTACATGTACTATTAATAACGACAGGAGTTAAGTCAAATTTAAGAACATTTGAAAGAAAGTGAAATAGAACAATAAAGTAACATGTTGTATCAGTAGTAAATGACGACAAAGTCAAACTTGAACGCATTAGGGCAGAATTTATTATGAAGGAGATTTTTATTTATTAATCTTACAAACTTTTATCATAGTATACATTTCAGATCTCGGTACCGGAGCATTGACGACTGTACAGGTGACAATCATGGGGACAATTCACCAGAGCTGATAGTGATTCAATGGTAATAACAACTGTCAGAAATTATATATCTAAATCAGTATGCTGCACCATATGTGAATGGTACAATACAAAATTGTGAAAAGGGACATTGATCACTGGCAGATTCAAAGGATGGAATCAGGAGATAGAGAGGGATGTGTCGCCAACGTCTGCCATAAATCCATGGTCAGGATTAACCCCCCCTAAACCCCCCCCCCCCCCAATAAAAAAAAAAATAATAAAATCCCTACTCAGATAGTGTATTATCGGTAAAAACATAATCGAAATTAATGTAGATCTATATCTATTACCCCATTATATCATAAACCATCTATTAAGAGCTACACTCGAACGGGTAATCGAAAATTTCAGATAATAATCTCTTACATTTGCACACATGGTCTTCATAGCAACAATAGAATTAACAGATTAATGATTTTGAATTGCCTCATTGATATTAAATTTTCAGTAAGTAGTTTGCTGCGGTGTACACTGTTTCAATCTGTTTAGTCATTGCTGATCCGGATCGAAGTCTTTAAGAGGTATTGTGTCTAGGTAAACGTGCAGAGATCGAATAATGTCATTATTTGTATTACCAGTATGAAAGAACGAACAAAAACATCAAATATAGGACGGTCGATTGAAGTGACAATCAATAACCAACTGATCTGTTTCCTGGTTAACGGGTACATCTTTCCACAGATTGCAAAATCAGTACAATCAAAGAACATATATTTAAAGACTAGTATTAAATTTACGATGGCTGGGAACCTTGACATCAGTTTCTGTATCGTTAAGCTTTTCTAAAGATGCTGCGTTTTAATAGCCGCCTTGGCTTTTATTTCAATTTGGAAAAAAATAATAATAATTATCAACCGATTTCCCCCTTTTTAGCTTCTTGTTAACCAATTTTTAACGACTCTTATATTTTACCTCTATAATTATTTTTCGTTTTTTCTAAGCATGTAGCAATATATATAACAAAACAATTCATCTAGTTTCCTGACAAAATCAAGGTTATGGGCTTTAGCGAAGTACAGATGTTTATTTTTCTGTCGAATTGGATTTTGTAGCAAACCTGTCATAAAGTACATTATCGAATGAATAAATAAGTGAATAAATGAATAAACAAACAAATAAATAAATAATAAAATTGCACACGTTAAGTCTGCAAGTGTATATACATTTTATACATTTATCATAATATCATAACGTTTTATCCTATCATTTATATAGTTGAAGAAGAAAAGGATTTTTTTTTATTGATGATGCCTTTTCAAGCAAAGTGCTTTGAGGTATGAATAAGAATATGGTTAAAACTCATCTAAAACAACTATAACGCCATGGTAACTTTAATATAATTCTACAACAACCGTTACGCCATGGTACTCCTAGGATCTACGCCATGATAACTTAAACATCTACAACAACCGTTATGCCATAGTAACTTGAACATCTACAACAACCGTTACGCCATGGTAACTTTAACATCTATCACAACTGTTACGCCATGGTAACTTTAAAATCTACTACAACCGTTACGCCATATTAACCTTAACATCTACAACAACCGTTACGCCATGGTAACTTTAACGTCTACTACAACCATTACGCCATAGTAACTTTAACATCTACAACAACTGCAACACCATGGAAATTTTTACATCTACAACATCCGCTACGCCATGGTTACTTTAACATCTACAACAAACGTTACCCCATGGTAACTTTAACATCTACCACAACTGTTACGCCATGGTAACTTTAAAATCTACAACAACCGTTACGCCATGGTAACTAACATCTACAACAACCGTAACGTCATGGTAAGTTTAACATCTACAACAACCGTTACGCCATGGTAACTTTAACATCTATCACAACTGTTACGCCATGGTAACTTTAAAATCTACTACAACCGTTACGCCATATTAACCTTAACATCTACAACAACCGTTACGCCATGGTAACTTTAACGTCTACTACAACCATTACGCCATGGTAACTTTAACATCTACAACAACTGCAACACCATGGAAATTTTTACATCTACAACATCCGCTACGACATGGTTACTTTAACATCTACAACAAACGTTACCCCATGGTAACTTTAACATCTACCACAACTGTTACGCCATGGTAACTTTAAAATCTACAACAACCGTTACGCCATGGTAACTAACATCTACAACAACCGTAACGTCATGGTAAGTTTAACATCTACAACAACCGTTATGCCATATCAACTTTAACATCTACAACAACCATTACGCCAGGGTAACTTTAACGTCTACAACAACCGTTACGCCATGGTTACTTTATCATCTACAACAACCGTAACGCCATGGTGACTTTAACATCTACCACAACCGATACGCCGTGGTAACTTTAACATCTACAACAATCGTAGCGTCATGTTATCTTTAACATATACCACAATCGTTACGCCATGGTAACTTTAACATCTACAACAACCGTATTGCCATGGTAACTTGAACATCTACAACAGCCGTTACGCCATGGTAACTTTAACATCTACCACAACTGTTACGCCATGGTAACTTTACCATCTACAGCAACCGTAATGCCATGGTAACTTTAACATCTACAACAACCGTTACGCCATGGCAACTTTAAAATCTACAACAACCCTAACACCATGGTACTCCTAGCAGCAACGCCATGGTAACTTCAACATCTACAACAACCGTTACGCCATGGTAACATTAACATCTACAACAAACTTTACGCCATGGTATTCCTAGCATCTACGCCATGGTAACTTTAACATCTACAACAAACGTTACGCCATGGTAACTTTAACATCTACAACAAACGTTATCCCATGGTAACTTTAACATCAACCACAACCATTACGCCGTGGTAACTTTAATATCTACGACAATCGTAACGTCATGGTAACTTTAACATCCACCACAACCGTTACGCCATGGTAACTTTAACATCTACAACAACCGTTACGTAATGGACTCCTAGCATCTACGCCATGGTAACTTTAACATCTACAACAACGTTACACCATGGTAACTTTAACATCTACAACAAACTTTACGCCATGGTACTCCTAGCATCTACGCCATGGTAACTTTAACATCTACAACAACCGTTACGCCATGGTAACTTTAACATCTACAACAACCGTTACGCCATGGGAACTTTAATATCTACCACAACCGTTACGCCATATTAACCTTAACATCTACAACAACCGTTACGCCATGGTAATATTAACATCTACAACAACCGTAACGTCATGGTAACTTTAAAATCTACTACAACCGGTACGCCATATCAACCTTAACATCTACAACAACCGTTACGCCATGGTAACTTTAATGTCTACTACAACCATTACGCCATGGTAACTTTAACATCTACAACAACTGCAACACCATGGAAATTTTTACATCTACAACATCCGCTACGCCATGGTTACTTTAACATCTACAACAAACGTTACCCCATGGTAACTTTAACATCTACCACAACTGTTACGCCATGGTAACTTTAAAATCTACAACAACCGTTACGCCATGGTAACTAACATCTACAACAACCGTAACGTCATGTTAACTTTAACATCTACAACAACTGTTACGCCAGGGTAACTTTAACGTCTACAACAACCGTTACGCCATGGTTACTTTATCGTCTACAACAACGGTTACGCCTTGGTTACTTTAACATCTACAACAACCGTTACGCCATGGTAACTTTAACATCTACAAAAATCGTCATGTTATCTTTAACATATACCACAATCGTTACGCCATGGTAACTATAATATCTACAACAACCGTAATGTCATGGTAACTTTAACATCTACAACAGCCATTACTCCATGGTAACTTTAATATCTACCACAACTGTTACGCCATGGTAACTTTACCATCTACAACAACCGTAATGCCATGGTAACTTTAACATCTACAACAACCGTAACGCCATGGCAACTTTAAAATCTACAACAACCCTAACACCATGGTACTCCTAGCAGCAACGCCATGGTAACTTCAACATCTACAACAACCGTTACGCCATGGTAACATTAACATCTACAACAAACTTTACGCCATGGTACTCCTAGCATCTACGCCATGGTAACTTTAACATCTACAACAAACGTTACGCCATGGTAACTTTAACATCTACAACAAACGTTATCCCATGGTAACTTTAACATCAACCACAACCGTTACGCCGTGGTAACTTTAATATCTACGACAATCGTAACGTCATGGTAACTTTAACATCTATAACAACCGTTATGCCATGGTAACTTTAACATCTACCACAACTGTTACCCCATGGTAACTTTAACATCTACAACAACCGTTACGCCATGGTAACTTTAACATCTACAACAACCGTTACGTAATGGACTCCTAGCATCTACGCCATGGTAACTTTAACATCTACAACAACCGTTACACCATGGTAACTTTGACATCTACAACAAACTTTACGCCATGTTACTCCTAGCATCTACGCCATGGTAACTTTAACATCTACAACAACTTTTACGCCATGGTAACTTTAACATCTACAACAACCGTTACGCCATGGGAACTTTGACATCTACAACAACCGTAACGCCATGGTTATTTCAACATCTACAACAACTGTAACGTTATGGTAACTTCAACATCTACAATAACCGTTACGCCATATTAACTTTAACATCTACAACAACCCTTACGCCATGATAACTTTAACATCTACAACAACCGTTACGCCAGGGTAACTTTAACATCTACAATAACCGTTACGGCAAGGTAACTTTAACAACCGTTACGCCATGGTAACTTTAACATTTACAACAACCGTAACAACATGGTAACGTTAACATCTACAACAACCGTTACGCCATGGTTACTTTAACATCTACAAGAAACGTAACGCCATGGTAACTTTAACATATACAACAACCGTTACGCCATGACAACTTTAAAATCTACAACAACCGTAACGCTATGGTACTCCTAGCATCAACGCCATGGTAACTTTAACATCTACAACAACCGTTACGCAATGGTAACATTAACATCTACAACAAACTTTACGCCATGGTACTCCTAGCATCTACGCCATGGTCAGTTAAACATCTACAACAAACGTTACGCCATGGTAACTTTAACATCTACAACAACCGTAACGCCATTGTAACTTTAACATCTACACCAAACGTTACGCCATGGTACTCCTAGCATCTACTCCATGGTAACTTTAACATCTACAACACACGTTACGCTTTGGTTACTTTAACATCTACAATAACCGTTACGCCATGGTAACTTTAACATTTACAAAAACCGTAATGCCATGGTAACTTTAACATCTACAACAACCGTTACGCCATGGTAACTTCAACATCTACCACAACTGTTACGGCATGGTAAGTTTAACATCTACAACAACTGTAACGTCATGGTAACTTAATATCTACAACAACCGTAAAGCCATGGTAACTTGAACATCTACCAGAACAGTCACGCAATGGTAACTTTAACATCCACAACAACCGTAATGCGATGGTAACTTTAACATCTACAACAACCGTTACGCCATGGTAACTTTAACATCTACCACAACCGTTACGCCATGGTAACTTTAACATCTACAACAACCGTTACGCCATGGTAACTTTAACATCTACCACAACCGTTGCGCCATGGTAACGTTAACATCTACAACAACCGTAACGTCATGATAACTTTAACATCTACAACAACCGTTACGCCAGAGTAAGTTTAGTAATGCGTGTCAATTTTCACTAAAGGTAAACGTGAAGAGTTATCTGGGGCTTAATTCAATCTCAAAAATAAACAGACGACGTTGTGTATGATTTCACATCAAGACGAATGCAAACCACAATTTAAAGACAGGTGAAGTCATGTCCCCAGGAAGAGGGAGTACCTTTTGCTTGCATACATCAGTAGCAAATTTCTTCGCCACGTTTGTCATAGACGGAGTTCATTAAGAAACATTGAAAGTCAGAAAGTTAGTTGAGATCCTTATATCGACGAAAGAATACCACAGAGACAATTTCAGACGTTCCCTAAAATATTACCAACCCATCCAAACACACACACCTACACTCACCCTCACAGGCACACACACACACCATACACACCCAATATACCCCACCCAAACACACACACACACACACACACACACACACACACACACACACACACACACACACACACACACACACCTATACACACGCGCATACATACTAACTTGACTATCTATAGTGATGTCAAAATTCTCATGAAATGGTAATCAGTATTTAATCAATGTACAAAAATTTGTTTCTTTGGAGATGAATATTAGAACAGCTACGGTAAATTTATTTTAAATCTGAATAATGTCTCATATCTTTTTAATATCTTTCATGTTTGTAAGGTTACGTGTTCTATTAATATTGACATCTATTTTAATATCGAGAGCAGCACCCAAAAAAGAATGATACTTGGATTGAACGTAGTCTGTGATATGATATACTCTAAATATGTCTAAGGAAATTCAACCATTCATATTTCCCTTTTCAATCCATACGGATATTGACAATATCTACTTCTACTTTATTCTTTTGTAATTCCATAAGTTGGTAAGAGTATGTTAATATACTTATAAAATACAAGGACACAAATGGCAAAGATAGCTTATCAATTTAAAACTTTGATTTAAAACTCTGCTGAACTAAGGTGTACATTCACGTGCAAGGAGTAAGCATCTCCTGTTGTACAAGCCACACCCATCAAGCATACCTCAAAACTTTAAAAGTGCACCCCGTAAACTTACATTTGATATGATAGATGCTCCTCTGATTTTCTTTTAACATGTCAAGTACCTGTTCTAATTCCGTATTCATATCGATTATATCTTAATTACTAGTTTCAAAGCTCTAGAACTCCTCATCTATATTCCTAATATTTTGTTTTCCAGTGAAAATATTTTTTTGTTTAGAATATGCTAAACATGTATCTTTCAACTATTAATTAGATTTTTCCACTTTTTTCTGTCGACAATGTACAAAGTTTTCTGAATGTTACAGACAACAAATGTATCAAATGTATAATTCTTCAATAATCAACATCTGTCACTGAATATGTATTTATTTTCCAGTTATTACTACCTCTGAAAGTAATAATTTTCTATAAAATTAAATATAATAGCTTAATGACAAGAAACCATCAATTTTTTTGACATAAGAGTGTTTTCTGGTTTATAACTATCTTATTTTATATCAGATTTGTAAGAGATGAATTTAAAAGTACAGGGAGGTCAATGCAGCTCAGTAGTATCGCCTTGTTGACGTTACACCATTCAAACCTTGTGTAACTCTATTTAGTTCCTTCCAAACATCTAACACGTCTTCAATATACTTGTGCAACACATATCCGTTTTATCGTCTTTATTGATTTGTAAATCTATGTTTAATAATTAAGATGCAATTATTCAGCAATGATTGTAATGTCAAAGAGACGATAGAAGAAATAAATAACTTAAAAATATATCTTAAAGATTAAATAGATCCTTATCAGAACCTTTAGCTGCATTTTGTACCAATGCCAGTAATTTGTGTCATGTGGAATCCCTCAACCTTTTTGTATCTTTGGTGATCTTTTATATACACTTAGAATGATCATGATTTTGTAGTCAGATAGTTTTGTCTCATTGGTAAAATATGATTAAACGAAATTTCTATCACCATTATTTTCATTGTAAGGTAATGAGCCTTGAGGACTCTCACGGGAGCATTACATTATGACTTACAGGACTGTGTGGGCGATATAGGAGATAGGGCCATGAACCTCATAAACAGTGACTGCCTGTCAAACCTCATATAGATCACAAATATATTGATGTTTTCTCTCATCATTTGAAATGCCCGTTGTTGACTGATGTCTGAATGAAGGTTTATCTATAGATTTTTCAATGTTCTTTGATTGTACTTATTTTATAGTGATAATAATTTAAAAGCGGACTTGCAATTATCAACAAGGATGCTGTCTGTCAACAATTGAGTTTCCCCATTTGTACTAGAAGAGTATAATTCATGTTTAAGGACACCAGTACAGCTTATAGTTTTTAAACAGTGACAGTATAATAGCCTTTTTGTCAGCAGATAAAAAGACAAAAATTTGTAGATCAATCATTCTCTTTTTGATAGCTTGCTATGTAGGTATTTAAAATAATGTAGATGTAGTGTAAACAAAATGCTTCATGATTTTGAATGTAAAGATGATTGATAAATCATGAAAAAGTGTCTTATACAGTGTTTTTTTTTTTCTTTTCTTTTTTGTTTTGGCATTTTTGCACTGATAACAAAATAGCAGTGATTATGTTCAAAATGTTGGGTAATGAAATGAAGCGAACCCAGTAGTCAAAAATCATGACACCAAAAGATACACAAAAACAACAAAAATGGAAAATCAAATAGAAAAATGAACGACATTTTGGTAGCTTTAATTGGGCTCTAATCAATAGAGAAATATCGAAAATATTAAATCTATATTTTCAACTTTATTTTGAAGAATTATGACTTTAAACGAAGCGATGCCATTAGATGGTAAAGCCTTTTTTCAGCGAAATAATAATCTTAAATTTAACGTCCAACTTAAATCAATGGTACGTCATACTTTGGATCTCATTCGTCATTCAAATATATGAAACGATATCAAAAATTAACTATACATCAGTTGCTGGATTACCGCTACAAATTACCAATGTGATATAATTGAAAGTGCCACAAATATAAAGACAGACAGTTTGATAAAGGTACAATTTCCCAACATACTACCAATTATAAATATCTTCCATTCTCAAATACATTTTTCTTATCTCTCCATGAAATAAACATGTTAAAGTAACAATAAACTCTAATTAAAAAGGAATTTGAAATATGTGTAAAAGATTTTGATAATATAAAATGTATGTAAAGGTCCTACCTGATGAAGCATTTCATTTTATCCAGAAATCATGAAACACGAGATCCACTGGTTCAGAATAATAGGTTTACTACAACATGTCGCATGAGACCTAGGGCAATAAACATGAATAATAGAGAGATAATCAGAATTTACATAGGCATTGAATAACAAAGTTCGATGAATTGATTACCGTGTTAAAACTAAAATGTAATAAAAGACGTTGTAACATTAAAAAAAGATAAACAACAACAACAACAACAACAACAACAATAATAATAATAAAAATAATAAGGATTACCATGATGATGATGAAAAAAACCCCGCCAAAAGCCAAAGTCAGATAAAGAAAATGAAGAATTTAGAAACATGGGATTAATAAGTGACAGAGTTATGAGCTTAACACATTTATTGTTATATCTTTCATGTAAGTACCTACTTACAATTTCTTTTAAGTTTTCTGTACATTATATATATATTATGATGTATAGTGATCATTATCATATTCAAAATTCCTTTACACACTTTAACATCAACAAAACTTCCCGAACGTTTACTTTTATCCTTGTTTTAGGATTTTACCTACCCATTTTCCTACACGAAGTATTTGACGACAAAGTAAACGTAGGCATTTACAGAAATGATTGATACTATGTTTGAGATTTGTTAACCTGTATTGTATTTTGCGAACACTGCATTATTTCTAGAGTAATAAGAAGAAAGTTCCACTTTATTTAATTGTCTAAATTTATGATTTGTCCTTAAGTAAAAGGACACAGTGTACCTGTACTTCTGCTTTTTCGTCGTGTACCTCTTAAACGTCCATTTTTCGTGTTCCATGATGCAATCGTTAAAATATTCGTTATCTTCTCATATAATTGAAAGGTCAATTCTGATAATTGTCTCTATGTGGTTCACCATAGTTTGAAGTCTCAACACTAACTTCTTATTTCATTTTCAGATGAAAGAATACTGGTGTGGCATTAAATAATTTTACACATTCATTTAATTATTAAATTATTTAAATTTTATCGTATACATTAATTATGCAATTTACATCAAAATGTAATAAGAATCGATTTCTAATATGACTTTCTATTAGTAGGACAAAAATAGCGATGGCATCATTGACGGTATAAACGGTGACACTCAGTCATAATATGAGAAATAGAATCATGGCTCATCAAACGACGAGGGCTGGTTTTCAGAATGATAAAGCAATATCTACACATCCAATGTTGGGCTTACATTTGAAATTAGGATACAAAATCCAGCAGATCAAAAATCCCATATCTTTTGAGGTTATATGAAATACTAATCAGGAAAAGGACTATGCTTGAAACATTACAATATTTTACATTGTAACAACAATGTAATTCAATCAAGAATATACGACACACTTGTTGAAATTGATTCTACAGAACACGGTTTACTCATGTTGATGTCAATTTTTATATTATTATAACTTACTCTGCATTACTATACGTGCTTACATTTTAATGATGTCTTGATTTGAGAAACTTGTTGATCCTTTCTCTCTGTATGGAGGATTATTTATAGATTCTTTTAAAATGTTTGTCCTTGATTATACTGCTTTCGTGGTGAAAGGGACGGTGGGCCCGCAAACGGGTTAACCACACCAATTGGTTGACTACTGTCATATCAATTGACCGTCCTAAGTTGTTATCGCATCTGCATTTAATTGAACGTTTTTGTGGTGTTGTTATCTTTCATATTATTACATTATTATTCCCGCGGTGACGTCTGCCATACTCGGATGTTTTTTTTTTTTTTCGTTTCTCGGATATGAAAAACTTCCTCTTAATAGATATATTATCACTATATCTAGAAAACCATCCATGTAAATGTTTAAGACTATGCCCAAGAACAGTTGCTTTCTCTTTATTGTGGAATATATTATCTATATCCTAAAGAATTAGGTACATAGAGAACACAGAGTTATGTCCGTATGCAATATGTCACATCATGTTGTATTGTGAGTTATGAATTGTATCTTTGCGATCAAAGAGGAAAAAGGCGGAAAAATCGAAATACCTTGTCAATCAGAATCAATAAAATGAATAAAATATCTTTTATGCTTTGACAAATCAACATTGGTTTAACAAAATTAATGATAAAGGGAACGTGGCTATGTTCCTGTAAAGTGTTCATGTCTTATGGAAAATCATAGCTCAATGAAATAGTTAAGTCGTTGTAGAGACGTTGATCATCATTAAAGGCCAAGCGTTAAGATTATTTTACGTTGTTTCTTGTCTTTTCAATAATATTAACTTTTGATATCCCTGTAGCGTAGGGAAAGAAATAGATTCTTGAGTACATTTATATCTGACAACGAACTTATTGGAATATCATACTAGCGTCACCATGATTTTAATGTCTCTTGAACACAAGAAGAAATTTTTGGTAGATATGTATGTATCTGAAAGGATATAAAATGTTGTGGTCTGCATCACTTGATGCGTTGCTCCATGATCGTTATAAAGTTACGTACATCACATTCTTTAGGATTCTATACCATTTGTTTGGCTTTTGTCAAATTAAATGACCGTCCTAAGTCGGTATCGTAATTGCACTACAATCAAATATTTTTGTAATGTGTTATATGTTCTAGTATATTATTTATATTCATGTATTGTATAGCTCCATGGTGACTTCTGCCACATAACTGAGCCAGTAACTCCTCTTTTTTCTTATACAAAGCAATACTGCTTATTGATATATATACAAACAAATATACAAATATTTTAGATACAACAAGGCCAGGCATTTGATACACTAATACAGATTTAATTATAACAAAATAACACAGTGTTTATTTTATTAAAACATGTTTGATATATTTTCTAGTGTAACAAAATTCTTTTGTATTATATGAAGTAATTGGACTATTCTGAAGTTATGATAGGCGGAAATTTCTACATAAAATGAAATTAATTTTCTGTGTCTGTTTTATAAAGAGGGCACTTTCGTCTTTCTAAAGGCATTATATAGCACTTGATCTTTTTCAATACATAAACAATGAGACAAGGAATGCAATTTACATTTGAAATTCTATATTGATTATAGTTTGGCTTTGAAATACATGATATAAAAGTAGAATGGTCAAATAAGTATTTATACATATACAATAATGACAATGTATTTTCAGACATAATTGACCGACATCTGTAAATGCTAATCTAAGGCAAAAATATCTTTACCCTCCACATTACTAGGATTAAACCATATGGCAATTATTCCAATTTCCAATTTCTGTTGAGAGTCTGCGAACATTTCGATCCAATTCCTAACATTTGGCTTTTTCCTCAATTCGCTACATAAAAAGATAAATAAAATAAAAAATAAAGAATAAATAAATATATAAATAAATGAAAAATGGAAACGCAACAATATATCTTTTATATTTTAAGCTTAAACGAAATTGAAAATTCAGTGCTGGATGAGAATAGGGCCTTACACTCACAAAGATATATGCTAAATATATAAGACAATAAGCTAAAGTCAAGGGGTTTATTTTTAAGTATTTTTTATAAATTACTCAGAATAAAGTCCTTAATGAAAATATGTTGATGCAATTTACAAACAGAAAAAGTAGAGATAGATATTTATTCAAAAGTGTAGTATCGGTGGCTACATTACAAAGGAATACATAGTTAATGAATATGTCATATGGGACTTATAAGATTATGGTGCGGGAAAGGGCATTAGTTAAGGAATATGTCAAACGGGATATATAAAATTATAATAAGGGACAGGACAATTAGTGGTATGTCGTATGGGATGTATAAGGTTATGGTATGGAATAGGACAATTAGTTAATGGATAAGTCATATGGGATATATAAGGTCATGGTACGGGATAGGGCAATTAGTTAATGGATAAATCATATGGGATATATAAGGTCATGGTACGGAATAGGACAATTAGTTAATGGATAAGTCATATGGGATATATAAGGTCATGGTACGGGATAGGAATTAATTAATGAATGTACTATATTGGAAATATGATATTATGATGCAGAATAGAGCATAAGTTGAGGAATATTTCATATGGGATGTATAAGATAATGGTACGGGTTAGGGGATTAGTTAAGGAATATGTCATATAGGATGTATAAGATTATGATACGGAATAGGGCATAAGTTGAGGAATACTTTATATAGGATGTATAAGATAATGGTACGGGATACAGCATTTGTTAAGGTATATGTCATATGGGATGGGATTATGGTACGGAATAGGGCACAAGTTGAAGAACCTTTCATATGTGATGTATCAAATGGTACGGGATACGGCATCAATTAAGGAATATGCCATATGGGATTTATAAGAATACGGTACTGGATAGGGCAATAAGGGATAATCATAGAGGTACATGAGCAATTTTCCTAATTAATTATTGTTACTTCAATTGTCCGAATTAAATCGGTACCACAACACATTACTATCAATTATTATTGTGATGATATCGAGGTTATCACAAACCCAGTGTGTAAGTTATTCCAAAATCTAAGGAGAATCTCCCTCATGTATAGCCGTGTTCTTTGCTACATTCCCTTGTGCCTCCTTTCACGTCCCTTTGATAAAAATTTTACTCTTGTAATATTTATATCATGTACTTCAACAGTTTTGGACTCAAACATCACCGAAAAGACATAAGTTGCCGAAGTGCTCTAAATTACTACACAAATATATATTCTGATAATTCCTTATTTTCTTATTCTTTTATGGTCTGCATGTCCCGTGACGACTTTTCTAAAAAGCTGAGCAGACGTATTCTTTCCATTAATTTGTTGAACACTGACTAACATAACCATTAGAACTTAATTCCTTTGTCTTACTTCTATAAAGGGAGACATGATTTGATATTTGTTCTTGTTAGTTCATAGTTTGTTAATGACTTCAGCATGAAGAACACGGATAGAGTCATATGCATTTCATAACTTGATTATATACACCTACAATATGACCACATAGCAAGCTATAAAGATACCTTTAAATTGCAGTTTAATCTATAATGAGGTTTATGTAATTACTTTGCCTTTGTTTTCAGACGAGATTGTACGGTGAAACTTCTTCTTTCCATGATGTATCTGCCACGAGTAGACCTTTAAGTGATACCATTTTCGAGTCGGGCTGTGCATTTTTGTCTGACTGAATGATGTCATATTCCTCGTTGCGATGCTAAAGACATTTATCTGATTCCTATTTGGAGTATCTCCCTCGTGCATAGCTTTGTCCTTAGATAGTTTCTTTGGTTCACTTTTCGGTCCTTTTGGCTTTAACATTGCTCTTCAAATATTTACATGTTATGAGAATTCCAATCATTCGGCCACGAGCATCACTGACGAGACATAATTTGTCGAAATGCGCATATGGTGCACAAAATTAAATGGTATGTATGTTCTATATTTATTATAAATCTTATCACTGGACATCTTAATCAATTTATTCCACATAAAAATATTTCATGCAGGATGTAATATAAAATTTTGTGATATGATTTTGTCTTTCAATTTCTCTGGTCTAGCCCCTGATTCACAGAGGTATATGCAGACAAATGCAAACCCCAATGAAATCGAGGTGAGACCAGGTGCCCAGGTTGCATGCAACACCTGTCGCAAAAGTCCTGCAACAACCTTTCAAGCCGATGAGGTAAATAAATAAATATACACGCACGAACACACGAGGAGACAAGAAAACGAAGTCAAATTTTCCCATTCAAGGCAAGAAATGCTGCCTAACTGAAATTCCGTTGTCGGAAACGCACGTGAACAAATGTCTGTATATATATATATGTATATATATATATATATTTTTTGTTTTATATATATATATATATATATATATATATATATATATATATATATATATATATATATATATATATATATATAACAAAAAATCATAAGAGAGAAAAAGAAAGTGTCCCAAGAAGTGTTGTTGCTATTGGTTACTTTCTGATTTAAAATGTTTGATGTTTTCGGTATCTTTTCGGATTCTTCCGATCTTGATATTCGAGTTTCATATCAGTGCAGCATACGTGCATATAGACAACATATGCCTTTTCAGTGATGCCGATGATCAATTAAGATAAGAGAGAGAATATTCTCAGCTACCAAGACATGATTGATTTACTCTAAACTATACTTGGATAAAAGAGTAAAAAAATCTACTTGAAAATTCCGAAGTACAGACAAAGAACGATAATTCTTGATGAATACTATACATATTCATAAGGCCATTAAAGTTTAATTCTTAGTTTTCGGATCCCCGACCATAAGTTTTACTTAATTGGAAAAAAATAGGTAAAATTGCATTTTACATACATTTTTAAAAACAATATACTTCATATAAATACTGGACTTGCAAGGAATTATGTAAAGCACTAGATTTTCTCATGAATAATATTTTTGTGCAATTTGATGGCAAGATATATCAACAAATAATTGGGATTCCTATGGGTACTAACTGCGCGCCTCTGATAGCAGATTTATTTCTTCATTGTTATGAGATGGATTTTATCGTCTCTATTCAAAAATCAAAACGTTTCGACCTCATTGACAAATTCAATAATACTTGCAGATATCTGGATGACATTTTGGTTATTGACAACCCTGAATTCGAAATTTATATCAGAAATATATCCACCAGCGCTTAAATTGAATAAAGCTAATACTTGAGATAAATCTACACCTTTCTTAGATTTGAACATCAAAATTATCAACCACCTAATATATATATATACTAATATTTATGATAAACGTGAGGATTTTGGATTTCCTATTGTAAATTTTCCTTACTTGGATGGCGATGTCCCTCGACTCCCATCATATGGTATCTATATATCTCAATTAGTTCGATTTGTCAGAGACTGCACCGATGTTTTGGACTTTCATAAACGAAATTTACAAATTACTACTAAACTTTTAACTCAAGGTTACAGATATCACAAGCTAAGAAAAACATTCGGCAAATTCTTCAGATCTTATTCAGTTGGTTGGTTGGTTGGTTGATTGGTGTTTTACGTCGCTTTCAACAATATTTCAGTTATATCGCGACATGGAAGCAGGAGGTTACCAACCTCTTAAACGATCTTATTCAGAACTTCTATATAAATTTGGAAATATTTCTTTTCAACAGTATGTATCCAATGGAATTTCCCATCCTAATTTTTACGGTGATCTCGCATATAAACTAAAGAAAGTAAAAGGCTCCGATAACGTTATTTTATCATGTAATAAAATAGTCAAACGTCTTCTAAATAGACAATATGGCATTGAGATCATCAAAAAAGACTATAGGTCTTGTATTTGGCCCCTCTACAGCCTTATGCAGAATTTTACTTGAATGTTGCACGCTGACTAACAGGGCCGTGGGGACTATATGACGGGCCTTGTCCAAACCTCTTGGAGAGGAGACATGGTCCTGAACCTCGTCCCCTCGGACTGTTCGTCGGGACTCCTAAAGATCAAGGGTCTTAGCTCACTTTCAGACTGGCAGAGCAAGGTTTATCATGTTGATGTCGCATACATTTTTATATCATTATGTGTTTTACAATACCTTACGTGTTTATATTTTTATGACCTCTCAATATGCGATACCTGTTGACCCTTGTTCTTTACATGGAGTATTATTTATAATTTTTTAAATGTACGTCCTTTGATTGTTCTGCTGTTACGGTGAGTGGGAAGGTGGGCCTGTAAACCGGTTAACCACACCATTTGTTTGGCTTTTGTCAAATTAAATAACCGTCCTAAGTCGGTATCGTAATTGCACTACAATCAAATATTTTGTAATGTGTTATATGTGCTAGTATATTATTTATATTCATGTATTGTATAGCTCCATGGTGAGTTCTGCCACATAACTGAGCCAGTAATTCCTCTTTTTTCTTGCTAAGCTAGCAGTGCTAGGTAGGTAATAAGTAATATCAGAACATATATAAATCTAGTGCTAATTCATGGTATGCGCATTCCGACAGATTATGTATCTCAGTGATGCGCAAGGCCTAAACTGTGGAAATCAAAAAGTGCAAATACTTGAAAAGGAAATCAACAAATTGATGACTAAAGTAAGGTCTGATTGCTGAACCAGTCGAAATGGTTGTGTAAATCAATCTACCGGAATATCAGCGTCTGTGTAACTGAATTTATAGTGACACCCTGTGTATATTTGTTTTAATGTAACAAGTCTTTTTATTTTTCGCATTGACGCATTTTTCTTGTACTTTCTAAAATATTTATTTTCTGATTATTAAAGAATTAGAAGTCAAATAAAAATATTATTTCTTAATATGTATAAAACGACAGTAACTGAAAAAAATGTCGTTGACACGCAACACTGTGGATATTTACGGGCCCCTGGAAACCAGGTGAGGTCAGACATGCGGAGAGAGCGTTCCAGTTTGGCAAGCAGTAGACCTGAAGAACTTTATCAGTAAGATGAGTGTTAGAAAAAAAATTGTGAAGAAAGTACATGCATTACAGTCACATAATATATGAAGAAGGGTATCATAACAAACGAGAATAACTGTTTACGAGCTTCAGACCTCAGAGGGAATAAGTATGACAACAATGCACGAAAGTAATGGATGTAAAATCACTAAATGTAATAATAATTTTAAATACATGTATTGTTAAATAGTATGTGTTATTTATATATATAATGCTTCTTTCAAATGCGTATTATTTTACCAGTAAGAAGTAGATAAAATATTGTAGGCATGTTCAAATTCTTTTTGTGAAATGTCTTTGTGGAGTCCTAGTTCTGGATACTGTATATACCTTATGATATCAATAAATCTCATTTCATGCATATTCATGAACCAACAGTCATGCCTTGTTACTGTAAATGGGTCATTCCATCTAGACTGGTGTATAAACATAATAGATGTATTTGTCTGTTTAGAACAGAATACTATTATTCTACTTTGTATCGATTTAAAATGCATTACTTCGTCTTTGAAATCTCTTCCTTCATCTTTTATTCTCTGTAATAAACGCTTTTTGAAATAAAGGTACAGCTCTATGTCAAGTCGATTCCATTTCCAGAAGTTTGTGCTAGTCTCTTTTGTCCAGTAGAAAGGACTTCGTTTGCCAGTACTTTTATTTAAGACCATATACATTATATCTTTTAATGTCCAATTCAACAACCGTTTCATCAACACTAGGGATTCATCAAAATATTCCATGATCATTACAAAGGCGAATTCCTGATCAAGTTTCCTGATATACTCCAATATTCCTGTGACATTTTTCGAATTGAATAACTCTAAGGGAAAACCGAAATCTACCGCCATTCGGTTGTTTGTGTATGAGGCTCTTGGATTCTGCGACTCGTGAATCATAGGATTCTCCAAATACTTTGCAATAGAGTTATTACCTTTTGTATCTTCGTTAAATACCGCTATGGAATGAGAATAATGCACCATGGACAGAAATTGAGAGTGAGGGTCTCGTACAATACCAATATATAGTGTTTGTTTCGGTAGCAAGTCTTTAAATGATGTAGAATTGTATACAACATGGTTACATAAAATATTGTAGGTTTTATTAGGCGGTGGTGGCAAAATATTTTTCTTTGAAATAGATTTACGTAGACTGATTACATTTCTCCAATAAAATCCAGGTGGGCGGGGTAATACAAAAGTAAGATTATGACGCAATCCAAATCGGAATAAAATGTTTTGAACCGTAGAACTAGCAGCTTTATGAACTTTGATAAAAGCTATATATTTCCTTGGTTCATGACTTCGACGAAATAGACGAACATTTCCTTCTCTCTCTTCACTGACTTTGATGAGTCGCTCAGATACTCCTGCTTTCATCCAGTCGCCCCTGTTGATCGTAATGTATGTTTTTATATCCGGTCGTTTTATCTTTGATCTCCTTAGATGTACTCCAATACCAAAGTCAATCTGAAGACAATGGTCTTCAAACAAAAGGACTACTATGATCAGTATAACAAGGAACACGGATAACAATCTGGAAAAGAAATAAATAATATGATTAGTAAAATGTATGTGTGTGTGTGTGTGTGTACCACGGTGGACATTCTTGGATCCCTGAAAAATAAAAATGACACAAAGTGCCCGGAATGGTGAAGCATCTGCTATTTTGATAGCCTTGCATGCCCATTCAGAACACATATAAATGTTTCAAAACTGTAATCGTTAGAGACAATTTGGTCCAGAACATGCTACTAATTATGATACTCAAGTCAAAAGAAAAGAAGAGAAGTAGGTCAAATAACAGCTTGGGAAAGTGAAGTTGGAATGAACAAAACATTAAACATTAGATTTACAAAACGAAATGAAAACAGGATGATGGATTATATGAAATAGCCTCATCTGATGTCCGTATACAAATAAAGGAAGAAGAACCATGATATAATATAGCCAAACATATACAGAGACTGCAGTAAGTATTACCAGGAAGAAGAAAAAACCTGATAGTATCCGATAAACTAAAATGATAATCTAAATAATCCACAAATAAGATTAACGCACAAACACAACTAGGAAATGACAACAAAACGTCAGACGTCAATATCTTCATTTAGGACAAGGAGGATCTACAAAACTTTTTTTTATTTTTTGAATTGGAAAAAACATGGTGTAAAATGGCCCTTTGCATAACCAAGAATAATATTCTAAATAGATTCAAATAATCCCTGTGTCGCCATTCATTTCATTTGGGTGGGGGGTTGGACTTGGATATTTATACGGACCATTTTGATTTCACACAGACTCCTTTCCATTTTTAATGTTAACTTGAAAATAAATATTAATACATTATTATTTTGTGCACCAAATGCACATTCGACAACATATGTCTCTTCATTAATGTTCAAAGCGGAATGATTGGAATTCTTATAATATATGAATTTAAGATGAACCAAAGTGGCCGAAAAAGTCAGCAAAAGAATCAATCTAAGGACAGAGCAATGCACGAGGGAGTGATTTACAAAATACATGCTTGAAAATTTTATATATAAAAAGGTATGAAAAAAAGGATTTCTTTTGTCTCTTTGATAGTTAAAATACGTTTAGATAGTTAAAATAACAGGTGTCACTTGACTATGGCACTAACAACTATGTACCACAGTAGACATTCACGGACCCCTGAAATTCAGAGGTGAGACCAAATATACAACTCAACGTTTTAGGCCATGGGTTCTTACTATCGTATGTCCAAAGGACTTGTAGCAAAATGGTACAAAATCCAGTGTTCTAATGTAATTTCTGAAAATATAAGTTTATAAAGAGAAAGAAAAAAACCCCCAAAAATAATAATAGCCACCTCCCCAAAAAGAGAAAACCCCCAAAACCAATACAGAACGAAGAAATAAAAAAAAAAAATAAATAAATAAATAAAAATAAAAACAAAACAAAAACAAAAAGAGAAACCCCTAAAGAAAACTTTTATGAATAAAATGAAACTAAAAATAGGATTATATGTATTCAAAAATTATTATTCAATTATTGTTTTCTTTCGTATTAATCTATTTATAGTTTTAAATACCAATGGAGCAGATGATCTTGATAGGCTTGTTGTAAAGGTTAAGTGCTTTATCCTGTTCGAATCCCGGTTTGAGCCACTATGTTACAGAGAAGGGATACTTCCTGTGTCTATGACCAAACATCATTAAACAGCGAAAAACAATATTCGACCAATCAAATGTGATATTTCTTTAAATATTTACCTTTACTGGTTCTGCTTAATTTTAAGCATTTACCTATACTTGGTCCTACTTCATTTTAAATGTCTTCCTTTACTGGGTCCTACTCAATAAAGCCTTAAGCCAAAACTTGGGACTAGGACTGCCGATGGTTTAAATTAAATCATAATAAATGGATATGATTTCATACATACTTGTTTGACAAATAATTGTCAATTAATTTGTATTATATGATCGTCTTCCATTAAAAATGAAAAAGTCAGTTTTCTGTCAATTTGTTCATATAAATGCTTCCGCTATCTAACGAGACAAATACTCCTCGTGTTTAAGAGTTTACCTCTGTTACTAAATAACAATTTATACAAGTGAAGTGTGAAGTTTTCATCAGCTCAATGAAGGAATGATCAAGCTTTGATAGACTGAAAAACAATTCAACCGACTCAGCTACCCACAGACAGACAAACAGATGGATAAAGAGTCATCATAGATATCAGAATATGTATACTCTAATCTGCATCAGATATCCATTTAAACAATTCAAAGTCTTTGTTTACTTTAAGGCCGGATACAAAAATATGCAGATATAGAGTACTTAGAAAAAGTATTAAAAATAGTTAGAAGTACAATCAAAACAGTCATCACAAGCAGGATAGCTAAATAAGAAGGAAAAGAGTAAAATCATTCCTATATGCGTCACTTTTATATTTTAGATAGTATTTTATCCATTATACATTTCCTTGTGTGTATATTTAGGGTTCTCGATCCATATATGTTTCTTCAAAGGAGGGGTGGGGGAAATAAAAATTTTGGTGATTTGTCTGCGTACAAAGTAGCAAATATATTGTGGTAGTAACAAAGTAGTGTAAAACTATAGGTCTTAAAGATATTTCTGATTTATTATAACTTACCAATTCATACAAGTTATTTGCATCTATTCTGTGTCAAAATAAGAGGGCGGTGTTCTGTTATTTTCCATGTTTTTAAATTTAGTATGGTTATATCAAAACAAAGAACCATCTTATATTGTATAAGGAAGTGCACATATAACTACACACATAACTCTTCTCCAAACGAGTTGCCCTCTCATTGTTTTACAACGATATACGCACAAATTAGGGGTTTGGGGTAATAAAATCTTACATTGCACGAAATCTAACCTGGATTCATACATATTTCTTTTGTTTATTACGAACATATGGTATTGTAGAATGAAAATGCATCAAGGAAATGAGATTTGCACATCTTTTTACATTATCAGCACTCTAAATATCACATTTTGATGCATTTGTACGGGGATAATTCTAGTGATACAAGACAGCCTTTTCTCTCATTACATATATAAGGATTCTTAAATTGATAATGTAGCATGCAGGAAAGATATTATACTACAGATAAGAATTATTTATAATCTGCTGATTTACATAAAATTGGCCGTGCAATGCAAACAAGTAGATGATATTTTTGACACAGAAGTTACTCAAATATGAATTATGCATGTTAAAACTCCATAATTTTCATTTCTTGCTCATACCAAAACAAATATTGGTAGGCAATGGTTTAACACCAACAATCTATTTGTGTCTTATATGTTCCTCAAATAAAAAAGAATTTTTTTGTAAAAGCATGTATTTTTCACTAGAATTTTCCTTAAGGATGGATAACACTTAAGATCTCTCAAATTACGTAGCCTGTTTTGGTCTTTGATTCATATATACGGGGTAATCTATAAATGTTTAAATGTATGTCCTTTAATTGTTTTGCCATTGTGGTGTATGTGAAAGTGAGTCCGTAAAGCGGTTAACCACACTAATTGAGTAACTAAATTCAATTGACAGTCATAATTCGGTGCATCAACCGCATTACAGTTGGATTGTTTGTGGAAGCTATCCGTAAAAATAACAATAAATGTAATTGGACACTGGTGATTAATCTATTTATTCAAAACCATTCTTTGTGGTATATTATTGAGAACAAAATGTCATTTCTTTTCAATTACACAATTACCCCAATCTTGAGTTAAATAAAATGTAAAATCTATATGTATGAAAAGCTTAGTAAAGAAAACATTTATTTTCCTTTTTTTGTCGTAAAACTATCATGTTGACGAATAAGATATACACTGAAGAGACATGATTTGTCGAAATGCGCATGTAGTGCCCAAAATTGAAAGGTATACATGTTCTATATGTTATATGAAGGAATAAATTAATGATGAGCAATTTCATGAAACTTTATTATTCCCCAGATGGGTATATATCTGCGCTGACAAACATTTCATAGGCAATTATTCTTCCTTATAATCGTTTATCTCCAAAATTAAAAGTATGCAAGAGTGTTGATGAATCTGATTCTTGACTACATGGCAATGCAAATAATGAAACCGATTAAAATAATAACATGGTAACTCAAGAGGATATGTCCACTGATATGTGATCTAGAAGAAAGAAAAGAAAAGAAGATGATCAGTCAAACCATAAACACCAACCCATATTACTAACTGCCGACATTATTCTCTTGACTTCCTAATCAATATACTAATAATGAATAAAACATGTCGACTATTTGTATACTAAAGATATATACCAGTTACCTACTATTTTAAGATACATGGAATAAAAGCTATTAAAATTGATTGATCACAAACCTGTACATATATTTCATTTTTATCTTTCACATACGTCCCTTTACGAATCACACCAACACTTACATATTGTTTTACATATAAGGTTGGGTCAATATGAACATGTGCAAACAATTATTTCTTCATCATCTGAACAAATCATTGATTAAAACGTATAAAGAACGAGCACAGATGATATAGATTTGCCATGTGTAAATGAATCTTAATGATGAATATTCTTAAAAGTAGTTCATATTGTAATTATGTTTCTTATAATATACATGGGAAATTTAATATCATTTTATCATAAATTCTTCGTTTATATATCTGCAGGGATTCCGTGATCTGACAGGAAGCAACCTATGTCTAGATAACATATTTATCCGTAATACTGAAGGAGGAAAGAAAAGTTACTGACTCAGCCATGTGACAGAAATCACTACGAAAATATACAGTATATAGTTTAATGGCATGAAAAAAAAAACCCCCAAACATATAAGAAAATTAAAATATTCGAATATAGTGCAGTTATGAAACCGATTTACGTTTGTCATTTGAAATGACAATCAATCAATTGGTGTGGTTAACCGGTTTACGGGCCCACCTTCCCACTCACCGCAACAACAGAATAAGCAAAGGACATACATTTTAAAATATAAATATTCCTCTATATGGAGATCAAGGGTCAAAAACTCTCTCAAGTTGAGAGGTAATAAGAATATATAAACACGTATGGTAATGCAGAAAATTATCCTGGTAGCAAAATATATAAAGCGACATCAAAATGAGGAAACAGTGTTCTGCCGGTATGGAAGCGATCTCAGACCCTTGAACAGTAGAAGTCCCGACGACCAGTCAGAGGGACGAGCTTCAGGACCCTGTCTCCTCTGAAGGAGATTTCAACAAGGCCCGTCATTTAGTCCCCACCGCCCTGTTAGTCAGCGTGCAATGTTCAAGTAAAAGTCTGTATAAGGCTGTAGATGGATCAAATACAAGACTTACCTTCCTTTTTATGATCTCCGGGTCATATTGTCTATGACGTAGGCGTTTAATTATTTTGGAACCCAACGAAATAAAGGTGTCAATACCTGTGGCCTTCCTTATTCCATTGGATACATATTGTTGAAAAATGATTTTTCCGAATTTAGATAAAAGTTTTGAATACGATTTAAAAGAATTTGCAAAATGTTTTTCCAAGTTTGTGATATCTATAACCCTGAATTAAAAGTTTCAAAGGAATTTGTAAATTTCTGGTATGAAGTCCAAAACATCAGGGTAACCCCTGGCAAATTGGCAATTCGAAAACAACTGAGATATATAGATGCCATATTATGAAAGTCTAGGGGCGTCCAAATAAGAAATAAGAGAAATTTACAATAGGAAATACAAAATTGTCACGTTTATTGTAAATATAAGAATGAATTTTATTGTTAATTATCTCAATGTTAAAGTCTAAGAAATGTCTTTATGTATCACAAACACACTCATACATAATTGCACAGTATCCCAACATACTCATGATCATAAACACCATATTTTAATCATTATGTATCAAGTATTTCCGAATTAAACAGAACAGAAGCTATGGTGAAATCAACAACAAAGCAGAACAGAGCAGAATATCTATGGTGCATCTATTAAGAAGAAGGAAGAATGAATAGGTAAGTCCTTAAAAAATTAAATAATACGGAATGGCATTAATGATTTCTTTCTGCTAAGATCAAAAATTAAAAAATTACAATGTTCTGTAAACACCAGATTCGAATCTATTTTTAAAGATCCCGATGTTGTCAGAGAACTTACCTTCCTCCAAGAACATTATATCATTACACCAGCAGATAAAGCATCCAATAATTATACATTTACTTGTAAGAAATATTACTTCGACAGTCTAGTGAAAGAATTAGGATTAAATTCGGCTCCAGGAAATCCTACTTATACTCTCACGAACTTTTCGGTTTCGGAAGTACTCAAGAATCATAAATCTGTCCCAAGTACGTTTGGTATTGACTCAAATAAATTAAATTTAGAACTTCCATATTTGTACTGCATTCCAAAAATGCACAAAAATCCTTACAAACAATGCTTTATCGCTGGTTCCTCGAAGTGTTCCACAAAATCTGTATCGATGCTACTCACAAAAATATTATCAGAAATTAAATCTGGCCTTCATAGATATTGCGAAACAGTATATTCCAGAAGTGGAATTAATCAAATGTGGATCCTTAAAAATTCAAAAGAGTTGTTAGAAAACCTAAAATCAAAAAGTTTTACTAAAATTCACTCTATCAAGTCTTTTGACTTTTCGACTCTTTACACAACGATCCCTCATCAGAAATTAAAGGACAGATCAGCGGAAATTATTCAAAATGCATTTACTAGTAAAAACGGAAGCCGCAAATTCAAATATTTAGTAATAGGCCATGATAAAGCTTACTTTGTTAGGGAAAATTCTGATTCCAAAAATAAATACACTGAAACAGCTGTCATCCAGATGTTGAACTTTCTTACCGATAACATTTTTGTGGTGTTTGGAGGTAAGGTTTTTCAACAAATTGCCGGCATTCCAATGGGCACTAACTGTGCTCCGCTATTCCTTTACTCATACGAAGCTGAATTCATTCAGTCTTTGCTTTCGCAAGGAAAAAAACAATTGGCTCTTGGCTTCAATTTTACTTACAGATATATAGATGACTTGCTTTCAATTAATAATCCTTCATTCGCAGATTACCTTAGCATCATCTATCCAAGTGAACTTGAGGTCAAAGAAACCACAGAAAGTAGTAATTCTACTTCGTATTTAGATATTATGTTGTCTTTCGACATTAATGGTCAATTGAACACCTCACTCTATGACAAACGTGACAATTTCGATTTCGCTATCACACTTTCCTTTCATAAGTAGCAACATTCCATCATCGCCCGCATACGGCGTATTCATATCTCAGTTAATACATTATTCCAGAGCATGTTCAAATTACAGTGACTTTGTTCTGAGGGCTAGGCGACTTTCAGTTAAGCTGCTCAACCAGGGTTATATATGTGCTAGACTAGCAACGTCACTGAGGAAATTCTATGGTCGTTACGAGACTCTTATTACTCCATATGATATCTCGTTATCCAGACTTTTAAATGTTATTCTGGACTGAGACCGATTCCGATCATTTTACACAGATTTGACACCTTCTATACTAGAAGGTTACCAACTTCGACTTCTCCATATATAAATACATATGGAATTTACACGATCTGGCTCTTTCTACTGGGTATATGTGACGGGTGTTGCTAGCAAGCAGGAGATGCTTACTCTCCCCGGGCACCTGATCTCACTCCATCACAGGGGTTCACATATGCTCTTCAAGTAAACATATTTTGTTATTTTCCATTTGTTTTTCATTTTCACTGATTTTGTATGTCCTCTGGTTTTATGATTTTTGGACTTGTGCTTTGGATTTATCCATCATCTCTACATTTCTATGGAGGTATAGAAGTATAACCGTATTTTGTATAAAGCGTCTCGCGGATTATACAGTGTATAAATTGCTTTTACTTCTATACCACATAGAAAAGCAAATTATTAATGCCATTCCTTAAATGATAATTATTATAATGATTAATTAATTAATCAATTAATTAATTTATTGTTTATTATTTATTATTTATTATTATTATTATTATTATTATTATTATTATTATTATTATTATTATTATTATTATTATTATTATTATTATAAGTTGGCTTAACTTTGTATCTATTCTGACTTTAGTATTTATTCTGGTTTTGGCATTATAAGGCTACGGCTGTAAGTATTTGTAGGAATCAAGATCCCATTTAAGTCATCATGGGCATCCCAAAGAAAATGTTAGCAATAATTAGATAATGTTTCATATTGGAATGATAATAGCCTAACGAAAATCAAAATATCTAGTGAACCACATACGCTACTTGGATTTCTACGGTGATCTAGTGTACAAACTAAGGAGGGTCAAAGGTTCCGATAATTTCATATCGAAAGGCTCTAAAGTTATTAAACGTCTTCGACATCGACAGTATGACCCCAAAATCATCGCTAAGACCTTAGGTCTTTTATTGGGTCCCTCTACAACCCAGTAGAGACTTTGTAATCTCAATTTGTTTTCATACTTTGACAGATTTTCCGGGCCAATACTGATTTCGTCCTCACGACCAATGTAGAACTTAATGATCCGGAGTATCTTTTAAAAAGCTTACTGATTTTTTCCTCGAGATAACTCTAACACACGTTACTTAGACCTTGACCTAGGAGAAGAAAAGGAAATCAACAGACGCTGCGGCAGATGATGCAACAACAATCCCGAATGAATGAGATGTTTACAAAGATAAGAGCAGGGCTTTCTCTGAAACAGTTGTCAATTTACACTGAGTGAAAGGAGATCGAGATTAATGTGTGCTTACAGACTTTGGTCTATTTACATCACATCACTTCTCGAACTGGGTAAAGGTCATCTCTGATGTTGTCTTGCAAAGAATAGACCATTGCCTGATTAATCCGTCTTTGGGTGTGGGATCCTAATTTCTATTGCATTTATACTTAATATTATGCATTTGGAACTAATAAACAATATCGATCTTCGACATCTCCACTTATTCCCCAATTCTAAACACCCCCTTATAAAACTTACATTTTTGAGAATATATTCATAATAAGAACTACAAAGTATAGCGACACATGAGTGAATTCATCTAAATCCTCATTCTGGGCATTCTCTTGGCTCTTGCGGTGTCCGAAAAAAGGCATACGAATTAACATACATAAATGAAATGGAGAATATATATATATATATATATATATATATATATATATATATATATATATATATATATATATATATATATATATGATTCAAAAGTATTTGAATTATAATACTGAATCGAGTAGTATGATATAGTATGATGCTTAAAAGTGGATGGAATCTTTGCTGCAACCAACAACATACAGTTTACTGTTACTGAAATCAGAGCAGCACATCACATTTGTTTTGTTCTAAATTCAACAGATGTCATTGTAATAGTCCCGGTATTTGAATTCGGTTTAAAGATGCCATCATGTTGAGTAAAACAAGAGGTCTAACCAAGCACATAACTTTTTATACTTGCAAATCTTTTCTTACAAAGAACGGCTGATAAGATTTTGTTATCAGTGTTCAGAATCATTTATCTGTATTTTAAATCATTCTTCCAGATACGCATCCACAAAACAACTGCAAAAGTACGTCTATCTGGTAAAAGCCCAATTTATTTGAAAAGTAAACAATCATGATCCTTCTACTCTGTCAGTACACAAGTTAATACAGTCTTTATCTACAGTCCCATGTTGTAATATGAATCTCTATTAAAACGGCCTAAAAAGTTAAGAACTCTTTTCAATGCAGTTTTCTGTATCAAAATCGATCAGTTGGTGCATTTCTCAATCTTTCTCATTTGTCATCCGGAAATTTGAAAAGAATCTCATCTGTGTCAATCTGAAGACTCAAGAACGTACAACATGACGCTGATTATGCTGACTTTTCATAAACCAAAAAGAAACCAGTTTTATCGCACATAGTCATAACAACTCATTTAAACACGACATTCGGAGGTACTTGCTCTACCTGATACTTGAACGTCGTCTATGTAATGCACTACATTGTTACTATAGGTCATTCGCTTTTATTCCCACTCAAGAAAGGATGATTAATTCTCAAACACGAAAGATGAAACATCCAAACAGAAAGCGGTTATTGAGTAATTAACAATTTTATAATTGAAACTGGAAGGAAAGGAAAGATATTCAACAACTTATTATGTTAATATCAGACGTATTTATTGGTAACAATCTCAATGCACTTTTGATACTTGCCTAGATGCTTAAGCATTTTGCTAAAAAATTAACATTTCTTCAGCGGAATCGAATAAGATATGATTCACAAAAGAATATTTGTGATCTATGGAATCATTGATGCTGATTCCATGAGGGCAAGATACATGTTTTATCAATCGCACAGTACATTTTTTTTCCAGAACGAAGGCCTATAAGAGAAATTATGAAATTTTGCAACGGCTGATATTGGAAGGGGCTATCAGTCCATCCTAATTCAACTTCATTCAAAACTAAATCAATAGAATTTTGCAATGCAAATAAGTCAAAATAATATATCACATACTGTTTCCACTCGTGGCCCTTCATATTTAATTCTGAAACCAATATTAAAACCTCTTAATAATAACATGTCATCACATAATTACCTATGATCAACGAAATATCGCTGTTAAACTGCTTTAGGAATTGAACTGTTCATTACTAACGTATAGATTAACTGCTGCACTGACAGATAAACACAAGAGGCGTAAGTGGGCTTATATCGCTTACCTTGAGGACCTAGATGATCAGTAATGCAGGAAGGAAGAATTCATTTATTTTTGCATTACTGTGACTAAGTCAACACAAATGTTGAAAATATGTCAAATTTTATTTCGGATTAGAATATAAAACAACACGTTTTGCACATCCATTCAGGTGATTTTGATATCAAGCATTTGCTTTGCCTCTGCAAGATGTGATTCAGGGCAACAAGTTGGTCACTTTCTTTAGGTGGGGTTTTTGTTCACTGATTTCAAGTCTCTGTCATGAACAACAATTGTTTCGAATATTGTCCAGATCCAACTTAAAATGGCTTGATTTCATATGTTGAGTGTTGAGAAACGTCTAAAACCTTATTTAAATGTGTGAAGAATGGGAAAAAATTGACCACAGCTGGATTTGAACCGCTACTCTCCATATTTTAATTACCAAGTGGTATATGTACCATTGTGAGACCTACTTTTTAGACATGATGGCATAATCTGTTGACCAATTTGGATGAAATGTACAAAGTTGATAGAAGACCTATAGTACTTCATGTATACCATGTTTCATTAAAGTCTTTCATGCAGTATAAAAGCAGAAGTTAAAATTGTGAACAATTGTCCCTATACACCCTCATTTAGAGGTCTGAAAAATTCATAGAAAATCCAAAAATTGGGATGTAAAGATGATGGATAATTCCAAACCATAAGTCCGAAAATCATGAAACCAGAGGACACACAAAATCAGTGAAAATGAAAACCAAGTGGAAAATAACAAAATATATCGACTTGAAGAGCATATGTGAACCCCTATGATGGAGTGAGATCAGGTGCACGGCGAGAGTGAGCATCTCCTGCTTGCTAGAAAAACCCGTCACATATACCCAGTAGAAAGAGTCAAATCGTGTAAATTCCATATAAATTTATATATGTAGAAGTCAAAGTTGGTAACCTTCAAGTATAGAAGGTGTCAAATCTATGTAAAATAATGGGAATCGGTCTCAGTCCAGAAAATCATTTAAAAGTCTGGATAACGAGATATCATATGGAGTAATAAGAGTCTCGTAACGACGATAGGAATTCCTCAGTGACGTTGCTAGTCTAGCGCATATATAATCCTGGTGGAGTATCTTATCTGAAAGTCGCCTAGCTCTCAGAACAAAGTCATTGTAATTTGAACATGCTCTGGAATAACGTATTAACTGAGATATGAATACGCTGTATGCGGGCGATATTGGAATGTTGCTACTTATGAAAGGAAAGTTTGTGATAGCGAAATTGAAATTGTCACGTTTGTCATAGAGTGAGGTGTTCAATTGACCATTAATGTCGAAAGACAACATAATATCTAAATACGAAGTAGAATTACTACATTCTGTGGTTACTTTGACCTCCAGTTCACTTGGATAGATTATGCTAAGGTAATCTGCGAATGAAGGATTATTAATTGAAAGCAAGTCATCTATAAAATTCTTTCAAAGTAAAATTCCTTACCATAATTATGATCGCAATAGTCCATAATAAATCATCATTATCAATTAAATAGGAAATATGACACTTTACAATGTCCAAACAAATGTCGAAAAAAGTTATGAAATTTGATTTTGGAAGGGAACCAAAATGACAACATGTCTTCACTCATCCCTCTAGATCATTTCTATGCATTCTGTTTGTCTCTGTATACAACCAGTATGAAGCAGAATATTGTCAAAGGAGGGTACTCTTTTTTGACCTACTTTTGACTATGGTGGCGCCAACTATAAAGAGGTCTAAACGAAAAAAAAAAAAAAAAGAATTGGAAGGGGAACATAAGTGCTTTCTTTCTATTAAGATTTATTAAAATCCTTCCAACAGTTCTGCTGAAAAAATTGAAAATGTGAAAAATGGCCAATCCCCCCTTTTTTTTGGAAGTCTTAAAAAATTCATAAAAATTCAAAAAATTTAGATATTGACAAAATTTTTTCACAATAATATTCCTTGTCATAATTATGATCAAAATAGTCATTAAGAAATCATCAGCATCAATTAACTGAAAAACATGACACTTTTCTGCATAGAAATTACTAAGTCCAGAAACACGTCAAAAAGCATAAATTTCTATTTGACGGATCTTAACCTCGAACACAATTTTTTAAAAATCTATCTTTATAAATTGTTAAAAAGCAATTAGTTTCCCCATTTATGCATTGGTTCTGGGGGGAGAAGATGTTTGAAAAAAGGTACCGTTTTGGGCTTCTTTGACCCCGCCCTGGATCCACCCCTGAGAGAATCTGTATCCCGAACACAATTTTAGTAGGGGACCTTCATTTATACAAAGGTTGATCCAAATCTGCAATGCACTTCCAGAGAAGAAGTCGAAAATGTGAAAAAGTTAACGACCGATGGACGGACGACGCACTATGAATATAGCTCAATATATATATATATATATATATATATATATATATATATATATATATATATATATATATAATATATATATATATATATATATATATATATATATATATATATATATATATATATATATATATATATATATATATTTATATATATAAATATATATATATATATATATATATATATATATATATATATATATATATATATATATATATATATATATATATATATATATATATAATATATATATATATATATATATATATATATATATATATATATATATATATATATATATATATATATATATATATATATATATATATATATATATATATATATATAATGATCTTATTCATAAATTGGATAAAAATTTTATCATGAAGAGTACGCTAGTACATATCCGAAAAAATAAGGATGAAAAATATATATTGATCAAGGCTATTGTAAAATTAAACAATGAAAGGAGAGAATCTGGTTACTGGAAGGTAAATACTTTTTATTTAAATAATCATGGGTATAAAAAGTTATTAAAGCTATAATATGTTGATTAAGGAAAGACAAAATAGTAAATGCAATAGCAAAATTGGATTCATGTAATCAAAAGGACGAGATTTTTCTATTTTTGTAAAAATTAGAAATAAGTGTGTACAGAATAGAATGTTCAAAACAGACGCAGAAATTGATAATACGGAATTACTTTCTGAAAAATCTGATATAAACAGGAAAAGAAATGTAAAGTCTGAATTGAGTGATTTATATGATAATAAAAGTTAATTAGTGTATGTAAAGTCAAGGGCAAATAGACAAACGAAGGTGAAAAACAAAATACAATTTATTTCACAAGTTTTGAAAATAAACATCAAACTTCTAATCTTATGAAGGAATTTCATCTTATCAGTGGGAAAATAGTATATACTAAAACTGATACATTTATAAAAATAAAGCGTGTACTTTATGATATCCTTCGGAAAATCGATGTAGAAAGACAAAATAATGAGTAAAGGCAATCATGGACCCCCAGAAAAATCCAGAGTTAAGATCAAGCGCCATAGAGAAATAAGCATTCCTGCTGACCGATCGCACTCGCCATGATGCCATAATACAAGTCCAGTTATTATAAACTCGATGTCACATTCAGTAGACGGTATAATAGCATAGTCAGATTTGGTAAAATGTGAGGAATTTCCTTTTATTAATGAATTTATGTATGTTGTAATAAGAATGAAAGTTAATAAATCCCCAGGTTCTGATAGCATCCCTTCGGAATTTTTTAAAATACTTCTGATAATCGATTTCCGACATTTGTAACGACACGCTTATTGAAATTTTCAATTGTACAGAGATGAGTTATTCTCAAAGATTTGTTATCTTATCATTCATCCAGAAGAAAAGATAAATGAAATTATTTTTTAAATTATATACTGTTACGTTTGGCTAACACAACCATTAGATAATTTAGTGTTTGCACGTAGACTACAAAACGTATAGGGAAACGCATTGCTAACTACAGAACAAACAGCAAATGAAATTTCAATATCCCTATTACTGAAGTATCTTGTCTACAGAGTTCCAAATTGAAAGTAGGCTATTCTAGAAAAAACATGTAAGACGATAAGTTTAGAGATATGTCCGATAAAACTATAACAAAATTTAATTATAAATGATTTATTTATTGAGTAATAATTAATTCGAAAATCAATGGAATATGGATGTTTGCGAAAACTGTATTTAGTTCGCCGTGCAGGGTTTTGACTTATGTGTTATCATACCTTTTGTCTGATGTTATGTGGCAATGACACTTTTTACACAGCGTTGGTATACATTCATTTATATTTACAGTGCCGAGTTCCATTTGTTCCTTCTGTATATAAGGCATTCATGACGGGTGTGGCCAGCCAGTCAGGAGACGCTTACTCATCCAGGGTACCTTGCCTCACCTTTGGATTTCAGGGATCCGTGAATATCCGCTGTGGTACATTGTTGTTATTACCATAGTCACTTGACTCCAGTTACTTCCGTATTTTGTATTACAGTAAAACGGTCATTGAAAATTCAAAGCTTCTCATTTTTGAAGGAGGAAACGTCAGATGATGAAATCTCTTAACCCTTTGCTACTGCCATTAAAGTATGCAATTGTAGTAATGTTTCAAACGTCGTTCTGCTTTTGTCGAGAGAAACAAGTACACGAAGTTCCTACAATATGAAGAACACTAAAATGATATCATGTACGAAGAACTAAAGTCATGTGGCTGCTATAAAGGTAACTGTTGGATCTAAGCTATGATTGTTGATTGGTGATACAACTAGAGCTTACCTGTTGCCGAGGCAACAGGGCGGGTCTTCCTCTTTAGAAAAAAAAAAAAGAAAAATATGCAGGTAGAAAGAAGGAAAAAAAAAGAAAAAAGAAACGAGATACTGCAATGAGTATATTTATTGCGGCATCATAGATGTGCCGATTAGGAGAAAGGAGAAGTATATACATAGATACATGTATATATCTCCCCGAGACACTATGTAAACATACTCATGTAATTAAAGCGGCATGAATCCCGCTATAGAAAGTCTGTGTATTACAGAATTCCTATTCACAAGCGTGGTGACGTAATGCCACAAAGCTGGATAGAGTGTGTGTATTGCGCATTTAAACGGTCAAGTTAGCTGTATACATGCCATTGAGATGACTACTATAGTAAGGAGATAAAGAAACTCAAATTTAGGTAAAACATACATATTGTGGGCTTCCTTTATACTTGTCGATTAGATATTCCATGGGGAAAGCGTAGTAACTCGCGATAAAATTAATAATTAATCGCGAGTTACTGCGCTTTCCCCATCTCTATAAGAGCGGTGCTGTGCGAGGTATTAAGCAAGGCAAATTCAACGCGCTTCTCTAATGTGTAATCCCGACGATCGGAGTAGATTAGTTTATTGCGTTGTTCATCAGTAGCGGGTAAAGTGCAAAAAAAAAAAAAATGATATTTTTGTTTAAGAATTCAAATTCAAATTCTTTCTCAAACTCTCGTTTTTATTCTTTGTTCATACGAAGAATAAGAAAATACATGAAAGTTACGCAAGTAGGTTATTTTTTAAAAAATCTTTAAATTGCTCACTTTCAAATACTGAGAAACATGTTTCATACTGAAATCGTTACGGAAAATCGTTTCGTAATACTCTGGAAACGATAGGACTAAAAATAAACAAATTTTGCAAATTACGTAATTATTTAAAAACTTTAAATTGAAATAGCGGCCAAACTAAAAGAGATAGATATTATCGGCCGATAAATTTTGTAAAGATATGAACCTAGAGAATATGATAGTTCAAATTTGGATAGTGTAGCATTAAAAATAAGCTATATAGGGGAGAATTTAAAATTTAAATAATTGTTACGTAATCTTTTTGGAAACTTTAATTTTTAAACTTTTTTTTTACTTAAACGGGTAACGACGTCTTTGAGAGTCTATAGGAGAAATATAAAGTGTGTAGATAAATCCGTTTTTCAGAAATTGAAATTGAAAAAATCGCTAATTACGGCGCGTATTTCTCGCTTTCCGAGGACGAATTTCGATAGTTTTGACCGATAACCTAGGGAAAACGGCAAATCATAGGAAGTTTTTGAAAAATAAATTTAAAACAGTGAACCCTTCTCACGTGCGGGATTTATTTTGGTGGCGGTCCGACTTAAAATAAGCGAATGACAATGAAATTATTTTAATCACCTGCTTTTTCAAAATTTTTTAAATTTCACTTTAAAATGGTATTAAAATGGTTTTTAAATTATGAAACATAGTTTTTCATGGTGAAATTGATATTCTAAATCGTTTTGTAGCATTTTTGAAATGCTAAGACTTAAAATAAAACATTTTAAAAATTACGTAATTTTTAAACTTATATAGCGGCCATGTTATAAAAGCTAGATAATCGGTATTGGCTTCAATGTCAAAAACATACCTGTCAAAAATAAGAATGAAAAGCTAAAGAGTGTATCTTGAATAATAAACTTGTATTTTAGAAATTTAAAAAATTAAGCACTGTTATGTAATTTAATTAAAAAGAATAATTTTTCGAATTTTTTTTTTATCAATCAATTTCCCCTGGCTCATCAAGTTAGTACAACAAATAAAAAGGTTGTTGGTCAAGCCGTTTCTGAGAAAATAGCAGTCAAAGTGCTGAGAATAATAATAATAATAACTAGAGCTTACCTGTTGCCGAGGCAACAGGGCGGGTCTTCCTCTCTCGAAAGAAAAAAGAAAAATAAATAGATAGAAAGAAGGAAAGAAAGAAAAAAGATCAGGAGAATGACTTAAATGTACTTTACACACAAAATTACCCCTCCCCCCCCCAAAAAAAAAAACCCTCAAGCAATCAAATTAATTAATAATTAAAATTGAAAAAAGTATTATCTAGAGGAAATAAATCGAAAATCAAGTTAAAGAAATCATACATATTACCAGGGACGTATATATCTATATACGTCCCTGATATTACGGCTCTCCATTATAACAGTCGATTAAACATTCCACGGACAAAGCGCCGTAACTCTCGATTGAATTAATCGCGATTGAATTAATCGCGAGTTACTGCGCTTTCCCCGTCACTATCATACACGTTTGAAGTCGGTATTTAGCAAGGAAAATTCACCGCGCTTCTCTTAGATGTAATCCCGACGCTCGGACAAGATTTTTTATTGCCTTGTTCATCAGTAGCGGGTAGAGTGCAAAAAATGTGATTTTTGTTTAAGAATTCGAATTCAAAATACATTCTCAACTCTCCTTTTTATACTTTGTTAATACGACAAATAAGAAAAAACATGAAAGTTACGCAAATAAGGTATTTTTTTTTAAAAATCCTTTAAATCGCTCACTTTCAAATACTGAGAAACATGTTTCATATTGAAATCGGTACGGAAAATCGTTTGGTGAAGTTCTGGAAACGATAAGACTAAAAATAAAATGTTTTTGCAAATTACGTAATTATTTAAAAACTTTAAATTAAAATAGCGGCCAAACTAAAAAAGATAGATATTGTCGGCCGATGAATTTTTTAAAGATATGAACCTAGAAAATATGATAGTTTAAATTTGGATAGTGTAGCATTAAAAATAAGCTATATAGGGGAGAATTCAAAATTTAACTAATTGTTACGTAATGATTTTAAAAACTTTCATTCTTAAACTTTTTTTTTACTTAAACGGGTAACGGTGCCTGTGAAAATCTATAGACACAATATGAAGTGTGTATATAAAACCGTTTCTCAGAAAATGGAATTGAAAAATCGGGGTGAAATTTCGGCGTTTTAAGACCCTCTCTCGATAAGGTTTGCAGACGCCAGAGGGAAGGAGGCAAATATTTCAAAATTTTTAAAAGAATAATTCAAAAGAGCAATCCTTTCTCCAGTGCTGAATCAAAATTTGGTGGTCATACGACGAAAAATAAGCAAGTTATGAAGTAATTACGTAAGTAACCAAATTTTTGAAAAACTTAAATTTCTCAGTTAAAAATGGATTTAAAATATTAAAACACCCCTTTTTACGCTGAAATAGACATTCTAAATCGTTTTGTAATATTGTTTTAACGCTAAAACCTAAAATAAAAAAGTTTGAAAATTACGTAATGAGTTTAAAAACTTTAAACACAAATAGCGTCTTTACCGTAATAGTTACATAATCGGAGTTAAGTTGGATGTCAAGATCTACACCTGTACAACATTAAAAAGAAAGTTAGAGGAGACTAGCTTTAATAATGAACGTTCTATTTGGGAAAATTAAAAAACTAATCATGGTTATTTAATTTTCTTCAGATCCCGATTAAAAAATTTTTTTTCTTATAAATCTGCTAAGTTTGGCTTCGAAAGTAGTAAGCAGAGAAAAAAAATGTTGCTTGTGAAGCTGTTGGTGAGAAAATTGAAGTCAAAACGTGTATGGAATAAAAATAAAAAGAATAATAACTAGAGCTTACCTGTTGCCGAGGCAACAGGGCGGGTCTTCCTCTCTCGAAACAAAAAAGAAAAATAAGTAGATAGAAAGAAGGAAAGAAAGAAAAAAGATCAGGAGAATGACTTAAATGTACTTTACACACAAAAATACCCCCCCCCCCCAAAAAAAAAACCTCAAGCAATCAAATTAATTAATAATTAAAATTGAAAAAAGTATTATCTAGAGGAAAGAAATCGAAAATCAAGTTAAAGAAATCATACATATTACGGCTCTCCATTATAACAGTCGATTAAACACTCCACGGACAAAGCGCCGTAACTCTCCATTGAATTAATCGCGATTGAATTAATCGCGAGTTACTGCGCTTTCCCCGTGACTATCATACACGTTTGAAGTCGGTATTTAGCAAGGGAAATTCACCGCGCTTCTCTTAGATGTAATCCCGACGCTCGGACAAGATTTTTTTATTGCCTTGTTCATCAGTAGCGGGTAGAGTGCAAAAAATGTGATTTTTGTTTAAGAATTCGAATTCAAAATACATTCTCAAACTCTCCTTTTTATACTTTGTTAATACGACAAATAAGAAAAAACATGAAAGTTACGCAAATAAGGTATTTTTTAAAAAAATCCTTTAAATCGCTCACTTTCAAATACTGAGAAACATGTTTCATACTGAAATCGGTACGGAAAATCGTTTGGTGATGTTCTGGAAACGATAAGACTAAAAATAAAATGTTTTTGCAAATTACGTAATTATTTAAAAACTTTAAATTGAAATAGCGGCCAAACTAAAAAAGATAGATATTATCGGCCGATAAATTTTTTAAAGATATGACCCTAAAGAATATGATAGTTCAAATTTGGATAGTGTAGCATTAAAAATAAGCTCTCTAGGGGAGAATTTAAAATTTAACTAATTGTTACGTAATGTTTTTTAAAAATTTCATTTACAAACTTTTTTTTACTTAAACGGGTAACGGTGTTTCTGAGAGTTTATAGCAATAGTATAAAATTTGTAGATAAATCCGTTTTTCTGAAAATGGAATTGAAAAATCGCAGTGAAATTTCGGCGATTTAAGACCCTCTCTCGATAGGGTCTGCGCACGCTAGAGGGAAGGGGGCAAATATTTCGATGTTTTTAAAAATATCATTTAAAAGAGTAAACCCTTCTCACGTGCGGTATGGTTTTTTCTTGATCATATGACGAAAAATAAGCAAGTTATGAAGCAATTACGTAACTAACCAAATTTGTGAAAATCTTAAATTTCTCAATTAAAAATGGATAGAAAATATTAAAAAACATATTACACCATGAAATTGACATTCTAAATCGTTTTGTAATATTTTTTTAACGCTAAGACCTAAAATAAAAAAGTTTTAAAGTTACGTAATGAGTTTAAAAACTTTAAACACAAATAGCGCCTTTACCGTAAAGGTTACATAATCGGCGTTAAGTTGGTTGTCAGGATCTACACCTGTACAACATTATAAAGAAAATTTGGGGAGTCTAGCTTAAATAATAAACATTTTATTTGAGAAAATTTAAAACCTTCTCAAAAATGAATTTAAATTTTTAAAATAACTGTTTTTACCCTTATATTGACCCTCTAAATCGTTTGGTAATATTTTTGCAGCCCTAAGGCTCAAAATAAAAGTTTTTTGAAATTACGTAATAAGTTGAAAATATTAAACCTTTATAGCGTCTAAGCTATAATAGTTACCTAATCGGCGTTAATTCGGATGTCAAGAACTACACCTGTACAACATCAAACAGAAAATTTGAGGAATCTAGCTTGCATAATAAAAGTTATACTTTAGAGATTTTAAAAATTACAAATTGTTACGTAACATTTCTCAGATCTTGAATTTTAGCAAAATATTCTTTTCAATCTATCAGGTTTTCCTTTATTAGTAAGTAAAGGAGAACAAAAATGTTGACAGTGAAGCCGTTTCTCAGAAAATTGCAGTCAAAAAAAGTGCTAAGAATAAAAAGAATAATAATAAAAACTAGAGCTTACCTGTTGCCGAGGCAACAGGGCGGGTCTTCCTCTCTCGAAAGAAAAAAGAAAAATAAGTAGATAGAAAGAAGGAAAGAAAGAAAAAAGATCAGGAGAATGACTTAAATGTACTTTACACACAAAAATACCCCCCCCCCAAAAAAAACCCTCAAGCAATCAAATTAATTAATAATTAAAATTGAAAAAAGTATTATCTAGAGGAAATAAATCGAAAATCAAGTTAAAGAAATCATACATATTACGGCTCTCCATTATAACAGTCGATTAAATATTCCACGGACAAAGCGCCGTAACTCTCGATTGAATTAATCGCGATTGAATTAATCACGAGTTACTGCGCTTTCCCCGTGACTATCATACACGTTTGAAGTCGGTATTTAGCAAGGGAAATTCACCGCGCTTCTCTTAGATGTAATGCCGACGCTCGGACAATATTTTTTTATTGCCTTGTTCATCAGTAGCGGGTAGAGGGCAAAAAATGTGATTTTTGTTTAAGAATTCGAATTCAAAATACATTCTCAAACTCTCCTTTTTATACTATGTTCATACGACAAATAAGAAAAAACATGAAAGTTACGCAAATAAGGTATTTTTTTCAAAATCCTTTAAATCGCTCTTTTTCAAATACTGAGAAAGATGTTTCATACTAAAATCGATACGGAAAATCGTTTGGTGATGTTTTGGAAACGATAAGACTAAAAATAAAATTTTTTTGCAAATTACGTAATTATTTAAAAACTTTAAATTGAAATAGCGGCCAAACTAAAAAAGATAGATATTATCGGCCGATGAATTTTTTAAAGATATGAACCTAGAGAATATGACAAATAAAATTTGAATACTCTAGCATTTAAAATAACGCTGTATGGTGGAGAATTTAAAATTTAACTAATTGTTATGTAATGTTTTTGAAAACTTTTATTTTTGAAATTTTTTTTTCTTAAACGGGTAACAGTGTCTTCGAGAGTCTATACCGAAAATATAAAGTATGTAGATAAATCCGTTTTTCTGAAAATGGAATTGAAGAATCGGGGTGAAATTTCGGCTATTTAAGACCCTCTCTCGATAGGGTCTGCGCACGCTAGAGGGAAGGGGGCAAATATTACGATGTTTTTGAAAATATCATTTAAAAGAGAAAACCCTTCTCACGTGCTGTATGGTTTTTTCTTGATCATATGACGAAAAATAAGCAAGTTATGAAGCAATTACGTAACTAACCAAATTTGTGAAAATCTTAAATTTCTCAATTAAAAATGGATAAAAAATATTTTAAAAACCTCCTACACCATGAAATTGACATTCTAAATCGTTTTGTAATATTTTTTTAACGCTAATACCTAAAATAAAAAAGTTTTAAAGTTACGTAATGAGTTTAAAAACTTTAAACACAAATAGCGCCTTTACCGTAAAAGTTACATAATCGGCGTTAAGTTGGTTGTCAAGATCTACACCTGTACAACATTATAAAGACAATTTGAGGAGTCTAGCTTAAATAATAAACATTTTATTAAAGAAAATTTAAAACTTACTTAAAAATGAATTTAAATTTTTAAAATAACTGTTTTTACCCTTATATTGACCCTCTAAATCGTTTGGCAATATTTTTGCAGCCCTAAAGCTTAAAATAAAAGTTTTTTGAAATTACGTAATAAGTTGAAAATTTTAAACCTTTACAGCGTCTTAGCTATAATAGTTACCTAATCGGCGTTAATTCGGATGTCAAGAACTACACCTGTACAACATCAAACAGAAAATTTGAGGAATCTAGCTTGCATAATAAAAGTTATACTTTAGAGGTTTTAAAAATTAGAAACTGTTACGTAACTTTTCTTAGATCTTGAATTTTAGCAAAATTTTCTTTTAAATCTATCAAGTTTTGCTTTATTAGTAAGTAAAGGAGAACAAAAATGTTGACAGTGAAGCCGTTTCTGAGAAAATTGCACCCAAAAAAAGTGATTGGAATAAAAATAATAATAATAATAATAACTAGAGCTTACCTGTTGCCGAGGCAACAGGGCGGGTCTTCCTCTTTAGAAAAAAAAAAGAAAAATAAGTAGATAGAACGAAGGAAAGAAAGAAAAAAGATCAGGAGAATGACTTAAATGTACTTTACACACAAAAATACCCCCCCCCCCCAAAAAAAACCCTCAAGCAATCAAATTAATTAATAATTAAAATTGAAAAAAGTATTATCTAGAGGAAATAAATCGAAAATCAAGTTAAAGAAATCATACATATTACGGCTCTCCATTATAACAGTCGATTAAACATTCCACGGACAAAGCGCCGTAACTCTCGATCGAATTAATCGCGATTGAATTAATCGCGAGTTACTGCGCTTTCCCCATCACTATCATACGCGTTTGAAGTCGGTATTTAGCAAGGGAAATTCACCGCGCTTCTCTTAGATGTAATCCCGACGCTCGGACCAGATTTTTTTATTGCCTTGTTCATCAGTAGCGGGTAGAGTGCAAAAAATGTGATTTTTTGTTTAAGAATTCGAATTCAAAATACATTCTCAAACTCTCCTTTTTATACTTTGTTAATACGACAAATAAGAAAAAACATGAAAGTTACGCAAATAAGGTATTTTTTTTAAAAATCCTTTAAATCGCTCACTTTCAAATACTAAGAAACATGTTTCATACTGAAATCGGTACGGAAAATCGTTTGGTGAAGTTCTGGAAACGATAAGACTAAAAATAAAATGTTTTTGCAAATTACGTAATTATTTAAAAACTTTAAATTGAAATAGCGGCCAAACTAAAAAAGATAGATATTATCGGTCGATGAATTTTTTAAAGATATGAACCTAGAGAATATGACAAATAAAATTTGAATACTCTAGCATTTAAAATAACGCTGTATGGCGGAGAATTAAAAATTTTACTCATTGTTATGTAATGTTTTTGAAAACTTTTATTTTTGAAATTTTTTTTTCTTAAACGGGTAACAGTGTCTTCGAGAGTCTATACCGAAAATATAAAGTATATAGATAAATAATTTATTCTGAAAATGGAATTGAAGAATCGGGGTGAAATTTCGGCTATTTAAGACCCTCTCTCGATAAGGTCTGCGCACGCTAGAGGGAAGGGGGCAAATATTACGATGTTTTTGAAAATATCATTTAAAAGAGAAAACCCTTCTCACGTGCTGTATGGTTTTTTCTTGATCATATGACGAAAAATAAGCAAGTTATGAAGCAATTACGTAACTAACCAAATTTGTGAAAATCTTAAATTTCTCAATTAAAAATGGATAAAAAATATTTTTAAAACCTCCTACACCATGAAATTGACATTCTAAATCGTTTTGTAATATTTTTTTAACGGTAGGTCCTAAAATAAAAAAGTTTTAAAGTTACGTAATGAGTTTAAAAACTTTAAACACAAATAGCGCCTTTACCGTAAAAGTTACATAATCGGCGTTAAGTTGGTTGTCAAGATCTACACCTGTACAACATTATAAAGAAAATTTGGGGAGTCTAGCTTAAATAATAAACATTTTATTAAAGAAAATTTAAAACCTACTTAAAAATGAATTTAAATTTTTAAAATAACTGTTTTTTACCCTTATATTGACCCTCTAAATCGTTTGGCAATATTTTTGCAGCCCTAAAGCTTAAAATAAAAGTTTTTTGAAATTACGTAATAAGTTGAAAATTTTAAACCTTTACAGCGTCTTAGCTATAATAGTTACCTAATCGGCGTTAATTCGGATGTCAAGATCTACACCTGTACAACATCAAACAGAAAATTTGAGGAATCTAGCTTGCATAATAAAAGTTATACTTTAGAGATTTTAAAAATTAGAAACTGTTACGTAACTTTTCTTAGATCTTGAATTTTAGCAAAATTTTCTTTTAAATCTATCAAGTTTTGCTTTATTAGTAAGTAAAGGAGAACAAAAATGTTGACAGTGAAGCCGTTTCTGAGAAAATTGCACTCAAAAAAAGTGATTGGAATAAAAATAATAATAATAATAATAATAATAATAATAATAATAATAACAAATGTAAAGAAAAAACCTCACAATAACAGAAGGGTCTTCCGATGGAATCGGAAGACCCTAATAATAACTAGAGCTTACCTGTTGCCGAGGCAACAGGGCAGGTCTTCCTCTCTCGAAAGAAAAAAGAAAAATAAGTAGATAGAACGAAGGAAAGAAAGAAAAAAGATCAGGAGAATGACTTAAATGTACTTTACACACAAAAATACCCCCCCCCCCTAAAAAAAAACCCTCAAGCAATCAAATTAATTAATAATTAAAATTGAAAAAAGTATTATCTAGAGGAACTAAATCGAAAATCAAGTTAAAGAAATCATACATATTACGGCTCTCCATTATAACAGTCGATTAAACATTCCACGGACAAAGCGCCGTAACTCGCGATTGAATTAATCGCGATTGAATTAATCGCGAGTTACTGCGCTTTCCCCGTGACTATCATACACGTTTGAAGTCGGTATTTAGCAAGGGAAATTCACCGCGCTTCTCTTAGATGTAATCCTGACGCTCGGACAAGATTTTTTTATTGCCTTGTTCATCAGTAGCGGGTAGAGTGCAAAAAATGTGATTTTTGTTTAAGAATTCGAATTCAAAATACTTTCTCAAACTCTCCTTTTTATACTTTGTTCATACGACAAATAAGAAAAAACATGAAAGTTACGCAAATAAGATATTTTTTTTTAAATCTTCTAAATCGCTCACTTTCAAATACTGAGAAACATGTTTCACACTAAAATCGGTACGGAAAATCGTTTGGTAATGTTCTGGAAACGATAAGACTAAAAATAAAATGTTTTTTGCAAATTACGTAATTATTTAAAAACTTTAAATTGAAATAGCGGCCAAACTAAAAAAGATAGATATTATCGGCCGATGAATTTTTTAAAGATATGAACCTAGAGAATATGATAGTTCAAATTTGGATAGTGTAGCATTAAAAATAACGCTGTATGGAGGAGAATTTAAAATTTAACTAATTGTTATGTAATGTTTTTGAAAACTTTTATTTTTGGATTTTTTTTTACTTAAACGGGTAACGGTGTCTTTGACAATCTATAGCTACAATATAAAATTTGTAGATAAATCCGTTTTTCAGAAAATGGAATTGAAAAATCGGGGTGAAATTTCGGCGATTTAAGACCCTCTCTCGATAGGGTCTACGCACGCTAGAGGGAAGGGGGCAAATATTTCGATGTTTTTGAAAATATCATTTAAAAGAATAAACCCTTCTCACGTGCTGTATGGTTTTTTCTTGATCATATGACGAAAAATAAGCAAGTTATGAGGCAATTACGTAACTAACCAAATTTGTGAAAATCTTAAATTTCTCAATTAAAAATGGATAAAAAATATTTTAAAAACCTCTTACACCATGAAATTGACATTCTAAATCGTTTTGTAATATTTTTTTAACGCTAAGACCTAAAATAAAAAAGTTTTAAAGTTACGTAATGAGTTTAAAAACTTTAAACACAAGTAGCGCCTTTACCGTAAAGGTTACATAATCGGCGTTAACTTGGTTGTCAGGATCTACACCTGTACAACATTATAAAGAAATTTTGGGGAGTCTAGCTTAAATAATAAACATTTTATTTGAGAAAATTTAAAACCTTCTCAAAAATGAATTTAAAATTTTGAAATAACTGTTTTTACCCTTATATTGACCTTCTAAATCGTTTGGCAATATTTTTGCAGCCCTAAGGCTTAAACTAAAAATTTTTTGAAATTACGTAATAAGTTGAAAATTTTAAACCTTTATAGCGTCTTAGGTATAATAGTTACATAATCGGCGTTAATTCGGATGTCAAGAACTACACCTGTACAACATCAAAGAGAAAATTTCAGGAATCTAGCTTGTAAAATAAAAGTTATACATTAGAGATTATAAAAATTACAAATTGTTATGTAACTTTTTTTGAATCTTGAATTTTACCAAAATTTTCTTTTAAATCTATCAGGTTTTGCTTTATTAATAAGTAAAGGAGAACAAAAATATTATCAGTGAAGCCGTTTCTGAGAAAATTGCAGTCAAAAATCGTGCTAAGAATAAAAATAATAATAATAACTAGAGCTTACCTGTTGCCGAGGCAACAGGGCGGGTCTTCCTCTCTCGAAAGAAAAAAGAAAAATAAGTAGATAGAAAGAAGGAAAGAAATAAAAAAGATCAGGAGAATGACTTAAATGTACTTTACACACAAAAATACCCCCCCCCCCCAAAAAAAAAAAAACCCCTCAAGCAATCAAATTAATTAATAATTAAAATTGAAAAAAGTATTATCTAGAGGAAATAAATCGAAAATCAAGTTAAAGAAATCATACGTATTACGGCTCTCCATTATAACAGTCGATTAAACATTCCACGGACAAAGCGCCGTAACTCTCGATTGAATTAATCGCGATTGAATTAATCGCGAATTACTGCGCTTTCCCCGTGACTATCATACACGTTTGAAGTCGGTATTTAGCAGGGGAAATTCACCGCGCTTCCCTTAGATGTAATCCCGACGCTCGGACAAGATTTTTTTATTGCCTTGTTCATCAGTAGCGGGTAGAGTGCAAAAAATGTGATTTTTGTTTAAGAATTCGAATTCAAAATACATTCTCAAACTCTCCTTTTTATACTTTGTTAATACGACAAATAAGAAAAAACATGAAAGTTACGCAAATAAGGTATTTTTTTTTTAAATCCTTTAAATCGCTCACTTTCAAATACTGAGAAACATGTTTCATACTGAAATCGGTACGGAAAATCGTTTGGTGAAGTTCTGGAAACGATAAGACTAAAAATAAAATGTTTTTGCAAATTACGTAATTATTTAAAAACTTTAAATTGAAATAGCGGCCAAACTAAAAAAGATAGATATTATCGGCCGATGAATTTTTTAAAGATATGAACCTAGAGAATATGACAGATAAAATTTAAATAGTCTAGCATTTAAAATAACGCTGTATGGCGGAGAATTAAAAATTTTACTCATTGTTATGTAATGTTTTTGAAAACTTTTATTTTTGATTTTTTTTTTACTTAAACGGATAATGATGTCTCTGAGAGTCTATAACTATAGTATAAAATTTGTACATAAATCCGTTTTTCAGAAAATGGAATTGAAAAATCGGGGTAAAATTTCGGCGATTTAAGACCCTCTCTCGATAGGGTCTACGCACGCTAGAGGGAAGGGGGCAAATATTTCGATGTTTTTGAAAATATCATTTAAAAGAATAAACCCTTCTCACGTGCTGTATGGTTTTTTCTTGATCATATGACGAAAAATAAGCAAGTTATGAAGCAATTACGTAACTAACCAAATGTGTGAAAATCTTAAATTTCTCAATTAAAAATGGATAGAAAATATTTTAAAAACCTCTAACACCATGAAATTGACATTCTAAATCGTTTTGTAATATTTTTTTAACGCTAAAACCTAAAATAAAAAAGTTTTAAAGTTACGTAATGAGTTTAAAAACTTTAAACACAAATAGCGCCTTTACCGTAAAAGTTACGTAATCGGCGTTAAGTTGGTTGTCAGGATCTACACCTGTACAACATTATAAAGAAAATTTGGGAGTCTAGCTTAAATAATAAACATTTTATTTGAGAAAATTTAAAACCTTCTCAAAAATGAATTTAAAATTTTGAAATAACTGTTTTTACCCTTATATTGACCCTCCAAATCGTTTGGTAATATTTTTGCAGCCCTAAAGCTTAAAATAAAAGTTTTTTGAAATTACGTAATAAGTTGAAAATTTTAAACTCTTATAGCGCCTTAAATATAATAGTTACCTAATCGGCGTTAATTTGATTGTCAAGAACTACACCTGTACTACATCATAGAGAAAATTTCAGGAATCTAGCTTGCATAATAAAAGTTAGATTTGAGAGATTTTAAAAATTACACACTGTTATATAATTTTAATTAGAATTTGAATTTTAGCAAAATTTTCTTTTAACTCTATCAGGTTTTGCTTTTTTAATAAGAAAAAGAGAACAAAAGTGTTGACAGTGAAGCCGTTTCTGAGAAAATTGCAGTCAAAAAAGTGCTAAGAATAAAAATAATAATAATAATAATAATAATAATAACTAGAGCTTACCTGTTGCCGAGGCAACAGGGCGGGTCTTCCTCTCTCGAAAGAAAAAAGAAAAATAAGTAGATAGTAAGAAGGAAAGAAAGAAAAAAGATCAGGAGAATGACTTAAATGTACTTTACACAGAAAAATAACCCCCCCCCAAAAAAAAAACCAAAAAAAAAAAAAAAAAAAACCTCAAGCAATCAAATTAATTAATAATTAAAATTGAAAAAAGTATTATCTAGAGGAAATAAATCGAAAATCAAGTTAAAGAAATCATACATATTACGGCTCTCCATTATAACAGTCGATTAAACATTCCACGGACAAAGCGCCGTAACTCTCGATTGAATTAATCGCGATTGAATTAATCGCGAGTTACTGCGCTTTCCCCGTCACTATCATACACGTTTGAAGTCGGTATTTAGCAAGGGAAATTCACCGCGCTTCTCTTAGATGTAATCCCGACGCTCGGACAAGATTTTTTTTATTGCCTTGTTCATCAGTAGCGGGTAGAGTGCAAAAAATGTGATTTTTGTTTAAGAATTCGAATTCAAAATACATTCTCAAACTCTCCTTTTTATACTTTGTTAATACGACAAATAAGGAAAAACATGAAAGTTACGCAAATAAGGTATTTTTTTAAAAAATCCTTTAAATAACTCACTTTGAAATACTGAGAAACATGTTTCATACTGAAATCGGTACGGAAAATCGTTTGGTGAAGTTCTGGAAACGATAAGACTAAAAATAAAATGTTTTTGCAAATTACGTAATTATTTAAAAACTTTAAATTGAAATAGCGGCCAAACTAAAAAAGATAGATATTATCGGCCGATGAATTTTTTAAAGATATGAACCTAGAGAATATGACAAATAAAATTTGAATACTCTAGCATTTAAAATAACGCTGTATGGTGGAGAATTTAAAATTTAACTCATTGTTATGTAATGTTTTTGAAAACTTTTATTTTTGAATTTTTTTTTTCTTAAACGGGTAACAGTGTCTTCGAGAGTTTATACCGAAAATGTAAAGTATGTAGATAAATCCGTTTTTCTGAAAATGGAATTGAAGAATCGGGGTGAAATTTCGGCGATTTAAGACCCTCTCTCGATAGGGTCTGCGCACGCTAGAGGGAAGGGGGCAAATATTACGATGTTTTTGAAAATATCATTTAAAAGAGAAAACCCTTCTCACGTGCTGTATGGTTTTTTCTTGATCATATGACGAAAAATAAGCAAGTTATGAAGCAATTACGTAAGTAACCAAATTTGTGAAAATCTTAAATTTCTCAATTAAAAATGGATAAAAAATATTTAAAAAACCTCCTACACCATGAAATTGACATTCTAAATCGTTTTGTAATATTTTTTTAACGCTAGGACCTAAAATAAAAAAGTTTTAAAGTTACGTAATGAGTTTAAAAACTTTAAACACAAATAGCGCCTTTACCGTAAAAGTTACATAATCGCCGTTAACTTGGTTGTCAAGATCTACACCTGTACAACATTATAAAGAAAATTTGGGGAGTCTAGCTTAAATAATAAACATTTTATTAAAGAAAATTTAAAACCTACTCAAAAATGAATTTAAATTTTTAAAATAACTATTTTTACCCTTATATTGACCCTCTAAATCGTTTAACAATATTTTTCCAGCCCTAAGGCTTAAAATAAAAGTTTTTTGAAATTACGTAATAAGTTGAAAATTTTAAACTTTTACAGCGTCTTAGCTATAATAGTTACCTAATCGGCGTTAATTCTGATGTCAAGAACTACACCTGTACAACATCAAACAGAAAATTTGAGGAATCTAGCTTGCATAATAAAAGTTATACTTTAGAGATTTGAAAAATTACAAATTGTTACGTAACATTTCTTAGATCTTGAATTTTAGCAAAATTTTCTTTTAAATCTATCAGGTTTTGCTTTATTAGTAAGAAAAGGAGAACAAAAATGTTGACAGTGAAGCCGTTTCTGAGAAAATTGCAGTCAAAAAAAGTGCTAAGAATAAAAAGAATAATAATAATAATAATAACTAGAGCTTACCTGTTGCCGAGGCAACAGGGCGGGTCTTCCTCTCTCGAAAGAAAAAAGAAAAATAAGTAGATAGAACGAAGGAAAGAAAGAAAAAAGATCAGGAGAATGACTTAAATGTACTTTACACACAAAAATACCCCCCCCCCTAAAAAAAAACCCTCAAGCAATCAAATTAATTAATAATTAAAATTGAAAAAAGTATTATCTAGAGGAACTAAATCGAAAATCAAGTTAAAGAAATCATACATATTACGGCTCTCCATTATAACAGTCGATTAAACATTCCACGGACAAAGCGCCGTAACTCGCGATTGAATTAATCGCGATTGAATTAATCGCGAGTTACTGCGCTTTCCCCGTGACTATCATACACGTTTGAAGTCGGTATTTAGCAAGGGAAATTCACCGCGCTTCTCTTAGATGTAATCCTGACGCTCGGACAAGATTTTTTTATTGCCTTGTTCATCAGTAGCGGGTAGAGTGCAAAAAATGTGATTTTTGTTTAAGAATTCGAATTCAAAATACTTTCTCAAACTCTCCTTTTTATACTTTGTTCATACGACAAATAAGAAAAAACATGAAATTTACGCAAATAAGATATTTTTTTTTTAAATCTTCTAAATCGCTCACTTTCAAATACTGAGAAACATGTTTCACACTAAAATCGGTACGGAAAATCGTTTGGTAATGTTCTGGAAACGATAAGACTAAAAATAAAATGTTTTTGCAAATTACGTAATTATTTAAAAACTTTAAATTGAAATAGCGGCCAAACTAAAAAAGATAGATATTATCGGCCGATAAATTTTTTAAAGATATGAACCTAGAGAATATGATAGTTCAAATTTGGATAGTGTAGCATTAAAAATAACGCTGTATGGCGGAGAATTTAAAATTTAACTAATTGTTATGTAATGTTTTTGAAAACTTTTATTTTTGGATTTTTTTTTACTTAAAACGGGTAACGGTGTCTTTGACAATCTATAGCTACAATATAAAATTTGTAGATAAATCCGTTTTTCAGAAAATGGAATTGAAAAATCGGGGTGAAATTTCGGCGATTTAAGACCCTCTCTCGATAGGGTCTACGCACGCTAGAGGGAAGGGGGCAAATATTTCGATGTTTTTGAAAATATCATTTAAAAGAATAAACCCTTCTCACGTGCTGTATGGTTTTTTCTTGATCATATGACGAAAAATAAGCAAGTTATGAGGCAATTACGTAACTAACCAAATTTGTGAAAATCTTAAATTTCTCAATTAAAAATGGATAAAAAATATTTTAAAAACCTCTTACACCATGAAATTGACATTCTAAATCGTTTTGTAATATTTTTTTAACGCTAAGACCTAAAATAAAAAAGTTTTAAAGTTACGTAATGAGTTTAAAAACTTTAAACACAAGTAGCGCCTTTACCGTAAAGGTTACATAATCGGCGTTAACTTGGTTGTCAGGATCTACACCTGTACAACATTATAAAGAAATTTTGGGGAGTCTAGCTTAAATAATAAACATTTTATTTGAGAAAATTTAAAACCTTCTCAAAAATGAATTTAAAATTTTGAAATAACTGTTTTTACCCTTATATTGACCCTCTAAATCGTTTGGCAATATTTTTGCAGCCCTAAGGCTTAAACTAAAAATTTTTTGAAATTACGTAATAAGTTGAAAATTTTAAACCTTTATAGCGTCTTAGGTATAATAGTTACATAATCGGCGTTAATTCGGATGTCAAGAACTACACCTGTACAACATCAAAGAGAAAATTTCAGGAATCTAGCTTGTATAATAAAAGTTATACATTAGAGATTATAAAAATTACAAATTGTTATGTAACTTTTTTTGAATCTTGAATTTTACCAAAATTTTCTTTTAAATCTATCAGGTTTTGCTTTATTAATAAGTAAAGGAGAACAAAAATATTATCAGTGAAGCCGTTTCTGAGAAAATTGCAGTCAAAAATCGTGCTAAGAATAAAAATAATAATAATAATAATAACAAATGTAAAGAAAAAACTTCACAATAACAGAACGGTCTTCCGATGGAATCGGAAGACCCTAATAATAATAATAACAAATGTAAAGAAAAAACCTCACAATAACAGAAGGGTCTTCCGATGGAATCGGAAGACCCTAATAACAAATGTAAAGAAAAAACCTCACAATAACAGAAGGGTCTTCCGATGGAATCGGAAGACCCTAAAAATAATAACAAATGTAAAGAAAAAACATCACAATAACAAATGGGTCTTCCGATGGAATCGGAAGACCCAAATAACTAGAGCTTACCTGTTGCCGAGGCAACAGGGCGGGTCTTCCTCTCTCGAAAGAAAAAAGAAAAATAAGAAGATAGAAAGAAGGAAAGAAAGAAAAAAGATCAGGAGAATGACTTAAATGTACTTTACACACAAAAATACCCCCCCCCCCCCAAAAAAAACCCTCAATAAATCAAATTAATTAATAATTAAAATTGAAAAAGGTATTATCTAGAGGGAATAAATCGAAAATCAAGTTAAAGAAATCATACATATTACGGCTCTCCATTATAACAGTCGATTAAACATTCCACGGACAAAGCGCCGTAACTCTCCATTGAATTAATGGCGATTGAATTAATCGCGAGTTACTGCGCTTTCCCCGTGACTATCATACGCGTTTGAAGTCGGTATTTAGCAAAGGAAATTCATCGCGCTTCTCTTAGATGTAATCCCGACGCTCGGACAAGGTTTTTTTTATTGCCTTGTTCATCAGTAGCGGGTAGAGGGCAAAAAATGTGATTTTTGTTTAAGAATTCGAATTCAAAATACATTCTCAAACTCTCCTTTTTATACTTTTTTTTAATACGAAAAATAAGAAAAAACATGAAAGTTACGCAAATAAGGTATTTTTTTAAAAAATCCTTTAATCGCTCACTTTCAAATACTGAGAAACATGTTTCATACTGAAATCGGTACGGAAAATCGTTTGGTGAAGTTCTGGAAACGATAAGACTAAAAATAAAATGTTTTTGCAAATTACGTAATTATTTAAAAACTTTAAATTGAAATAGCGGCCAAACTAAAAAAGATAGATATTATCGGCCGATGAATTTTTTTAAAGATATGAACCTAGAGAATATGACAAATAAAATTTGAGTACTCTAGCATTTAAAATAACGCTTAATGGTGGAGAATTTAAAATTTAACTCATTGTTATGTAATGTTTTTTGAAAACTTTTATTTTTGAAATTTTCTTTTCTTAAACGGGTAACAGTGTCTTCGAGAGTCTATACCGAAAATATAAAGTATGTAGATAAATCCGTTTTTCTGAAAATGGAATTGAAGAATCGGGGTGAAATTTCGGCTATTTAAGACCCTCTCTCGATAAGGTCTGCGCACGCTAGAGGGAAGGGGGCAAATATTACGATGTTTTTAAAAATATCATTTAAAAGAGAAAACCCTTCTCACGTGCTGTATGGTTTTTTCTTGATCATATGACGAAAAATAAGCAAGTTATGAAGCAATTACGTAACTAACCAAATTTGTGAAAATCTTAAATTTCTCAATTAAAAAAAGATAAAAAATATTTTAAAAACCTCCTACACCATGAAATTGACATTCTAAATCGTTTTGTAATATTTTTTTAACGGTAGGTCCTAAAATAAAAAAGTTTTAAAGTTACGTAATGAGTTTAAAAACTTTAAACACAAATAGCGCCTTTACCGTAAAAGTTACATAATCGGCGTTAAGTTGGTTGTCAAGATCTACACCTGTACAACATTATAAAGAAAATTTAGGGAGTCTAGCTTAAATAATAAACATTTTATTTAAGAAAATTTAAAACCTACTTAAAAATGAATTTAAATTTTTAAAATAACTGTTTTTTACCCTTATATTGACCCTCTAAATCGTTTGGCAATATTTTTGCAGCCCTAAAGCTTAAAATAAAAGTTTTTTGAAATTACGTAATAAGTTGAAAATTTTAAACCTTTACAGCGTCTTAGTTATAATAGTTACCTAATCGGCGTTAATTCGGATATCAAGAACTACACCTGTACAACATCAAACAGAAAATTTGAGGAATCTAGCTTGCATAATAAAAATTATACTTTAGAGATTTTAAAAATTAGAAACTGTTACGTAACTTTTCTTAGATCTTGAATTTTAGCAAAATTTTCTTTTAAACCTATCAAGTTTTGCTTTATTAGTAAGTAAAGGAGAACAAAAATGTTGACAGTGAAGCCGTTTCTGAGAAAATTGCACTCAAAAAAAGTGATTGGAATAAAAATAATAATAATAATAATAACTAGAGCTTACCCGTTGCCGAGGCAACAGGGCGGGTCTTCCTCTTTAGAAAAAAAAAAGAAAAATATGTACGTAGAAAGAAGAAAAAAAAAAGAAAAAAGAAACGAGATACTGCAATGAGTATACGCATTTATTGCGGCATCAAAGATATGCCGATTAGGACAAATGAGAAGTATATACATAGATACATGTATATATCTCGCCGAGACACTATGTAAACACACTCATGTAATTAAAGCGGCATGAATCCAGCTACAGAAAGTCTGTGTATTACAGAATTCCCATTCAGAAGCGTGGTGACGTAATGCGACAAAGCTGGATAGAGAGTGTGTATTACGCATTTATTTCAAAGGTCACGTTAGCTGTACGTATAGCACTGAGCTGACTACTATAGTAAGGAGATAAAGAAACTCAAATTTAAGTAAACATACATATTGAGGGATTCCTTTATAATTGCCGATTAGATATTCCACGGGGAAAGCACAGTAACTCGCGAATGAATTAATAATTAATCGCGAGTTACTGCGCTTTTCCCGTCTCTATAGGAGCGGCGCTGTGCGAGGTATTAAGCAAGGCAAATTTAACACGGTCTTCTAATGTGTAATCCCGACGCTCGGAGAAGATTTGTAGATTGCGTTGTTCATCAGTAGAGTGCAAAAAGTGTTATTTTTGTTTAAAAATTCGAATTCAAATTCTTTCTCAAACTCTCGTTTTTATTCTTTGTTCATACGAAGAATAAGAAGATACACGAAAGTTACGCAAGTAAAATATTTTTTTAAAAATCTTTAAATTGGTCACTTTCAAATACTGAGAAACATATATCATACTGAAATGGTTACGGAAAATCGTTTCGTAATACTCTGGAAACGATCGGACTAAAAATAAAACATTTTTGCAAATTACGTAATTATTTAAAAACTTTAAATTGAAATAGCGGCCAAACTAAAATAGATAGATATTGTCGGCCGATGTAAGTTATGAAGATATGAACCTAGAGAGTATGACAGTTTAAATTTGGAAAGTGTAGGATGAAAAATAATGCTATAAAGGGAAGAATTTAAAATTTTACTAATTATTACGTAATGTTTTTGAAAACTTTCATTTTGTAAATTTTTTTTACTTAAACGGGTAACGGTGCCTGTGAAAATTGATAGACACAATATGAAGTGTGTACATAAAACCGTTTCTCAGAAAATGGAATTGAAAAATCGGGGTGAAATTTCGGCGTTTTAAGACCCTCTCTCGATAGGGTTGTCCAACGATAGAGGGAAGGGGGCTAATATTTCGATGTTTTTGAAAATATAATTCAGAAGCGCTAACCCTTCTCCTGTACTGATTGAATTTTGGTGATCATATGATAAAAACTAAGAAAGTTATGAAGCAATTACGTAACTAACCAAATTTGTGAAAAACTTAAATTTCTCATTTAAAAATGGATTTCAATTATTAAAAGAAATTTTTTTACCATGAAATTTACATTCTAAATCGTTTTATACCGTTTTTAAAATGCTTAGACTTAAAACAAAGCAGTTTAAAAATTACGTAATTTTAAAATTTTAATAACGGCTTAACCGTTAAATGTAGATAATCGGCGTTGATTTCATTGTCAAGGACACACCTGTCAAATTTGAGAATGAAAATTTGAGGAATCTATCTAAAATAATAAATTTGTTTTTGAGAAAATAAAAAAATTTAGCCCTATTACGTAATTTTCTTTAAAACCATAATATTTCGATATTTTTTTCTTATCAATCAATTTCCCCTGGCTCATCAAGCAAGAAGCCGCGATAAAAAGGTTGTTGGTCAAGCCATTTCTGAGAAAATGGCAGTCAAAGTGCTGAGAATAATAATAATAATAACAAATGTAAAGAAAAAACATCACAATAACAGAAGGGTCTTCCGATGGAATCGGAAGACCCTAATAATAATAATAATAACAAATGTAAAGAAAAAACCTCACAATAACAGAAGGGTCTTCCGATGGAATCGGAAGACCCTAATAACAAATGTAAAGAAAAAACCTTACAATAACAGAAGGGTCTTCCGATGGAATCGGAAGACCCTAATGAAAAAAAATAGTAAAGAAAAAACTTCACAATAACAGAAGGGTCTTCCGATGGAATCGGAAGACCCTAAAAATAGTAAAGAAAAAACTTCACAATAACAGAAGGGTCTTCCGATGGAATCGGAAGACCCTAATAATAATAACTAGAGCTTACCTGTTGCCGAGGCAACAGGGCGGGTCTTCCTCTTTCGAAAAAAAAAAAGAAAAATAAGTAGATAGAACGAAGGAAAGAAAGAAAAAAGATCAGGAGAATGACTTAAATGTACTTTACACACAAAAATACCCCCCCCCCTCCCCCCCAAAAAAACCCTCAAGCAATCAAATTAATTAATAATTAAAATTGAAAAAAGTATTATCTAGAGGAAATAAATCGAAAATCAAGTTAAAGAAATCATACATATTACGGCTCTCCATTATAACAGTCGATTAAACATTCCACGGACAAAGCGCCGTAACTCTCGATTGAATTAATCGCGAGTTACTGCGCTTTCCCCCTCACTATCATACGCGTTTGAAGTCGGTATTTAGCAAAGGAAATTCACCGCGCTTCTCTTAGATGTAATCCCGACGCTCGGACAAGATTTTTTTATTGCCTTGTTCATCAGTAGCGGGTAGAGTGCAAAAAATGTGATTTTTGTTTAAGAATTCGAATTCAAAATACATTCTCAAACTCTCCTTTTTATACTTTGTTAATACGACAAATAAGAAAAAACATGAAAGTTACGCAAATAAGGTATTTTTTTTTTAAATCCTTTAAATCGCTCACTTTCAAATACTAAGAAACATGTTTCATACTAAAATCGGTACGGAAAATCGTTTGGTGAAGTTCTGGAAACGATAAGACTAAAAATAAAATGTTTTTGCAAATTACGTAATTATTTAAAAACTTTAAATTGAAATAGCGGCCAAACTAAAAAAGATAGATATTATCGGCCGATGAATTTTTTAAAGATATGAACCTAGAGAATATGACAAATAAAATTTGAATACTCTAGCATTTAAAATAACGCTATATGGCGGAGAATTAAAAATTTAACTCATTGTTATGTAATGTTTTTGAAAACTTTTATTTTTGAAATTTTTTTTTCTTAAACGGGTAACAGTGTCTTCGAGAGTCTATACCAAAAATATAAAGTATGTAGATAAATCCGTTTTTCTGAAAATGGAATTGAAGAATCGGGGTGAAATTTCGGCTATTTAAGACCCTCTCTCGATAGGGTCTGCGCACGCTAGAGGGAAGGGGGCAAATATTACGATGTTTTTGAAAATATCATTTAAAAGAGAAAACCCTTCTCACGTGCTGTATGGTTTTTTCTTGATCATATGACGAAAAATAAGCAAGTTATGAAGCAATTACGTAACTAACCAAATTTGTGAAAATCTTAAATTTCTCAATTAAAAATGGATAAAAAATATTTTAAAAACCTCCTACACCATGAAATTGACATTCTAAATCGTTTTGTAATATTTTGTTAACGGTAGGTCCTAAAATAAAAAAGTTTTAAAGTTACGTAATGAGTTTAAAAACTTTAAACACAAATAGCGCCTTTACCGTAAAAGTTACATAATCGCCGTTAAGTTGGTTGTCAAGATCTACACCTGTACAACATTATAAAGAAAATTTGTGGAGTCTAGCTTAAATAATAAACATTTTATTAAAGAAAATTTAAAACCTACTTAAAAATGAATTTAAATTTTTAAAATAACTGTTTTTACCCTTATATTGACCCTCTAAATCGTTTGGCAATATTTTTGCAGCCCTAAAGCTTAAAATAAAAGTTTTTTGAAATTACGTAATAAGTTGAAAATTTTAAACCTTTACAGCGTCTTAGCTATAATAGTTACCTAATCGGCGTTAATTCGGATGTCAAGAACTACACCTGTACAACATCAAAGAGAAAATTTGAGGAATCTAGCTTTCAAAATAAAAGTTATACTTTAGAGATTTTAAAAATTAGAAACTGTTACGTAACTTTTCTTAGATCTTGAATTTTAGCAAAATTTTCTTTTAAATCTATCAAGTTTTGCTTTATTAGTAAGTAAAGGAGAACAAAAATGTTGACAGTGAAGCCGTTTCTGAGAAAATTGCACTCAAAAAAAGTGATTGGAATAAAAATAATAATAACTAGAGCTTACCTGTTGCCGAGGCAACAGGGCGGGTCTTCCTCTTTAGAAAAAAAAAGAAAAATAAGTAGATAGAACGAAGGAAAGACAGAAAAAAGATCAGGAGAATGACTTAAATGTACTTTACACACAAAAATACCCCCCCCCCCCCCAAAAAAAAACCCTCAAGCAATCAAATTAATTAATAATTAAAATTGAAAAAAGTATTATCTAGAGGAAATAAATCGAAAATCAAGTTAAAGAAATCATACATATTACGGCTCTCCATTATAACAGTCGATTAAACATTCCACGGACAAAGCGCCGTAACTCTCGATTGAATTAATCGCGATTGAATTAATCGCGAGTTACTGCGCTTTCCCCATCACTATCATACGCGTTTGAAGTCGGTATTTAGCAAGGGAAATTCACCGCGCTTCTCTTAGATGTAATCCCGACGCTCGGACAAGATTTTTTTATTGCCTTGTTCATCAGTAGCGGGTAGAGTGCAAAAAATGTGATTTTTGTTTAACAATTCGAATTCAAAATACATTCTCAAACTCTCCTTTTTATACTTTGTTAATACGACAAATAAGAAAAAACATGAAAGTTACGCAAATAAGGTATTTTTTTTAAAAATCCTTTAAATCGCCCACTTTCAAATACTAAGAAACATGTTTCATACTGAAATCGGTACGGAAAATCGTTTGGTGAAGTTCTGGAAACGATAAGACTAAAAATAAAATGTTTTTGCAAATTACGTAATTATTTAAAAACTTTAAATTGAAATAGCGGCCAAACTAAACAAGATAGATATTATCGGCCGATGAATTTTTTAAAGATATGAACCTAGAAAATATGACAAATAAAATTTGAATACTCTAGCATTTAAAATAACGCTGTATGGCGGAGAATTAAAAATTTTACTCATTGTTATGTAATGTTTTTGAAAACTTTTATTTTTGAAATTTTTTTTTCTTAAACGGGTAACAGTGTCTTCGAGAGTCTATACCGAAAATATAAAGTATGTAGATAAATCCGTTTTTCTGAAAATGGAATTGAAGAATCGGGGTGAAATTTCGGCTATTTAAGACCCTCTCTCGATAAGGTCTGCGCACGCTAGAGGGAAGGGGGCAAATATTACGATGTTTTTGAAAATATCATTTAAAAGAGAAAACCCTTCTCACGTGCTGTATGGTTTTTTCTTGATCATATGACGAAAAATAAGCAAGTTATGAAGCAATTACGTAACTAACCAAATTTGTGAAAATCTTAAATTTCTCAATTAAAAATGGATAAAAAATATTTTAAAAACTCCTACACCATGAAATTGACATTCTAAATCGTTTTGTAATATTTTTTTAACGGTAGGTCCTAAAATAAAAAAGTTTTAAAGTTACGTAATGAGTTTAAAAACTTTAAACACAAATAGCGCCTTTACCGTAAAAGTTACATAATCGGCGTTAAGTTGGTTGTCAAGATCTACACCTGTACAACATTATAAAGAAAATTTGGGGAGTCTACCTTAAATAATAAACATTTTATTAAAGAAAATTTAAAACCTACTTAAAAATGAATTTAAATTTTTAAAATAACTGTTTTTACCCTTATATTGACCCTCTAAATCGTTTGGCAATATTTTTGGAGCTCTAAAGCTTAAAATAAAAGTTTTTTGAAATTACGTAATAAGTTGAAAATTTTAAACCTTTACAGCGTCTTAGCTATAATAGTTACCTAATCGGCGTTAATTCGGATGTCAAGAACTACACCTGTACAACATCAAACAGAAAATTTGAGGAATCTAGCTTGCATAATAAAAGTTATACTTTAGAGATTTTAAAAATTAGAAACTGTTACGTAACTTTTCTTAGATCTTGAATTTTAGCAAAATTTTCTTTTAAATCTATCAAGTTTTGCTTTATTAGTAAGTAAAGGAGAACAAAAATGTTGACAGTGAAGCCGTTTCTGAGAAAATTGCACTCAAAAAACGTGATTGGAATAAAAATAATAATAATAATAATAATAATAATAATAATAATAACAAATGTAAAGAAAAAACCTCACAATAACAGAAGGGTCTTCCGATGGAATCGGAAGACCCTAACTAGAGCTTACCTGTTGCCGAGGCAACAGGGCGGGTCTTCCTCTTTCGAAAGAAAAAAGAAAAATAAGTAGATAGAACGAAGGAAAGAAAGAAAAAAGATCAGGAGAATGACTTAAATGTACCTTACACACAAAAATACCCCCCCCCCCCCAAAAAAAAAAAACACCCCTCAAGCAATCAAATTAATTAATAATTAAAATTGAAAAAAGTATTATCTAGAGGAAATAAATCGAAAATCAAGTTAAAGAAATCATACATATTACGGCTCTCCATTATAACAGTCGATTAAACATTCCACGGACAAAGCGCCGTAACTCTCCATTGAATTAATCGCGATTGAATTAGTCGCGAGTTACTGCGCTTTCCCCGTCACTATCATACGCGTTTGAAGTCGGTATTTAGCAAAGGAAATTCATCGCGCTTCTCTTAGATGTAATCCCGACGCTCGGACAAGATTTTTTTATTGCCTTGTTCATCAGTAGCGGGTAGAGGGCAAAAAATGTGATTTTTGTTTAAGAATTCGAATTCAAAATACATTCTCAAACTCTCCTTTTTATACTTTGTTAATACGACAAATAAGAAAAAACATGAAAGTTACGCAAATAAGGTATTTTTTTCAAAAATCCTTTAAATCGCTCACTTTCAAATACTGAGAAACATGTTTCATACTGAAATCGGTACGGAAAATCGTTTGGTGAAGTTCTGGAAACGATAAGACTAAAAATAAAATGTTTTTGCAAATTACGTAATTATTTAAAAACTTTAAATTGAAATAGCGGCCAAACTAAAAAAGATAGATATTATCGGCCGATGAATTTTTTAAAGATATGAACCTAGAAAATATGACAAATAAAATTTGAATACTCTAGCATTTAAAATAACGCTTAATGGTGGAGAATTTAAAATTTAACTCATTGTTATGTAATGTTTTTGAAAACTTTTATTTTTGAAATTTTTTTTTCTTAAACGGGTAACAGTGTCTTCGAGAGTCTATACCGAAAATATAAAGTATGTAGATAAATCTGTTTTTCTGAAAATGGAATTGAAGAATCGGGGTGAAATTTCGGCGATTTAAGACCCTCTCTCGATAGGGTCTGCGCACGCTAGAGGGAAGGGGGCAAATATTACGATGTTTTTGAAAATATCATTTAAAAGAGAAAACCCTTCTCACGTGCTGTATGGTTTTTTCTTGATCATATGACGAAAAATAAGCAAGTTATGAAGCAATTACGTAACTAACCAAATTTGTGAAAATCTTAAATTTCTCAATTAAAAATGGATAAAAAATATTTTAAAAACCTCCTACACCATGAAATTGACATTCTAAATCGTTTTGTAATATTTTTTTAACGGTAGGTCCTAAAATAAAAAAGTTTTAAAGTTACGTAATGAGTTTAAAAACTTTAAACACAAATAGCGCCTTTACCGTAAAAGTTACATAATCGGCGTTAAGTTGGTTGTCAAGATCTACACCTGTACAACATTATAAAGAAAATTTGGGGAGTCTAGCTTAAATAATAAACATTTTATTAAAGAAAATTTAAAACCTACTTAAAAATGAATTTAAATTTTTAAAATAACTATTTTTACCCTTATATCGACCCTCTAAATCATTTGGCAATATTTTTGCAGCCCTAAAGCTTAAAATAAAAGTTTTTTGAAATTATGTAATAAGTTGAAAATTTTAAACCTTTACAGCGTCTTAGCTATAATAGTTACCTAATCGGCGTTAATTCTGATGTCAAGAACTACACCTGTACAACATCAAACAGAAAATTTGAGGAATCTAGCTTGCATAATAAAAGTTATACTTTAGAGATTTTAAAAATTACAAATTGTTACGTAACATTTCTTAGATCTTGAATTTTAGCAAAATATTCTTTTAAATCTATCAGGTTTTGCTTTATTAGTAAGAAAAGGAGAACAAAAATTTTGACAGTGAAGCCGTTTCTGAGAAAATTGCAGTCAAAAAAAGTGCTAAGAATAAAAAGAATAATAACTAGAGCTTACCTGTTGCCGAGGCAACAGGGCGGGTCTTCCTCTTTAGAAAAAAAAAGAAAAATAAGTAGATAGAACGAAGGAAAGAAAGAAAAAAGATCAGGAGAATGACTTAAATGTACTTTACACACAAAAATACCCCCCCCCCCCGCCCCCAAAACCCTCAAGCAATCAAATTAATTAATAATTAAAATTGAAAAAAGTATTATCTAGAGGAAATAAATCGAAAATCAAGTTAAAGAAATCATACATATTACGGCTCTCCATTATAACAGTCGATTAAACATTCCACGGACAAAGCGCCGTAACTCTCGATTGAATTAATCGCGATTGAATTAATCGCGAGTTACTGCGCTTTCCCCGTGACTATCATGCACGTTTGAAGTCGGTATTTAGCAAGGGAAATTCACCGCGCTTCTCTTAGATGTAATCCCGACGCTCGGACAAGATTTTTTTATTGCCTTGTTCATCAGTAGCGGGTAGAGTGCAAAAAATGTGATTTTTGTTTAAGAATTCGAATTCAAAATACATTCTCAAACCCTCCTTTTTATACTTTGTTAATACGACAAATAAGAAAAAACATGAAAGTTACGCAAATAAGGTATTTTTTTAAAAAATCCTTTAAATCGCTCACTTTCAAATCCTGAGAAACATGTTTCATACTGAAATCGGTACGGAAAATCGTTTGGTGAAGTTCTGGAAACGATAAGACTAAAAATAAAATGTTTTTGCAAATTACGTAATTATTTAAAAACTTTAAATTGAAATAGCGGCCAAACTAAAAAAGATAGATATTATCGGCCGATGAATTTTTTAAAGATATGAACCTAGAGAATATGACAGATAAAATTTATATAGTCTAGCATTTAAAATAAAGCTGTATGGCGGAGAATTAAAAATTTTACTCATTGTTATGTAATGTTTTTGAAAACCTTAATTTTTGATTTTTTTTTTTACTTAAACGGGTAACGATGTCTCTGAAAGTCTATAACTATAGTATAAAATTTGTACATAAATCCGTTTTTCAGAAAATGCAATTGAAAAATCGGGGTAAAATTTCGGCGTTTTAAGACCCTCTCTCGATAGGGTTGTCCGACGATAGAGGGAAGGGGGTTAATATTTCGATGGTTTTGAAAATATAATTCAAAAGCGCTAACCCTTCTCCTTTACTGATTACATTTTGGTGATCATATGATAAAAACTAAGAAAGTTATGAAGCAATTACGTAACTAACCAAATTTGTGAAAAACTTAAATTTCTCATTTAAAAATGGATTTCAAATATTAAAAGAAACTTTTTTATCATGAAATTGACATTCTAAATCATTCTATACCATTTTTAAAATGCTTAGACTTAAAACAAAGCAGTTTAAAAATTACGTAATTTTTAAATTTTAATAACGGCTTAACCATTAAATGTAGATAATCGGCGTTGATTTCATTGTCAAGGACACACCTGTCAAATTTGAGAATGAAAATTTGAGGAATCTATCTAAAATAATAAACTTGTTTTTGAGAAAATAAAAAAAATTAGCCCTATTACGTAATTTTCTTTAAAACCATAATATTTCGATATTTTTTTCTTATCAATCAATTTCCCCTGGCTCATCAAGCAAGAAGCCGCGATAAAAAGATTGTTGGTCTAGCCGTTTTTGAGAAAAATGCAGTCAAAGTGCTGAGAATAATAATAATAATAATAATAATAACAAATGTAAAGAAAAAACATCACAATAACAGAAGGGTCTTCCGATGGAATCGGAAGACCCTAATAATAACAAATGTAAAGAAAAAACTTCACAATAACAGAACGGTCTTCCGATGGAATCGGAAGACCCTAACTAGAAACGAGCTCGTTGCTAAAGCAACGAGTAGGTTTCACAAGTTAAAGTCGAAGCAGCGAAGCTGAGATCTCCTACTCTAATACAAAATTCTTTTTCACGATCCAGATATCTGATCTTTAGTGATGGTATCCACATTGCGCAATCTACTTGCAGAAATTGTAGGTAACGGCGACTTACATTATACACATTATACTGAAGCCTACATCGCACAATATCGACTACTCTTGACCATATATTTGAAACAAGAAACATGTAGGACAATCACACTTAGTACAATCTGCACGTGTAACCTAGATCTTCAGTCCTTACTGCCCGCTTTATGTTGTTTATTTATTAACTTACGCAAGGTATTTCGCGTGTACAGATGTTTGACCTTGAATCGCCTCTCTGCTGGAATAAACAATTCTCCTCGCGATGAACTTACGCAAGTTATTTCGCGTGTACAGATGTTTGACCTTGAATCGCCACTCTGCTGGAATAAACAATTCTCCTCGCGATGGCCTTTAGTAATGCCGCTTTCCCCAATATACAAAAGAAAGACTTGACAATGTCTCGTATGACGTCATTTAGAAAAGTATGACGTCATTTTCAGGAATTTGGCACCTTGCCAAATTCCTTTTGTCAGTTGGTAGATATTCTTATTCCCTATCATGCTACAAAATTTCACACCTTTAGCTTCCTCAATAAGCGAGCTATAGGGGAAACCATTTCATGAATAATTAATGAGCTTAAGTCACGTGACAAACATCGCTTTAAAGGGGGGTTGTCGTGTTCAAACGTCAATAACTCGAAAACAATAAGAGCTAGCGAAAATCTGAGAGCACATTACTGTTAGGTATTTGAACGCTCTAGCGAATGAAAAAATCCCGATCAAAATCCGACCACAAATAAAGGCGCCGCACCTCGCCAAACTATTGATTCGAAAAATTCCAATAATTTCAAAAATATTGGCATGATGCCAATATCCTTCTAAAGATAGATTAAGAATGAGGAAACAAGTTTAAACACTGATTTTCATATCGATATCTCATTTAGTAAGAGAGATATTAACGTATGAATATTTAATTAGATTTGATGACGTCATAGCGAATTTTCAAACGCTCATTGTGACTTTATTTATGGTCCAATCTTAAAAATTCTTTCACATTTGAGATCAGGACGATGAAATCTCGGCGTCTACATTCTGGAATTTTCAATTTGAAATATTTTAGGAAACTGACAAGGTGAAGGTCAAGGTCAGCTATTTCGGGTGTAGAGGTACGAAATCGACGCAGGGACATAAAATCTTGTAAATCGTTTTCTTAATCGAACTGTGAAAATTTCATTCCAATCGGACAAATAATAAGGAAGATATAGCGATTCAAAATTTTGGCGTCGTAGGTGGCGCTGCGCGCTTATAAGCGGTAATTTAGAAAATTACGAAATACAAATTTTGAAAATTTAATTTCGAATCGAACACTGAAAACAGAATAGTAATATCTTTAATAATGAGTGATTTCTGAGCCGTCACATAAAAAAACAAGAGGCCCAAGTGGGCCTATATCGCTCACCTGAGTACCTAGATTATCAGTCATGCATGAAGGAGAATTCATTTATTTTTGCATTAATGTGACTAAGTCAACACAGATGTTGAAAATATGTCAAATTTTATTTCAGGCTAGAATAAAAAACAACACTTTTTTGCACATCCATTCAGGTGATTTTGATATTAAGCATTTCCTTTGTCTCTGCAAGAAGTCATTCAGGGCAACAAGTTAGTCATTTTCTTTAGGTGGGGCCTTTTGTTGACTGATTTCAAGTCTGGGTCATGAACAACAATTGTTTCAAATATTGTCCAGATCTAACTTAAAATTGCCTAATTTCATATGTTGAGTGTTGAGAAACATCTAAAAACTTATTTAGATGTGTAAAGAAATGAAAAAAAAATTTTGACCAAAGCTGGATTTGAACCGCTACTCTCCATATTTCAATTACCAAGTGGTATATGTACTATTGTGAGAACTGCTTTTTAGACATGGTGGCATTATCTGTTAACCAATTTGGATGAAATTTACCAAATTGATAGAGGACTTTTAGTACTTCATGTATTCCATGTTTCATTAAAATCTTTCATGTGGTATAAACAGCAGAAGTGAAAAATGTGATTAAATTGTTCCTATACACCCTCATTTGGAAGTCTTAAAAAATTCACAGAAAATCCAAAAATTGAGATATTGACAAAATTCTTTCAAAGTAACAATCCTTACCATAATTATGATCACAATAGTCCATAAGAAATCATCATTATCAATTAACTAGGAAATATGACACTTTTTTCTGCATTGAATCACCAAGTCCAAAGAAATGTCGAAAAAAATTCTAAAATTTCATTTTGGAAGAGAACCAAAATGACAATACATCTTCACCTATCCCTCTAGATCATTTCTATGCATTCTGTTTGTCTCTGTATACAGCCCGTATGAAAAAGAATATTGTTAAATTAGGGAACTCTTTTGTGACCTACTCTTGACTATGGTGGCGCCACCTGTAAAGAGGTCTGGACGAAAACAACAGAATTTGAAGAGGATCATAAGTGACTTATTTCTACCAAGATTTATTAAAATCCCTCAAACAGTTTTGTAGAAAAAGTTGAAAATGTGAAAAATGGCCAAAACACCCCCCCCCCCTTTTTTTTTTTGGAAGTCTTAAACGTAAAATTCCTAATTTCATATGTTGAGTGTTGAGAAACATCTAAAAACTTATTTAGATGTGTAAAAAAAAAAAAAAATTTTTTTTGACCACAGCTGGATTTGAACCGCTACTCTCCATATTTCAATTACCAAGTGGTATATGTACCATTGTGAGACCTACTTTTAGACATGGTGGCATTATCTGTTAACCAATTTGGATGATCCGCACAAAAAACAAAACCTTTGAAAAGGACTATGAGTATTTGCATCCTACCCAGTTTTATCACAATCCTTCAAGTTGTTCTGTAGATCAAGTTGAAGATATGAAAAATTGTCCCCCCCCCCCCCCCCCCCTTTTCATGGAAGTCTTAAAAAATTCATAAAAAATTCAAAAATCGAAATATTGAAAAAATTCCTTCGCACCAGCATTCCTTACCATAGAAATGATTAAATGAAACCAAATGAATGCATCAATGTTTACTAAAAGAAAATAATAACTCTTTAATGCATTAAAATAACAAAGTCCAAAATAAAAATGAAAAAACGTCAAAAATTTGATTTCGGAATGGAACCAAAAATATCAACACTTCTTCCCATATGCCTCTAAATCATTCCTATGCAGTCGGTTTGTCGCTGTATGCACCTGATCTCAATAAGAAGTTTGTCAAAGGAGGGTACCCTCTGTGACCTACTTTTGTCTGTGGTGGTGCCACCTGTTCATGGATCCTGACAAAAATGACCACATTTGTCGAGAACCTTGAGTATATGATGCATGCCCAGTTTCATTGAATTCCAGCAAGTGGTTCCGAAGAAAAAGTTCAAACTGTGAAATGTTTACACCAATTATCCCACCCCCCTTTTTCTTGAAAGTCTTAAAAAATTCATAAAAAATCCAAAACATAAAATATTGAAAAATTTTCTTCGCAGTAGTATTTCTTACCATCAAAATGATCAAATTAAACCAAATTAATGCATCAATGTTTACTAAAAGAAAAAAATACCTCTTTTCTGCATTAAAACTACCAAGTAACGTACAAAAAAACGTCAAAAATTTGATTTCGGAACGGAACCAAAAATAACAACACTTCTTCACACATCCCTCTAGATCATTCCTATGCATTCGGTTTGTCTCTGTATGCCCCCGGTCTGAAGAAGAAGTTTGTCAAAGGAGGGTACCCTCTTTGACCTACTTTTGCCTGTGGTGGCGCCACCTGTTTGATGAATCCGGACGAAAAACAACAACACTTGTAGGGGACCATGAGTACTACATGCTTATCAAGTTTCATCAAATTCTGTTCAGTGGTTCTGGAGAAGAAGTCGAAAATGTGAAAAGTTAACGACGGACGACGGACGACGGACGACAGACGACGGACGGACGACGGACGACGGACGGTGATTGATCACAATAGCTCACTTGAGCCTTTGGCTCAGGTGAGCTAAAAACGGATGAAGAATAATAATAATAATAATGAAAGATTTTTCTCCGGGGAATAAGAGGAAGAAATATTTTGGGACCACATCCCTTTGTGGGGCCCCAAGGTATGCGGAAAGGACTGTGAAAAAGTTAAATCTGACCGCAAATATCTTAAAAACGGTAAGGGATATGGAAAAAAAAAAACTTTAGGTGAATATATACATTTTATTTTTCACGAAGAATCGATTCCAACCATTCCCAATTCGATCGGATGAAAAGTAAGGGAGCTATGACGTCATTTAAATAGTATTACGTCATGTTCAGGAATTTCGCACCATGCCAAATCCCACTTGTCAGTCGGTAAATATTTTTATTCTGTATCATGCTACCAAATTTCACACCACTAGCTTTATAAATAAGCGAAACACAGCTTCCTGAAGTTGAAAAGTGTATTTTCAGGAATGGTGAAACCATGAATTTCGACGGCAAATATCTCGAAAACGGTAAGAGATATCGAAATTCTGTTGGTACAACGTTGATGTTAAATTTTCACGCAGAATCGATTCCAACCATCCCCGATTCGATCCGATGATAAATAAGGGAGATATGACGTCATTTACAAAGTATGACGTCATTTTCAGGAATTTGGCTCCATGCCAAATTCCTCTTGTAAGTCGGTAGATATTCTCATTTTCTATCATGCTACCAAATTTCACACCTCTAACTTCCTCAATAAGCGAAACACAGCTTCCTGAATTTGAAAAGTGTGTTTTCAGGAATGGTGAAACCGTGAACTTTGACCGCAAATATCTCGAAAACGGTAAGAGATATCGAAATTCTGTTGCAGGTATTTCCCATTTTACTTTTTCACGCAGAATCGATTCCAACCGTCCCCGCCTCGATCCGATGAAAAATAAGGGAGATATGACGTCATTTACAAAGTATGACGTCATTTTCAGGAATTTGGCTCCATGCCAAATTCCTCTTGTCAGTCGGTAGATATTCTCAATCTCTATCATGCTACCAAATTTCACACCTCTATCTTCCTCAATAAGCGAGCTATAGGCGAAAACATTTCATGAATAATTAATGAGTGTTGATGACGTCACAAACATCACTTTAAAGGGGGTTGTCGTGTTCAAACGCAAATAACTCGAGAACCGTAAGAGTTAGCGAAAATCTGAGAACACTTTACTGGTAGGTATTTGAACGCTCTATCGAATGGAAGAAACCCGATCAAAATCCGACTGCAAATAAAGTCGCTAGACCTTGCCAAAGATTTGATTCGAAAATTTTCAATAATTTCAAAAATATTGGCAGCATGCCATTTTCATTCTAGAGGTAGATTAAGAATGTGGAAACATGTTTAGATATAAAATTTCATGCCGATATCTCATTTAATAAGAGAGATATTAACGTATGAATATTTAATTAGCTTTGATGACGTCATATCGAATTTTCCCACGCTCATTGTGACTTTACTTATGGTCCGATTTCAAAAATTTTTCATATTCCAAATCAGACCATTAAAATCTTTCATCCTACTGTCTAAAATCTAAGATTGAAATATTTTTTTTGAAATGAAAACAATCGGGTCAAGGTCAACTTTTTCGGGGTAGAGCTACGAAATTGACGCAGTGACATAAAATCTTGCATCTCCTTTTCTGAATCGAATGCTGAAAATTTCATTCCAATCGGACAAATAATAAGGAAGATATAGCGATTCAAAATTTTGGCGTCGTAGGTGGCGCGCTGCGCGCTTATAAGCGGTAATTTAGAAAATTAAAAAAATCAAATCTTGAAAATTTAATTTCGAATCGAACACTGAAAACAGAATAGTAATATCTTTAATAATGAGTGATTTCTGAGCTGTCACATAAAAAAAAACGGATGAAGAATAATAATAATAATAATAAACTAGAAACGAGCTCGTTGCTAAAGCAACGAGTAGGTTTCACAAGTTAAAGTCGAAGCAGCGAAGCTGAGATCTCCTACTCTAATACAAAATTCTTTTTCACGATACAGATATCTGATCTTTAGTGATGGTATCCACATTGCGCAATCTACTTGCAGAAATTGTAGGTAACGGCGACTTACATTATACACATTATACTGAAGCCTACATCGCACAATATCGACTACTCTTGACCATATATTTGAAACAAGAAACATGTAGGACAATCACACTTAGTACAATCTGCACGTGTAACCTAGATCTTCAGTCCTTACTGCCCGCTTTATGTTGTTTATTTATTAACTTACGCAAGGTATTTCGCGTGTACAGATGTTTGACCTTGAATCGCCACTCTGCTGGAATAAAACAATTCTCCTCGCGATGAACTTACGCAAGTTATTTCGCGTGTACAGATGTTTGACCTTGAATCGCCACTCTGCTGGAATAAACAATTCTCCTCGCGATGGCCTTTAGTAATGCCGCTTTCCCCAATATACAAAAGAAAGACTTGGACAATGTCTCGTATTCCACAGGTAAAGCACTGTAACTGGCGATTAATTCACACACGTTTGAAGTCCTGTATAACAGCGGCGCAGTGCGAGGTATTAAGCAAGGCAAATTCACCGCGCTTCTCTAATGGGTAATGCCGACGCTCGGAGAAGAGTTCTTTATAGCCTTGTTCAGCAGTAGCTCGTAGAATGTAAATTTGCTTTTTTTTTTTTCTTTTTTTTTTTTTTTTTTTGTTTTTTTTTTTTTGGGGGGGGGGGGTGGTTTTTTTTTTGTTTGGGTTTTTTTTTTGTTTAAGAATTCGAATGCATAATACTTTCTCAAACTCTATTTTATAGAAAGCACTTTAAATCGCGATTGAATTAATCGCGAGTTACTGCGCCTTGTCCAGGGAAGAAGTCCTATATCACAGCGGTGTCGTGCAAGGTATTAAGCAAGGCAAATTGACCGCGCTTCTGAAGATATGTTTATTGCGTTGTTCATCAGTAGAGTGCCCAAAATTTGATTTTTGTTTAAGAAATCGAAATCAAAATGCTTTCTCAAAACTCTTGTTTTTATAATTTGTTCATACGACGAATAAAAAATACTTGAAAGTTACGCAAGTAAGATATTTTTTTTAAAAAAATCTTTAAATTGCTCACTTTCAAATACCGGGAAACATGTTTCATAGTAAAATCGTTACGGAAAATCGTTTCGTAATGTTTTGGAAACTAAAAGACTAAAAATAAGACAGTTTTGAACATTACGTAATTTTTAAAAAACTTTAAATTGAAATAGAGGCCAAACTAAAAGAGATAGATAATATCGGCCGATGAAAGTTCTAAAGATATGAACCTAGAGAACATAACAGTGAAAATTTGAGAGATCTACCATTAAAACTAAAAGCTACATACGCGAAAATCGAAAAATATTAAATCTTACGTAATTCTCTTAAAACGTCGTATATTTCGAAAATTTTTTTCATTAAACGGGAGTATGTGTCTGTGAGAATGAATAGCCGAAAGATGAAATTTCAAAGTAAAGAGTCGGTAGATACCCTCATTCCCTATCATGCTACCAATTTTTCACATCTCTACCTTCTTTAATAAGCGAGCTTTAGCTGAAAACCATTTCATTAAACATTAATGAACTGTATGTGACGTTGAAAGCATCACTTTAAAGGGGGTTGTCGTGTTTAAACCTAAATAACTCGAAAACGGTAAGAGTTAGCGAAAATTTGATGGCAATGTTATGCATATAAATTTTCGCGCAGAATCGATTGCAACAATCCCCGATTCGATAAGATGAAAATTAATGGAGTTATGACGTCATTTACAAAGTATGACGTCATTTTCAGGAATTTGGTACCATGCCAATTCCCTTTTGTCAGTCGGTAGATATTTGCATTCTCTTTTATGCTACCAAATTTCATACCTCTAGCTTTATCAATAAGCGAGACACAGGTACCTGAAGTTTTAAATTGTATTTTCAGGAAAGGCCAAACACTGAACTTTGACCGCAAATATCTCGAAAACGGTAAGAGATATCGAAATTCTGTTGCCAGTTTTTACCATTTTACTTTTTCACGCAGAATCGATTCCAACCGTCCCCGCCTCGATCCGATGAAAAATAAGGGAGATATGACGTCATTTACAAAGTATGACGTCATTTTCAGGAATTTGGTACCATGCCAATTCCCTTTTGTCAATCGGTAGATATTTGCATTCTCTTTTATGCTACCAAATTTCATACCTCTAGCTTTATCAATAAGCGAGACACAGGTACCTGAAGTTTTAAATTGTATTTTCAGGAAAGGCCAAACACTGAACTTTGACCGCAAATATCTCGAAAACGGTAAGAGATATCGAAAATCTGAGACCAGACCTTTTTCCTTTAACTACTTTTTCACGCAGAATCGATTGCAACAATCCCCGATTCGATACGATGAAAAATAAGGGAGTTATGACGTCATTTAGAAAAGTATGACGTCATTTTCAGGAATTTGGCACCTTGCCAATTCCCTTTTGTCAGTCGGTAGATATTTGCATTCTCTTTTATGCTACCAAATTTCATACCTCTAGCTTTATCAATAAGCGAGACACAGGTACCTGAAATTTTAAATTGTATTTTCAGGAAAGGCCAAACACTGAACTTTGACCGCAAATATCTCGAAAACGGTAAGAGATATCGAAATTCTGTTGCTGGTATTTACCATTTTACTTTTTCACGCAGAATCGATTCCAACCGTCCCCGCCTCGATCCGATGAAAAATAAGGGAGATATGACGTCATTTACAAAGTATGACGTCATTTTCAGGAATTTGGCTCCATGCCAAATTCCTCTTGTCAGTCGGTAGATATTCTCAATCTCTATCATGCTACCAAATTTCACACCTCTATCTTCCTCAATAAGCGAGCTATAGGCGAAAACATTTCATGAATAATTAATGAGTGTTGATGACGTCACAAACATCACTTTAAAGGGGGTTGTCGTGTTCAAACGCAAATAACTCGAGAACCGTAAGAGTTAGCGAAAATCTGAGAACACTTTACTGGTAGGTATTTGAACGCTCTATCGAATGGAAGAAACCCGATCAAAATCTGACTGCAAATAAAGTCGCTAGACCTTGCCAAAGATTTGATTCGAAAATTTTCAATAATTTCAAAAATATTGGCAGCATGCCATTTTCATTCTAGAGGTAGATTAAGAATGTGGAAACATGTTTAGATATAAAATTTCATGGCCATATCTCATTTAATAAGAGAGATATTAACGTATGAATATTTAATTAGCTTTGATGACGTCATAGCGAATTTTCCCACGCTCATTGTGACTTTATTTATGGTCCGATTTCAAAAATTTTTCATATTCCAAATCAGACCATTAAAATCTTTCATCCTACTGTCTAAAATCTAAGATTGAAATATTTTTTTTGAAATGAAAACAATCGGGTCAAGGTCAACTTTTTCGGGGTAGAGCTACGAAATTGACGCAGTGACATAAAATCTTGCATCTCCTTTTCTGAATCGAATGCTGAAAATTTCATTCCAATCGGACAAATAATAAGGAAGATATAGCGATTCAAAATTTTGGCGTCGTAGGTGGCGCTGCGCGCTTATAAGCGGTAATTTAGAAAATTAAAAAAATCAAATCTTGAAAATTTAATTTCGAATCGAACACTGAAAACAGAATAGTAATATCTTTAATAATGTGTGATTTCTGAGCCGTCACAAAAAAAAAAACGGATGAAGAATAATAATAATAATAATAAGAAAAGACAGTAGAATAATAAAAGGTTTCACAAGTGAAACTTGTGAAACCTAATAACTAGAAACGAGCTCGTTGCTAAAGCAACGAGTAGGTTTCACAAGTTAAAGTCGAAGCAGCGAAGCTGAGATCTCCTACTCTAATACAAAATTCTTTTTCACGATCCAGATATCTGATCTTTAGTGATGGTATCCACATTGCGCAATCTACTTGCAGAAATTGTAGGTAACGGCGACTTACATTATACACATTATACTGAAGCCTACATCGCACAATATCGACTACTCTTGACCATATATTTGAAACAAGAAACATGTAGGACAATCACACTTAGTACAATCTGCACGTGTAACCTAGATCTTCAGTCCTTACTGCCCGCTTTATGTTGTTTATTTATTAACTTACGCAAGGTATTTCGCGTGTACAGATGTTTGACCTTGAATCGCTTCTCTGCTGGAATAAACAATTCTCCTCGCGATGAACTTACGCAAGTTATTTCGCGTGTACAGATGTTTGACCTTGAATCGCCACTCTGCTGGAATAAACAATTCTCCTCGCGATGGCCTTTAGTAATGCCGCTTTCCCCAATATACAAAAGAAAGACTTGACAATGTCTCGTATTCCACAGGTAAAGCACTGCAACTGGCGATTAATTCACACACGTTTGAAGTCCTGTATAACAGCGGCGCAGTGCGAGGTATTAAGCAAGGCAAATTCACCGCGCTTCTCTAATGTGTAATGCCGACGCTCGGAGAAGATTTCTTTATAGCCTTGTTCAGCAGTAGCTCGTAGAATGTAAATTTGCTATTTTTTTTCTTTTTTTTTTTTTTTTTTTTTTGTTTTTTTTGTTTTTTTTTTTTGGGGGGGGGGGTGGGTTTTTTTTTTTTTTGGTTTTTTTTTTTGTTTAAGAATTCGAATGCATAATACTTTCTCAAACTCTATTTTATAGAAAGCACTTTAAATCGCGATTGAATTAATCGCGAGTTACTGCGCCTTGTCCATGGAAGAAGTCCTATATCACAGCGGTGTCGTGCAAGGTATTAAGCAAGGCAAATTGACCGCGCTTCTGAAGATATGTTTATTGCGTTGTTCATCAGTAGAGTGCCCAAAATTTGATTTTTGTTTAAGAAATCGAAATCAAAATGCTTCCTCAAACTCTTGTTTTTATAATTTGTTCATACGACGAATAAAAAATACTTGAAAGTTACGCAAGTAAGATATTTTTATAAAAAAATCTTTAAATTGCTCACTTTCAAATACCGGGAAACATGTTTCATAGTAAAATCGTTACGGAAAATCGTTTCGTAATGTTTTGGAAACTAAAAGACTAAAAATAAGACAGTTTTGAACATTACGTAATTTTTAAAAAACTTTAAATTGAAATAGAGGCCAAACTAAAAGAGATAGATAATATCGGCCGATGAAAGTTCTAAAGATATGAACCTAGAGAACATAACAGTGAAAATTTGAGAGATCTACCATTAAAACTAAAAGCTACATACGCGAAAATCGAAAAATATTAAATCTTACGTAATTCTCTTAAAACGTCGTATATTTCGAAAAATTTTTTCATTAAACGGGAGTATGTGTCTGTGAGAATGAATAGCCGAAAGATGAAATTTCAAAGTAAAGAGTCGGTAGATACCCTCATTCCCTATCATGCTACCAATTTTCACATCTCTACCTTCTTTAATAAGCGAGCTTTAGCTGAAACCATTTCATTAAACATTAATGAACTTTATGTGACGTTGAAAGCATCACTTTAAAGGGGGTTGTCGTGTTTAAACCTAAATAACTCGAAAACGGTAAGAGTTAGCGAAAATTTGATGGCAATGTTATGCATATAAATTTTCGCGCAGAATCGATTGCAACAATCCCCGATTCGATAAGATGAAAATTAATGGAGTTATGACGTCATTTACAAAGTATGACGTCATTTTCAGGAATTTGGTACCATGCCAATTCCCTTTTGTCAGTCGGTAGATATTTGCATTCTCTTTTATGATACCAAATTTCATACCTCTAGCTTTATCAATAAGCGAGACACAGGTACCTGAAGTTTTAAATTGTATTTTCAGGAAAGGCCAAACACTGAACTTTGACCGCAAATATCTCGAAAACGGTAAGAGATATCGAAATTCTGAGACCAGACCTTTTTCCTTTAACTACTTTTTCACGCAGAATCGATTGCAACAATCCCCGATTCGATACGATGAAAAATAAGGGAGTTATGACGTCATTTAGAAAAGTATGACGTCATTTTCAGGAATTTGGCACCTTGCCAATTCCCTTTTGTCAGTCGGTAGATATTTGCATTCTCTTTTATGCTACCAAATTTCATACCTCTAGCTTTATCAATAAGCGAGACACAGGTACCTGAAGTTTTAAATTGTATTTTCAGGAAAGGCCAAACACTGAACTTTGACCGCAAATATCTCGAAAACGGTAAGAGATATCGAAATTCTGAGACCAGACCTTTCTCCTTTAACTACTTTTTCACGCAGAATCGATTGCAACAATCCCCGATTCGATACGATGAAAAATAAGGGAGTTATGACGTCATTTAGAAAAGTATGACGTCATTTTCAGGAATTTGGCACCTTGCCAATTCCCTTTTGTCAGTCGGTAGATATTTGCATTCTCTTTTATGCTACCAAATTTCATACCTCTAGCTTTATCAATAAGCGAGACACAGGTACCTGAAGTTTTAAATTGTATTTTCAGGAAAGGCCAAACACTGAACTTTGACCGCAAATATCTCGAAAACGGTAAGAGATATCGAAATTCTGTTGCTGGTATTTACCATTTTACTTTTTCACGCAGAATCGATTCCAACCGTCCCCGCCTCGATCCGATGAAAAATAAGGGAGATATGACGTCATTTACAAAGTATGACGTCCTTTTCAGGAATTTGGCTCCATGCCAAATTCCTCTTGTCAGTCGGTAGATATTCTCAATCTCTATCATGCTACCAAATTTCACACCTCTATCTTCCTCAATAAGCGAGCTATAGGCGAAAACATTTCATGAATAATTAATGAGTGTTGATGACGTCACAAACATCACTTTAAAGGGGGTTGTCGTGTTCAAACGCAAATAACTCGAGAACCGTAAGAGTTAGCGAAAATCTGAGAACACTTTACTGGTAGGTATTTGAACGCTCTATCGAATGGAAGAAACCCGATCAAAATCCGACTGCAAATAAAGTCGCTAGACCTTGCCAAAGATTTGATTCGAAAATTTTCAATAATTTCAAAAATATTGGCAGCATGCCATTTTCATTCTAGAGGTAGATTAAGAATGTGGAAACATGTTTAGATATAAAATTTCATGCCGATATCTCATTTAATAAGAGAGATATTAACGTATGAATATTTAATTAGCTTTGATGACGTCATAGCGAATTTTCCCACGCTCATTGTGACTTTATTTATGGTCCGATTTCAAAAATTTTTCATATTCCAAATCAGACCATTAAAATCTTTCATCCTACTGTCTAAAATCTAAGATTGAAATATTTTTTTTGAAATGAAAACAATCGGGTCAAGGTCAACTTTTTCGGGGTAGAGCTACGAAATTGACGCAGTGACATAAAATCTTGCATCTCCTTTTCTGAATCGAATGCTGAAAATTTCATTCCAATCGGACAAATAATAAGGAAGATATAGCGATTCAAAATTTTGGCGTCGTAGGTGGCGCTGCGCGCTTATAAGCGGTAATTTAGAAAATTAAAAAAATCAAATCTTGAAAATTTAATTTCGAATCGAACACTGAAAACAGAATAGTAATATCTTTAATAATGAGTGATTTCTGAGCCGTCACAAAAAAAAAAACGGATGAAGAATAATAATAATAATAATAAGAAAAGACAGTAGAATAATAAAAGGTTTCACAAGTGAAACTTGTGAAACCTAATAAGAAAAGACAGTAGAATAATAAAAGGTTTCACAAGTGAAACTTGTGAAACCTAATAATAATAATAATAACAAATGTAAAGAAAAAACCTCACAATAACAGAAGGGTCTTCCGATGGAATCGGAAGACCCTAACTAGAAACGAGCTCGTTGCTAAAGCAACGAGTAGGTTTCACAAGTTAAAGTCGAAGCAGCGAAGCTGAGATCTCCTACTCTAATACAAAATTCTTTTTCACGATCCAGATATCTGATCTTTAGTGATGGTATCCACATTGCGCAATCTACTTGCAGAAATTGTAGGTAACGGCGACTTACATTATACACATTATACTGAAGCCTACATCGCACAATATCGACTACTCTTGACCATATATTTGAAACAAGAAACATGTAGGACAATCACACTTAGTACAATCTGCACGTGTAACCTAGATCTTCAGTCCTTACTGCCCGCTTTATGTTGTTTATTTATTAACTTACGCAAGGTATTTCGCGTGTACAGATGTTTGACCTTGAATCGCTTCTCTGCTGGAATAAACAATTCTCCTCGCGATGAACTTACGCAAGTTATTTCGCGTGTACAGATGTTTGACCTTGAATCGCCACTCTGCTGGAATAAACAATTCTCCTCGCGATGGCCTTTAGTAATGCCGCTTTTCCCCAATATACAAAAGAAAGACTTGACAATGTCTCGTATTCCACAGGTAAAGCACTGTAACTGGCGATTAATTCACACACGTTTGAAGTCCTGTATAACAGCGGCGCAGTGCGAGGTATTAAGCAAGGCAAATTCACCGCGCTTCTCTAATGTGTAATGCCGACGCTCGGAGAAGATTTCTTTATAGCCTTGTTCAGCAGTAGCTCGTAGAATGTAAATTTGCTTTTTTTTTTTCTTTTTTTTTTTTTTTTTTGTTTTTTTTTTTGGGGGGGGGGGTTGGTTTTTTTATTTTTTTGGTTTTTTTTTGTTTAAGAATTCGAATGCATAATACTTTCTCAAACTCTATTTTATAGAAAGCACTTTAAATCGCGATTGAATTAAACGCGAGTTACTGCGCCTTGACCATGGAAGAAGTTCTATATCACAGCGGTGTCGTGCAAGGTATTAAGCAAGGCAAATTGACCGCGCTTCTGAAGATATGTTTATTGCGTTGTTCATCAGTAGAGTGCCCAAAATTTGATTTTTGTTTAAGAAATCGAAATCAAAATGCTTTCTCAAACTCTTGTTTTTATAATTTGTTCATACGACGAATAAAAAATACTTGAAAGTTACGCAAGAAAGATATTTTTATAAAAAAATCTTTAAATTGCTCACTTTCAAAATACCGGGAAACATGTTTCATAGTAAAATCGTTACGGAAAATCGTTTCGTAATGTTTTGGAAACTAAAAGACTAAAAATAAGACAGTTTTGAACATTACGTAATTTTTAAAAAACTTTAAATTGAAATAGAGGCCAAACTAAAAGAGATAGATAATATCGGCCGATGAAAGTTCTAAAGATATGAACCTAGAGAACATAACAGTGAAAATTTGAGAGATCTACCATTAAAACTAAAAGCTACATACGCGAAAATCGAAAAATATTAAATCTTACGTAATTCTCTTAAAACGTCGTATATTTCGAAAAATTTTTCATTAAACGGGAGTATGTGTCTGTGAGAATGAATAGCCGAAAGATGAAATTTCAAAGTAAAGAGTCGGTAGATACCCTCATTCCCTATCATGCTACCAATTTTCACATCTCTACCTTCTTTAATAAGCGAGCCTTAGCTGAAAACCATTTCATTAAACATTAATGAACTTTATGTGACGTTGAAAGCATCACTTTAAAGGGGGTTGTCGTGTTTAAACCTAAATAACTCGAAAACGGTAAGAGTTAGCGAAAATTTGATGGCAATGTTATGCATATAAATTTTCGCGCAGAATCGATTGCAACAATCCCGATTCGATAAGATGAAAATTAATGGAGTTATGACGTCATTTACAAAGTATGACGTCATTTTCAGGAATTTGGTACCATGCCAATTCCCTTTTGTCAGTCGGTAGATATTTGCATTCTCTTTTATGCTACCAAATTTCATACCTCTAGCTTTATCAATAAGCGAGACACAGGTACCTGAAGTTTTAAATTGTATTTTCAGGAAAGGCCAAACACTGAACTTTGACCGCAAATATCTCGAAAACGGTAAGAGATATCGAAATTCTGTTGCTGTTTCTTACCATTTTACTTTTTCACGCAGAATCCATTCCAACCGTCCCCGCCTCGATCCGATGAAAAATAAGGGAGATATGACGTCATTTACAAAGTATGACGTCATTTTCAGGAATTTGGTACCATGCCAATTCCCTTTTGTCAGTCGGTAGATATTTGCATTTTCTTTTATGCTACCAAATTTCATACCTCTAGCTTTATCAATAAGCGAGACACAGGTACCTGAAGTTTTAAATTGTATTTTCAGGAAAGGCCAAACACTGAACTTTGACCGCAAATATCTCGAAAACGGTAAGAGATATCGAAAATCTGAGACCAGACCTTTCTCCTTTAAATACTTTTTCACGCAGAATCGATTGCAACAATCCCCGATTCGATACGATGAAAAATAAGGGAGTTATGACGTCATTTAGAAAAGTATGACGTCATTTTCAGGAATTTGGCACCTTGCCAATTCCCTTTTGTCAGTCCGTAGATTGTAGCAATCTCGTTTATGCTACCAAATTTCATACCTCTAGCTTTATCAATAAGCGAGACACAGGTACCTGAAGTTTTAAATTGTATTTTCAGGAAAGGCCAAACACTGAACTTTGACCGCAAATATCTCGAAAACGGTAAGAGATATCGAAATTCTGTTGCCGGTACTTACCATTTTACTTTTTCACGCAGAATCGATTCCAACCGTCCCCGCCTCGATCCGATGAAAAATAAGGGAGATATGACGTCATTTACAAAGTATGACGTCATTTTCAGGAATTTGGCTCCATGCCAAATTCCTCTTGTCAGTCGGTAGATATTCTCAATCTCTATCATGCTACCAAATTTCACACCTCTATCTTCCTCAATAAGCGAGCTATAGGCGAAAACATTTCATGAATAATTAATGAGTGTTGATGACGTCACAAACATCACTTTAAAGGGGGTTGTCGTGTTCAAACGCAAATAACTCGAGAACCGTAAGAGTTAGCGAAAATCTGAGAACACTCTACTGGTAGGTATTTGAACGCTCTATCGAATGGAAGAAACCCGATCAAAATCCGACTGCAAATAAAGTCGCTAGACCTTGCCAAAGATTTGATTCGAAAATTTTCAATAATTTCAAAAATATTGGCAGCATGCCATTTTCATTCTAGAGGTAGATTAAGAATGTGGAAACATGTTTAGATATAAAATTTCATGCCGATATCTCATTTAATAAGAGAGATATTAACGTATGAATATTTAATTAGCTTTGATGACGTCATAGCGAATTTTCCCACGCTCATTGTGACTTTATTTATAGTCCGATTTCAAAAATTTTTCATATTCCAAATCAGACCATTAAAATCTTTCATCCTACTGTCTAAAATCTAAGATTGAAATATTTTTTTTGAAATGAAAACAATCGGGTCAAGGTCAACTTTTTCGGGGTAGAGCTACGAAATTGACGCAGTGACATAAAATCTTGCATCTCCTTTTCTGAATCGAATGCTGAAAATTTCATTCCAATCGGACAAATAATAAGGAAGATATAGCGATTCAAAATTTTGGTGTCGTAGGTGGCGCTGCGCGCTTATAAGCGGTAATTTAGAAAATTAAAAAAATCAAATCTTGAAAATTTAATTTCGAATCGAACACTGAAAACAGAATAGTAATATCTTTAATAATGAGTGATTTCTGAGCCGTCACAAAAAAAAAAACGGATGAAGAATAATAATAATAACTAGAAACGAGCTCGTTGCTAAAGCAACGAGTAGGTTTCACAAGTTAAAGTCGAAGCAGCGAAGCTGAGATCTCCTACTCTAATACAAAATTCTTTTTCACGATCCAGATATCTGATCTTTAGTGATGGTATCCACATTGCGCAATCTACTTGCAGAAATTGTAGGTAACGACGACTTACATTATACACATTATACTGAAGCCTACATCGCACAATATCGACTACTCTTGACCATATATTTGAAACAAGAAACATGTAGGACAATCACACTTAGTACAATCTGCACGTGTAACCTACATCTTCAGTCCTTACTGCCCGCTTTATGTTGTTTATTTATTAACTTACGCAAGGTATTTCGCGTGTACAGATGTTTGACCTTGAATCGCTTTCTCTGCTGGAATAAACAATTCTCCTCGCGATGAACTTACGCAAGTTATTTCGCGTGTACAGATGTTTGACCTTGAATCGCCACTCTGCTGGAATAAACAATTCTCCTCGCGATGGCCTTTAGTAATGCCGCTTTCCCCAATATACAAAAGAAAGACTTGACAATGTCTCGTATTCCACAGGTAAAGCACTGTAACTGGCGATTAATTCACACACGTTTGAAGTCCTGTATAAACAGCGGCGCAGTGCGAGGTATTAAGCAAGGCAAATTCACCGCGCTTCTCTAATGTGTAATGCCGACGCTCGGAGAAGATTTCTTTATAGCCTTGTTCAGCAGTAGCTCGTAGAATGTAAATTTGCTTTTTTTTTTTTTTGTTTTTTTTTTTTTTTTGGGGGGGGGGGGGGGTTGGTTTTTTATTTTTGGGGGTTTTTTTTGTTTAAGAATTCGAATGCATAATACTTTCTCAAACTCTATTTTATAGAAAGCACTTTAAATCGCGATTGAATTAATCGCGAGTTACTGCGCCTTGTCCATGGAAGAAGTCCTATATCACAGCGGTGTCGTGCAAGGTATTAAGCAAGGCAAATTGACCGCGCTTCTGAAGATATGTTTATTGCGTTGTTCATCAGTAGAGTGCCCAAAATTTGATTTTTGTTTAAGAAATCGAAATCAAAATGCTTTCTCAAAACTCTTGTTTTTATAATTTGTTCATACGACGAATAAAAAATACTTGAAAGTTACGCAAGTAAGATATTTTTATAAAAAAAATCTTTAAATTGCTCACTTTCAAATACCGGGAAACATGTTTCATAGTAAAATCGTTACGGAAAATCGTTTCGTAATGTTTTTGGAAACTAAAAGACTAAAAATAAGACAGTTTTGAACATTACGTAATTTTTAAAAAACTTTAAATTGAAATAGAGGCCAAACTAAAAGAGATAGATAATATCGGCCGATGAAAGTTCTAAAGATATGAACCTAGAGAACATAACAGTGAAAATTTGAGAGATCTACCATTAAAACTAAAAGCTACATACGCGAAAATCGAAAAATATTAAATCTTACGTAATTCTCTTAAAACGTCGTATATTTCGAAAAATTTTTTCATTAAACGGGAGTATGTGTCTGTGAGAATGAATAGCCGAAAGATGAAATTTCAAAGTAAAGAGTCGGTAGATACCCTCATTCCCTATCATGCTACCAATTTTCACATCTCTACCTTCTTTAATAAGCGAGCTTTAGCTGAAACCATTTCATTAAACATTAATGAACTTTATGTGACGTTGAAAGCATCACTTTAAAGGGGGTTGTCGTGTTTAAACCTAAATAACTCGAAAACGGTAAGAGTTAGCGAAAATTTGATGGAAATGTTATGCATATAAATTTTCGCGCAGAATCGATTGCAACAATCCCCGATTCGATAAGATGAAAATTAATGGAGTTATGACGTCATTTACAAAGTATGACGTCATTTTCAGGAATTTGGTACCATGCCAATTCCCTTTTGTCAGTCGGTAGATATTTGCATTCTCTTTTATGCTACCAAATTTCATACCTCTAGCTTTATCAATACGCGAGACACAGGTACCTGAAGTTTTAAATTGTATTTTCAGGAAAGGCCAAACACTGAACTTTGACCGCAAATATCTCGAAAACGGTAAGAGATATCGAAAATCTGAGACCAGACCTTTCTCCTTTAACTACTTTTTCACGCAGAATCGATTGCAACAATCCCCGATTCGATACAATGAAAAATAAGGGAGTTATGACGTCATTTAGAAAAGTATGACGTCATTTTCAGGAATTTGGCACCTTGCCAATTCCCTTTTGTCAGTCGGTAGATATTTGCATTCTCTTTTATGCTACCAAATTTCATACCTCTAGCTTTATCAATAAGCGAGACACAGGTACCTGAAGTTTTAAATTGTATTTTCAGGAAAGGCCAAACACTGAACTTTGACCGCAAATATCTCGAAAACGGTAAGAGATATCGAAATTCTGTTGCTGGTATTTACCATTTTACTTTTTCACGCAGAATCGATTCCAACCGTCCCCGCCTCGATCCGATGAAAAATAAGGGAGATATGACGTCATTTACAAAGTATGACGTCATTTTCAGGAATTTGGCTCCATGCCAAATTCCTCTTGTCAGTCGGTAGATATTCTCAATCTCTATCATGCTACCAAATTTCACACCTCTATCTTCCTCAATAAGCGAGCTATAGGCGAAAACATTTCATGAATAATTAATGAGTGTTGATGACGTCACAAACATCACTTTAAAGGGGGTTGTCGTGTTCAAACGCAAATAACTCGAGAACCGTAAGAGTTAGCGAAAATCTGAGAACTCTCTACTGGTAGGTATTTGAACGCTCTATCGAATGGAAGAAACCCGATCAAAATCCGACTGCAAATAAAGTCGCTAGACCTTGCCAAAGATTTGATTCGAAAATTTTCAATAATTTCAAAAATATTGGCAGCATGCCATTTTCATTCTAGAGGTAGATTAAGAATGTGGAAACATGTTTAGATATAAAATTTCATGCCGATATCTCATTTAATAAGAGAGATATTAACGTATGAATATTTAATTAGCTTTGATGACGTCATAGCGAATTTTCCCACGCTCATTGTGACTTTATTTATGGTCCGATTTCAAAAATTTTTCATATTCCAAATCAGACCATTAAAATCTTTCATCCCACTGTCTAAAATCTAAGATTGAAATATTTTTTTTGAAATGAAAACAATCGGGTCAAGGTCAACTTTTTCGGGGTAGAGCTACGAAATTGACGCAGTGACATAAAATCTTGCATCTCCTTTTCTGAATCGAATGCTGAAAATTTCATTCCAATCGGACAAATAATAAGGAAGATATAGCGATTCAAAATTTTGGCGTCGTAGGTGGCGCTGCGCGCTTATAAGCGGTAATTTAGAAAATTAAAAAAATCAAATCTTGAAAATTTAATTTCGAATCGAACACTGAAAACAGAATAGTAATATCTTTAATAATGAGTGATTTCTGAGCGGTCACAAAAAAAAAAAACGGATGAAGAATAATAATAATAATAATAACTAGAAACGAGCTCGTTGCTAAAGCAACGAGTAGGTTTCACAAGTTAAAGTCGAAGCAGCGAAGCTGAGATCTCCTACTCTAATACAAAATTCTTTTTCACGATCCAGATATCTGATCTTTAGTGATGGTATCCACATTGCGCAATCTACTTGCAGAAATTGTAGGTAACGGCGACTTACATTATACACATTATACTGAAGCCTACATCGCACAATATCGACTACTCTTGACCATATATTTGAAACAAGAAACATGTAGGACAATCACACTTAGTACAATCTGCACGTGTAACCTAGATCTTCAGTCCTTACTGCCCGCTTTATGTTGTTTATTTATTAACTTACGCAAGGTATTTCGCGTGTACAGATGTTTGACCTTGAATCGCTTCTCTGCTGGAATAAACAATTCTCGTCGCGATGAACTTACGCAAGTTATTTCGCGTGTACAGATGTTTGACCTTGAATCGCCACTCTGCTGGAATAAAACAATTCTCCTCGCGATGGCCTTTAGTAATGCCGCTTTCCCCAATATACAAAAGAAAGACTTGACAATGTCTCGTATTCCACAGGTAAAGCACTGTAACTGGCGATTAATTCACACACGTTTGAAGTCCTGTATAACAGCGGCGCAGTGCGAGGTATTAAGCAAGGCAAATTCACCGCGCTTCTCTAATGTGTAATGCCGACGCTCGGAGAAGATTTCTTTATAGCCTTGTTCAGCAGTAGCTCGTAGAATGTAAATTTGCTTTTTTTTTCTTTTTTTTTTTTTTTGTTTTTTTTTGGGGGGGGGGTTGGTTTTTTTATTTTTTGGGGTTTTTTTTGTTTAAGAATTCGAATGCATAATACTTTCTCAAACTCTATTTTATAGAAAGCACTTTAAATCGCGATTGAATTAATCGCGAGTTACTGCGCCTTGTCCATGGAAGAAGTCCTATATCACAGCGGTGTCGTGCAAGGTATTAAGCAAGGCAAATTGACCGCGCTTCTGAAGATATGTTTATTGCGTTGTTCATCAGTAGAGTGCCCAAAATTTGATTTTTGTTTAAGAAATCGAAATCAAAATGCTTTCTCAAACTCTTGTTTTTATAATTTGTTCATACGACGAATAAAAAATACTTGAAAGTTACGCAAGTAAGATATTTTTATAAAAAAATCTTTAAATTGCTCACTTTCAAATACCGGGAAACATGTTTCATAGTAAAATCGTTACGGAAAATCGTTTCGTAATGTTTTGGAAACTAAAAGACTAAAAATAAGACAGTTTTGAACATTACGTAATTTTTAAAAAACTTTAAATTGAAATAGAGGCCAAACTAAAAGAGATAGATAATATCGGCCGATGAAAGTTCTAAAGCTATGAACCTAGAGAACATAACAGTGAAAATTTGAGAGATCTACCATTAAAACTAAAAGCTACATACGCGAAAATCGAAAAATATTAAATCTTACGTAATTCTCTTAAAACGTCGTATATTTCGAAAAATTTTTTCATTAAACGGGAGTATGTGTCTGTGAGAATGAATAGCCGACAGATGAAATTTCAAAGTAAAGAGTCGGTAGATACCCTCATTCCCTATCATGCTACCAATTTTCACATCTCTACCTTCTTTAATAAGCGAGCTTTAGCTGAAACCATTTCATTAAACATTAATGAACTTTATGTGACGTTGAAAGCATCACTTTAAAGGGGGTTGTCGTGTTTAAACCTAAATAACTCGAAAACGGTAAGAGTTAGCGAAAATTTGATGGCAATGTTATGCATATAAATTTTCGCGCAGAATCGATTGCAACAATCCCCGATTCGATAAGATGAAAATTAATGGCGTTATGACGTCATTTACAAAGTATGACGTCATTTTCAGGAATTTGGTACCATGCCAATTCCCTTTTGTCAGTCGGTAGATATTTGCATTTTCTTCTATGCTACCAAATTTCATACCTCTAGCTTTATCAATAAGCGAGACACAGGTACCTGAAGTTTTAAATTGTATTTTCAGGAAAGGCCAAACACTGAACTTTGACCGCAAATATCTCGAAAACGGTAAGAGATATCGAAAATCTGAGACCAGACCTTTCTCCTTTAACTACTTTTTCACGCAGAATCGATTGCAACAATCCCCGATTCGATACGATGAAAAATAAGGGAGTTATGACGTCATTTAGAAAAGTATGACGTCATTTTCAGGAATTTGGCACCTTGCCAAATTCCTCTTGTAAGTCGGTAGATATTCTCATTTTCTATCATGCTACCAAATTTCACACCTCTAACTTCCTCAATAAGCGAAACACAGCTTCCTGAATTTGAAAAGTGTGTTTTCAGGTATGGTGAAACCGTGAACTTTGACCGCAAATATCTCGAAAACGGTAAGAGATATCGAAATTCTGTTGCTGGTATTTACCATTTTACTTTTTCACGCAGAATCGATTCCAACCGTCCCCGCCTCGATCCGATGAAAAATAAGGGAGATATGACGTCATTTACAAAGTATGACGTCATTTTCAGGAATTTGGCTCCATGCCAAATTCCTCTTGTCAGTCGGTAGATATTCTCAATCTCTATCATGCTACCAAATTTCACACCTCTATCTTCCTCAATAAGCGAGCTATAGGCGAAAACATTTCATGAATAATTAATGAGTGTTGATGACGTCACAAACATCACTTTAAAGGGGGTTGTCGTGTTCAAACGCAAATAACTCGAGAACCGTAAGAGTTAGCGAAAATCTGAGAACACTTTACTGGTAGGTATTTGAACGCTCTATCGAATGGAAGAAACCCGATCAAAATCCGACTGCAAATAAAGTCGCTAGACCTTGCCAAAGATTTGATTCGAAAATTTTCAATAATTTCAAAAATATTGGCAGCATGCCATTTTCATTCTAGAGGTAGATTAAGAATGTGGAAACATGTTTAGATATAAAATTTCATGCCGATATCTCATTTAATAAGAGAGATATTAACGTATGAATATTTAATTAGCTTTGATGACGTCATAGCGAATTTTCCCACGCTCATTGTGACTTTATTTATGGTCCGATTTCAAAAATTTTTCATATTCCAAATCAGACCATTAAAATCTTTCATCCTACTGTCTAAAATCTAAGATTGAAATATTTTTTTTGAAATGAAAACAATCGGGTCAAGGTCAACTTTTTCGGGGTAGAGCTGCAAAATTGACGCAGTGACATAAAATCTTGCATCTCCTTTTCTGAATCGAATGCTGAAAATTTCATTCCAATCGGACAAATAATAAGGAAGATATAGCGATTCAAAATTTTGGCGTCGTAGGTGGCGCTGCGCGCTTATAAGCGGTAATTTAGAAAATTAAAAAAATCAAATCTTGAAAATTTAATTTCGAATCGAACACTGAAAACAGAATAGTAATATCTTTAATAATGAGTGATTTCTGAGCCGTCACAAAAAAAAAAACGGATGAAGAATAATAATAATAACTAGAAACGAGCTCGTTGCTAAAGCAACGAGTAGGTTTCACAAGTTAAAGTCGAAGCAGCGAAGCTGAGATCTCCTACTCTAATACAAAATTCTTTTTCACGATCCAGATATCTGATCTTTAGTGATGGTATCCACATTGCGCAATCTACTTGCAGAAATTGTAGGTAACGGCGACTTACATTATACACATTATACTGAAGCCTACATCGCACAATATCGACTACTCTTGACCATATATTTGAAACAAGAAACATGTAGGACAATCACACTTAGTACAATCTGCACGTGTAACCTACATCTTCAGTCCTTACTGCCCGCTTTATGTTGTTTATTTATTAACTTACGCAAGGTATTTCGCGTGTACAGATGTTTGACCTTGAATCGCTTCCCTGCTGGAATAAACAATTCTCCTCGCGATGAACTTACGCAAGTTATTTCGCGTGTACAGATGTTTGACCTTGAATCGCCACTCTGCTGGAATAAACAATTCTCCTCGCGATGGCCTTTAGTAATGCCGCTTTCCCCAATATACAAAAGAAAGACTTGACAATGTGTCGTATTCCACAGGTAAAGCACTGTAACTGGCGATTAATTCACACACGTTTGAAGTCCTGTATAACAGCGGCGCAGTGCGAGGTATTAAGCAAGGCAAATTCACCGCGCTTCTCTAATGTGTAATGCCGACGCTCGGAGAAGATTTCTTTATAGCCTTGTTCAGCAGTAGCTCGTAGAATGTAAATTTGCTTTTTTTTTTCTTTTTTTTTTTTTTTTTTTTGTTTTTTTTTTTGGGGGGGGGGGGGGGTTGGTTTTTTTATTTTTTGGTTTTTTTTTTGTTTAAGAATTCGAATGCATAATACTTTCTCAAACTCTATTTTATAGAAAGCACTTTAAATCGCGATTGAATTAATCGCGAGTTACTGCGCCTTGTCCATGGAAGAAGTCCTATATCACAGCGGTGTCGTGCAAGGTATTAAGCAAGGCAAATTGACCGCGCTTCTGAAGATATGTTTATTGCGTTGTTCATCAGTAGAGTGCCCAAAATTTGATTTTTGTTTAAGAAATCGAAATCAAAATGCTTTCTCAAACTCTTGTTTTTATAATTTGTTCATACGACGAATAAAAAATACTTGAAAGTTACGCAAGTAAGATATTTTTATAAAAAAATCTTTAAATTGCTTACTTTCAAATACCGGGAAACATGTTTGATAGTAAAATCGTTACGGAAAATCGTTTCGTAATGTTTTGGAAACTAAAAGACTAAAAATAAGACAGTTTTGAACATTACGTAATTTTTAAAAAACTTTAAATTGAAATAGAGGCCAAACTAAAAGAGATAGATAATATCGGCCGATGAAAGTTCTAAAGATATGAACCTAGAGAACATAACAGTGAAAATTTGAGAGATCTACCATTAAAACTAAAAGCTACATACGCCAAAATAGAAAAATATTAAATCTTACGTAATTCTCTTAAAACGTCGTATATTTCGAAAAATTTTTTTCATTAAACGGGAGTATGTGTCTGTGAGAATGAATAGCCGAAAGATGAAATTTCAAAGTAAAGAGTCGGTAGATACCCTCATTCCCTATCATGCTACCAATTTTCACATCTCTACCTTCTTTAATAAGCGAGCTTTAGCTGAAACCATTTCATTAAACATTAATGAACTTTATGTGACGTTGAAAGCATCACTTTAAAGGGGGTTGTCGTGTTTAAACCTAAATAACTCGAAAACAGTAAGAGTTAGCGAAAATTTGATGGCAATGTTATGCATATAAATTTTCGCGCAGAATCGATTGCAACAATCCCCGATTCGATAAGATGAAAATTAATGGAGTTATGACGTCATTTACAAAGTATGACGTCATTTTCAGGAATTTGGTACCATGCCAATTCCCTTTTGTCAGTCGGTAGATATTTGCATTCTCTTTTATGCTACCAAATTTCATACCTCTAGCTTTATCAATAAGCGAGACACAGGTACCTGAAGTTTTAAATTGTATTTTCAGGAAAGGCCAAACACTGAACTTTGACCGCAAATATCTCGAAAATGGTAAGAGATATCGAAAATCTGAGACCGGACCTTTCTCCTTTAACTACTTTTTCACGCAGAATCGATTGCAACAATCCCCGATTCGATACGATGAAAAATAAGGGAGTTATGACGTCATTTAGAAAAGTATGACGTCATTTTCAGGAATTTGGCACCTTGCCTTTTAACCTCTACGGTTTCGCGGTATTAAAAGTATTAGGAAAGAGCAATGGATATGGAATAATTATCAACGAAAACATATCATGGAGACTAGAGCAAATCTAGCTGGGATCGTGAGTATTTACAAAGACACGAGGGGTTGGGAGCCCCGCAGAATAACATATCATGGGGACTTGCGTAAATGTAGCTGGGGTCGTGAGTATTTACCAAAAGACGAGGGATTCGGAGCCGCACAGGTTCCCAGTGGGGTCTTGGCGCTGCGCAGGTTCCCCGCGAATCTATCATCATCTATTGTCATATCGTACTTGTTGTTAGAATTTTTTGGAACGGGAAATTAGAAAATTCTGTTCTCTAATACAAAGACCGAATCTCGTTCAGGTGCTGACATAGGTAAGAGGAATAATAATAATCTTCAACTCCCCAACCCTCTCAAACATTACATCAGCCTATATATCTACGTTATTCAATGACCGCTTAAATGATTTATATTTGTTAACCATTGTTTTCAAAACGGGGGAATAATTTATGTATTTTTCTCATCACACTTTAAACATTGAATACTGCGAGTGTATCGTGTCTGTTGTTAAATCCGAGTAAGCCCTGTATATGATGGCAAAACCCTAACTACTCCACATACTTGGCCTTAGATAACTCCTGTTAGAATTAACAATTCCGTGGATCGCGATTTCTCGCAGAGCTATTACACCAGGTGGTATAACATATCAGCTGGCCATACAGCCGCGAGTAGAAAGAATCAAGAGTTGTCGCTCTTTGTCTTGTCCGCTTATCAAAACAGTTAGTGACATTATTTATATTCCGATTGCTCATGCCAAATTCCATTTGTCAGTCGGTAGATACCCTCATTCCCTATCATGCTACCAATTTTCACATCTCTCCCTTCCTTAATAAGCGAGCTTTAGCTGAAACCATTTCATTAAACATTAATGAACTTTATGTGACGTTGAAAGCATCACTTTAAAGGGGGTTGTCGTGTTTAAACCTAAATAACTCGAAAACGGTAAGAGTTAGCGAAAATTTGATGGCAATGTTATGCATATAAATTTTCGCGCAGAATCGATTGCAACAATCCCCGATTCGATAAGAAGAAAATTAATGGAGTTATGACGTCATTTACAAAGTATGACGTCATTTTCAGGAATTTGGTACCATGCCAATTCCCTTTTGTCAGTCGGTAGATATTTGCATTCTCTTTTATGCTACCAAATTTCATACCTCTAGCTTTATCAATAAGCGAGACACAGGTACCTGAAGTTTTAAATTGTATTTTCAGGAAAGGCCAAACACTGAACTTTGACCGCAAATATCTCGAAAATGGTAAGAGATATCGAAAATCTGAGACCGGACTTTTCTCCTTTAACTACTTTTTCACGCAGAATCGATTGCAACAATCCCCGATTCGATACGATGAAAAATAAGGGAGTTATGACGTCATTTAGAAAAGTATGACGTCATTTTCAGGAATTTGGCACCTTGCCAATTCCCTTTTGTCAGTCGGTAGATATTTGCATTCTCTTTTATGCTACCAAATTTCATACCTCTAGCTTTATCAATAAGCGAGACACAGGTACCTGAAGTTTTAAATTGTATTTTCAGGAAAGGCCAAACACTGAACTTTGACCGCAAATATCTCGAAAACGGTAAGAGATATCGAAATTCTGTTGCCGGTATTTACCATTTTACTTTTTCACGCAGAATCGATTCCAACCGTCCCCGCCTCGATCCGATGAAAAATAAGGGAGATATGACGTCATTTACAAAGTATGACGTCATTTTCAGGAATTTGGCTCCATGCCAAATTCCTCTTGTCAGTCGGTAGATATTCTCAATCTCTATCATGCTACCAAATTTCACACCTCTATCTTCCTCAATAAGCGAGCTATAGGCGAAAACATTTCATGAATAATTAATGAGTGTTGATGACGTCACAAACATCACTTTAAAGGGGGTTGTCGTGTTCAAACGCAAATAACTCGAGAACCGTAAGAGTTAGCGAAAATCTGAGAACACTTTACTGGTAGGTATTTGAACGCTCTATCGAATGGAAGAAACCCGATCAAAATCCGACTGCAAATAAAGTCGCTAGACCTTGCCAAAGATTTGATTCGAAAATTTTCAATAATTTCAAAAATATTGGCAGCATGCCATTTTCATTCTAAAGGTAGATTAAGAATGTGGAAACATGTTTAGATATAAAATTTCATGCCGATATCTCATTTAATAAGAGAGATATTAACGTATGAATATTTAATTAGCTTTGATGACGTCATAGCGAATTTTCCCACGCTCATTGTGACTTTATTTATGGTCCGATTTCAAAAATTTTTCATATTCCAAATCAGACCATTAAAATCTTTCATCCTACTGTCTAAAATCTAAGATTGAAATATTTTTTTTGAAATGAAAACAATCGGGTCAAGGTCAACTTTTTCGGGGTAGAGCTGCAAAATTGACGCAGTGACATAAAATCTTGCATCTCCTTTTCTGAATCGAATGCTGAAAATTTCATTCCAATCGGACAAATAATAAGGAAGATATAGCGATTCAAAATTTTGGCGTCGTAGGTGGCGCTGCGCGCTTATAAGCGGTAATTTAGAAAATTAAAAAAATCAAATCTTGAAAATTTAATTTCGAATCGAACACTGAAAACAGAATAGTAATATCTTTAATAATGAGTGATTTCTGAGCGGTCACAAAAAAAAAAACGGATGAAGAATAATAATAATAATAATAAGAAAAGACAGTAGAATAATAAAAGGTTTCACAAGTGAAACTTGTGAAACCTAATAATAAGAAAAGACAGTAGAATAATAAAAGGTTTCACAAGTGAAACTTGTGAAACCTAATAAGAAAAGACAGTAGAATAATAAAAGGTTTCACAAGTGAAACTTGTGAAACCTAATAACTAGAAACGAGCTCGTTGCTAAAGCAACGAGTAGGTTTCACAAGTTAAAGTCGAAGCAGCGAAGCTGAGATCTCCTACTCTAATACAAAATTCTTTTTCACGATCCAGATATCTGATCTTTAGTGATGGTATCCACATTGCGCAATCTACTTGCAGAAATTGTAGGTAACGGCGACTTACATTATACACATTATACTGAAGCCTACATCGCACAATATCGACTACTCTTGACCATATATTTGAAACAAGAAACATGTAGGACAATCACACTTAGTACAATCTGCACGTGTAACCTAGATCTTCAGTCCTTACTGCCCGCTTTATGTTGTTTATTTATTAACTTACGCAAGGTATTTCGCGTGTACAGATGTTTGACCTTGAATCGCTTCTCTGCTGGAATAAACAATTCTCCTCGCGATGAACTTACGCAAGTTATTTCGCGTGTACAGATGTTTGACCTTGAATCGCCACTCTGCTGGAATAAACAATTCTCCTCGCGATGGCCTTTAGTAATGCCGCTTTCCCCAATATACAAAAGAAAGACTTGACAATGTCTCGTATTCCACAGGTAAAGCACTGTAACTGGCGATTAATTCACACACGTTTGAAGTCCTGTATAACAGCGGCGCAGTGCGAGGTATTAAGCAAGGCAAATTGACCGCGCTTCTCTAATGTGTAATGCCGACGCTCGGAGAAGATTTCTTTATAGCCTTGTTCAGCAGTAGCTCGTAGAATGTAAATTTGCTTTTTTTTTCTTTTTTTTTTTTTTTGTTTTTTTTTTGGGGGGGGGGGGTTGGTTTTTTTATTTTTTGGGGGTTTTTTTTGTTTAAGAATTCGAATGCATAATACTTTCTCAAACTCTATTTTATAGAAAGCACTTTAAATCGCGATTGAATTAATCGCGAGTTACTGCGCCTTGTCCATGGAAGAAGTCCTATATCACAGCGGTGTCGTGCAAGGTATTAAGCAAGGCAAATTGACCGCGCTTCTGAAGATATGTTTATTGCGTTGTTCATCAGTAGAGTGCCCAAAATTTGATTTTTGTTTAAGAAATCGAAATCAAAATGCTTTCTCAAACTCTTGTTTTTATAATTTGTTCATACGACGAATAAAAAATACTTGAAAGTTACGCAAGTAAGATATTTTTATAAAAAAAATCTTTAAATTGCTCACTTTCAAATACCGGGAAACATGTTTCATAGTAAAATCGTTACGGAAAATCGTTTCGTAATGTTTTGGAAACTAAAAGACTAAAAATAAGACAGTTTTGAACATTACGTAATTTTTAAAAAACTTTAAATTGAAATAGAGGCCAAACTAAAAGAGATAGATAATATCGGCCGATGAAAGTTCTAAAGATATGAACCTAGAGAACATAACAGTGAAAATTTGAGAGATCTACCATTAAAACTAAAAGCTACATACGCGAAAATCGAAAAATATTAAATCTTACGTAATTCTCTTAAAACGTCGTATATTTCGAAAAATTTTTTCATTAAACGGGAGTATGTGTCTGTGAGAATGAATAGCCGAAAGATGAAATTTCAAAGTAAGAGTCGGTAGATACCCTCATTCCCTATCATGCTACCAATTTTCACATCTCTACCTTTTTTAATAAGCGAGCTTTAGCTGAAACCATTTCATTAAACATTAATGAACTTTATGTGACGTTGAAAGCATCACTTTAAAGGGGGTTGTCGTGTTTAAACCTAAATTACTCGAAAACGGTAAGAGTTAGCGAAAATTTGATGGCAATGTTATGCATATAAATTTTCGCGCAAAATCGATTGCAACAATCCCCGATTCGATAAGATGAAAATTAATGGAGTTATGACGTCATTTACAAAGTATGACGTCATTTTCAGGAATTTGCTACCATGCCAATTCCCTTTTGTCAGTCGGTAGATATTTGCATTCTCTTTTATGCTACCAAATTTCATACCTCTAGCTTTATCAATAAGCGAGACACAGGTACCTGAAGTTTTAAATTGTATTTTCAGGAAAGGCCAAACACTGAACTTTGACCGCAAATATCTCGAAAACGGTAAAAGATATCGAAAATCTGAGACCAGACCTTTCTCCTTTAACTACTTTTTCACGCAGAATCGATTGCAACAATCCCCGATTCGATACGATGAAAAATAAGGGAGTTATGACGTCATTTAGAAAAGTATGACGTCATTTTCAGGAATTTGGCACCTTGCCAATTCCCTTTTGTCAGTCGGTAGATATTTGCATTCTCTTTATGCTACCAAATTTCATACCTCTAGCTTTATCAATAAGCGAGACACAGGTACCTGAAGTTTTAAATTGTATTTTCAGGAAAGGCCAAACACTGAACTTTGACCGCAAATATCTCGAAAACGGTAAGAGATATCGAAATTCTGTTGCTGGTATTTACCATTTTACTTTTTCACGCAGAATCGATTCCAACCGTCCCCGCCTCGATCCGATGAAAAATAAGGGAGATATGACGTCATTTACAAAGTATGACGTCATTTTCAGGAATTTGGCTCCATGCCAAATTCCTCTTGTCAGTCGGTAGATATTCTCAATCTCTATCATGCTACCAAATTTCACACCTCTATCTTCCTCAATAAGCGAGCTATAGGCGAAAACATTTCATGAATAATTAATGAGTGTTGATGACGTCACAAACATCACTTTAAAGGGGGTTGTCGTGTTCAAACGCAAATAACTCGAGAACCGTAAGAGTTAGCGAAAATCTGAGAACACTTTACTGGTAGGTATTTGAACGCTCTATCGAATGGAAGAAACCCGATCAAAATCCGACTGCAAATAAAGTCGCTAGACCTTGCCAAAGATTTGATTCGAAAATTTTCAATAATTTCAAAAATATTGGCAGCATGCCATTTTCATTCTAGAGTTAGATTAAGAATGTGGAAACATGTTTAGATATAAAATTTCATGCCGATATCTCATTTAATAAGAGAGATATTAACGTATGAATATTTAATTAGCTTTGATGACGTCATAGCGAATTTTCCCACGCTCATTGTGACTTTATTTATGGTCCGATTTCAAAAATTTTTCATATTCCAAATCAGACCATTAAAATCTTTCATCCTACTGTCTAAAATCTAAGATTGAAATATTTTTTTTGAAATGAAAACAATCGGGTCAAGGTCAACTTTTTCGGGGTAGAGCTACGAAATTGACGCAATGACATAAAATCTTGCATCTCCTTTTCTGAATCGAATGCTGAAAATTTCATTCCAATCGGACAAATAATAAGGAAGATATAGCGATTCAAAATTTTGGCGTCGTAGGTGGCGCTGCGCGCTTATAAGCGGTAATTTAGAAAATTAAAAAAATCAAATCTTGAAAATTTAATTTCGAATCGAACACTGAAAACAGAATAGTAATATCTTTAATAATGAGTGATTTCTGAGCCGTCACAAAAAAAAAAAACGGATGAAGAATAATAATAATAATAACTAGAAACGAGCTCGTTGCTAAAGCAACGAGTAGGTTTCACAAGTTAAAGTCGAAGCAGCGAAGCTGAGATCTCCTACTCTAATACAAAATTCTTTTTCACGATCCAGATATCTGATCTTTTAGTGATGGTATCCACATTGCGCAATCTACTTGCAGAAATTGTAGGTAACGGCGACTTACATTATACACATTATACTGAAGCCTACATCGCACAATATCGACTACTCTTGACCATATATTTGAAACAAGAAACATGTAGGACAATCACACTTAGTACAATCTGCACGTGTAACCTAGATCTTCAGTCCTTACTGCCCGCTTTATGTTGTTTATTTATTAACTTACGCAAGGTATTTCGCGTGTACAGATGTTTGACCTTGAATCGCTTCTCTGCTGGAATAAACAATTCTCCTCGCGATGAACTTACGCAAGTTATTTCGCGTGTACAGATGTTTGACCTTGAATCGCCACTCTGCTGGAATAAACAATTCTCCTCGCGATGGCCTTTAGTAATGCCGCTTTCCCCAATATACAAAAGAAAGACTTGACAATGTCTCGTATTCCACAGGTAAAGCACTGTAACTGGCGATTAATTCACACACGTTTGAAGTCCTGTATAACAGCGGCGCAGTGCGAGGTATTAAGCAAGGCAAATTCACCGCGCTTCTCTAATGTGTAATGCCGACGCTCGGAGAAGATTTCTTTAAAGCCTTGTTCAGCAGTAGCTCGTAGAATGTAAATTTGCTTTTTTTTTTCTTTTTTTTTTTTTTTTTGTTTTTTTTTTGGGGGGGGGGGGGGGGGGGGTTGGTTTTTTTATTTTTTGGTTTTTTTTTTGTTTAAGAATTCGAATGCATAATACTTTCTCAAACTCTATTTTATAGAAAGCACTTTAAATCGCGATTGAATTAATCGCGAGTTACCGCGCCTTGTCCATGGAAGAAGTCCTATATCACAGCGGTGTCGTGCAAGGTATTAAGCATTCGTATATTTCGAAAAATTTTTTCATTAAACGGGAGTATGTGTCTGTGAGAATGAATAGCCGAAAGATGAAATTTCAAAGTAAAGAGTCGGTAGATACCCTCATTCCCTATCATGCTACCAATTTTCACATCTCTACCTTCTTTAATAAGCGAGCTTTAGCTGAAACCATTTCATTAAACATTAATGAACTTTATGTGACGTTGAAAGCATCACTTTAAAGGGGGGTTGTCGTGTTTAAACCTAAATAACTCGAAAACGGTAAGAGTTAGCGAAAATTTGATGGCAATGTTATGCATATAAATTTTCGCGCAGAATCGATTGCAACAATCCCCGATTCGATAAGATGAAAATTAATGGAGTTATGACGTCATTTACAAAGTATGACGTCATTTTCAGGAATTTGGTACCATGCCAATTCCCTTTTGTCAGTCGGTAGATATTTGCATTTTCTTTTATGCTACCAAATTTCATACCTCTAGCTTTATCAATAAGCGAGACACAGGTACCTGAAGTTTTAAATTGTATTTTCAGGAAAGGCCAAACACTGAACTTTGACCGCAAATATCTCGAAAACGGTAAGAGATATCGAAATTCTGTTGCCGGTCTTTACCATTTTACTTTTTCACGCAGAATCGATTCCAACCGTCCCCGCCTCGATCCGATGAAAAATAAGGGAGATATGACGTCATTTACAAAGTATGACGTCATTTTCAGGAATTTGGTACCATGCCAATTCCCTTTTGTCAGTCGGTAGATATTTGCATTCTCTTTTATGCTACCAAATTTCATACCTCTAGCTTTATCAATAAGCGAGACACAGGTACCTGAAGTTTTAAATTGTATTTTCAGGAAAGGCCAAACACTGAACTTTGACCGCAAATATCTCGAAAACGGTAAGAGATATCGAAAATCTGAGACCAGACCTTTCTCCTTTACCTACTTTTTCACGCAGAATCGATTGCAACAATCCCCGATTCGATACGATGAAAAATAAGGGAGTTATGACGTCATTTAGAAAAGTATGACGTCATTTTCAGGAATTTGGCACCTTGCCAATTCCCTTTTGTCAGTCGGTAGATATTTGCATTTTCTTTTATGCTACCAAATTTCATACCTCTAGCTTTATCAATAAGCGAGACACAGGTACCTGAAGTTTTAAATTGTATTTTCAGGAAAGGCCAAACACTGAACTTTGACCGCAAATATCTCGAAAACGGTAAGAGATATCGAAATTCTGTTGCTGGTATTTACCATTTTACTTTTTCACGCAGAATCGATTCCAACCGTCCCCGCCTCGATCCGATGAAAAATAAGGGAGATATGACGTCATTTACAAAGTATGACGTCATTTTCAGGAATTTGGCTCCATGCCAAATTCCTCTTGTCAGTCGGTAGATATTCTCAATCTCTATCATGCTACCAAATTTCACACCTCTATCTTCCTCAATAAGCGAGCTATAGGCGAAAACATTTCATGAATAATTAATGAGTGTTGATGACGTCACAAACATCACTTTAAAGGGGGTTGTCGTGTTCAAACGCAAATAACTCGAGAACCGTAAGAGTTAGCGAAAATCTGAGAACACTTTCCTGGTAGGTATTTGAACGCTCTATCGAATGGAAGAAACCCGATCAAAATCCGACTGCAAATAAAGTCGCTAGACCTTGCCAAAGATTTGATTCGAAAATTTTCAATAATTTCAAAAATATTGGCAGCATGCCATTTTCATTCTAGACGTAGATTAAGAATGTGGAAACATGTTTAGATATAAAATTTCATGCCGATATCTCATTTAATAAGAGAGATATTAACGTATGAATATTTAATTAGCTTTGATGACGTCATAGCGAATTTTCCCACGCTCATTGTGACTTTATTTATGGTCCGATTTCAAAAATTTTTCATATTCCAAATCAGACCATTAAAATCTTTCATCCTACTGTCTAAAATCTAAGATTGAAATATTTTTTTTGAAATGAAAACAATCGGGTCAAGGTCAACTTTTTCGGGGTAGAGCTACGAAATTGACGCAGTGACATAAAATCTTGCATCTCCTTTTCTGAATCGAATGCTGAAAATTTCATTCCAATCGGACAAATAATAAGGAAGATATAGCGATTCAAAATTTTGGCGTCGTAGGTGGCGCTGCGCGCTTATAAGCGGTAATTTAGAAAATTAAAAAAATCAAATCTTGAAAATTTAATTTCGAATCGAACACTGAAAACAGAATAGTAATATCTTTAATAATGAGTGATTTCTGAGCCGTCACAAAAAAAAAAACGGATGAAGAATAATAATAATAATAATAATAAGAAAAGACAGTAGAATAATAAAAGGTTTCACAAGTGAAACTTGTGAAACCTAATAAACTAGAAACGAGCTCGTTGCTAAAGCAACGAGTAGGTTTCACAAGTTAAAGTCGAAGCAGCGAAGCTGAGATCTCCTACTCTAATACAAAATTCTTTTTCACGATCCAGATATCTGATCTTTAGTGATGGTATCCACATTGCGCAATCTACTTGCAGAAATTGTAGGTAACGGCGACTTACATTATACACATTATACTGAAGCCTACATCGCACAATATCGACTACTCTTGACCATATATTTGAAACAAGAAACATGTAGGACAATCACACTTAGTACAATCTGCACGTGTAACCTAGATCTTCAGTCCTTACTGCCCGCTTTATGTTGTTTATTTATTAACTTACGCAAGGTATTTCGCGTGTACAGATGTTTGACCTTGAATCGCTTCTCTGCTGGAATAAACAATTCTCCTCGCGATGAACTTACGCAAGTTATTTCGCGTGTACAGATGTTTGACCTTGAATCGCCACTCTGCTGGAATAAACAATTCTCCTCGCGATGGCCTTTAGTAATGCCCTTTCCCCAATATACAAAAGAAAGACTTGACAATGTCTCGTATTCCACAGGTAAAGCACTGTAACTGGCGATTAATTCACACACGTTTGAAGTCCTGTATAACAGCGGCGCAGTGCGAGGTATTAAGCAAGGCAAATTCACCGCGCTTCTCTAATGTGTAATGCCGACGCTCGGAGAAGATTTCTTTATAGCCTTGTTCAGCAGTAGCTCGTAGAATGTGAATTTGCTTTCTTTTTTTTTTTTTTTTTTTTTTTTTTGGGGGGGGGGGGGTTGGTTTTTTTATTTTTTGGTTTTTTTTTTTTGTTTAAGAATTCGAATGCATAATACTTTCTCAAACTCTATTTTATAGAAAGCACTTTAAATCGCGATTGAATTAATCGCGAGTTACTGCGCCTTGTCCATGGAAGAAGTCCTATATCACAGCGGTGTCGTGCAAGGTATTAAGCAAGGCAAATTGACCGCGCTTCTGAAGATATGTTTATTGCGTTGTTCATCAGTAGAGTGCCCAAAATTTGATTTTTGTTTAAGAAATCGAAATCAAAATGCTTTCTCAAACTCTTGTTTTTATAATTTGTTCATACGACGAATAAAAAATACTTGAAAGTTACGCAAGTAAGATATTTTTATAAAAAAATCTTTAAATTGCTCACTTTCAAATACCGGGAAACATGTTTCATAGTAAAATCGTTACGGAAAATCGTTTCGTAATGTTTTGGAAACTAAAAGACTAAAAATAAGACAGTTTTGAACATTACGTAATTTTTAAAAAACTTTAAATTGAAATAGAGGCCAAACTAAAAGAGATAGATAATATCGGCCGATGAAAGTTCTAAAGATATGAACCTAGAGAACATAACAGTGAAAATTTGAGAGATCTACCATTAAAACTAAAAGCTACATACGCGAAAATCGAAAAATATTAAATCTTACGTAATTCTCTTAAAACGTCGTATATTTCGAAAAATTTTTTCATTAAACGGGAGTATGTGTCTGTGAGAATGAATAGCCGAAAGATGAAATTTCAAAGTAAAGAGTCGGTAGATACCCTCATTCCCTATCATGCTACCAATTTTCACATCTCTACCTTCTTTAATAAGCGAGCTTTAGCTGAAACCATTTCATTAAACATTAATGAACTTTATGTGACGTTGAAAGCATCACTTTAAAGGGGGTTGTCGTGTTTAAACCTAAATAACTCGAAAACGGTAAGAGTTAGCGAAAATTTGATGGAAATGTTATGCATATAAATTTTCGCGCAGAATCGATTGCAACAATCCCCGATTCGATAAGATGAAAATTAATGGAGTTATGACGTCATTTACAAAGTATGACGTCATTTTCAGGAATTTGGCACCATGCCAATTCCCTTTTGTCAGTCGGTAGATATTTGCATTCTCTTTTATGCTACCAAATTTCATACCTCTAGCTTTATCAATACGCGAGACACAGGTACCTGAAGTTTTAAATTGTATTTTCAGGAAAGGCCAAACACTGAACTTTGACCGCAAATATCTCGAAAACGGTAAGAGATATCGAAAATCTGAGACCAGACCTTTCTCCTTTAACTACTTTTTCACGCAGAATCGATTGCAACAATCCCCGATTCGATACGATGAAAAATAAGGGAGTTATGACGTCATTTAGAAAAGTATGACGTCATTTTCAGGAATTTGGCACCTTGCCAATTCCCTTTTGTCAGTCGGTAGATATTTGCATTCTCTTTTATGCTACCAAATTTCATACCTCTAGCTTTATCAATAAGCGAGACACAGGTACCTGAAGTTTTAAATTGTATTTTCAGGAAAGGCCAAACACTGAACTTTGACCGCAAATATCTCGAAAACGGTAAGAGATATCGAAATTCTGTTGCTGTATTTACCATTTTACTTTTTCACGCAGAATCGATTCCAACCGTCCCCGCCTCGATCCGATGAAAAATAAGGGAGATATGACGTCATTTACAAAGTATGACGTCATTTTCAGGAATTTGGCTCCATGCCAAATTCCTCTTGTCAGTCGGTAGATATTCTCAATCTCTATCATGCTACCAAATTTCACACCTCTATCTTCCTCAATAAGCGAGCTATAGGCGAAAACATTTCATGAATAATTAATGAGTGTTGATGACGTCACAAACATCACTTTAAAGGGGGTTGTCGTGTTCAAACGCAAATAACTCGAGAACCGTAAGAGTTAGCGAAAATCTGAGAACTCTCTACTGGTAGGTATTTGAAACGCTCTATCGAATGGAAGAAACCCGATCAAAATCCGACTGCAAATAAAGTCGCTAGACCTTGCCAAAGATTTGATTCGAAAATTTTCAATAATTTCAAAAATATTGGCAGCATGCCATTTTCATTCTAGAGGTAGATTAAGAATGTGGAAACATGTTTAGATATAAAATTTCATGCCGATATCTCATTTAATAAGAGAGATATTAACGTATGAATATTTAATTAGCTTTGATGACGTCATAGCGAATTTTCCCACGCTCATTGTGACTTTATTTATGGTCCGATTTCAAAAATTTTTCATATTCCAAATCAGACCATTAAAATCTTTCATCCCACTGTCTAAAATCTAAGATTGAAATATTTTTTTTGAAATGAAAACAATCGGGTCAAGGTCAACTTTTTCGGGGTAGAGCTACGAAATTGACGCAGTGACATAAAATCTTGCATCTCCTTTTCTGAATCGAATGCTGAAAATTTCATTCCAATCGGACAAATAATAAGGAAGATATAGCGATTCAAAATTTTGGCGTCGTAGGTGGCGCTGCGCGCTTATAAGCGGTAATTTAGAAAATTAAAAAAATCAAATCTTGAAAATTTAATTTCGAATCGAACACTGAAAACAGAATAGTAATATCTTTAATAATGAGTGATTTCTGAGCGGTCACAAAAAAAAAAACGGATGAAGAATAATAATAATAATAATAATAAGAAAAGACAGTAGAATAATAAAAGGTTTCACAAGTGAAACTTGTGAAACCTAATAATAAGAAAAGACAGTAGAATAATAAAAGGTTTCACAAGTGAAACTTGTGAAACCTAATAAGAAAAGACAGTAGAATAATAAAAGGTTTCACAAGTGAAACTTGTGAAACCTAATAATAATAATAATAATAACAAAGGTAAAGAAAAAACCTCACAATAACAGAAGGGTCTTCCGATGGAATCGGAAGACCCTAATAATAAAAAAAATGTAAAGAAAAAACATCACAATAACAAATGGGTCTTCCGATGGAATCGGAAGACCCAAATAAAAATAGTAAAGAAAAAACTTCACAATAACAGAAGGGTCTTCCGATGGAATCGGAAGACCCTAATGACGTTGTGTTAAATAATCAAGTTGACGTTACAAAATATAATCAATTGTATGGAACGTGGGTTCATTGGGTTGTTGAAATCAAACATTGACATACATATTTTCAGACAATGTAATACTTTACTATGAAAACTCTGAAATTCATTCTGTTCATTCGAATTGCTTTAGAGTATTTATGAAATATTTCGGTCTAAAAAAGGAAGTTTGATAAGTTATTTATTTATTATAAGGTATTTATCTAAGACAGTGACTATGTCTTTTCAAACTAAAATGCACAAAATTTGGATAATATTTATTAAAATTAACTCAAAATCAAAAGTTTTATACCAAATGACGTCAGAGCACTTTGAGATCACAATATGAAATTATTGTTATATTTAGATTCTTTGGGATTATATTCCTTTCACTCATTAGTACATTTATAAGGTTTTAGACCAATATAACATTTATAAGATTTTAGACTAATGGTACGTCTATAAGGTTTAAGAATGCCTGCTCACAGATTCTATGAAACCAAACTGAGCGCCATCTTCGATTTACGATGATTAAGGGCAAAATGTTTTATCTTTCTACTTCAGAATGGGTGCTAATGCCTTGTACTACTTCAATACCATTTTCATGCTTTTTACAAAAGGTGTGCAATTCTTATAGGCATTTGAACTCAATCAATTAGCATCCAAACGGGAAACTTTTTCCAGTAAACTTACTGACTAACTCGCTTGTGGCTATTAAATTTCTCATACGTCATATGCAATAAGTCATGAATAATATGTAATATATAATATGCAACATATAGAAAGTGTCTCCGTGATGAATATATATACATATGTATATATATATATAGAAATATATTTACACAAAAGTAATAAATCCAAAGTAGGCAATAGATTTTGACGATTATTACACTGTTTTACAATTAAGTTTACCTAATCGTTCATTGAACATAAACTCGTGACTTATACGAAAGTAACTGGTGTGACTACGGTACTAACAACATTGCACCACAGTGCACATTCACGGACCCCTAAATTTCAAAGAAGTGAACGTTTTCTGTTTGGCTAGTCACACCCGCCATGAATGCCCTTACGTACAGACGAAATAAATATAATTCAGCACTGTGAATATACATGAATGTGAACAAACACTATATACAATTATCTCTAAAAGTATGTGCAATTCAATATTTCAAAATTCGTTATTTATGAACATAATTCAATAGATATCCCTCTTCCGAATGCCAACATACAGATCTAGGAAATGTTCATATTGCTATCAATTACTGTCCTAACAAAATATATTCACGGGTAAAAAGTCTTTTGTATGTATTATACTGTTATTTGTACAAAGAATGTACTGTTTTTCTTCTGACAACAAAAGCAAAAAATACAATAGGTTTTTGGAAAGCAACATACATGTGAAAGAACCATACATTTAGTAATGCATCATAGCATATATAATCAACACAGTATTATACTATAATAACGAATGAATCAAATCAGCGACACAACAAAATAATCAGGGATGAGTTTTACTAAAGGCCGTAAGGACAAACGTAGACGTAAACGTAAACTTTCCGACTAAATTTACGTGTACGTCAATTGGATTTTTCGTCTACGTCTACGCTTGGGCTTACGACCTTTTGTAAAACCCATCCCAGTACAGCATAATGCGCTGATCCATTTTCGCCATTAACACACCATTCAACAGAAAATGTGATTGTAATTACGTAAATTTAGGCCGGAGAAATCATTTATTCGGTTTTGACTTAACCGCCAATTAAAAAATCAGCTTAACGTCAAATTAAGCGGAAAATAAGATAATAAATATAGAACATATATACCTTTTAATTTTGTGCACCATATGCGCATTTCGACAAATTATGTCTCTTCAGTGATGCTCGTGGCCGAATGTTTGGAAATCTCAAATTAATAAAAATATGAAGAGCAGTGTTGGTGCCAAAATGACCGAAAAGTGAACCAAAACAATCTATGTAAGGACAGAGATATGCATGAGGGAGATACTCCTTAGTTTTAGAATGATTTACTTAATGTGATGACTGTAAATTTGAAGTATATATTTCATGTCAGTACAAAGGCACTGAAAATTAGACTTATGATGCCCTCGGGAACTATCAGTCCACCAGCAGTGACACCGGCCTAGTGGTTATAATAAATATAGAACATATATACCTTTTAATTTTGTGCAATATATGCGCATTTCGACAAATTATGTCTCTTCAGTGATGCCCGTACCCGAATGATTGGAATTTTCAAAACGTATAAAAATATGAAGAGCAGTGTTGGTGCAAAAAAGGTCGAAAAGTGAACCAGAAGAATCTATGTAAGGACAGAGCTATGCATGAGGGAGATACTCCTTGGTTTAGAATGAATTATTTAATGTGATAACTGTAAATTTGAAAAATATATTTTTATGTCAGTACAAAGGCACTGAAAAGTAGGCTTATGATGGTCTCGAGGACTATCAGTCCACCAGCAGTGACACCGGCCTAGTGGTTAAAATAAATATAAAACATATATACCTTTTAATTTTGTGCACCATATGCGCATTTCGACAAATTATGTCTTTTCAGTGATGCTCGTGGCCGAATGTTTGGAATTCTCAAAATATATAAAAATATGAAGAGCAGTGTTGGTGCCAAAATGCCCGAAAAGTGAACCAAAAGAAGTATGATAGGCAATAATCAGAATCGGGGAGACAACATACATTATCAATACAGTATAATCAGAATCAGGGAGACAACATACATTATCAATACAGTATAATCAGAATCAGGGAGACAACATACATTATCAATACAGTATAATCAGAATCAGGGAGACAACATACATTATCAATACAGTATAATCGCAAAGGAATCAAATCATAGGCATAATCATGCATAATAAAAACAGCATAATAGCCAGCATACTGTCATACATAATCAATATAGTGTTATAGGAGCGAGAAAACATGCAAATGATATAATTATTACATAAAACAAAACAAAAAAAAACCCCCCAATATCCAGTTACAATATTACAAAAATATGTACAGAAAGATATCAACACAAATGAACAAAATATAGAAGTATCAGAGAGTAACAAAAACGTTCCGTATATACTTTTTGTATCAGTACTTTATAAATGTCTGTTCATGACGTTTTTCTTTTTAACTTCTCGACCAGCGAAGCTACAGATGCAAAACTGATCAATCCGAATATAATTATTCTGGAAAATCTTCGATCCATTGTCTTTCTCAGATAGTCATTCAATGCACACAGCAGATGTATCAACCCTATACAAGTACGTCACATATGAATGATACAAGAATGTTATATCTATTGACCTGTCAACAACTGTGAATAGGACAAAGAAGACGGTATCGACACATGTTTATATGATTTTATCATACTCCTTACATTTGTGTTTCCCCTATAACACCTACCGTATAAATCACGTTATAAAGCGTTAGACGTAGACATGTCCATGACCGGGAAAGCTGTGTCTTTGTTGATAGTTTTCCTTCTAGGATGTATTACCATACATTTTAGTTATAGAATGGTATAGTCTCTTTACATTTTTTTCATTGGCTTTTATTTTCTGACAAATTGTGTTAAAGACTATGGATGACAGGACCAATCTAATGAGGTAATGCTTGTTGATTATTGAAAACATGACGAATCAAGTACTGTATTGGTCACATCTTCAGTATGCTTTTCTCCAACTCTGTTTCTATAGGTCATGGTGTTCAAATTACATTCCGCATCTGCATTGTTTTGTTTATGTTACATTTAATATATGATCAAGAATGATAATTTTAACTACTACAGGCATAAAAATACTTGAAACAGTCATGACGTATAACCACTACAGGTAAATATTAAATGCAGATATATATGTGAAATCGATGATTGTTCCATTCCTCCAATTGATCAGAATGACGTCAAATGACATTATATGACGTATCAAATTTGGAAGGAATGTTACATTTTTGCAGTTAAATAGAAATGGTATAGTTCTTCCTGGGATACGAACTCGTCTAGTTTGGAATTTCTTTGTGTTAATGTAAGGGAGTGGGGTCTCAAAAGCGACTTGGAATAGAGCTTATTCTAGCGCCAATTATCATGAGAAATCTCTAGTATTGAGTAGGAATCCGGAGAAATATTTTCTAATAAAGAGAGGATGGAATCCTTCTTTATAAATAAGACGGATACCTTTCATGAGGCTTGGACAGGGTGTCGATGGGCAGCGAACGAAGCGATTATGATTGTCTTAAGTCTTGCTTCACTTCTGAATTGTATAAAAAAAACCCTAAATACAGTTTTAATGATCGCACAAATCTGTTGGGGTTTTTTTACTGGAATGCTCTTTTATCTTTAAATCAATATCAAGGGGCGAAACCATCAGCAGCTAAATGAGGAACTGGATTTGGTAAAGATGTGAAAATTGCCAGAAAAAGACTGTGAATAATATAATTGGTATAAAACTAGACAAAAAAACCCTCCAAGAACAAAAACAAAAACAACAAAAAAAAAAAAAAAAAAAAAAAAAAAGAAAAAAAAAACCCCCCAAAAATCTAATCCTTGATTTATCAGATATAATAATTACACAATTATAAGACAGCGTTGTTTTTCATATTTATATGATTAACCTTATTTACTGACTGACTGACAGAATTTTGTTTTACGTCACACCACGAATATTTCACGTATATGGTGACGGCAATTTCCTGATGCGGGGCATACAAATTTTGACCTTTGCAACGGACCCAACCGAAGCAGTGAGGGATCGTTAACGTGCCATGCATACCACGACACGGGGCCTCGGTTTTACTGTCTCATCCGAAAGACAGAACACCGGCATGACCAAAGCGGGACTCGAACCCCGGCCTCCCGATCAGGAGTCCGACGCGATACCACTAGGCCACGCCGGCTTAACTTTATTTACAAATGTTGGACGGATATAATACTTTCCGAACTACATATAATTTTATGTATAGAGCATGAACAGAAAAAAATCGTAAAAGCATATACTTTACCTGCATAGTTTTTACCTGGTAAAATGGATCTAGCATAGAATCCCCCGTAACATAATAGCAAGAATGATTCAGACAATTTGTCAAGTATTTACATGAAACAGTAATACATAACACCCGGTAAGCGATGAACAACCAGAAAACAAAGAAATTACCTAAAATGATATTTTGTCAAGTACTTTCATGAAACAGTAATGCATAATAAGTGATGAACAATTGGAAAACAAGTAAATTATCTAAAATGTGCAAAAAGTAAAAAAGACGTCACCTTCCGGTTTGTTCATCTAGAAAGATGTCTTCAGAAGAAGTGTTTTAAGGAGGGTATCCTCGGGAGCCTTGGATCCACCCCCTGACGGATCTAACCAAAACGCGTGTAGGGTAGTAGAGTGCATTGAAAATACTTGCCCAGTTTCGTTTACATTCCTTCATGAATTCTGAAAAACTTGAAAAATCAGGGAGGGGGACTCTGCACGACGACGAATTGACGACAGACGTCGCATTATATGATTATGACTGGGACTAAAAAGTGGTCGATCATTGTGTAGAAGGAACAGAACATTCTAGGTTCTCATTTTATTCAATTGTCTACTGGCACTTCAGACATTTTTGGACATTTTAAACTGAAGATACAGCTTGCTAGAGGAAAGTTCTTCAATTCCGAGAAAAAAAAACAGGATACTTAATTCTTTTATGTTAACAGTGGAATAAAACTGTAGAGATGAGATTTAAAATGTCATGTGACAGTAAACACGATTTACTTCTCTTTTGGGGGAAGGGGGGGGGGGGGGTTCTCAATTTTTTTTTGGGGGGGGGGGGGTTACTGTATCGAATCTATGTTGTACAACAATCAAAAACATAAAAAATAACATAAGCAGAACATTGAAAAATAAGATAAACTAAAAATATAAGACATTAGATAATTTCTTTTATTACGTTTTACAGTCGTTTACAACATTTTTGTTTGATTTTCTCTTGAACGGTTCCAACATGCACGATTGTGAACAAAAGCGCATAATTTCTATGTTTAGTGACAAAATTTAGTGCTTACTTTGATTTAAATACGAATCATGTATTATACAAATCAACCGAAAAAGAGTCATTTCTAGAAGAGGGAAATAACGTGCTGTACTTTGGGGGATAATGCATCAGAAGGTCATTACTTGAAGACTGGAATAGTTTCTTATTTGATTTTATGAATCTCATGGTGGATGATTTCATATATCTCATGGTGGATGATTTTATGTACCTCATGGTGGATGATTTTATGTATCTCATGGTGGATGATTTTATTTCAGGTTATTCCTCTTCCTTTGTGCCCTTGGCATGATCTCTCTTGTAATGAGTCCACTCCTTGGCGATAAAAGAAGTTCGGATTTCATTCACCAGCTACGGAATATATACTGGGTACATGGCGCCAACATCAGTAGCTGGTGGGCAGATACAAATCCCACTATACCTATCACAGCATCTATATTCTCCGTAGATTATGGTAATATAACTTCACTACCAAAGAACTTGTACCATACTACAGTGAATGGAGACACTACACTTCTCTACAGCAGTAGCACCACCAAGAATTATTTAGACATTAATGTCGAAGAACATAATGTAGCATTTGTCAAAGTGCACAAGGCAGGGAGTAGTACAGTGCAGAACGTCCTTCTTCGGTATGGATTTTATAGAAATCTGACGTTCGTTTTACCTAGAATCAGAATGAACCAATGGTCGAATGTGATCAGCATAACGGATACGGTATCTCCTGACAATATTGTTCCCCCGCCACCTGATCGAACATACAACATTCTGTGTCATCACGTGATCTATAACGAAACAGCTTTCAGAAAAATTATGCCGCCAAGCACAAAAGTCCTAGGTATATTGAGAAATCCATTGAGTCACTTTAAGTCATCACTAAATTATTTCCGACCGTATTATATTTTCAATATAAAACATCCACATGACAAACTTCTTGAATACTTTAAAAACCCAACTCGATATGAACCGAAAGAAGTCGAATATTCTTTCACAAACAACAGAATGGCGTTTGAATTTGGTTTTCCGGATCGATTTTTCAGGACAAAATCCAATAGGAAAATACCAGAAACTCGAGCTATATCTTTATATATTGAATATCTGAAGAAACAGTTTGATTTAGTGCTGATTATGGAATATTTTGAGGAGTCCATGATTCTTCTAAAACGTTTGTTGAATTGGCAAATGAAAGATATTCTTTATATTGAAAATAATAAATATGCGTATAAGAAAGCATTTGAACGATTAACGAAATACCACGCATTGTATAAAAGATGGGCAGTATTGGACCATGCATTATATGATGCATTCGTTCGTATTTTAATTGATAAAGTTCGACAAGGCGGCAAAGAATTTCAAGAAGAATTACTGCAATTTAGACGAAATCTGAGAAAAGTTAACACATTTTGTAACGCTGGTAGATATTCCAGTAAGTCTGAGAAGTTGGTGATTGAACAATCTGCTTGGAATGAGCAGTTTTATATAACGTATGCAAATTGTACTTTATTGAAGATAAATGAGTTGAGTTTCACAGAGAATGTTCGAAAACAACAGTATCCGCATGAGAAATTATCGCCAGAACTCCAAGCTAACTATGATCACCTGATGAACATGGCGTTCTCGGCAGGCAATGAACTCTAGCGAAGAGAGAAAAACCTTTCACTACGGCGTAGACATAAAAATGTGAATTCTGTTTCATTTCTGTTTTCGTCACAAAAAAAAAAAATTTTATTACACCTGTATAATGACGACATCTGTCTGATGCATTGCATAGAAATTTAGACCTGATGCTACGGACCCTGTCTCATCCGAAAGATATGACACCGATTCGAACCAGGTCTCCTCAACGACTGGACTACGCTGGCTCGCTTTCAAGATGAGATTGGAAGAAAAGTTATACAAGAGTAAATGACAAGAATACCATGTTTATGCAAGTGTCAAGAAGATTTATGACTCCCTCTGCAACATAGATACTGTAAGGTTTTTTCTCTATATAAACTGACTTTGTTTGCTAGTTTCTTTTTATTCGTGACAAGGAATATAGGTAGTCCTGCAATGCAAGACTCTGTTCCTCTTATTTACTTGCCGTTCTCGCGCTTGTCAGCGATGTCATGTTTAGGTATATAGGTAATTTTATTTCCTCCCCTTCCCTTTCCAATATTTTCTATTTTAAAAGAATTGTTCCCATCGGATTTGGACCAAACACATTGTAGTGTACCAGGATGTAGAATGTGAAAATGCAAGTCTTCATTCGCTGCTTTAGATGGGATAATCGTCATATTTTTATATAAAACACCTTTATCTATCTACATAACATAGGAATTTATTTTAAATAATTGATGAAGAATAGTTGAAAATTTGCACCTCTTCATTTTTATATATGTAACAGACATTTTTTCATAAATTCAAGGACATGTTCTCATCCAGCGAAAATCTATAATGTTCTGCAAAACCTTTGTAAGGATGGCATTGGATTTTTACTAAAACGTTTTACCTTGTATGTGTCAACAAATTACCTGTTATAGATATCATATGACCTTGGCCTTGTCCTTCATGGTTCAATACTTCTATGGGTGTTCCTTCATATTTTGAATAAAATTGTCCCTTTAATGGAAAACTGGTATCGGCATAGAGGTTTTTAGGAAATTAGCTCTTTTATAGCACATGTACTTCGGAAATCGTAGCTTTCAATTTAGAGAAAAAGATTATAACAAACTGGACAAATCTCCACAAAAAAGCCACTACTTTGATAATCTCACCCTTTTAGTTTTGAGTCCTCTCCTTAAAATGTAAGTGAGCGTGAAAAGGAAAGTCAAGGCCACTTAACAACGCCGACATTGAAAAACAATGATCATAATACTGATAACAAATAGATTACAAAAATATTAATTAATCAATTAAATAAATTAATAGATTACAAAACATGATGGTCCTCTGGCCCTGAAATGATCAAGCACTGAAGTCCAGACATACATTTTATGTTCTGAGTCGTTATCATCTTGAAACTCGTTACACAAATTTGTCCTAATATGGATGTTTTTCCTTTTTTCAAAATTGTAGACCCCCTCCCTTCCGCTGAATTGAAAGACTAAATTATAATTGCATTTATGACGATATGACGGATAGGGAGGAAGATCAAGATAAATCACCTTAGTAAAACCCCAGCCCCGACAGTCGGAGTCGAACTCGGGTCTTCTTGTTTGAAGTCTAGTGCCATTGCGAAGAGGTTTTTGTTGATTAACAAGCAAACACAGCAAAAGATATTGATGTTTATAAAGAGTCATGGTCCCATATACATTTGTAGATCACCATGCAATAATTTCAGAGTAGCGTTTTGGACGGGGCCCCAGAATCTCTATTTAACAATAAATGTATTATATTCCATATGTCTTTGTTACCCGGGGTGTGCTCCTTAAAACCTTTCCCATTAATCTGAAATTTAAACTCTCAGTACAGACATATTGATTCGTACATTTCAATGTCTAATGGGGAAATTAACGATTCGTAGATCGAGGCTATAACCGATAAAATTACATTAATTACAGATAAAAGATACAAGTGATCGATATCCCAAGAATAGTTCATCAAGTGAAATTTTCTGTAAACTATATGCTAGTAAAATTGTTTATTTGTCAGTCTTCGAATTAATCCATAATTAAGCCCAATGTCCGATCGAGGCTTGTAAATTTGGGATGGGCATGTAAAGAAACTGAGATTGGATGCTCCAGGGGACTTGTAAATATTTCCTCATTATTTTGAAATTATTATAGAATGCTTCCTTTTTTTTAAATCATATTAGAAAAGGAACAGATTCTCACCGAAAATCGAATACAATACCACCACCATCAACTGAGGAAAAAGAGGGGTAAAAACACGGTATGAAATTACATGAAAGAGCCATGAAAATCCCTGTCCTTTGGGTTTGTATTGAAAAAAGTTAATTCAAAGGAATAATTTGTAACTGAGAACCAATGAGAATAAGTATGATATTCAACATTTTGTTTTTACATATGTAGTCTAATCAAATCAAACTTTCGTGTTTATATGAATATTGGTTTTTGTGTAGAGACAGAAATTGATATATGTACAAGAAATTGAACAAATGAATAAATGAATGAATACGTAAATAAATTAACAAACAATACAAAGTTTTATGCCATTGGACTATTGTTCAGCAGCATTCAGTGTGTCAAATAACCTTGTGTCCATCTGTTACGGAAAGTACAACTACTCTAGCTAAACCCTCTTCTTCTTAGTTATTACGTTGATTGATTGATTGGTTTTTGTTTAACGTCACACCACGAATATTTCACGTATATGGTGACGGCAACTGCCTGATGCGGGGCAAACAAATTTTGACCTTTGCAACGGACCCACCCGAAGCAGTGAGGGATCTTTAACGTGCCATGCATACCACGACACGGGACCTCGGTTTTTACCGTCTCATCCGAAAGACAGGACACCGGCACGACCAGAGCGGGAATCGAACCCCGGCCTCCCGATTAGGAGGTCCAGCGCGATACCCCTGGGCCACGCCGGCTTTCTTAGTTATTACGTCACAGATATATATATATATATATATATATATATACAAAAGTACATACGCATCAGGTGGTATAAAAGTTGGAACCAACACCTGGATAGTTAAACAAGTAGTTCCGACACGAAATCACTGCATGCGATTGCCTGCAGAACTACATTGGAGAAAGAATAGATATTATTCATACGCCATAAAAGAGTTGACAGGAATCAAAGTTTAATTGAGTCGTGTACATTTCTTGTGAAAGGTGATACAATAGAATTTTATATATATCCAGGACACACTTGCGCATTTAGGCATATCACCAGAGCCGCCGGCAATAAAACTGCCTTCAGCTTACGTCGGAATTTAATTTAATTCAATCGGGTCTTTTGTGTGACAATTCCGTGTCTTTTGTACTTCTGCACATTATCCTAAGTTTGATTGCGATTCCGATTAAAGTTCACGTATGTCGCCCTGCTTCATTGTCAAGATTGTGTAGGGCGATATCAGACAAGGAGAGCTGTATGCTTTGCTTGTGCACCATGTGAGAAAGTGGTCAGACATCTACGTATCCAAGGACTGCATTCATTATGTAACAAACTTGAATTATTCATCAGTATTTACAAAGCATTATACAAATACGTGTGCAGTAGATTGAAAAGGAATCGATAAACGTCTTCAATTTGATCCTACAGTGTAGTTGCACTGGGATAACTAACTACCTAAGTATTGGTAACACTAGAAAAACAAGAATAAGCCGATTTCAAAACATAAACGGATTTGATTCTTTTGAAAGGTAAGAAAACTTGACGGTAATCCGGTATTAATATTCATAAAGCAGTGAAAGCAATCAATATATTTCTATTAGCCTACGAATATTACATTGTATCAATCAATGACATGAAATAGGATAATCTGATAGTGTTCGTTCACTCGAGGTTGGAGGGAACTGTACATGTATGTATATTATTATATATGTGTAATTCTTATCTCTCATATCTATATAACTGCTCTATGTATCAGGTTATAATTTGTACATAAATATAGAATCAATGGAATTACATTTATTTACATATCAATATTCTTTTTAAGAATTCAGAGCTACAGAACTTTACGATAAGATACGTTCCAACACACCATGCCAGCACTGACTTCTCCATGGTTCCAGCAAAGGAATCCTTTGGCCGCCCAGGCTGTTGCCGCGATACCAAATGGTCGCCCGCCAAACAACATGACAGAAGCTGAGGTAGAGGAAATCACTAAAAGAGTTGGTAAACCAACACGCGCATCTCGGGCAAAAATCAATCAAACTTGGAAGTTGGAAAACACATTTATGGAAACTGGACGACATTCTTGGTCGAAGATGGATTTGTACGCTGATTGCAAGAAATGTATGTGGAAGGATAACGGCAGTATTAAGGCGGATTCGTGTAAAATCCGACCCGTCATTCCAACCAAAATAAGTCAGTGAGGATGTAATCCCTGATAAAAAAGCGCAAAAATCAAAGTTCCAGAAAATATTATGAATATGAAGAAAAATACTTAACTTCATTCTATTGATTCATCCTAGTTTATTTTATAATCTGTTTTACGCGGTGAAGTCATATATCGGGGACTATTACGCCATACTGAAGAGAAATGACGAAAACTTTATTGCAGATTATAGCATCACCTCTAGCGAGAAAAGCGAACTCTTACATGTGTATTTCGTGAAGTTTGTGTAAGGATTCACCTTCAATAGGCGGGTATAATTTATACTGAGTTTATAGATTTCCATTTGTGTTTATGTTGCGCTTATCTTTTAATGCAACCATTGTAAAACAAGCTGTGTGTTCTTACATGTGTTTCGAAGACATCTTTTCCGAGCTTAAGGCATTCCTGTGCTTTGAGAAACTTTCAGTATTATTTTTGTGATATTTCGTATGTAAGTGTAAGTGAAATATACATTTTTATATTTGTCAAAAAATTGTTACATAAATATAGTACGTATTTATATACAGTTAGACAATTGTTTTAGTTTATTGACAACACATTTTAAGCGTTGTGTTTTTCCAGTATATGATTAACAACAGCAGAGAAGATATTGAAGTTATCTTTATTGGGGAAGTATACAATGTTAGATTAGTTTGAATTTATTTACTTAAATTACATTATCTGTCCACTACACAATCATATGTTACGTTTGATATGATCCCTCACATGGGTACCGCTGAGGGAAGTGGTTCTCCCTTCAGACCTGCAAGGACATTGCGGGCGGTCAGTTCGGACATCAAGTTTCTTGCTCTAGTCGTCGCACTGCCTATGTGGGGTGTGATGACACAGTTACTAAGTGTTTTCAATGGAGCGTCTTTCGGAAGTGGTTCTGGTGTAGTGACATCTAGACCAGCTGCTAATATCTTTCCGGACTTCAAGGCTTCATAAAGATGCTCCTGATTCACCAATACGCCACGACTAGTGTTTATAAAAATAGCTGTACTTTTCATTTTATTGAATGCATCTTTATCGAAAAGTCCCTTATTTTTGTCATGAATTGAACAACATGCAATCACAAAATCTGACTGTGCTAGAAGCGTATCGAAGGAAACGAATTGTGCATTTACTTCAGACGCCCATGTTTTTTCTGAGTTTCCACAGTAGAGGATTTTCGCAGCACCAAATGGTTGAATTCTCTTTGCGACCGCCAGTCCTATACGACCCAATCCGACTATACCGACAGTACTTCCGGTAATTTCCTTTCCGCATAGATACATTCCTCCTCCCCATGTTCCCCAGCCTCCTTGATGAACTGCAGAAAATGCTAAAACAAAAAAGATAACCTTGTTTATCGTCATTTGTTATTTTGACACCATACATGGATTTTTTTCACCTATATGGTGGCAACCGCGTTTGGGGAGGATACATAAGTACACTGCAAGTACATCATTCTTTACCCGCAGATCTCTACAGAAAGTGTGTAACAATTATAGTGGGATGACATGAACGACACAGTCTACTTCAGTAAGTTTGATAAATAATCGAGAGCGGAGTTGGTGCGTAAGATCCGGATTTGATTCCTGGATTATGTCATTATGATTGAGAGGTCACTTAATATCTCTTGCTTTCACATAAGGCACAGATATCAAATGTAAAAACGGCACAAAAATCTTTACAATTTCATAACAGCCTATGCATTGGATTTGAATAATCATCGGTTGTACTGCAATAAATCACAGACGTCATTGAAATACTTTCATAAATGTAAACATAACAAAAAAAAAAATTCATTCTGAGTAAGCATTGAACTCGTTACACAATTATATACTAGACCCTTAGGATTCGTGAAATAAAACACAGTTTAAATACACAGAATGTAGATCTACGGACAGGTATCTTAATTAATGGCCCCATTTATACAGTAAACACAATATTTTAGCGGATTTCATTCCTAATACTAAGCTTGTTTTGAAATATTCATTAAATTTTAAATTGCTAGTCACGAGTGTCGTACAAATGTTTAGTCTACATTTAATACATGAAATTCGGTCATGTTGATATATGAACATACGACACACTCGCTGTTCTCCTTGGCTGTGCGAGGTTTAGGTTTTATTTAGGTACCGTCCATTTGATTTTCTAAGAGGGGGGGGGGGGTTGAAAAAAAATTCTTGCCCTGATTTTGATAAAAAAAAAATTAAATAAATTTGCTCACTCACATCGTGAAAAAAATAATGTCTCCAATAGACTAGCGTAATCGAAAATCATACTTCGGAAAAAAATAGGTGTTAAAACTCAGTTTTTCCTGGCGAGCTTTGCTCGACTGAATTATACATAACACAACAATCTTTTGTTCTTCATCATACCATATTTGTTACGTGGATTTAATGACAAGATTTTTCAGCAGATAGTTGGGATTTCTATGGGCACTAACTGTGCACCTCTTATAGCAGATTTGTTTCTATATTGAAATTTTCCCTAATTTGGATAATTGCATACGTTCCTAGACTAGACTACCATCATATGGTGTTTATAAAATTCAGTTGCTTCGATTTGCCAGCACCTGCACTAACGTTTTGGACTTTCATACAAAAAAAAAATAAATAAATACAAATAACGTTGGAACTTTCAACTCAGGGTTACAAGTATCATAAACTTAGAAAAGCCTTCGGAAATTATTTTAGGTCTTATTTAGAACTTTTATCAGATTTCGAAAATATTTCTTTGTATTCAATGAAATTTCCCATCACAATTTCTACGGTGATCTTGTGTACAAACTTAAAAGGGTCTAAGGTTCTAATAAGTTTATCTCGTCGGGTTCCAATATAGTGAAAGGCCTTCGTGATCTACAATAATATCACCCGGAGATCATCAAAAGGACGGTATTTCTTGTAGTGACCCTTTCTACACTCTTATAAAGAGATTTTTACTTGAACCTGTACGCTGACTAACAGGCGGGTGGGGACTATATGGTGGGCCATGTTGAAACCTTTTTCAAAGGAGAAATGGTCCTGAACCTCATTCTCTCTTACGGTTAATTGGGAATCTTACAAATCAAGGGACTGGGCTCGCTTCCAGATCGACAGAGCACAATTTACTCATGTTGATGTCGATTTATACATCTTTGATATCTTGGTCTTACTCCGCATTATTAAGCCGGCGTGGCCTAGTGGTATCGCGTCGGACTCCTGATCGGGAGGCCGGGGTTCGAGTCCCGCTCTGGTCATGCCGGTGTCATGTCTTTCGGACGAGACAGTAAAAACCGAGGCCCCGTGTCGTGGTATGCATGGCACGTTAAAGATCCCTCACTGTTTTGGGTGGGTCCGTTGCAAAGGTCAAAATTTGTATGCCCCGCATCAGGCAGATGCCGTCACCATATACGTGAAATATTCGTGGTGTGACGTAAAACAAAAATCAATCAATCAATTAATCAGCATTATTAAATACATGTATGTTTATATTTTTATGACCTCTCAACTTGAGAAAGTTGTTGATCCTTGCTATCTATATGGAGGATTATTCATAGATTTTTAAATGTGTGTTCTTTGATTTTACTGCTTTTGTGGAAAGTGGGGAGGAGGACCCGTAAACTGGTTAACTTCTCCAATTGATTGACTACTGCCATATCAACTGACCGCCCTAAGTCGGTATCGCAACTGCACCTTAATCGAAAGATTTTGTGATCTTCTTGTGACAAGTTGTGTCTGTTTTTTTTTCAAATCAGTACATTATCAACAGTGCATTTCCGTGGTGATTTCTGTCTTGCGACAGAGTCAGATGCGTTTATACTTTTCTTTGAGTACTGTTATGTCTATACTGGATTTATGCCAAAAACGGAGTGGACAGGGGTTAGTAGTAATCCTAGGTGAATTTTGCAGTGTATTCATATCTTTATATGCTTAATGTATGTGGATAGAGCTCAGTGAGACAAACTCAAAACAGTTTTCCTTTTTGCTGATATCTCGATCCTATCAAAAGTTATGGCAGTTTGAAGATGCCAAATTTTGACATTTTCATAGAATTTCTTCTTTATATATTCATGATTTATATCGCAACTGAGACGGATCCGACATTTCTAGAATTTTTGTCATTTCTCTGTCAGTTTTTTTTACCTAGGGTAGCCCTCCTTCCTTCACACCCCTACCCCATCCTTTCCTTCCTCACCCTCCTGCTTCTAGACTCACCCTCATTTCAGTATATGGCATCATTATGATGGACTAAAAGCGTATAACATAGCTGAATTCTGTTTATTATCAAATTTGTATTATGATACAACAATATTTTATTGATGAAGAAAACATTCTTGCTCCGTCTCTTCGGAAAAAAATTCCCTTGCCCCAAGGTTGAGGTAAAAAATAATCTGGCCGGGTTGAAGAACCCAGCCCCCATATTATCAAATAGACGGTGCCTTATGTTCATGATTATTTATAATATATTCTTAATTGGTAAAACTGACAGGGTTGGGTATTCGTAACACACTTTTGATAAAAAGCAATGACGTTCTATAGAAAACAATGTTGCTCTTCTTGTTGGATTTGGCTATAAAGATGTTCCACAGGAGTAGAGAATAAATAAGCAAGATGTATCGGATGAATACAAAAATTACTTATAATGTTTGATAACATTTCATAATTTTATTTAAAATTTCTTGTTTTAAAAATGCTATCACTAGAAGCGTTTCCATAGCAAAACATCATAATCAATAGCACTTTTCTGACATAATGCAGATATCAGCTCTGCGCATATTTTGTACCTTCTGGTAGTCGTCGGGAGGTGGCCAGGAGTAATGCCAAGGTGGTCTCTGCAGTTGCGTCCGTCAGCACGTTAGGAGTATACCCGACCTTAATATCTCGTCGCCGGATTTCAGGCAAATCGAGGTGGTCGAGCCCTACCGACATGGTCCCGATGACTTTCACCTTGTTACCTTTAAAAAAAAGAAAAAAAAACTACATACAGATGTGTATTACATTTATGTCATATTCTGGGTAAAAAGGTCTATCCGACCACAAGCACATACGATGATCAAAGGAACCACTTGACATAGTCTCGGTGCATGCCCTATCTATTTGTTTCAAAATGAAAAAAAAACCATGCTTTCAATCAAGTCCTTAAAATAGTGACAGCAGTTTCAGACTTTAAAAGTTTTCAAGCATAGGCGTATCCAGGGATCCTTGCTTTGCATGCCAATTTTTATCCATGTTTCAACATATATACCACAGCATGTTTATCATGAGGTTTGGAAATGTTTCTACAGTTTAACAAGGCAACCACACGTTACTGTTCATGTCTGGTTTATGCAGGTAATTACAAAAGCTATTGTCTATGTATATTATATACAAATACATTTGTTTTCAGTACTGAGGTTGCAGTGGCGGATTTAGCGATATTTACAAGTAAACTCCAGATCTGGCATCCAAAATGGTTGAGTAGTTTGGCTAATACCGGTACTTGACTTTAACATGTACCCCCCCCCCCCCCCCTTTTGGGGGGGGGGGGGATTCCTGAATTCGCCACATAACCGGTATCAGTAACATATTAGTTTGGTTGTTTCTACTTCATTTTTCCTGACATACAGTGAACGACAAGAATGAAACATTTTAAAATTACATCAAATAGTTTCATCTATGGGTAAATTTAAGTACATCGCCATGATAATGACAACATTGCTGATGTGATTGTTCGCAAAAGGACGCCTGTTTCTCCTTGACACCTGATTTACCTCCCTTCTGGCTCTAAGACAGGACCATATTGTCCTCAGGTCCAATACTGTATTGTAAGTGTCCCCACAACTACGGCTTGCTGTTTGTTACTTGTTTTACGTCACACTTAAATTATTGCATTTCTATAGCGACGGCATCTGCCTGGTGTAATGCACAGACATTCTTAAAAACTTTTGTACAAATGGCCCATCCGAAGCAATGAGGGATCTTCTACGTGGCACTTGTCCTCGGTTTGTACTTTCTTATCCTATATAATATGATATATGCATGGCTTATGTAAGGAAATGTTAACTTGATTAAGTTTGATAGTCGGATAGCCCACTTTCTCTTTACTCTGAATGTGCGTTACTCGGAGCTCTGCAGACCTATCTTTCCAAAGGCCGGTTCCGTAATTCGCCCGAAACACCGCTCGTTACTTCGGGCCTCCTGACCTCGGAGTAACGGGCCTTTGGAGCATTGTACTTCCGAGATAAGGGACCGTGTCAGATTGACGATCCAATGGTTTTTACACAGCAAACCATTAAAGTTATGAAAATTATGAAATTATGTAGTGCGAGTTTGAGTTAAATTAGTAGAAATCTGTAAATCTTTCTAAATTGGTTGGTTGGTTGATTATTGTTTTACGTCACTCCACGATTATTTCACGTATATGGTGACGGCATCTGCCTGATGCATTGCATACAAATTTAGACCTTTGCAACGGACCCACCCGAAGCAGTGAGGGATCTTTTACGTGCCACGCCTACCGTGACACGGGACCTCGGTTTTTACTGTCTCATCCGAAAGACAGAACACCGGTGTGCCCCGGGCGGGAGTCGAACCTGCGACCTCTCGATCACGAGCCGAGCACCTTATCCACTAGGCCACACTGGCTTTTCTAAATTGGTCTTTTGTTGGTACTACATTGTACATTACATGTAAGTCGGTGTGACTCAGTGGATAAGGTGCTCAGCTCGTAACTGAGAGGTTCCAGGTTCGATTACCGCCCTGGGCGCACCAGTGTTTTGTCTTTGGGATGAGACAGTAAAAACGAAGGTCCCATGTCACGGTCGTCGTGGCACGTAAAAGATCCCCCACCGCTTCTGGTGGATCCGTTGCAAAGGCTTAAATTTCTATGTAATGCTTCATGCAGATGGCGTCACCATATACGTGAAATAATCGTAGAGTGACGTAAAACAATAATCAATCAATCAATACATTACGTATATGTAGAGAAATGATAGTAAGACGTTGGTTCAACATAGAACAAACGTTGATACTGCGATAATGTTAGCCCAAGCAAATATGTCGGCAACATGTTAATTCACAGCAACAACACTAGTTATTGCATCCGGTATGTTATTGAATTCTAAAATTTACTCCTTTAACTGTTGAACTGACTACGGTAAGAAGATCTGCAATGAATATGTATGCTCCATAGCAGATCATCCGGGGAGAGAATCTACAGTGGAGGAAGATCTGCAATAGGGAACCGGCATTATTACATGTGAAATCATTATCTCCAACATTTTATGCACCTTATTTCTCTCACAAATCCACATTCTGTGTTTATGCAAGACCATGGGTATGGCTGCAGACGGAGGATAAGTCTAGTTACACAGATCTCGACATCTTTGAGTGAATGACTTAGATGCGATTATAAGGAATAATATGTACTAGAACATCGAGTATTCAATTGTTCGGGATAGGAATATCCTCTTTTCACCAAACATCTATCATAATATAAAAAAACTTCGTCATAATGAATCATTTCTTTGGTTTCCTTTTTGTCCCTCGGCACTTTTTGCCTCCTTCTTTATCTAAAATCCTATACCTGCAGTTGTAGCTATGTTTTCTCGTGTCACACTTTATTCAATAACCTTTAATATCAGGCACATATATTATATGAACAACTCAGTTGATCTTGTGTTGAGCTTTCAGTCAAGAGGTCCCCGACTCCGGGAGTCCCACAGACAGCTGGTGGCGTCGTGGCATCCTTGTCTTTGTCACAATCTAGGCACGTTAAAAAGCTTCACGTGGATTAGTTGCATATGTGTGAATTTTTCTGTGTTGTTGCATCAGAAAAGAAAATAACAAACAAACAACCTAGATACAGTCAACATAAAATATCGAGCCTAACCTTGTATTGATCACGACACAGTAAAGTAAGAGTTATCTTTCGTAAGATATTTATACACTCCCGAGGATGACAGAAATGTGCATACTCAACTTATACATGTACGTACGTTATACTACATTATGTAAATAAATGTTTCCGAAGCTTAATAAAGTTAAAAGTTTATTATTCTGGCTTAAGCCAGAGTTAAACAATCTAAATAAGGAAACTTGACCTACATCGCATTTTATTTATAGAAGTTTATAATGATACCTGCTGCAGCGAGTATGTCCGCGTCCACTTTATCAGGAGGATGGCAAATGATAGCGTCCACCCCGACAACGCCCTCTAACATCCCTTCCCTGGTGATTGTTGTGTCTTTTGGCCATACACGTACCTGGCATTCTGCTTCCAGGAGCTTCATGCCAGCTGGAGGAAGAGAGCGTGATATAAACACGAGTGGTCTGGATGACATTCTTCCTGATCCAATGGTGGTTTCACCTTGTTTAAAGCGTTATCTTCTCGTGTCAGTGTCACCGGGGAACTTATGTCGAAGTCTTGAACCAACTCCCCGAATATTTTAGACATACATAGAAAGGTACCGTATTGTTAACAGTAGTTCCCTAGTACAACCCCGGTATTAATTATATGTATATATAAGGGTATACATGTGTACACCTGCGTGTGCGATGTCGACGGGCGAGAATGTTGTTATACAGCGATCTGTCACAAAAATGGGGAGATAAAAATCTTTTCGGTGGCTAGAGCAGAAGCTAATGTATACCTTAATTAATATTCCTTCTAATATAGGGGTGTTCATCAGTACAACAGTCCGATATATAGTCGAACGAATCACATTACTAGCGTTTGCCGCTTTCCAAGGGCGGATCTAAAAATATATGGGGAGGGGGGGGGGGGGTGTCGTAAGGTGGTCCAGCCCCCCCTCCCCTTCCTCCTGGAATTTTGAAGCCATGTTAATAAACATAATATATATGCATATTTGATACAAATCTTATCTTCACAGTACCAAATATATGCGCCATCTATACTTTCTCTGATGCTTTTCCTTTAAATTAAAATGGAAAAAAAACCATATAGGTTTCGAACCACCTATCTTCTGGATACAAGACTAGTACGTACAATGCTGGGGGGTGGGGGTTGGGTTCTTCGGGCCGCTGAATTTTTGGACCAACCCCCCCCCCCCTCCCCCCCCTTTGAAAAAAAAAATATCCAGGATCCGCCCTTGATTTCTACCATGTAAATCTAACTAAATTTATGAGACATTTACAAATTATCAGGGTGTAACTTCACTGAATTTCTCAACTTTTAGATATTTTAAATTTTTAGACATTTAGATATACGATACTATGATATTAAAAAAAATTAATCAAGCACTGAGTTTTGTAGGGGCACAGATGGGTAAGTTCCAAAAGTTGTAATCAAGTGAGGAGATAATCTAACCAATATGAGGAAAACCATGTTGAATGGAAACACTCTGTAGTTCGACGAATCGATAGGTCGACAGCTCGATAATCTAGTAGTACGACGGCGATCAATGGTCATGCACCGAGTGAAAATTTCACCAAGCAGAGGTGAATGGAGCAACCCGAGAAACGACGATGCATTTGCTTTGTCGGTTTGAAGTAGAAGTTTGTCATTGGAGAGTACCCTCTAGAATCTATTACCTATGTCGCCATGACCTTGACCCATCCGCTACGGATCTTTTGGAAAATAACAACACTTCATATAGGACCTTAGATCTAAAGAAGAAATCGAAAGTATAAAAAGGTAATGCTGGACGCACATGGCAGTCAGACGATTGGACGGACGGACGCGGGACGCTCTGATGAGCTATAACACCTTCTGAGTCGTCCCAGCTGCGACCACGTACAGTATTATTTTCATTTATGTATAATGTCTAATTACACTGCTAGTCTGCAGGCTGCAACTGTACTCCGAAATGTAGACTAGGGATCCGGACAAAGAAGTTAAAGTATCACAAAGAAAATTTGAACCCGCTCTCGGAAAAAAAAAACAGATCTAGAATGGACCAATTCTACAAAATTACTGGATCTGTCGTACGTCAAAAATTCATCTTCAGTTTCTGTACTTAAAGTATTATAATGTTCGAGTATTTAATGGTTAATGTGTCATGCGCGGTCTTTTTTGTAATCTTGAAATTTTTATGAAAATAACAGAAGGTAAATTTCAAGGGTTATATTAAATATGAACTGCACTGTACAGTCAGTCCCGTTTTAAGTGATCACCTCAAGGAAAGGATAAGGTGATCACAGAGAAAAGTTAGTCTTAAGAATAGTTTTGAATAAACATTGCTTTGTTTGTTGTGGCTTTATAAAACCTTCATTTGCTCTATTTCTTAAATGTTTGTTTTAATGATAAAGGAAGCTTTCACCAATTAATATTTATTTATGATATACATGTATGTGAATTCCATTCTAAGTGGTGTTAATACTTCCCGGGTCACTATGTTAAAAAATTGTAATGTTACATCTACCGTAGGTGTATGTTTGCATTATCACGGTAGTGTTCAGTACAATTGTTTGATACAGAGTAATTTCAATAAAATATCAGAGTATTATATATGAAGCAAGTAAAATCTTCCACAGCGAAATAGTTGTATGTAAAATAACCCCTTCCCACTCTTTTCACTAATTTTCAGTCATTTGGCTTTCATCAAGGGAAATAAACAATGTTTTATTCTATGCTATGTAAAGTATATGCTATCGTCACAGTAGCATGGATTTTACATAGCTTAGAATTCAACATCTGTTTTTTCACTTGATAAAGGCCAACTGCCCGATAATTTGTGAAAGTGTGATTTTATCAATTACTATTTGTTCCTCGTTAATGTTGCAGTGCCATATCATATCTGGAGTGACACCCAGCCATCTTCAATGTGGCATATCACAGTGCTACAAAAGCAAAGAAATTAATTTCTTGCACATAATTTTTCATGTTATGCAAATAAAATATTGAGGTACGGTTTCAGAAATATTTTGCATTCATCTGGCGGTTTTCTCTGAAATGTTTTTGTGCTGTCAGTATATTTTGTACATTCATGGCAGGTGTGGCCAGAAAAACAGGAGAAGGTACTCCTTCTGGCACCTGATCTCGCCATATATTTTCAAGGTCTGTGATTGTCTGCACAGTGCATTGTTGAGGGTTCCAAAGTGACTTAATATTAATGATTTTCGTTTTAAACATTACAAAGTTGTCAACATTCATGTAGTATCTTCTCTATTCCCATCTTACATAATTAAAACATAATTACAAAAGTGCTGTCTTTTTATCAGAAATTCAACGATCCTAAAATATATAAAAAATCAGGTCGTATTCCATCTAATAATTATGCGCTTTAAGTATAATGACTTTCATAAATATTTAGAAACTTTGGGCGGATCCAGTATGCTTTCATAAATCCATATGAGCGTTTCTGGATGGAAATAACGATACACAACTTCTAGATGACAACGATTCTTAATTTCAAAATTAACCGCAATATTTTGTCCTTCTACCTTCTTATTACTATATACTGTAGTGCTGCACTCAGTGTGTCGGTGATGGACATGTGCACGCAACCCGCCAGTTATTATGAATGTCACCACAGCAACAAGACGGGAAAATATCGCGATACTCTATCTATGTCAAACTGACCTGCTGCGTTAAGTACATCGATGTCCACAGGATCCGGCGGATCACAGATGATGGCGTCCACCCCGACCACACCCTTTAACATCCCCGGTTTTGTGATGGAAGAATCCTCAGACCAAACACGTAGCAGACACTCTGCCTCCAGAAGCTTCATGCCAACAGGTGGCATCAGGTGAGAAACAAACACCACTGGTTTGTCTCCCATTTTAGCAAACGAATGGATCTTACATAATTACTGATTTCATTATCTAAAGGACCTTATTTCCGGTGTATTTCTGCCGTTATGTGCACATGTCATGTCACTGCTTTTTCTCATAGCATATATCCTCATCTATTCGTCAGATAGTTATGTCATCTTATCAGATCTGTACAGTTTTTATGTATCTACGTCGACAAGTCGCCATGCTATTTTCTAACAAATCAGTATGACATCTAACAAGTAAATATAGTTTTTACGGAAATGTTTTGGTGCCTGGTGTTGTTGTATTGTAAGTAGGTATCATGACATAAATAAAATTGACTTGCCGAGATTTATAAAACTTGATGAAGTAAAGAAGTCGAAAAGTTGCCGTAAACTGTCCTTAAACGAGTTCTTTTGGGCAACATCATCTACAAAACAGCTGATTTTCTTTAAGTCAAGATAACTTTATTTGATTTTCCTCATGTCAATCTTAAAATAAACCGTCGTAATAAAGTCGTATTTCCATGATCAAGAAATCAAGAATTATTGACAATTTTTGTTGATATGTTGGAATAAACATGCTACTAACGAGAATTTTATGATGAAGTTATTGTTTTAGAAATGCCAATTCGAGATTTCATTAAGTCAATTTTTCTTCGACACGAGTTATCAAAGTCGCATTTGTATGAAAATTACGGAAACGTTTTGGTGCCTGGTCTTGTTGTGTTGTAAGTAGGTATCATGACAAAAATAAAATTGACTTACCGAGATGAACAAAGCTTGATGACGTACTGAGGTCGAAAAGTTACCGTAAACTGTTTTAAACGAGTTCTTTTGGGCAACTTCTCATCTATAAAACAATAAGTTGATTTTTTTAAGTCAAGAAAACTTAATGCGATTTCCCTCATGTCAATTTTAACAGAAAATCGAATCTCGAACGTCAAGTGGTCAAAAAGTATATCGATAAGTGTTACATTATCGCATCATGTCGACTTCAACAAAGTCAATGCTTCGAGATTTTCATACAAATGCGAGTTTGATAACTCGATTTCGGCTTCACGTTGCAATAACAATAACTTGCCTAATATCAGAGAGAGAGAGGGGGGGGGGGGAGAAATCGTAAATACACGTGTAATGTTTTCGTTGACTTGACAAAGGATTAAGAAATGGAACGGAGCTGTGGTAATCAACCAAGGCATTTATCATACCTTGGTAATACAAGTCAGGCAATTGGCAAACACGGATCTACGATGGAAAACCAGTGGAGTGAGCTGCAGCTTGTGCCATGGAGGAATAAGCATCCCTGTAATCTCCGTAGTTTTTACAGTCTACAGAACTACATATGGCTCATTTAAGAATGCAAATTTTAGACCTCAAATTGTTAAATTGCAAAGCACATTGGTCCCAAGAATCTGCATTAGAATTGCTAGGGACTGGAGTGGCCCCTAGACGTTTTGCCTTTTGTTTTTTGTCCCTTCTAATTACAAAGCCTAAAACCGCCCTTCGTGAGTCGTCCAACTGTATGTTGTATGTGAAATGGGTGAAAGAAATCAAATTATGAGAGGGAATAACACTGACGAATGATTCAGAATGAAAGTGTTACAACTCTGATCACTTTCCAGTTCCTCGCCCCCTAGCGGATTTCCCGCGATTCCAAAAACAAAATGGTGGTATAAGGACATACGCTACATGTACTATGCGTGAATCTCATCGTTCATCACGGGGTGATTTTTATATATAAATGACTGTTTAGCGTAGATCTGTTAAAATCCAATTGGTTGTGTCACTTAAAGGCGTTAGTCAAATTTGGTTATATTTTGTGACAGATATTAAGCCGGGTTGTCACCTATATCCCCAGGTTCCCCTAGCAAAAGTCAAATGTGACATTCCTTCCGCTGGCCGTACTGTATGCTGTATTACGTAACTGGCTTAGATAAGATACATGTAAGATAAATTTTATTTAATGTCGGCATGGTTTTATAAACAAATAACATTAGCTCTGTAGAGCTACTGCACCGACCATTACATTAAAATATATAGATAGCATTAGAGAAGCATAAAAGCTTGCAAAGGAGACAAGAGGTAACATATATCATAGACATGCAGAAAGGGAGAACTATATACATTACAAACATGCAATAAATGAAAAAATATAAATAATAGTAAACAAAAGCAGGGCACAGCATCAGCAACAAAAGTTTAACAAAAGATTTGGCTTACACAATAAAAATTAAGCTAAGCTAGACATGGCATTTGCAAATGTATAAAGATAGCATGGAAACATGAACAAGATGATACAGGCAGAATGATATAATAGCAACATCAATATGATAAAAAACAAACTTATAGCAGTAGCAAACTAAAAACAGACTCTTAAAAGCTTCATAAATAAAGATATACATGTACTAAGCTTTGCAAGCACTGCAGGTACAAACATCCCCATTACACTTTTGAATTGATTAAAAGATGGTATTTCTCTAAAATTGTTTGGAAGGCTGTTCCATTCTTTAGCAGTATGATATCTTAAAGATCTTAAATCACATTTTGAAGTTCTTACCTGGGGTATAACTGCAGTGTTTTTCTATCTAAAAGAATAACAGTTCTGCTTGATTAAAATAAGATATTGAAGGTACATTGGTGATTCATTATGTAAAATATTAAAAACTTGCAGTGCCATTGTCTTCTCACCTTGGGCGAGAGCAGTTTAGATGTAGCTAAAAGCTATAAGTGCTGCTAAAATCATCCTATATAAACCTAAGAGCCCTCTCCTGCATACGTTCAAGTTTTTGTTTTTGTATTTTGCTCTCCACTAGAATGCCATACTAGTGGACAATAGTTCAAATTTGATAATACAAACGACTGATAAATTGTGAGCTTGCCCAACTTACACAGATGTTTGCCAATTCTCTTTAGAACATTTAGTTGTCTTGATGCTTTTTACGTATGTTTGAAACGTGTCTATTAAAATTCAATAAATAATCAATATGAACCCCCAGTAGTTTGATTGTTTTTCAGGCTCAATTAAAACCCCATCTAAGTTAAGGTTATATTTCAATTAAAAGCGTGTTTCCCAATTACCATTGATTGAAACTTGTCAGGATTAGCTTGTATTTTATTGATCTTAGACCAGTTTATGAATGACAAGCTATCTTTTACTGATACATCAACAACATTCTGTACATCTGAATCTAAATATGACAAGGTGTTATTGTCTGCATAATTTTTGTCTTCAAAGTTAAAAATGTCATTAATAAAAACATTGAAAGGTATTGGTCCAAGAATGGACCCCTGGGGCACTCCCTTCGTGAGTGACTGGTAACTGCTACAGTAACTGCTTAGTTTAACACATTGCTGTCTGTTGCCCACGTAGCTTGAGATGTACTTGACAGCATTAGTACTAAGACCATAGGCGGAAAAGCCTTTAGTTTTAAAAGAAGCAAGTCATGGGGGAGGCAGTCAAAAGCTTTAGACAAATCCATCAAGATGGTCGAAGTAAACTTTTTTCCATCTAATGCGTTGCGCCATTCTTCTAAAATGCATAATAAGACACTTTGACATCCATACCCTGGTCTAAAAGCAGAAAGAAAAGGATTAAAATATTCTTCAAAAAAGTCACTCAGTTTTTTAAAAATAGCCTTCTCATAAATCTAAGATTTAATTGGTAAAATGCTGACAGGTCTGTAATTGCTTTTAACCAGAGTGTTGTTTTTCTTATGTAGAGGAACTACTTGGGCTAGCTTAAGATTGTCTGGAAAAATAGATGTTTCGACTGACTTGTTCAGTATAGAGGTAAGAGGCTGCACAATGGCAGGCTGTGCGAGTTTCACAATTTTGGCAGATATATTATCAAAACCTGTAGCCTTCTTTACACCCAATTTACTAATTTGTTTTGACACAAAATCAACATCAATAGGCTTAAAAGACATTTCACAGGACATGGAGGCTGCCTCATTACTGGTATTTGCTTTTATGGCTCTAATGCTTGGATGAACGAAAACAGAAGACATCTGACAAAGCTGTATGACACAAATCACCAAGGACCTGCACACAAAAAATGACAATAGCATAATATACACCCAACGACATTACAAAAACATTCGATTGTGCTGCGGTTACGATACCGACTTAGGACGATCAACTGAAGTAACGAACGTCACTCAATTGGTGTGCTTAACTAGTTTACGGGCGTCCACCTTCCCATTCTCCGCAGAAGCAGCACAGTCAAAGGACACACATTTAAAAATTTATAAATAATCCTCCATATAGAGAACAAGGATCAACAGGTTTCCCAAGGAGAGAGGTCATAAAAATTTATTACACACAAAATATGTAAGGAGACATCAACATAAGTAAACCGTGCTCTGCCAGTGTGTAAGCGAGCTCAAATACTTGATCAATAGGAGTTCCGACTAACAGTCAGAGGGGACGAGGATCAGGACCTTGTCTCCTCTGAAAAGGTTTGAACAAGGCTCGTCATAGAGTCCCCACCGCCCTGTTAGTCAGCGTGCAACGCTCAAGTAAAAGTCTGCATTGGGTTGTAGAGGGACCCTATACAAGATCTATGGTCTTAGCGATGATCTCGGGGTCATACTGTCGATGTCGAAAGCGTTTAATAATTTTAGAACCAGTCCATATAAAATTATTGGAACCTTTGACCTTCCTTAGTTTGTACACTAGATCACTGTAGAAATTGGGATGGTAAATTCCTCTGGATACATATTGTTGAAAAGTAACATTTCCGAATTTAGATAAAATGTCTGAATAAGATCTATAAAATTTATCAAAAGTTTTTCGAAGTTTATGATATCTATAACCCTGAGTAAGAAGTTTAAAAGTAATCTGAGAATTTTTTTCTTGAAAATCCAAAACGTTAGTGCATGCTCTAGCAAACCGAAGCATTTGACTAATATAATTACCATATGATGGGAGTATCATCAAATGAAATGCTATTATCACGTATATCTTTAAAGTTGCATTAGCTGTCAAAATTGGTATAACGAGAATGTTATGTTTCATTTAATTATCTGAAATTACATACAACCAAACTACAAAACAAAGTTATACTACATCGAAAGTCAACTCTTTTGACGACATTGACACGTTTTTATAAACCGGAAAAATTGAGAAATATCTGTTACATTCACCATTTACACAACATTTGACACGTATGTAGATCGGGTCAGAAAATCACGTGATAAAAACAATGTACCAATGGGTGTCGCTGAGCATATCTTCGTAAAACATGTTTTGTCTAACTTTGTAAACTCAAAGATATATAGGCGCATACTAAATGCACAGAAAAACAACAAAAAATGTCATTAGTAATACTGTCAATAGTAATTTGGCTATATACAACGAACATTTTAAAGCTTTATGTCACATAAGTAGTCCCACATGATTTGATCGAGGGGCCCCAAAAAGGGACTCTTAAAACAATTTCTTTTAAAGAATTTTACAAAATGCATTTACGTTTCTTTCATGTTGTCCACTTTACACATTATCATCGACAGTTAATTTTAAGAGATTACCTTACCTAATGACAGTAAATATCGGACCGCTTTCATAATACAAACACGCAAGTAATCAATACAATGGAATGTCAAGGCCTCGTGCTGATGTGGTATTGAAAAATGTAAACATTAAAGACTCGTGCGAAGTATTTTGTGTAAATTGACATCTTCCCTCCGTTCCCATCGCTCTAGTGCAACTTCTATGTTGTTCTTGTTCTAAAATGTTTCGTCACAGACTTTTTTCATCCCTGATGATATCGAATTTTGTCTTTAATCGAGGACGTCTCATCTCCGATAGCTTTGTCTACGTCACCAGTGTTGTTGTTATTAGTGTAAGTTTCCTAATCTCGCGTTAGCTGGCTAATTCATTGATACACTGAGCATGCCAGGTGAAAAAAAAATACCGACTTTGTGCGGGTAGGTCGTAATTATTTAATTACATTTTAATGATTTTTTCCACTACTAACCGAACTTATATAACATTGTAATTTCGTATAAAGGCTTAACTTCAGGAGAGAGTACAGGGTTAAAAGTTACAGCTTTCGTTTTTAATATGGAAAATGACAGCTAGTGCAACTTTAACTACATTTACCAAAAAGGAGTTAAAAAGGCTTACTAGATATAGGTCGGATGTTTGACCCGATGATCCGTATTTGTAAGTATTATGTGTTACCTTTGTGTTGATTGGGGCAACTTATTAATAAACTGTACATACAAATGTGCGTGAGGGCAGTAGTACTGTTTTGTAATCTGAGTGAATTTGGACAAAATTGATTTAAAAAAAAGAGGAGTTACTGGCTCAGTTATGTGGCAGAAGTCACCATGGAGCTATACAATACATGAATATAAATAATGTACTAGCACATATAACACATTACAAAAATATTTGATTGTAGTGCAATTACGATACCGACTTAGGACGGTCATATAATTTGACAAAAGCCAAACAAATGGTGTGGTTAATCGGTTTACGGGCCCACCTTCCCACTCACCGTAACAGCAGAACAATCAAAGGACGTACATTTAAAAATTTATAAATAATCCTCCATGTAAAGAACAAGGGTCAACAGGTATCGCATATTGAGAGGTCATAAAAATATAAACACGTAAGTTATTATAAAACACATAATGATATGAAAATATATGCGACATCGACATGATAAACCGTGCTCTGCCAGTCAGAAAGCGAGCTAAGTCCCTAGATCTGTAGGAGTCCCGACTAACAGTCAGAGGGGACGAGGTTCAGGACCATGTCTCCTCTGAAAGAGGTTTGGACAAGGCCTGTCATATAGTCCCCACCGCCCTGTTAGTCAGCGTGCAACGTTCAAGTAAAAGTCTGCATAAGACTGTAGAGGGGCCAAATACAAGACCTATAGTCTTTTTGATGATCTCAATGTCATATTGTCTATTTAGAAGACGTTTGACTATTTTATTACATGATAAAATAACGTTATCGGAGCATTTTACTTTCCTTAGTTTATATACGAGATCACCGTAAAAATTAGGATGGGAAATTCCATTTGATACAGTCATACTGTTGAAAAGAAATATTTCCAAATTTAGATAGAAGTTCTGAATAAGATCTGAAGAATTTTGCTTTTCTTAGCTTGTGATATCTGTAATCCTGAGTTAAAAGTGTAGTAGTAATTGGTAAATTTCGTTTATGAAAGTCGAAAACATCGGTGCAGCCTCTGACAAATCGAACTAATTGAGATATATAAATACCATATGATGGGAGTCGAGGGACATCGCCATCCAAGTAAGGAAAATTTACAATAGGAAATCCAAAATCCTCACATAAATATTAGTATATATAAGGTGGTTGATAATTTTGATGTTCAAATCTAAGAAAGGTGTAGATTTATCTCAAGTATTAGCTTTATTCAATGTGAGCTCTGGTGGATATATTTCTGATATAAATTGTTCGAATTCAGGGTTGTCGATAACTAAAATGTCATCCAGATATCTGCAAGTATTATTAAATTTGTCAATGAGGTCAAAACGTTTTGATTTTTATATAGAAACCATAAAATCCCTCTCATAACAATAAAGAAATAAATCTGCTATCAGAGGCGCGCATTTAGTACCCATCCAACTATTTGTTGATATATCTTGCCATCAAACTGCACAAAAATATTATTCATGAGAATATCTAGTGCTTTACACAATTCCTTGCAAGTCCAGTATTTATATGAAGTATATTGTTTGTTGGAAAAGAATCCGGAGTTATTGGAAGTACATATGTAAGTTTTAGATTCTCTGTGAAAACACCATTGTATAAGAGACAGCAACTCAACCCACTCAATACTCAACCCACAAAAGTCACTTTTGTGGGTTGAGTATATTCAATCTGAGACATATATACATGTCTCTAATTTAATAACATCTTGTTGATAAAAAGGATATATTTGTCCATCCCAGGTAGTTATATATATGTCCCTTTTACTTTTATAGAATTGCAGAGCCTTTTTTCTAGAACATATTTTCTAAATTTAAACAGCTATTTATCCAACATTTCTCTAACATCTTGAGAAACTGTTTAGTAATAGTTTAGTGATATTGACGATCATAGATTTCGGAACAACTATGCATACTTATAATTCTACAATGATAAGTTAATCAAAGCTTAACAACATATTGTCTGACTAAAAACTCCACCAAAAAAAAAAAACTAAAATAAATAAATTAAAAAAAAATAATAAAATAAATAAAAAGGAAGGGGAAAAAAAGAAAGGAAAGAAATATTTGAATTTGGCATGTCTACGTCTATGATATTGCTTAACATTAATTGATTGAGTTGCATCAGTCAACACAGAGGTAACACACAATATTATCAAATACGGATCATCTGATATCCAGTAAGCCATTTACGTAATACAATAAGGAATGTCACATTTGACTTTTGGTAGGTTGGTTGTTGGTTGGTTGACTAGTGTTTTACGTCGCTTTTAACAATTTTTCAGTTATATGGCGACATGGAACCAACCTCTTAAACATAGTGGCGCAATCCGGGAATCGAACCTTTTGGTAAGGGAACCTGGGGATACAGGTGACACTGAACCGGTGACCTGTCACAAAATATGAGCAAATTTGACTAAAGTCTGTTAGCACTACAAGCTACAACATATGAAAACATGAAGACACAGCCACATGAATAATTTAATTTTAACAGATCTATGCTAAACAGGTATTCATTAACCCCCCCCCTCCCCACTCCCGTAATGAACGATGAGATTCACGCATAGAGGCGTATATCCCCTTATACCCTCATTTTGTTTTGAAATCGGCTAGGGGGCGCGCGGAACTGGAAAGTGGTCAAATGACCCGATGCCTTCCGATCAAGGACTACAAGGTTAAGACTTTCTTCTCATTGCTTGTATATGTACTTAATGTCTTTGTATGTATATATCTATATGCTGTATGGCATTTGGTTAATAAACTATACAATGGTACAAGGACTTATAAACATCTCGTTTATAAGTCCTTGCTATGTGGCAGGGGTGTCCAACCTGTTGCACTGTAGCACGATTGTGCGACAAAGGGGTCAAAACGTGCGACAATCGATTTTCAAGTTTAACGCCTTTTTCTTGATATTTTTATAGCAAAATAATTCAAATCTTGAAAAAAAATTCTGCTAGAAAACGAAATCAATCGAATCCGAAATCCCACTTACGTTCCCAGAGTAATATACGGGCACTACTTACAAAAGTGCATAAAGTAAAATTCCAAGATATATTATGCCATATATTAACAAGATATCGGTCTTTAACAATCCATAAGTTGCATAATTGAAATTTTAATATGAAATTTTGTACCAGTATTTTGTCTATGATAAAATAAAGTCTACTTTGATTATTATATTTGTTGTATTTAACTTATTGTTAAGCACTGATATTAAAAACACTGCAGTAGAGCGCATGAATATTGTTATTAGTTACCTTCTAACACACCATAATAATAAAAAACCATTTGGGCTAAGTTGATTTAGGTTTTTCTTTTAACTTATAACAAATGTTGAATATAAATTATTATCATGATTATTTAAAACAATTGTTTAAACTTGTTAAGAATTTAATTCTTTTGAAATACAAATGATACATGTAGATGTACTATAAAGTTTTATTTAGAATTGTAATATTTTGTCTATAATAAAAGATTTTTATTACACTTTTTCTATTCTAACAATATGTTGGTAAAGTTAATTTTAATCTAATGTTTTAATTTAATTTTTTTTCTGAAATAAATCTATATGCATGTACATAAATGTTTGAAAATGCAGAATCAGTAAATTTACTAAGAAAGATTCTTATGAACTTTATTTAAATTTTTCTATTTAAACAAAATTTTATTTTAAAAGGTAAACATCATAATTTTAATCTTAATTAATTTTTAAATATTTAATGAATTATTGTCTTAAGTTTTTATTACTTATTATTGTACTAGCTTAATAAGAGGAATTAAATATATATTTGTTATACAATGTGAAACATACCTTCCTTCTTAACTGATTTCTTTGAAAATTGAATTATATATAGTAATTACATTTTCAATAAAAAAAATTAATTTGAATAAATGTTATCTTTAATGCATTCTATCTAATAGCTGCAATAGCTATATAATGTAACATATGTTTTACTATTTGAAAAATATACCATTTTGGCAAGTTTTTTTTATAGACACTTGTCTATAAAAAAACTTGCCTAAATAGATGCTCTAAGTAAGGCTCATGAATTATTGAATATGAACATGTCAATTTTGTAGTGTCTAAACATGTCGGAATGCCTCAGAATGCACCATTTTGAACCAATTTTTTTTTTCAAAAGTTTTCCGGGGGAGACCCCCAGACCCCCACCTGCTTAAGGGGGTGACCCCTCCGCACCCACCAACTTTCGGCGCTACGCGCCTTAGCCGAAGCCTTTGGCTTCAGTGTGCTACAGCATATTAGATTTGTGCTACAGAGCAAAACAATTTGGACACCTCTGTGTAGAAATGTGATAAAATGGTAGACTGCAGTGGCGGATCCAGGATTTCCGAAAAGGTGGAGGGCATATTTGAAAGTCAAGTATTAGCCAAAATACTCTGCCATTTTGGTGCCAATTTTGGAGTTTTACTGATAAATATGTGGCGAAAATGGAAGGGGGGGACACAGTGATATCAAGCAAGAGCAGGTAACTACAGTCTAATGAATTGGTAGACTGGCAATGCCTGTCTAGATCTTGAAATATCTACGCACAGCGATAGCAAGCAAGAGCAGGTAACTCCAGTCTAATGAATTGGAACTCTTCAGCACAGAAGATAGTTTTAGATTTCTATAACGAAAGTAGAACGGCGGCAGTTAACATGGCATTTAATTTTGGTACTACAGCAACAACCAGCGCTCCGTCTTTTGGGTCATTTGGAACAGCGACAACTTCAGCAGCCACAGGTGAATTTCTTTTAATTGTGTTTACTCAGACTAAATTACTTCTTTACTAATCCGTACATTTTATAAGTTGAAATTAAAAATTAAAAACATATAACCTACTGTATCTTTCAAAAGAACTACATTTAATGTTATTTACTGTCTAATGGCTATACTGCCTATAGTAGAACATTCAGTAAAAAGTAAATAATTTAGCCTAACTCACTTCCGTTTGAAATAGAAAAAACGTCAAAACAGGTATAAGACTGTTGAAATTAAATGGCGAGGAAAACCCCTATTCTAAATATAGATCATTGTTAAACTAGAATCGCCAGAAACAGCAACCCTTCTTCCTTATCATTCCATCCAGCTGTAATCAGTACCCGTGGGAAAATTAAATTCCTCGATGGCCATAATGTTCCTTAAATTTTATCATAAGTTTTTAATATAAGTAAATTTTTTACTCAAACTGTAAAAGCCAGACCAATATGGGTCCATTATATGGACTCATGCCCAATGTATAATGGGTACAGGACGTTTCAGCACCAGGTTGTTTTGGCACCCGTTTTTGAGGATGTTTCAGCACCTGTTTAAAGTTGTTTCGGCACTCATTGAAAAGAAGTTTAATCTATGGTTGTTGGGCCCCAATACTCAACCAGCCCCAGTTGATCTGGCCCCAGTATTGATCCAGCCCGAAGTCGATCCGGCTCAAATTAATATTTTTATTATATTACCATATTCACTTGTGTATAGTACGCATCTATGTATAATACGACTCCCAACTTTTGGAAAATAATTGGAGAAAAAGTCTACATCTCGTGTATAATACGCAGGTAAAATTGCTGCATAAGCAAGTAATCAAGAACCTTAAGTTTACCTAGAAAAAATCTCTGTATTACAGATTTTACTTTACGGAAAACACAATTGGTTACGCGCCTGAACCTTAGGATATTCAGTGAATGGAATAAACCCAACTGCCATAATAAAATTAATTTGTGATCCAAACATTGTGTTGATAGAAAGAAAACTAAAGATTGGTTAATAAAATTGTAATTAGTATTAGGGATGTATATATACATGTGTTATATACGTGCCTGTTAGTATTCTTGATAAAATACCGATAATGAAGCACAGCCGTCATTTTCTATATATTTTACACTTGTTTCGAAGTGTCAATGTTTGTACAAAATAAATTGATTAACACAGCAGTAAAGGTAGAAGAAATGCGAACAACCAATTATCCCAGCGGGGTGTACGGTAATGGCTGATTGTTTGACCAGGAAACCATTTTACCTCGATCGACAACGATAAGATAATTGGATTGCATCAGCACTTGTTATTTTAAAATATGCTATTCTCATTTGTAAAAACATCTTCATTTCTGTGCATATTGTAAAGTGTTCAAGACAAGGAGGTACATGTAAATCTGTAATGATAATCTCTTTATCAAGTGTCTAAAATCCATTTCAGTGGTCAAGTAAGGGTTCCCAAAGTCTAATGATCATGTTCTGATCATTGTCAGTGGACATTCACAGCAATATCGCTGTGGAAATATGAATTCTTACGTCTGGAAAAAAGGTTCTTATTTAAGATCTCGTGTATTATACGCACCTGGAAAATCAAAGTCAGATTTTATGAAAAAATGTGTGTATTATACGTAAGTGAATACGGTACCATGCATTGCCACCTCCCAGTGATTGTTTTAGCCAATATTACTGCTATATAACGACAGTATCCACTCGCCAAAATAAACCTCCTTTTTCACCTAAAACTGACATATATTTTCCCCAGAAGGTGCAGTCATTCCCAATAACATCGGTCCGTCGGTCCTGACTGACACTTCTACGTAAGTACCGATGTCCCACTGTCACATTGCCGGTTGGAATGACCGATGTGTCCGGCAGAGTTTCGTTTATTTATACTCCCTCAAATTAAAGTGTTTTGGTGACCATGATGAAGTAAACCGTAACGTAAACATCTTGATAGTCCTCTGAAGGAAATGTCACAAAACAAAGAACAATTAACTCAGTATTCACATACTCGCGTAAACGTTGTGCAAAACCGGGTTTATCGAAAGCTTTTACAAGAGCGTGATTCACTGTGATTGTCTCATTTAGGAATCGGTCAGAGTTTTTTCGGAGATTTGTTATTCAAGCTAATTGGAGGATGATCGATGATTTTGTTAGATGAAATTAAATATATCAGAATACATCTATGTTTCTCTTCTTTTTTTTTTCGGACAGACAATTTTTGTTTCGGACCTGTGTGTAACTTCACCACATAAGTCCGAATGACCAAGTTATTGGGAATAACTGAAGGTGGCGCTTGTAAATGCGAAAAAAAAAAAAATCAGAGTAGGCACCATTTTTGAGGGGTCGGTCGGGGTTACAGGAAGCAAAGATATTTTTTTTAAGCCAGGCCCTAATTAAAATATACGGAGTAGCAGTTCAAATCCAGCTGTGGTCAAATTTTTTTTCATTTCTTTACACATCTAAATAAGTTTTTAGATGTTTCACAACACTCAAAATATGAAATTAGGCCTTTTTAAGTTGGATCTGGACAATATTTGAAACAATTATTATTCATGACCTTGACTTGAAATCATGAACAATTGAAAAGGTCCCACTGAAAGAAAATGACTAACTTGTTGCCCTGAATCACATCTTGCAGAGACAAAGCAAATGCTTAATATCAAAATCACCTGAATGGATACATGCGCAAAAAAATTGTTGTTGTTTTTTATTCTTGTCTGAAATAAAATTTGACATATTTTTAACATTTGTGTTGACTTAGTCACTGTAATACAAAAATAAATGACTTCTTCCTTCCTGCATGACTGACTATCTAGGTACTCAGGTGAGCCATATAGGCCCACTTGGGCCTCTTGTTTGTTTTTGTGTTAAAGGATCAACTATCCGATTTTATATATCTAGTTCAAGGCATTGGTGACAATGAAGTTCTGGTTTTGTTTTCTGGTTACCCAGGACACCACAGTATGGGTTCTTAATAATAGGCACAGTAAAAAATAAGGTGAAAACAAACTCACCAAACAAATTCATATTTATATAAAAATGGATTCTATTGTCAAACAAGCTGTCCTTGCTCAAATATGTATGAAAAACCAGAGTCTTCAAAAGCTATTGACAGACCACAGAAAAATGATAAGGATCCTAATTTTAAGTCTTTCTTGAAAAAACAAGATGGGCAAAGAAAGTAATTTATTTTCTCAAAGGGATGAGAGGCAGTGAGATTAATCTATGAACATCTTGCACGTATTACTAAAATACGAAATAACGGTAAAGTTAAAGATATTCTGAGCTGTTCTTTTAAAAAATGCTGTAATTTTCTTTAGGGAAAGTTTCCCCAAATGTGCCAATATCCTGCATATTTTCTCAATCCCAGGGGACTTGACCCCAGTCCTAAAACACTGAAAATAAACACTGATCATGATTATATTATTAGTATGCAAAATAACAGCAAAAAATCTCTAACTCCAAATCTGATTGACAGTATTTAAAGATCATCTTGAGATGACCTCGAATTGGCAGTTGTAAGATCTTGTACATGGAGAGTATCGTAGAGAAACGAAATATAAATCACGTTTGAAGATTGTACATCAAGTTTAATAATGATCATCTGTTTTTAGCTCACCTGAGCGTAGCTCAAGTGAGCTATTGTCATAGTGCAGCGTCCGTCGTCCGTCCGTCGTTAACTTTTCTACATTTTCGACTTCTTCTCCAGAACCGCTGCACAGAATTTCACCAAACTCCATAGGCAGTAAGTACTCAAGGTCCTCTACAAAGTTTGTGTTTTTTATGCCGATCCGTGATCCAAGATGGCCGCCATTGGCTCTGATTTGTTGACACATTTTCGACTTCTTCTCCAGAACTGCTGCACAGAATTTCACCAAACTTCATAGGTAGTAAGTACTCAAGGTCCTCTACCAAGTTTGTGTTTTTTATGCCGATCCTTGATCCAAGATGGCCGCCATTGGCTCTGATTGGTTGACACATTTTCGACTTCTCCTCCAGAACTGCTGCACAGAATTTCACCAAACTTCATAGGAAGTAAGTACTCAAGGTCCTCTACCAAGTTTGTGTTTTTTATGCCGATCCGTAATCCAAGATGGCCGCCATTGGCTCTGATTGGTTGACACATTTTCGACTTCTTCTCCAGAACTGCTGCACAGAATGTCACCAAACTTCATAGGAAGTAAGTACTCAAAGTCCCCTACCAAGTTTGTGTTTTTTATGCCGATCCGTGATCCAAGATGGCTGCCTTTGGCTCTGATTGGTTGACACATTTTCGACTTCTCCTCCAGAACCGCTGCACAGAATTTCGCCAAACTTCATAGGAAGTTGGTACTCAAGGTCCTCTACCAAGTTTGTGTTTTTTATGCTGATCCGGGATACAAGATGGCCGCCATTGGCTCTGATTGGTTGACACATTTTCGACTTCTTCTCCAGAACCGCTGCATAGAATTTCACCAAACTTCATAGAAAGTAAGTACTCAAGCTCCTCTACCAAGTTTGTGTTTTTTATGCCAGTCCGTGATCCGAGATGGCCGCCATTGGCTCTGATTTGTTGACACATTTTCGACTTCTTCTCCAGAACTGCTGCACAGAATTTCACCAAACTTCATAGGAAGTAAGTACTCAAGGTCCTCTACCAAGTTTGTGTTTTTTATGCTGATCCTTGATCCAAGATGGCCGCCATTGGCTCTGATTGGTTGACACATTTTCGACTTCTCCTCCAGAACTGCTGCACAGAATTTCACCAAACTTCATAGGAAGTAAGTACTCAAGGTCCTCTACCAAGTTTATGTTTTTTTTTGCTGACCGTAATCCAAGATGGCCGCCATTGGCTCTGATTGGTTGACACATTTTCGACTTCTTCTCCAGAACTGCTGCACAGAATGTCACCAAACTTCATAAGAACTAAGTACTCAAAGTCCCCTACCAAGTTTGTTTTTTTTATGCCGATCCGTGATCCAAGATGGCCGCCTTTGGCTCTGATTGGTTGACACATTTTCGACTTCTCCTCCAGAACCGCTGCACAGAATTTCGCCAAACTTCATAGGAAGTTGGTACTCAAGGTCCTCTACCAAGTTTGTGTTTTTTATGCCGATCCGGGATACAAGATGGCCGCCATTGGCTCTGATTGGTTGACACATTTTCGACTTCTTCTCCAGAACTGCTGCACAGAATTTCACCAAACTTCATAGAAAGTAAGTACTCAAGGTCCTCTACCAAGTTTGTGTTTTTTATGCCAGTCCGTGATCCAAGATGGCCACCATTGGCTCTGATTGGTTGACACATTTTCAACTTCTTCTCCAGATCGGCTGCACAGAATTTCATCAAACCTCATAGGAAGTAAGTACTCAAGGTCCTCTACCAAGTTTGTGTTTTTTATGCCGATCCGTGATCCAAGATGGCTGCCATTGACTCTGATTGGTTGACACATTTTCGACTTCTTCTCCAGAACAGCTGCACAGAATTTCATCAAACTTCATGGAAAGTAAGTACTCAACATCCTCTACCACATTTTTGTTTTTTATGCCGATCTGTGATCCAAGATGGCTGCCATTGACTCTGATTGGTTGACACATTTTCGACTTCTTCTCCAGAACCACTGCACAGAAATTCATCAAACTGCATAGAAAGTAAGTACTCAAGGTCCTCAACCAAGTTTGGTGTTTTTTATGCCGATCCGTGATCCAAGATGGCCACCATTGACTCTGATTGGTTGACACATTTTCGACTTCTTCTCCAGAACCACTGCACAAAATTTCACCAAACTGCATAGAAAGTAAGTACTCAAGGTCCTCTACCAAGTATAGGTTTTTCATGCCAATCCGTAATCCAAGATGGCCACCATTGGCTCTGTTTGATTGACACATTTTCATCTTCCTCTCCAGAACCCCTGCACAGAATTTCTTGCTTGCTGCTAAATATGCGCTTTGTGCACAGGTGAGCGATATAGGCCCACTTGGGCCTCTTGTTTTACAAAGGAGATAATAAGTGACATTATTTAGCATCACTATGATGTACTGCATTCTATGAAATTTTTCAACGTTTGAAAGGAGATGGTGTTTCTTGCTCAGAAAATTTTAGAATTAGATGAATTAAATCTTATTTTGTTTATAGGATTTTTGTTTGTTCAGTTTTCTTTCCTTCTGTTGTAAGTTTCTCCTGACATAAAATGTAGATCTATGTTATGTTAGATTCCTTAAATCACAGAGATTAACCAAAAAGCTTTGACAGAGTACCCTGATTTTGATGACTCTTTGGATGGTTTAAACTTTGTCTTTATATTTTAAGGGTTTGGAGCATTTGGTACACAGCCAAAACCGACGACTTCAACCTCATTTGGGTTTGCAGGTAAGATAATTGATCATTTATTGTTACTAGTTTTCAGCATTTATGGGAAAGTAATTTTTTGATGATCCAGGTTGCCTTAATTAACTTTGTAATACTGATATCTTGTGGACGTGCAGAAAGCGTCAGATTTTATATAATTGTTATTATTCAGGATTTGGTGGATTTGGTTCTCAAGCTAAAACAACAGCTGCCACTGGCTCAACTGGTTTTGGTTTTGGTGTGACTTCCACCACAGCACCTGCTGGTACTACAGGTTTTGGTTTTGGTGTGGGTACAAGCACAGGTACATCAGCATTTGGTACTGCTACTTCAACAGGATTTGGCACAGGAACTTCAACAGGATTTGGGTCTGGATTTGGCACTGGATCAGCCTTTCCGGTTAGAAATTGTCCTGTTCATTTTTACTTGATTTTTATTAAGTATTTTTGATGAAATGCATTGTTTAATGCTAGCATGATTGATTGATTATTGTTGTATGTCACTCCATGAAAATTTTACATATATCATATGTACGGTTACCATTATTATTATTATCATTATTATTAGTGGTAGTAGTACATGTAGTAGTAGTAGTAGTAGTAGTATACATATATATGTTGTTATTATTTAGATTGTCATTTATTTATGTTTTACTTTGTTCTAGGGTTCAACTTCAACAACTGGATTTGGTTTAGGAGCAACAGGAAGTACGTTAGGAGGAGGGGGAGGAGGAGGAGGATTTGGTTTAGGAGGTCAAGGAAGTACTTTAGGCGTGGGCACTTTTGGACTAGGAGGTAACTTGAATGTTACAGTATTTGACTGAGAGAAAATTAAGTTAGAGTAAAATGTTATTTAGAATAGTATTCTTTTCCAATTACTTATTTGCTTAGTGGAAAAAATGTCCAGAAAGCTATTGTCATACCCCAGGCAACGTTGTCGTCTGTAGACAATAACTTTAACCTGGATCACAGCTTTAAAATCATTTTACCTTTTGACATTGATCTTGAAGTTTGACCTACTTTTAAAAAACTTTAACCTTTGTCATAACTTTTGAACAGCAATAGATATTGTGTATTCTTTTTGACAAGATCTTTCATTACATATCAAATGTCTTGACCTTGAAGATTGGCCTACTTACAAAAACTTTTGCTATTTAAGTTCGGTTTACATCAGCAAGCTCTGTTGTCTTCTGACAACTCTTGATTTTGACTTTAAAACAGGTCAACCAGCACAACAACAGCCAGCAGCTTCTAGCCTTGAGAATCTTGGTACTGCTGTGACCCTTCCACAGATTCATGGAGATGAGAGAGATGCCATTATCGCTAAATGGAATCAGCTACTGGCTTACTGGGGGACAGGGAAAGCATTTTATAGCCCTACTAATATGGTGGATCTAACTCCAGAAAATCCTTATTGTAGATTCAAGGTATCGTCCTCATTATGTAAGGTGTTGAAAATTTTGAAAATTTCTTGTAGAGTTTACTATATAAATAGATAGATATTATTTGAGCTATACGCCTAATTAATATTATCTCACCTTTATGTTGACGAGAATTGACCAGAAATATAAGCAATTCTGTAAATTCTAATACAGGTATTTAGTATGCAAATGAAAAGCTGTGCGTAAAGAAATATTGCAGTGTTTATAAAGTAGGGCTACACCGATATGCCAAGCTCAAGATACGATACGTATTGCGATTTTTGGTCACGGTACGATTCGTATCACAATACTTCATTGGTAATGTAGAAATAAAAGCATTTCTGTTATGTGTCAAATACTTTAATAAAACAAAAATAAAAGTTTAATCATCATTCATAATGTTGATGCTTTAACATCATCTAAAATTACCGTTTGTATGAGTAGAAGTCTAGAAAAACGAAAACAAAAGAAAACTGGCATGGCAAAACAACAGTTTATAATAGCATCATGAATGTGTGGTCTTTAATCAGGATAGGAGAGGTTTACACAATAAGATCACCAAGATTGTGTGATAAAACTGGCTCACGGTGAACTGTTGCTTAATTTCGAATGGATGACATGGGTTTATTTAAGCTGCCTACAGAGTCCTGCAGAGGAACTTGCGAGCTTGCTGGATTTCTCATTCTTTACACCGTTGTCCTGATCGGCAGGTACCGATATGCTGTGTTTTCTGCGCATTAGGGTGGCCATGTTCATGGTATTTCCACATTTGTAGCTCACGTCCAAGTCACATAGCTTACAAATAGTTTTGTCTTTGTCACCCCCTTCCTTGAATCCAAAATACCCCACACATAACTTTTAAATGCAACAGGAGCTTCCTTTAACTTAAATAGGAAAATGAACCGTAACGCAACCATACAGACCCTCCTCGTATCCTGTATCAAATCATTGTCTTCAATCGCGGTTAATCGAGGACCGCAGTGAATCATTGCAGCACTATTATAAAGTCATATAGATTGTTATTTTTCAAATATTTAAATATTTTGTCATTTATAAAGACCTGCATTTAAGTTGACCTTTTACACTTCATTGTTATACAGTTTTGTTTTACCCAAACACAGATTAATAAATTACTTGTTGCTGGACTTGATTAAAGATTATTTTATTGTCAGTGTTTAAATATATTTTTACTTCCATTAACTTGAATTCCGATAATTAAAACTAATTTTTTAAGTCTTATTTTCTTTTTTCCTTCATATGTTTTTCTTCAGTTACTCAAAGTCACTCTAGATCATGCAACATTTAGATAAATATTAAACAAACTTGAGTAAAACAAAGTAATTTCTGGTGATAAATCTACTGAAAAAAGCATAAAAAGTAATTAACTCTGAAATGAATGTTTTCGCTGACCAATAAATTTAGCTTCAAAAATACATAACCAATTGATGCTCAGTGTTGATTAATTGACCAAGTCCAAATGGATATGTTTGTAAGTTGTAACTGAGTACCCATACCACATCATTATTGAATTAAGTTAGAACTTTCATGCCCAACCCTCTTTTGCCCAACCTCTCTATAGGTATATAGGTACATGTAATCTTGGCTTTGAAGCATTTCATTCTGGGTTCATACTAAAGTCAGGTAATGTACCCCTATTTGATTCGTTTCCATTTTAACTTTTTCAGTTGTAAGGTTAAGGCTACAAGACTGCTCCTTTTAATCGTAAGCACAGAACGCACATAATTCACATCCTGCACATTTATATTTCTAAATTGGCATGACTACTTCATTATTTTGGTTAAAACATATTGATTCATGTTAACCCTGACTGTTTCTGTAATTAATTCTTTATAGATCCCATAATCCACATTCAGGTGACTGGTAATCAGGGATTTGAAATTTAGAATATTGCTATTTGTACATAAATGTTGCTGATCTTTTTCGCGAACTTACATTCACTCAGACTATACTTTATGGTCCATCTGAGTGTTCAAGAGTCGACTATACAATAGGTACTTCAATATAAATTTGGTAAAATAGTATAGGAAATATTCATGCTAAATTGGAAATATTTCTTTGCATTATAGGCAGTTGGGTATACAAAACTGCCCAAAACCAAAAATGAAGATGGTTTAGTGTCTTTGTTCATCAATAAAACCGAGCAAGAAGTTTCCAGTAATCAGCAGCAAATCCAAGATACCCTGTATGCAATACTGGGTAGTAAAAGGCAGTTGTCTGTATGTGTAGAAGGTGTCAAGAAACTGCCAGACAACAAGTAAGTACAATACTTCTTAGTGAAAGGCAGCTCTACATATTGGTAGAGGGTGTCAAGAAACTGGCAGACAACAGGTATGTAAAATGCTTCTTAGTGAAAGGCAGCTCTACATATTGTGGGAGGGTGTCAAGAAAATGCCAGACAACAGGTATGTAAAATGCTTCTTAGTGAAAGGCAGCTCTCCATAGGTAGGAGGTGGCAAGAAACTGGCAGACGAATGAGTAGTAAAAAGCAGTTCTGTGTGTGTAGAAGAGGTCAAGAAACTACTAGACACTGAGTGAGTACAATCTGAGTAGAAGAGGTCAAGAAACTACTAGACAGTGCGCGAGTACAATCTGAGTAGAAGAAGTGAAGAAACTACTAAACACTGAGTGAGTACAATCTGAGTAAAAGAAGTGAGTAAACTACTAGACACTGAGTGAGTACAATCTGAGTAGATGAAGTCAAGAAACTACTAGACAGTGAGTGAATACAATCTGAGTAGAAGAAGTGAGGTAACTACTAGACAGTGAGTGAGTACAATCTGAGTAGAAGAGGTCAAGAAACTACTAGACACTGAGTGAATACAATCTTAGTAGAAGAAGTGAAGAAACTACTAGACACTGAGTGAGTACAATCTGAGTAGAATAGGTCAAGAAACTACTAGACAGTAAGTGAGTACAATCTGAGTAGAAGAAGTGAAGAAACTACTAGACACTGAGTGAGTACAATCTGAGTAGAAGAGGTCCAGAAACTACTTGACAGTGAGTGAGCACAATCTGAATAGAAGAAGTCAAGAAACTACTAGACAGTGAGTGAATACAATCTGAGTAGAAGAAATGATGAAACTACTAGACATTGAGTGAGTACAATCTGAGTAGAAGAAGTGAAGAAACTACTAGACACTGAGTGAATACAATCTTAGTAGAAGAAGTGAAGAAACTACTAGACACTGAGTGAGTACAATCTGAGTAGAATAGGTCAAGAAACTACTAGACAGTAAGTGAGTACAATCTGAGTAGAAGAAGTGAAGAAACTACTAGACACTGAGTGAGTACAATCTGAGTAGAAGAGGTCCAGAAACTACTTGACAGTGAGTGAGCACAATCTGAATAGAAGAAGTCAAGAAACTACTAGACAGTGAGTGAATACAATCTGAGTAGAAGAAATGATGAAACTACTAGACATTGAGTGAGTACAATCTGAGTAGAAGAAGTGAAGAAACTACTAGACACTGAGTGAGTGCAATCTGAGTAGAAGAGGTCAAGAAACTACTAGACACTGAGTGAGTACAATCTGAGTAGAAGAAGTGAAGAAACTACTAGACACTGAGTGAATACAATCTAAGTAGCAAAAAAAGCAAATCTGTGTGTGAAGAAGATGTCAATAAACTACTAGACAATGAGTGAGTACAACCTGAGTAGTTAAATGCAGGTCTCCATGTATGTAGAGGATGTCAAGAAACTACTAGACACTGAGTGAGTACAATCTGAGTAGAAGAGGTCAAGAAACTACTAGACACTGAGTGAGTACAATTTTTTTATTTGCTCTGCTTGAAAGCAGAAAGTGTAGCTAGGTAACTTGTAAACTTTATAGTGATTGTACTAACACTGTGTATCTCTTGTACTCACATGTATTAGTTGTTATTGTTTCCTCAGAACAGAGCTTGTGATATACATACTAGAGAGACCAGCTTCAGGTCCAGCTCGGAGAGTTCCAGCTAGTGAAATTTTTAAATTCCTTAGTCAGCAACATATTCAGAATCAATTGAAGACACAACTTGTTGTGGACAGTGTTATACCTAAGACTGGACTGACAGAGCAAGCTTTGAAAGAATATCTGGATACACCCCCAGCAGGTAAGTCGATCAAAATGGGCTAAATAAATGTTTAGCTGCACTGGTAAAGATCAGAGACTTCTACATAAAGTTAATCATCATTATTCCTTCTCCTTCAACCCCCCCCCCCCCCTTTGCATACATAGATAGATATATTATTGTTTTACGTTTGTGCCAGGAATGCAGCAGTCCCTTCAAACAAAGCAAACAAAGTTTTCGAGATGGTTATGTAGGAATCATCATTATCTGTCATTCTGTGTAAATCCCTTTACACCTATGGTCAGGAAACTTCACATACAGACTCCCTGTTAGTCAGTTATGTGCCCTATTGATTTGGAGGTCAAAAGGTTAAATGACAAGGTCACAGAACATAGATGACTGAAAATGGTTTTCTGACAATAATAGTTAAATTCCTTTCACACCAATCCATGTGATGCTTACTTGTGACTCACTGTGAGTCAAGAATGTGCCCTCTTGATTTAGAGGTTCAGAGGTCAAGGTCACAGAGCATGGATAACTTAATTGGCTTCCAGACCATATATGAATACATGTATTCCCATAAGAGGTGGGGCTTTCATATTTCTTATGCATATTCTTTGTGAGAAGACCTTTCCATCAATACAGTGATTTTTGACCTTGTTACCTTGACCGTGACCTTTTATCTACAATTAAAAAACTTTAACATTGTGTATATCTTCCGAATGGTAAATGATTGTGTATATCTTCCGAATGGTAAATGATATGACTTTCATATTTCACATGTATAATTCCTTGTGACAGACCTTTCCATCCTTACCAAAATTTTGACCTTGTGATCTTAACTTTGTAGCTTGACTTAGTTTTAGGTTAATAGCTTGTACTGACAAATTTGATGCTGGAGCAATTATATTACACAAGCTTGTTGTTATTCAGATTTGCTGCAGCGTAGGATATCTATTTAACTATATTATAAGCCAAATACCCTGATTTAGTATTAAACAATTACAAACAAATGAAAGAGGAAAACAAAATAAAAGCTATATTTAAGCATATATTAAGAATACCAGTACATTTACATTACATATATGCATTATTCCCTAATTATTTACTTTATTCAGTAAGTGTTATATATATTATTAAGAGCCAGTATAACCCACTCAGTACTTAAGGTGTTTGGTTTGTGACCGGTGTCCTCTCGTTGGATGAGACAGTAAAAGCAAAAATATTTTCATATTGTTTTCTTCTTCTTTTTTTTTTTTTTTGTACTTAGGTATTCACCCTCTGTTGTGGGAGCAAGCCAAGGCAGACAACCCTGATTCAGAGAACCTCGTTCCAGTTCCTATGATAGGGTTCAAGGCTTTACATGAGAGAATGAAACACCAAGAACAACAAACAAAAGCTCATCAGCAACGCTTAGATGTAAGCTCAAAAACATCAAATTTATAGTACATTGTAATGTGGTCTTTTATAGAAATCTCGAAACTGTCTTGGATTTTTCACAATGTCTGTTTTGATGTCATATATATCAATACCTAGCTTTGATTCACAAAAAAAATCATTTTTGGGTCAGAATTGCTTTAGCATCTCCATGGCTATAATCATGGTAAAGCAGGCCAATTTTTATATGTTAGCATAGAAATATGGGCGTATTTTGCTATATCGCTTTCGTCTGTCTGTCCATCTGTCTTTTCCACCTATCTTGTCTTTGCAACTCATCCTAAAGCATGTGAATTTTTTTATGAAACATGGTACAAAGAAAGAACACCATATGAAGATGAGCATATTGGAAGGGGTATGTTGTCCAAAAACATTTACAGGAGTAATGACCCTTGGACATTGATTTTTCCATGCAAAATACCATGTCTTCACAACACCTCCTAAACCCTTGGGAAATTTTGATGAAATTTGGTACAAAGATAATCATATTACAAAGATGTGCATATTAAAAAGGAATTACCACATCTCAATATTTCATACCACTGTAATCGGGTATTTAATTTATGAAAGGAGGGGGGTGTCAACATTGGAAATGATGGATGCATAAAGAAGATTAATAAACCAAAAACAATTAAAGAAGGAAACTGAACTATTTTACCAGTATCAAGCTCCACAAAAAATAGAGCTTTAGTAGCCAATCATTAGCTAATTGTATCCATGACAACACGGCCGTGGAAAGTGAAGGGATTTACCCAACGTAAACGCAGGTGAATCCTATGAAAGTGAAATGTAGGGTGCCTTGTTAGCTGTAGTGTCTTTGTGCTTTATATGTGTGTATATATATATATATATATATATATATATATATACAATTAAAACTCGTTATGTCGAAGTCGATGGGACCAGAGCAAATATTTCAACTTATCCGGAATTCGAGATAAACACCAGCTGTTTATGTAACCAAGGACTTCGTTTTTAAGTCCTTGATGTAACCATTTTCGATCATTCTTTTTAACATATGAATATACATGCATTGTTTTACCTGTTATTCTATATTTTAGTCCGTATAATGCATCTTTCTACCGACTAAATTTAAACTTAAAATTTAAAAATCGTATTTTCAACTCTTTATATTTTTTAATTCATTCAATAATTTACAAGCTGCAAAAATGATACTGGCTTATAATCTGCCTTAAATGAAGATGTTTTTACTAATGAGATTAGCATATTTAAAATAACAAATGCCGATGCAATCCAGTTACCTAACCATTGTCAATCAGATGAAATGGCTTCATGGTCAAACAATCAGCCATTACCATACACCCCGCTGGGATAATTGGTTGTTCGCATTCCTTCTACCTTTACTGCAATTTATTTTGTACAAACATTGACACTTCGAGATAACGAGTGTAAAATATATAGAAAATGGAGTTTTGGGGCTGTAAAGTGCCTTTGACATAAGCAGAATTTCTACTTAACCGACTTTGACTTAACCGAAGTAAAATCATATAGAAATTAAAGGAGAAAAAATTCGGGACTTGAATTTGACTTTTAGATAAACAGAATTTTACATTTGATTGCATACTTAATTCAAGTTCGTATAACAACTTGGATAATAAAATGTGGGCATATTATGTGCCGTTCAACACATTGACACATTGCTTTGAAACAGTGTTCTATAATCAGGACTCAAAATTAACATATGTCCCCAAGTCTGTGACTGATAACATTTGTCATGGACTGACAAGTTTTTTACTGTATCAGTCCATCAGACTGACTAACGTAAATTTTTATGAGCAATGCAATTTTTAGTATCATTCACAGAAAATCATGATAGATAATGGTATTGAGACTAAGGTGCTCATGCGTTTCTTAGGTCTTTTATTTACAGAGTTACTTCACATTTGGGACGGTATATGAAGTAAAAGAATTCTGACATCATCACATTCTATGAAAACTGATCTAAAACTCATGGAAATAATAGTCCATAGATGACATTTTCATAGGAAATTGATGACAACGTAATTGTTTTACCTCATATACTGTCCTATATCAGAAATAACTTTGTTTAACAAGGGATGGTAAGAGATGGAGATGACAATGGGAAATAATTTTTCATACCATTAAGAACTTTTGCTGATTTTACATTCAAATTTCTAATCACATCGTATACGTCAAATTACTATGTAATTTGTCAATAGCATAGAAATCTGAATGAATGGTAGGATAGAAGTTAAGATTTATTCAAATTCCTAATTACATGCTTGCAGTTTGGGCCCTTAGGTTTATTCATTCCTTTCATTTTGATCTCTTAGAAAGTTTTATGACGCATCTATAGTATGCCTAAATACTATTGATATATTTATATTCAGTGTTCCTAGAAAAGAGATGTGCTGCATGATGTATCATCTTCGCAGTGAATGTTTCGGTTTGCTACATTTTCACAAGTTGGCCTATTTTATTTCAATATGCAAGAATTGTATGCTCCCTAACAGATATTATGTCATCTTATTTCTATGCACTTTTGTTTTGTATGAATTCGTCCTGCAGCTTATTACCACAGGCTTTATTATCACCTGGGTGTATCTCTTCCCTATGTTTGTGTAAGCCTAACATAGAGAAAAGTTATATCCATGGGATCGTCAGGCCTGTGCTTATGGCTTCATTGTGTAGCGTGGTGTCACTGGTAAGTACAATTATCTTGATTTCAATATATTGGAACTAAATCTATATGAGACATTTGCAGATCTAAGCCAAGAGGTCAGAATTTGAACCATAATTTGTGGTACTTCCACAATATCAATGAAAAATTCTGTCAGTGACTGAAGCATTAAATAATTCAATTCTTCCAGCTTATTGCGTCTGACCTTCAAAAGCTACAACAAAGGGAAAGCAATATGATAGCTAAGATGGAGGAATTCAAATGCAAATATCTCGAGCTGAGTCATCGAATATTACAGGTAATGATTCTTTAGATAATTAACCCATAGTTTTCGTATCTCACGCAGTGATATTTTTCTTCACAGATTTGGACCAATTAATGTGAATCTCACTCTGTGAATGAGTATTATTTCGGCACACCTCACAAGATTCCTTAACTTTGAGTATTAAATAAAATTGCAGCCTTGTTATAAATAGGCAATGGATCTTAACTTTTTAACTCAATAAAAGACAAAACGTTTTTGCTACATGTGAATCAGATTTTGTATTTATGAAATACTCTGAAAATATAGGTAATACCATTATATGTATTAAAGTTAAAATCATATTAAATGACTACTCTCAAATCTCTCTTCTGCACCCTTTTGACCAGAATTTTCTTTAAATTTTTCACACCATACTGATTTTTATGTTTTAGGTATATCACATCTATATTAATCAGAGTGTCCCACTCCACTTTCTCAGTGTTGTTTTATGTCTTTATCATTCAGAATTTTTAATCATGGTTCATTTATACATTATGTGAGGAAACTACAATAGAATATACAGAATAAAGACAATCTTAGAAAATAAATGAAAAATATGAATGAGTTACAATTTAGAATTTGTTTAAGAATAACTTTTGATTCTTTGAATGTGTAAATACAAATATTTTCCTTTGCTTTATGATTATTTATTTATATTTCTGAGGCTAGAAATCTTTTTAAAGCTGTATACCCCATGTTCGCGAGTACAGTGCACATTATAGGTTAATTTATTCTAAATTTATTTGATTGTATATATAAGCCTAAAACATACTGAAAAGGACTTGCAAATGTTGTGATCAAATTCGTCGTATTAAGTAAGATAAGGCTTTCTAAAACATGATGTTTGTAAACAGAATGTTTACAGCCAACTTATCACATGATATAATACGGAAGCCGCTGCATCATGGACACTGATGGAGGGTGAGGTATATAAACTGAAGAGTAACTTTAAAAATCTGCATTCGAGTCTGCTAAAGTTAGTATTTACTAAAATCGTTTTCTTTTGGAGTCTCCCTTCATCATAGTTTGTTTTGATTTGTTTTGATTAAACTGAAGCAACCAAAAATGTTATTAACGCAAAGTTAATAACTTTAGCCATACGAGAAAAATACAGTTTTTATACGCCCGTCGAAAGACGGGAAGTATTATGGTATGGTGATGTCCGTCCGTTCGTCTGCTATGGAACGCAATAACTTTAGTAAATGTCTTCTGTATTTTATGAAACTCATACCAAATGCTTAAATAGTGTAGAGGAAGCCGCCTTTCGATTTTGAGCAAATTCTGTTTTGTCGTTCCGGAGTTATGGGACTTTGATTTAATTTTTACTATGAAAAGATGCTATGGAACGCGATAACTTAAATAAATGTCAGTTGTTTTCCATGCTTAGATAATGTAGAGGAAGCCGCCTTTGGATTTTGAGCAAATTCCATTTTGTTGTTCCGGAGTTATGGGACTTGTATTTTATTTTTACTATGAAAAAAATGCTATGGAACGCAGTAACTTAAGTAAACGTCAGTTGTTTTTCATGAAACTCATACACAGAATGCTTAGATAATGTAGAGGAAGCCGCCTTTCGATTTTGAGCAAATTCCGTTTTGTTGTTCTGGAGTTATGGGACTTGGATTTTATTTTTGCTATAGTAAGATGATATGGAACGTAATAACTTTAGTAAATGTTAGCAGTTTTTCATGAAACTAATACAGAATGCTTAAATAGGGTAAGGGAAGCGGCCTTTTGATTTTGAGCAAATTCTGTTTTGTCGTTAAGGAGTTATGTAACTTGGATTTTTACTATAATAAGATGCTATGGAGATGCTATGTAATGCAATAACTTAAGTAAACGTCATTTGTTTTTCATGAAACTTATACAGAATGCTTAAATAGTGTAGGGGAAGCCACCTTTGGAATTTCAATATTTCATAAAAGTATTACGGAAGAGACCCAAGTTTGGGGGTAATAAAATCATACGTTCACATTGATGCCATCCAATGTAAGCGATGGGTGTATTAAGCCACGCTAGATGTTGCTCTTGTTGTTTTACATGGCCTAATTTTTGAAATTATTCCAAATTGTAGGGTATACAACTTTAAAAGATTTTTTCTAAGGCCTTACAACATTTATTTTGTCAATGATCGATTAAATACAACATAATTGTTTTGAAAGATTTTCCTTCATTTTCTTTATTGACAAAAAGATATCCCCTAACTACCGTTTTAGCTCACCTGGATGAAGCTGAGAGGAGCTTATGCTATTCCCCTAGTTAAGTAGTGTGGGGTATTTCAGTATTGGAGAAGCACATGTATAGGTGCTACAGTTACCAAACTTGCACCATATGTTCATCTTAGAATGCTGACTTAAGTGAATTTATCTGATAATGCATCTTACCTTGATTTTACACTTAAGTGACAGGGTTCAAGATTACAATGTTCTATTTTTTATGCCCTGAATCGATAGATCAGGGGCATAATGTTTTAGTCCCGTTTGTTTGTTTGTCTTTCTGTCGTCAACTTTAACTTTGGCATTACTTTTGAACCGTGAGGGATAGAGACTAGAGACTTCATATTTGACATGTTTACTCAACTAATGAAGCCCTTTCAAGTGACACCAAGGTTGATGACATTTTAACCTTGACAATAATCTTCACACTAAAAATGACTTTTTGGACTTTGGTGCCACCGTGGCATTAGCGTTTCAAAAACACAGCTTCGTATTTTTTGGTCCCCTGCTTTTCGCGAAAGCGTGGGGACATTAAATCTCGTCTGTCCACCCGTCAGTCACAAAAACTTTAACCTTGGTCATAACTTTTTAAACATAAGACGTAGGGCCTTCATATATGGCATGTGTGTCCCTGATTGCAATACCTTTCCGTTGGTACCAAAATTTTTATCATGTGACCTCGACCGTGACCTTTGACCTACTTCAATGTACATTTTTCACCGTAAGACGTAGTAGGGCCTTCATATTAGGCTTGCGTGTCCCTAATTGCAATACCATTCCGTTGGTACCAGAATTTTTTATCATGTTACCTTGACCGTGACCTTTGACCGATGAAAATACCCAAGACGTCAAAAAGAAGTTAGAGACTAACATAAACGTAATAAATGAGCTATTTGCGACGCCCTTACTTTGTCAATCTGATACGAATGCCCTTGTAAATAATTTCGCGTCAATGCTATGTTCTGTATTTTTACCTTTTTGTATTGTTAGAAATTCATTTGCATCATCTAGAAAAAGTAATGGTAGTAATAATCGTGTACACAACGATAAACCATGGTTCAATAATGAATGTAAAAAACTTTATATTGATTACAAATCCGCTTTGCACAACTTTAATTTAAGTAAAACCAACGAAAACCATGCCTTATTGAAAGATAAAAAGTCTATTTACAAAAGTATGTCGTCGAGACTGAAGCGTAAATATGAAAGATTAGAAGGCGACAGTATGGAATACATAAGGAAACACAACCCAAAAAAATTTCATCAATATTTTTCGAAAAGGAAAATGAAGCGCACAGAGACCAGTATTTCATTAGACCAATTCTATAATCATTTCAAAGACCTAGCAAGTGCGCATGTACCGGAAACCCCATTGGAAGGCAGTGCTATTTACAACGAGCCTGCTGTTTTTGATGAACTTGATCAGCCAATAACACACAAAGAATTAGATGATGTAATATGTAAATTAAACTTAAATAAAAGTTGTGCAGAGGACAAAATGATCAATGAATTTTTGTAACACGAAGTGTTACACTGTTATGGACCTGGGTCATGGGCGCTGCCATATTGGGATTCACCCCTTTGCTCATGTATTCCTACACTCAGTGAAATAGGTCTATGATTGTGTGCATTAAATTTGCAAATATTCATGAACATTTGATACGTCTGGTATGTTATTAACTACATATTCAGCAAATTATTTAGGAAGATGTATGGAAAGTCCATACCAGAGCTGAACAAACACGATGATTATTTTTGAAACTAACTGGTATGTAACCTATGTTTTCATTCAGTCTTTGATTACTACGCACTGATCGCACATTTTCGGGCCTTTCCGTCGGCCCTTGCCAACCACAATAACAACATGCTTTTGATGACATGCCGAAAAATTGATGTTTTACTTGATTAAAGTGGGACAGCAGACTGTATAAGTTAAATTTTTTCCTTTGCGTATTGTAAACATTCTGCGTAAGTTTCAGCAGAGCTGGGTATTTACGTGAAATTGCCACCCCCCCCCCCCCCCCCCCCATTCCAAATTCCGCGTTGCTAAGGGACGAATAGCGTCATTTATAAAATTCTTCCGAGAAACGAATTGATATTTAGTGCACCGACATAAGAAGTTTCTTCGGTTTCATATTCTTAAAATTCCATGATTAAATTATTAATCACAAATTGATTCATACATGAGTGACTTGACATCGTATCGTAAACAGCTGAACAGGCAGATTTCAAATCTGATTTGCTCCGGCGCGGCGAGATGAAATAACACGATGGAAAGCATGTTGAGTGGTACGCACGGATGTCATGTACGTTGTCAGTTTTGTTGGTTTAACTTGATTGTAATAATTGTGCACGTGAATGGTAGAACTTGCAAATCGTCCTTGATATGAGATTTAAGATGGACGTTGAGAACAGTGAACGAAGTTTGTTCAGTCAGAATTTTTGATAGTTGGAGTCAGAGGCAATGTGGACAAAGTCAAAGAGTAGGTATAATGACTTTTGAATTTGAGGACGGTTATACATGTCTGAACGCTAATGTGTGGACCAATCAGAATTATCAAAACAAAACATGTTTCATGTAAATTTGAGGACTCTATATCGTGATTATACATGAAGTATGACACTCATTTTATGAGTAAACTTCGTAATGGAAGAAGAAGAACAAGTGAATTAGAATGTCTTTTTAACATCACTTTTTGTCCCCCACTTTTGTGACAGCAAGGGGACATTACATCTCATAATACTCATTCCTCCATCTGTCAGTCTTGTCACAAAAACTTTAACCATGGCAATAACTTTTGATCCAGTAGGAGTACAACTTCACATGTAGATTCCTTGTGATGAGACTTTCCACTTAAGATAATTACTTTTGACATTTTAGAATTCTTTTGAATTCATTTGTTTATCTTGACAGTTATGTATCCTCAGGAACACCCTCATCTGATTACAACCCCCTCCTAATTACAAACATGGATTCACCAAAGTTGCACCAATGATTCATCTATGGGATGTACACTAGAGTACCTGGTTCGATTGCTTCATGTGACAGTTTTCCACTTCAGTGATTTGGTTAACCTGTTGGGGATACCTCATTTTGCCACAAACTAGTAAAAATAAAAGACTTTTGACTTGGCCGTATGCCAAGTCAGCTCAGCTAAACAGTGTGTGAAAATTCCCAAACTTGTGCTAATGGTTCATCTTGGGACCCAGACTTAAATGCATGCTTCATATAACAATTCCCACTTCAATTTTGTTTCATTAAAAACAAATTGATTAGAATAACTCAATAATGATTCAAGTGTCATTTTGAATTTGTGCTGTTCATTGTAAGAATGAAACTAGTCCTGAATTAAGGGGGTAGTCTGGTGAACTAGTAAGAAGAATTAAAAATCTACAACTGGCTATTTCATGCATATTCTATAAGAACAGACAAAGGTAGATTAAATAATAACAAAAACGTATCATGTTATGGAGCAAATTATTCTACTAGAATCAATGCAAATTAACACTGTTTCATGCCTATTTCGATATAGAGAAATTAGCAGTTTATGTATTTTTTTTTCACAAATATGACACACAAAAGTTTGGGGTTTTTTATTTTGATATATAAACTTATGAATTTATACTGATTGATTGAAAAAATAACAAGGATTAGGGAAAGCTCTGACAACTTACGAAGCCTTTCATAGTGGCTATAGTAATTAAACAAACCTACTAAAATAATGACAATTTCACAAGAAGTACACTGTAATGTGCAATGGTCTGTCATAAGTAAAAACATCATAAAATTACAATAGGTAATGGAGCATTTTACAAAGAAGTTTGATAGATATTACACCCTCCCCCATTTTGCTATAACCTCATTTGTGTGTAATATATATTGAATGAAATATTTCCTTTCATGATCAAGAAAGGAATTGATTTGTATACATATAAGCTTCAAATGACATTTCAAATTAAAACCATATTTAGATTCAATATTATCAAAATATATAAACACATTAATGCCCTCCCCCCTTTTAGGAGGTTGGAGGCTATTTGGAAAACAAGTACATATATTTCCTTGAAAAATCTGCCTTTGTGGTACATATATAACTACTTCAATGAATATGTCAGTAACAACATCGTAGTATTATTTAAAAGTTTAAAATGTCTTCTTTTTAATATGTAAACCATGCCTCTTCTGTGAACAAGTCTAGAAATATAATGGCTCAAAGACACCATACTTTTCAACAGACAGCATATACAGCAGGTGTGACGACATCACATCATTAAGACGTAACGTCTCAATGACATCATCCTCTACTGCATGATGTAAATCTGCAGCCCTGTTTCAAATACGTTAGCACTCTGAGGATTAAAGATAAAAACCATTGTTTCAAGATAATTAAATTTACTGGCCTTCGCTTTTAGTTGACTATCTTGTGCTTTTTTAGGTTTTAAAATATTTTACTTTTCCCATTTCGTATTTGCCGGTATAGAGTTTTGGTCAATAGAATAATTCTAAAAACAGTTTTCTTCAATATCACATGATAATTTACAAACACATGCATAATCGACAAATTATTGAATATTACTTTTGTATTTTCTATCACGTCTAAAAATGTTACATCATCGTGACAGTATGAGTTACCTCCCGTTAGGCAGATTACTTTCAGGCGTAAATTGCTCACCAGACTACAGCCTTGATACTATTGATAAAACGATTTCCTCTTTATCTTCATATGAGTGTTACTCAGGACCTTCAGTCCTTTGATTTATTAATTGTAAAGACGTTTTATCCGATACGCTCATTAATACCCTCTTTTACTCAATTTTAAACTCCGGTTTCTATCCTTTATCTTGGGCTCAGGGGTGTATAGTTCCTGTTTTTAAGAAAGGGGTCCAGGACAACCCCAACAATTACAGAGGTATTACGATCATAAGTTGCCTGGGAAAACTTTTTACGTCTATATTGAGCAACAGACTACTACATTGGGATAAAGACAACGACATTAGTGGTGACGCCCAGTTCGGTTTTAAACAAGGGGTGAGCACAGTGGATGCTATTTTTACTTTACAATCTTTGATAAATCGCACTTTAAGTCAAAAGGGAAAATTATATTGCTGTTTTATTGATTATAAAAAGGCATTCGATCTTATTGATAGATGCAAGATGTGGGGTAAACTTATAAAGATTGGCATCAGGGGGAAAGTTTTCAATATTATCAAGTCCTTATATGATAACGTTAAATTATGTGTGAAGCACAATGGATTTCTAACTGATTATTTCGAATCCGCTTCCGGCTTATTACAAGGGGAGGTAATGTCACCGATCCTGTACGCCTTATATGTACATGATTTTGAACTTAACTTTCTTCAGGATAATTGCCCGTCTATTGAAATTCAACTGTTAAATATATTTTTGCTTATGTATGCTGATGATACAGTTCTATTATCAGAATCAGCAGAGGGATTACAGTGTATGTTAAACTCATTATATTCCTATACTAAACGCTGGAACTTGTCTGTAAATATTGATAAGACGAAAGTGATGGTTTTTAGAAATTGTAAAAAACAAAATACAGTGAATGATTTTTATTTTAATGACAATAAACTTGATGTAGTTGATTGTTACAATTATCTAGGTATTTTACTTAACTTCAATGGAAAGTTTTTAACAACACAAAAGTACATAGCCGAACAAGGCAGAAAAGCTATGTTTGCAATTTCAAGTTCACTGAAATCTTTTAATTTTAACATACAAACCAAATGTTCTGTATTTGATACCTATGTATGTAGTATTCTTAATTATGGTGCTGAGATATGGGGTTTTCACAAAGCTGTAGACGTTGAAAAAGTACATATATCATTTTGTAAAAATATTTTGGGTCTGAAAAGAAATACTTGCAACAATCTAGTTTACTTTGAACTTGGGAGATTTCCCCTTTATATCACTCGTAAAATCAAAATTTTTAAATTTTGGCTCAAAATAAAATCAACAACAAACTGTATACTAAGGGCATGTTATAATGAAATGGTAGAAAGAAACGACGACTGGATTCTAAATATTCGTCGTGAGTTAGAGAATATGGGTCTTTCATATGTTTTTCACGAAGATGTTTTAAACTATAACATCATAGCTTTGATTGAAAAAAGACTCAAAGACACATACCAACAAACCATACTTCTTGATATTACAAGATCATCAAAGGGACGTTTATATCAACATCTTATAGATAATTTTACTATGCAATATTATTTATTAAAACCCATTCCTTTGTTATATAAAAAGTATATCATCAAATTTAGATTATCATCACACAACCTTCGAATAGAACGTGGAAGGTACGATAATGAAGGCCGAAATAGTAGACTATGTATACATTGTAACACCAATGATGTGGAGGATGAGTTTCATTTTGTATTGATTTGCCCTAAGTATACTGACTTACGTCTACGTTTTATAAAACCCTATTATTACAATAGACCATCTGTTTTCAAAATTGTGCAGCTACTAAGTGTGAATAATGTTAAACAATTATTAAATCTTGGCAAATTTTTGTATCTAGCCAGTAAACTTAGATCGTGAGGTATTTACTCACTCTCCACCACTGTAACCATGTATGAGATGTTTGTATGTATTTGAGTGTGTGTGTGTGTGAGTGTGTGATGGTGAGGGTGTGTGTGTGTGTGTGAGAGGGTTTATGTGATGGTGTGTTTGAGTGTGTATGTGTTGGTGTGGGTGCTATTTCGTGTTTGCATGTGCGAGCGATTGCGGCTGTAAGTGGTTGTGCATCTCTGGATTTTGTTTTTGTACATACTGTAAATATGTTTGTGTTTTCTATATGCTGTATTGGCATTTGAAAATAAATTGAATTGAACTTCAATGTAACTTTTTAACTGTAAGACGTAAGGCCTTCATATTTGGCATATGTGTCTGTAGACATGCACAACCATGACAATATGTCATAGATCACTGCACCCTTAATGATAGAACACTCAAAGTGGGGGATCACAATTCTCTGAATTTACTTTTTCTTCCTTATTTTTACTGTGTCGAGGTGATTGTGGTATTCTTGGATTACAGTATGTATTTTTTTTTCTAAAAGTAGGTCTGAGAAACAACATTTAGTTTTTATTTATTGAGTCGGCTTCGGTGAAGCCGCACTCATTGCAATCACTTTCTTTTCAGGGGTTATAACTTTCACTACCGATATAGAGCTTACTACGCCGCTGAAAAATAAAGTGCCGAAAAATTACTGATGTTGTCTTAAAAATTCTTGATCACCACAATGTACCTTTAGCTCAGTTAATTTAAGCTACACATAAACTAGTTTCAATAACTCGAAAAAGGAGTTGCAATAATGTTTTCAAATTTCGCGTAATAATATGTAGTTGTAACTACTTTACGATGTGTTTACCACCGATACCGTCGGATATACTCGATTGTGTAATTCTCCGGACAAGGCATTTGTCTTGATCTTGTATCGCTTGTTTTTATCGAGATATTTCAATTTAAGTTTTCCCCAACATGTTCTGGAACTTTATTTCTTTTTCACATATATGACAAATTTAAAGATCGATCTTCCCGCATTTCCTCTGATAATGAAAATGCAATATAAATATTTAGGTAAATGTTGTATGTTTCTAAATATAGATGATGTTAAAACATTATGAGAATCGTGAATAAGATGGTTTTTTAATGTCCCACTTGAAGGAATGTCGTTCCTTGGCTCAGCTTCGACTCGTGACAACAATGCAGTAAAACTTGTTGCCATGAAGTTGTCGATTGCACGTTCATTTCGGATACAAGCAATTGCAAACTCTTTGCCGTAAGATAGTATGAAGAGAGCAAATTTTATTAGCATTTTGTACATAGGTATAATGACGATGTAGTTGCAACAAAGACCTAATTTTTGCCCCTCCCCCCCCCCCCCCATTTTCCTGAAATCCTGAATCCGCCACTAAAATGGTAAAATGATTACATACTTAAAATCAGCAAAGCCGACTCTCAGGACTTTTGAGTCCTTTGATATATATAATTTTTAGTACATATTTCTTAAGTTTTATTGATGCAGTAAGTTTTGATATAATCATTGTTTGTTGACCATGGATCTGTTTACATTATTGTCAGGTTGTAGTCAAGCAAGAAATATCTCGTAAGATGGGTTATGCAATACAAGCCGAGGAAGAACAATTAAGAGTACATCTGGAAAAGAGTCAGCTAGAACTGAACCATCCAACACAGTTTAAGGTACAGAAAGAGAATTTTAATTTGAAAATTCCAAAGTTTAAGTGAAATGAGTACATAGGACATACTCTCTTGTAAAATGTCAATTTGAGGTCAAAGGTATAGTATAATTATCCTAGTGCTTGATTTATTGTCTGGGTGGTATATAGAGACACGCATTTTGCCAGAAAGGTTCATCACACTTGGTATACTTATTACTTGTGATGTGATTAAGAACCCTATTAATTTTCAAGGTCAATTTCAAGGTCATGAAATGCTCTGCTTTGGGGTGCTTCTGATGAAAAATATTACAAAGAAATGCAGACATTCTTTTTGAGACAGTGATATGTAATTGAAATAGAAGTACTCTATGAGCAGACTGAGATGACATGGTAAGTGTGAGTAAATAGTAGGAGAATTTTATTTACCGGTACCATAATCCAAGTTATTTTTATTAAATTTAAGTCCTTTTCAATACGACAAATATTGTTTCATATGACTGATTCTGAAGACAGAATATTCATTGAAAATATTACTCTTGCATTACTTGTCATGACAAGAAGGCCTTGCCTGCCTGTTATTGTTTCTCTATTTACAGGATCGCTAGAATGAACTTATGTCCAAAAAGACCTTGCCTTCCTTTTATTGTTTCTCTGTTTACAGGGTCGCTTGAATGAACTTATGTCCCAGATTCGTATGCAGAATCAGTTGTCAGGTTTACGGACAGACATAAGCTATCAACTGGATGCAGGACTTCAACATGAAATTAAACAGGTATATACATATGTGCTTCTTATGAAAGATGACTTTTAGCACAGGTGAGCTACATACATTTAGGGGATAAACATACTGTGTTTGATTGTTTCCGACAGGTATACCGTGGTTATACTGTTGGAAATAGAGTTTTCCTGGCGACGCTTGCAGAGCCAGGAAAACGGTGGTTGCCAACGGTATAACCACAATATACCTGTCGGAAACAATCAAACACAGTACATTTATCCCCTTAGTTTGTAATCGTGAGGTCCCAAGTTCGACTCCTGCTGTAGGCATAGGGGTGTTCTGTTTATCGGATGAGATAGTAAAAACCGAGCGTCCATGTCACGGTGGGCGTGGCACATAAAATATCGATCACTGCTATGGTTGGGTCCATTACAAAGGTATAAATTTCTATGCATTGCATCAGGCAGATGCCACCACCATCATCATGAAATAATCATGGAGTGACGCAAGACAATAATCAATCAGTCAGTCAATTTATTAGAAGTTCTTAAAGTTTTAGAATGTGGTGCAATACAAATTTGATTATTTTTTTGGCCAGTTTAGTTGAAAAAGAATCAAATTACGAGATCAAATAGCTAATCTTTGAGAAATTTACGAAAGTTTAGTAGCAGTATATCAAGAAATCTGAATAATCAGCAGTTGTTTCAAGAGTTTGTAAATGAAACCATATTTTACTTCCAGCTTTTAAAGCAACAACAAGAAGGACTAAAACATCTAGTACAAATCATAAAAGATGACTCTGCAGATTTACAACTTATAGAGCAGAATTTGGGGAGTAAGCGGTGATGATTCCAGGGGCAAAGGACATAGAATATTAAAATGTGATTCTAGAACAGCTCAGTCAGTTTGTCTTTATGACTAATTGTTCACTCAGATGATATGAACTAGCTACTATATAGACATTCATCTATAGTATGTTGTGACATTTGTATCATGAAGTGTTAAAATATAGCACTTGCCAAATTTTATGTCTTTGGATCTCCAGAGAGATAGTAAAGGAATAATAAAAGACAATAAATAATTCCATCTAGGAAGCTCAGTAATGCTAGGAAGTTTGGTAAAGGTGTCAAGTTAGGAAACTCAGTAGGGGTGTCATGTTAGTTAGTTCGGTAGGGGTGTCAGGCTGGGATACTAGGTAGAGGTGTAATGATGCATTTACCTTACGACACTATACAAACTTCATTACTTCTCAGTACACTACATACCCCATTATACACTACATACTGTAATACATATTTATTCAAGAATTTGCATCGATTGTTCTTGCTAATGATGTTCAAGATGAAATGATAGACTAATGCATTATGAAGTCTATTTATAAAAAGCACATTTTTAGCAAAGTATAAGCATGTCAGTAGTGTTTGTTTCAAGTAGTGGACTCAAAATGTAACCACAAATATGTTTGGACTCAGTGGAGGAGTGTTTTGTTCATCAGAAACACATCCATGTTCTCCATGTTCATTACTTTTATTCTGCAACTTAAAAACTGAATAAATAATTGTTACCTTACAATTCTTTTATCTTTTCTTTGAGGTCTGCCCTCTACCTAAATTTAGTATATTGAACAGACCTAAAATCAATTTTCTAGGCATAGTTGTCTTAGCTATCCATTGATTGTGATAATTGTTGGTTAAAGATTGTTACAAATCAAGACAAATTTATGAATTCCATGTACTGACTTTCTCCTTACAGAAATATATACTACATAAAGAACATAAAACAAAATTAATTCATTTAATGATGTAGTAAGTAGAATGATAAACCACTGTCCTAACTTTTTAGAAGCCAAGCCTTGTTGGTTTATATGTAGATAGAGATCAGAAAAATTTCTGATTGTTATGCCCTTAAAAATTCTTCTGTCTAGATGTCTGTCGGATTGATGCAAAAAAAAAAAATAATAATAATGTTGGCCATAACTCTAAAACAGTAAGTGATGAGGTTTTGTTATTTCACTTTTATATTCCTTGAGATAATACCTGATTATTAAAATCAAAAAGTTTACTCTAAAGCCTTGATTTTGAGCTACTTTTCAAAAAACTTCACCACTTGCTGCTATTCAGGGACATCCTTGTATTACAAACGAATCTAGGTTTGCGTTTTATTGATAGCTATTTTAACAAGTATGATGCAATAAATATTGATAATAGAAACAAAAGCTGAGTGAAATATTTAGATCGGAAAATGTTGGTTTGGCATTAATTCATCAAGTTCAAGAATTGATGTAAGATTGAATATTTTGATAACTCTTTTGGTCATGAAAAATTATAGTATTTCATTTATTATAAAACATGTCACAGAATATCACTTTGATCAGCTCTCATGAGGTGACCTGAAAAAGATGTAAAGCCAAGTCCAGCGAGAACATGGGCTTTGGGCAGTATACAGTAGACTTTCTCCCCTTTGTTGACATGTATAATTGCACTGTTGGATGAACCCATCTCGTGTGTTGCCGCAGCATTATTAGACTTTGGCATGAAAGGTAAACCCATGGGCTTGCTGGCTGCAGGCTTGCTTATCGTACCATCTGCCCAGGCCAAAACTACCTGCTTATTTTCTAACTACAAGAGAAATGTTAAAGTAATCACAGACATGCATTTAATACTAAAGCATATATGGTCATCAAAATGTTCACGACTACAATTCAATTGCCATCATGAAGTGGAATGGGGGTCACGGACTCCGGAAGGGGGGGCAGGAATTTTACTTAGAAAGAATCCCTCCTCGAAATTTCATAAAAAGTAAAATATGTCAATTTTCCAAAGTTTGCAAATTAAATGATGGCATATTATCAAATTAATAAAAGGGAGCGAGGGAAGGGGGGGGGGATAAAAACATTGGGAAGAAAAAGAAAAACTTATTGCAGAATTTGATTGTCCTTCGTTTGATAAGTTAATTCCTCCATAAGATATAGGATGAAAATCTTATGTAAATGAGGGAAACTTAGCTTCCCCCAGTATAAAATCACTCGATACTAAGCTCATTCTAACATTGTTACGTGAATAGTTCAGGATAATTCTGTTTCTATTAAATGCTTGTAAATTTGAATTGTATCATAATTATACTTCATACAAGTATTGCTTAAGACCCAGACCTCTAGATCTGCTGGATGAAGTTCATTTTTAAATGCTATGATAAGGTAACAATCGGGCCATTGGTATAACTGTAGAACATTAGGAGAATACTAAGTTGAACCGCGAGTGGAGGAGGGGCTTGCTATGATGGTTTAAGGTTACGGACCTGCCGCTGGCGTTGTTAGCATCCTATCCATTGTATTGGGCAAAGTGTGAAACCATACTCATATACTGGACACAGTGAACAGAATACTCGTTCGTATGTGTATATTCGATTCAGATATATATGGAGCTAGTATAGCTCAGTGGATGAGCTACTCAACTTGTGACCGAAAGGTCTCGAGTTGGACTCCCGCTGTGGGCAAACTGGTATCATCTCTTGGATGAGACAGTAAAAACCGAGGTCGCGGTATTCGATGCACGTAAAAGATCCCTCACTACTTTGGGAGGGTCCGTTGAAAAGTTATAGATTTCTTTGTGATGCATTAGGCAGTTGCCGTCACCATACACGTAAAATAATAGCATGAGTGACGTAATTCAATAATCAATCAACCAATCTTAATTGTATTTGTGCTGCCAAAACCACCAATTTGCCTTTGTAAACGCATACATTAGTTGTATGAAATATTAAATTTCTTCATTTGCTATACATGCTGTCAAAATTTAAAATCACATAAAACCTCATTGCTATATATTTTAAGTGAAATGATAACTTACAATAAGCCGTACTTCAGCCTGGTGATCCACCACTGTGTGTATATGTATATTGAACTGATAGTAGCCACTGACAGGGGCTGTAAATACACCTCTTTTCTCATCATAAGCATTGCCTTCATTCACCAGGATGTTGTCAAATCGAACTATCTACATACATGTATTTTAAATAAGTCAAATGAGATAAGATTATGCTGAATATTTCAAGAACAAAATGTAAAGTGTGTAAGCAGGTCAAAGTAAAGAAATGGTACAACTGCTAGGTTTGTATAAGCCGTCAGAGTGAAAAAGTGACGAGACTGAAGCTCTACTACCTGACGAGGCTGAGGCTCTACTACCTGACGAGGCTGAAGCTCTACTACCTGACGAGGCTGAAGCTCCACTACCTGAAGAGACTGGAGCTGTACTACCTGACGAGGCTGAGGCTCTACTACGTGACGAGGCTAAAGCTCTACTACCTGACGAGGCTGAAGCTCTACTACCTGACGAGGCTGAAGCTCTACTACCTGAAGAGGCTGAAGCTCTACTACCTGACGAGGCTAAAGCTCTACTACCTGACGAGGTTGAAGCTCTACTACCTGAAGAGGCTGGAGCTGTACTACTTGATGAGGCTGAAGCTCTACTACCTGACGAGGCTGAAGCTCTACTACCTGAAGAGGCTGGAGCTGTACTACCTGACGAGGCTGAGGCTCTACTACCTGAAGAGGCTGAAGCTCTACTACCTGACGAGTTTGAAGCTCTACTACCTGAAGAGGCTGAAGCTCTACTACCTGAAGAGGCTGGAGCTGTACTACCTGACGAGGCTGAAGCTCTACTACCTGACGAGGCTGAGGCTCTACTACCTGAAGAGGCTGGAGCTGTACTACTTGACGAGGCTGAAGCTCTACTACCTGACGAGGCTGAGGCTCTACTACCTGAAGAGGCTGAAGCTCTACTACCTGAAGAGGCTGAAGCTCTACTACCTGAAGAGGCTGGAGCTGTACTACTTGACGAGGCTGAAGCTCTACTACCTGACGAGGCTGAGGCTCTACTACCTGAAGAGGCTGAAGCTCTACTACCTGAAGAGGCTGAAGCTCTACTACCTGAAGAGGCTGGAGCTGTACTACTTGACGAGGCTGAAGCTCTACTACCTGAAGAGGCTGAGGCTCTACTACCTGAAGAGGCTGAAGCTCTACTACCTGACGAGGCTAAAGCTCTACTGCCTAACGAGGCTGAAGCTCTACTACCTGACGAGGCTGAAGCTCTACTACCTGAAGAGGCTGAAGCTCCACCACCTGACGAGGCTGAGGCTCTACTACCTGACGAGGCTGAAGCTCTACTACCTGACGAGGCTGAATCTCTACTACCTGGCGAGGCTGAGGCTCTACTACCTGACGAGGCTGCAGCTCTACTATCTGACGAGGCTGAAGCTTTACTACCTGAAGAGGCTGAAGCTCTACTACTTGACGAGTTGGAAGCTGCACTACTCTCCGACGAGGCTGAAGTTGTACTATCCGACGAGGCTGAAGCTCTACTACTTGACTAGGTTGAAGCTGTACTACCTGACGAAGCTGAAGCTGTACTATCTGACGAGGCTGAAGCTGTACTACTTGACGAGGTTGAAGCTGTACTACCTGACGAAGCTGAAGCTTTACTACCTGAAGAGGCTGAAGCTCTACTACCTTAAGAGGCTGAAGCTCTACTACGTAACGAGGCTGAAGCTGTACTACCTGACGAGGCTGAAGCTGTTCTACCTGAAGAGGCTGAAGTTCTACTACGTGACGAGGCTGAGGCTCTACTACCTGACGAGGCTGAAGCTCTACTACCTGACGAGGCTGAAGCTCCACTACCTGAAGAGGCTGAAGCTCTACTACCTGAAGAGGCTGAAGCTCTACTACCTGACGAGGCTGAGGCTCTACTACCTGACGAGGCTGAAGCTCTACTACCTGAAGAGGCTAAAGCTCTGCTAACTGAAGAGGCTAAAGCTCTTCTACCTGAAGAGGCTAAAGCTCTGCTACCTGACGAAACTGAAGCTCTACTACCTGACGAGGCTGAAGCTCTACTACCTGACGAGGCTGAAGCTCCACTACCTGACGAGGCTGAAGCTCTACTACCTGACGAGGCTGAAGCTCCACTACCTGAAGAGGCTAAAGCTCTACTACCTGACGAGGCTGACGCTTTACTACCTGACGAGGCTGAAGCTCTACTACCTGACGAGGCTGAAGCTCTACTACCTGACGAGGCTGAAGCTCTACTACCTGAAGAGGCTGAAGCTCTACTACTTGACGAGTTTGAAGCTCTACTACCTGACGAGGCTGACGCTTTACTACCTGACGAGGCTGAAGCTCTACTACCTGACGAGACTGAAGCTCTACTACCTGACGAGGCTGAAGCTCTACTACCTGAAGAGGCTGAAGCTGTACTACCTGACGAAGCTGAAGCTGTACTATCTGACGAGGCTGAAGCTGTACTACTTGACGAGGTTGAAGCTGTACTACCTGACGAGGCTGAAGCTCTACTACCTGACGAGGCTGAAGCTCTACTACCTGACGAGGCTGAAGCTCTACTACCTGACAAGGCTGTACTACCTGACAAAGCTGTACTACCTGACGAGGCTGAAGCTCTACTACTTGACGAGGCTGAAACTGTACTACCTGACGAGATTGAAGCTCTACTACGTGACGAGGTTAAAGCTCTACTAACTGACGAAGCTGAAGCTGTACTACCTGACGAGGCTGTACTACCTGACGGAGGCTGAAACTCTACTACCTGAAGAGGCTGAAGCACTACTACCTGTCGAGGCTGAGGCTCTACTACCTGACGAGACTGAAGCTCTACTACTATTTATATTATAAGGATAGGCTAGCGGTTTGATTTTGAAATGACTTGAGCATAGTTGCCATATTGGACTTGACTTGTACATGTCAGTCTTCATGATGAGTTGCATTAAAATTATAGTGGAAATTTATGGAGAATATATAACTGAAATAGTTTGAAACGATTGCCATATATGATTATGTAACATCAGTGTTTTTGTCGGTTCCCTATAATTATCATAAGTAGATCATTTCTTTAAAGTTAAATAAATTACTACAGAACTGTTAAAAATCAGGTTCTTTACTTAATATTCAAAATGTCCGAATTGACTATAGGTTTACGTAATGCTTCCGGTATATTTCATTTGTGTTTATCGGATACCATGTTAGGACCCGTGTCAGTAAAATCATGACAGAAATGGAAGAGAAGCCCATGCCCGAGTACAAAGTGACCACGCCCCTCTTCTGGCCCCATGGATCAGAAAATAAATACAAGTAAGTGTGCTTGACAAAACGAGACAATTAGCTAATTTGATGAGATGAATGCAGTCAGAAATGTCGTGTACTTTTTAAAGAAAACTGTACCTGGTACATTTCGTAGGGTCCAAATGGTCTCGCTTCTATGACAGCAGAGAAAGCGATAAACTGGTCCTTTTTTGGAGTGGGAGCAGATATGCCAGGTGGTCCCGATGGTCCAGGAGGACCTTGATCTCCTGGAATGCCGTCCCTACCAGGTTCTCCTTTGGTACCTGGAGGACAGTTACACGGACCACTAGCCAGTGTCACTGAATTTCCATCGTCTGTTAAAATAAACCGACTTAGTACATATTAAGGTGCGGCAACTAATAGATGAATCAATCATAAATTCTTTTTAATTGTCAAAGTATAACTTTAAAAATGTGAATTGTCATAATGTTGTATCGATTATGATGTACGCTTTGTGTGCTTTTTATGGATTTATAGAGAATGATAGAACAAGTCCTCAAATTTCCTGATAATTACTTTGTATCCGGTGTGTATATCTCAACTATCCTATCAAGTATTGAGTTTTACTACCTGTATCAGTACCAATTGTATTTTTCCTCCACATGTGACACAATTCATTTGTACGTGTTATCTAATGGAAATGCATGTAATGCATCGCTAATATAAGTGCCAAGTTTTAATTTTGAAATCTACTTTGGGTGTTATTTAACAACCCCCCCCCTCCCCTCCCCCCCAAAAAAAGAAACAAACAAACAAACAAACAAAAAACAAAAAACAAAAACAAAACAAAAAGCAAACAAATCCCTCCCAAAAAACCCTTTCCTTTCGAAATAAAATAGAAAAAAAGTTATAGATAACCCTTTATTAGCGACCCTTGTTTGATTCTATCTGTGTAATACGTACGTTTGGGATGAATCCCCACATCATTTAGATAGATATTGACAGGTCCACTGGCCTTGTACACTTCTGATGGACACTGGAACGCAGGTCCAGTTTCAGGCTGACCCGGAGCACGCGTCGTATTGGCTACTAATTTGATCATGGTTTTGTTGGACCCTGATCCCGAGTTATTGTGCATTGAGCTGTTCGTGCTATTCTGATTATCGTATGGTATCAACGGGCTTGGGTATGGAGTACCTGACTCATGTGGCCCATCCGTGACATAGTAAGCAGAGTATGATGACGTCATTGTTAATATAAATACGTAGCAGACATATCCCGCCATCGTGCATCAATCTGTACAAATGTCAAAGAAAAGAAAGCATATACACATACCATACCTTAGAAATTATGTGCTTCTATAATCGGTTAAGAAGAGAGGTGAAAATCTGGGACTTTTCGCTTACTTTCTGGCTGTCTAATTTTTAAGAGAAAGCGGGTAGGCCTAATTTCAATTTTATGGAGAACTCTTCATATATATATAGATATATTTTTTTTGAAACGTGTCACCAAAAGATAAAACTACTATATGAGTTTGACAAATTCCAACGGGAGTCCGGAACCCTCCCCCGATTTCTACTAGTTTCGTTTTTTATAACATTTATCCACTAAATTTTTGTTTTAATCCACGGTGACCCCTTTAAAAGATGTTCGATTTGTCTTTGGTATATAATAAAATTATTAAACACAAAGATACAAAGGAAATATAATTCAATCAAGAAATGAAAATATTGCCATCCATCACATCAAAAGAAGGACTATTTTATTGCAAACCCCGTCGGGGGTTTGCATATTACGTTGATGTCTACTCTGGAAATGCGCATGTGCGACATGATTATGCTGCATGCTGGGAAAACATAGCCTCCAAAAAGTAGTTGCTTTACTTTACGAGGTCAGGCAGTACAAGTTTTTTATTGTCCATGACATCGATATTTCTAATGCGCTTAAAAGGAAAAGGAATAAAGAAGAATACCCTTGCTTTCAAAGGCAATGCTCATTACTAAATCAATGTTACAGTTGAACGTTCCAAACGAATAGTATTTACCGTATTATCAAACGCAGAGCGGAGTATGAGGATAGAGCTTTTAATAGGATAGACAGTATGACTTGGGGGTGATTTCTTAAGTGAATGCATATAAATGATAAATAAATCTTACATGCAATGTATTCTAAAAATAAAAAAAAATACTTTAAAATACTTATTTTTAAATAAATTAGTGGATGCCACATACACATGTATAAATATGAAGGATATTCATATTTTGGAAATCAACATTCGTGTAAACTTTCCCACGGCAGCAGTGGTATGATCCAACAGAATTTTCCCGCGTAATACTAATTAGATGTTGGTACCTTTCAGCGTATGTACATTATCTGGCTATAGATAATCTCGAAAAGTTCCGAGTAAATGAAGGCGGAATATCAAGGATTTCTAGCAGTTTAATTGGTGGAGCAATAACTGCGCAGTTTGTAACATTCTTTCTACTTATGCAAACTTCCCCAGCGATTATATGCGCACAAGAGGCCTCGACGGGGAGTTTTTGTTCTTTAGGCGTTGGAAGTTGGTGGAGCAAGTACTGCGTAGTTTGTATGATTTCTTCCATGTCTAACTGTACTTAAGGTGTTCGAAATGTCTAAACGGTGACATCCCGACGAAGATGGTCAGCTTTCCCAACCCAAGTCTAAACATAAACAAACATTAGAAAGGAGGTTTTAACTATTACAAGGGCGAAGGAGAAGGGGTGGGGGCAGCGGGGGCACGTGCCCCCCTCCACTTTTAGAGTAATATTTAAAATTTAAATAAACTTAAATAAGACATTTTAAGCGAAGTAAATCTATTTTCTTTTATATTTTTTAATGTCTGATTTCTAATCCGTAACTACAAAATTACGGATAAGGTTTTCTGTTTTACTGGCCGTTGATGTATCCTGATTACGCAACATGTTGCAACAACAGAAAGTTTCGCCAACAAAATATCTTTCAGCTTATGCATTTATTTTTAGTTTGATGTCATCCATTGTAAGTACTTAATATGTTTTGAATGATATTATACAAGTCCGAGATTATGCAAAAGAGTCGCATTATTATAGTTTGCTCTTATCTGAAAGATAGAAGCAGGTGTAGCCCAGTGGATGAGTTGTTCGGCTTGTGACCAAGAGGTCCGGGTTTGACACCAGTCGGGGGCATACCGGTGCTCTGTCTTTCGGGTGAGACTCGGACTGATAACGTGTCTGACATTCAAATTGCAAAACAATTCGTCAGCAAGAACGAGCACCGTGAGGCTTTCTTTGGAAAGAGAGTGTGAACACTGTAACATGATGAGCAGCCACGGACCTTTAATGTGCATACCACCCAGTTAACTTTTGCATAAAAGTGTGAAATAAAAAATAACCACACTGTAACATGTTTTGTTGCTGATTAGTAGCCATAGTAGCCACTAAAGCACTAAAAGTAAATAATTCGTCTTTTATTTAATCATTCAGAGAGAGAAATTGGAATAAATTCAAACTGAAGTTTTTTATGCGCCAGATCGAAAGATCTGGGACATATTGTTTTTGTCCTGTCTGGTGATTGTTGTAAACCTTCGCCATAACTTTTGAACCGTAAAAGATAGACTTCATATTTGGCATGCATACTTAACTAATGAAGCCCTTTCAATTGATACCTACCGTCACCATATGGGTGTAATATTCCCGGCGTGACGTAAAACAACAACAATCAATCAATCAATCAATTGATACCGGACAAGGTCAATGACCTTGAGACCTTAACTGTGACCTTTGTGCTAAAAATAGCTTTTTTGTTGCCCGTCAGGGACACCTTTAGGGTTTTGTTTTGTTTTTGTTTTTGTTTTTTTCTTTTCACTTTTGGAAGGTTGTGCCCCCCCCCCCCCCTTTTTCACTGCCGAGCTACGCCACTGTATTATTTAGACAACAACCTAGCTAACATCATACAAAAGGGTCTTCATTTAAAATTGACCAACAAGTACCATTTTCCTCGCAATTAAAAATGCTACAGGGTTTGCACTCTAAGCTTTTTTAAAAGCTACTCTTGTATATGTAAATGTGCGCCAGTTAATAACATTTTCTGCAGATATGTCGGAAAATCCCCTAGGAATCGAATGTTATCTTTCTCTGCTGTTAGCGAAGAACTCAGATGATGTTTATTGACATTGCTATTCCGATGACGTAGGCCTAAAGATGCTTTTGATGATTGCGAGCTACAAAAATGATTCTACACGGGTTAATTGATAGCAGACATTGGTAGGGCTTACAATTAATCGGATATTTTGTTTTTTGGATGTCGCTGGTTTTTAGGTAGTATTTATAACTGTCAAATTATTAATCATATTTTTCTTTACTCAGGAGCGTAGGACAAAGGCGGAATGGGAAACACTCTTGAACACGCTGTACCCCGCATCCCCTTTTTAAAATAAAGTGGAGGGCACAAGTGAGTATGTGTTCTACTTTTAACAGAAAAATATATTAAGAAATGGCATTTTATCATAAATGCTTTAAATCCCCCCTTAAAATGTTACACTGTTATTTGTATTCTGATACAACACACGCCTTGATCGTACTGTTTACAGAGTACAACGACAATTTTAGTTTGGTTCACTGCAATACAACATTTCTGGAATGATTTCATTATGTCACTTATGGTTTGGTAACCAGATTATTCATTGGAGGCTATACTGAATATAAATATAGCAGATCCAGAATATCAGGAGGGTGGGCGACCACAGATAACAAATACCGGAAGATAAAGTATGACCAAGGGGAATGATTTTGGCACGTTAATACATCAAGCTAAACGTCATTGTCAACTGTCATCTTTATGAAGTCTGGGGTCGATAATTATGTCTGAGATCGATATTGTCATCTATCACCTTAGTCTAAATAGGGAAAATTGGCAAGACAAGGGTTTTGTCAGTTCTCTCCGGGATCCTACACCACACTCCAGGATCGTTTATCACTAAAGCTAGACGCTACCACTGGCGTAGATACTCCGAGTTTCTACACCACTAAAGCTAGATGCTGCCATTGACGTAGATACTCCGGGATCCTACACCACTGAAGCTAGATGCTGTCATTGACGTTGATACTCCGGGATCCTACACCACTAAAGCTAGATGCTGCCATTGACGTAGATACTCCGGGATCCTACACCACTGAAGCTAGATGCTGCCATTGACGTAGATACTCCGGGATCCTACACCACTGAAGCTAGATGCTGCCATTGACGTAGATACTCCAGGATGATTTATCATTTAAGTCAAACGCTACCATTGATACTTCGGGATCCTACACCACTAAAGCTAGACGCTACTATTAACGTTGATATTCCGGGATCCTACAGGACTAAAGCTAGATGCTGCCATTGACGTAGACACTCCGGGATCCTACACCACTAAAGCTAGATGCTGCCATTGACGTAGATACTCCGGGATCCTACACCACTGAAACTAGATGCTGCCATTGACATAGATACTCCGGGATCCTACACCACTAAAGCTAAATACTGCCATTGACGTTGATGCTCCGGGATCCTACACTACTAAGGCTAGACGCTACCATTGACGTTCATATTCTGGGATCCTACATAACTAAAGTCAATGCTACCATTGACGTAGACATTTCCAGGACCATATACTCCATATACAATCCGGGAGGAGTGAGCGTCTCTAAAGTTTTGTAAACACCTATCAAATCCAATAAATATATTTTGTCGAATCCGTATATCGAACAAAGAATTTCTTCAGTGAAAATTTCAGACGTTCCTTAACATATTGTGTAGACAGCTTCGTGAAGACAAGAAAGATAACTCTTACGAAAATTATTTTGCTTTTATGTAGGCTAGAAAAGATTGTAAAACATATGCTGACACACGTATTTACTTAAAGATGAAAATTACACTAATTTTAGAATACTCGTAGCTTTTTGTATAGAAATAAAAATACTTATTGCTGTTTCAAATTACTAATATTGATGGAACATTATTGTTTCAAAATCCGTCGTATTTTTAGACACCATTAATAAGAGAAGTTGATATTTATGTATTAAACTGTCATACGCTTCGTTATGCGATTACTTCAGCCTTTGGCTTACTTTTCAAATATCTCCTGAAGGCGGCATATAATGCTGTTACATAAAAATATAAGTCAAATTAAATTTCTGATAATGATAAAATTAAAGTGTGATACTGTATTATATTTCAAACATGTCCTGTGTGTGATATTCCGATTTATAAGATAAAAATGTGAATTTGGGAAAAAAAAACAACATATCGAAAATCGTCGTTTTAATGATGCACATGTATTGCTTCGGGTTTGTAATATTAATAGCAATACACTACGCAGTGCCACTAACATTCAGGGGAAATAATCCTGATCCCGTGCTATATAGTTAAAGAATAACCAGTGCAAACTACTTTTAAAGGTTCGATACGGGACGGGTGATGGATCAGAGGAATACATGTATACGTGTACATAATATTGATGTCGATCTGTTGACGCAACGCTGCTGTAATATCATGCAGGCATCCAGAAAAATGACCCTAGAGTGGATTTCTCCTAATATCACTGATGCAAGCATCCAGAAGAATGATCCTAGAGTGGATTTCTCCTAATATCGCTGATGCAGGTATCCAGAAGAATGACCCTAGAGTGGATTTCTCCTAATATCGCTGATGCAGGTATCCAGAAGAATGATCCTAGAGTGGATTTCTCCTAATATCGCTGATGCAGGCATCCAGAAGAATGACCCTAGAGTGGATTTCTCCTAATATTACTGATGCAGGCATCCAGAAGAATTACACTAGAGTGGATTTCTCCTAATATCACTGATGCAGGCATCCAGAAGAATGACCCTAGAGTGGATTTCTCCTAATATTACTGATGCAGGCATCCAGAAGAATTACACTAGAGTGGATTTCTCCTAATACCACTGATGCAGGCATCCAGAAGAATGATCCTAGAGTGGATTTCTCCTAATATCACTGATGCAGGCATCCAGAAGAATGACCCTAGAGTGGATTTCTCCTAATATCACTGATGCAGGTATCCAGAAGAATGACACTAGAGTGGATTTCTCTTAATATCACTGATGCAGGTGTCCAAAAGAATTACACTAGAGTGGATTTCTCCTAATATCGCTGATGCAGGTATCCAGAAGAATGACCATAGAATGGATTGCTGATGCAGGTATCCAGAAGAATGACACTAGAGTGGTTTCTCCTAATATCGCTGATGCAGGTATCCAGAAGAATGACACTAGAGTGGATTTCTTTTAATATCACTGATGCAGGTGTCCAAAAGAATGACACTAGAGTGGTTTCTCATAATATCACTGATGCAGGTATCCAGAAGAATGACACTAGAGTGGATTTCTCCTAATATCTTTTAGATAAAAGGTGTATAAAATAACCAACTAGTTAATTAATATTTTTATCAATATTATTTTGTGCATAATATAATCAAATAACTAAGTAGAAAAATTCATTCATTTATTCATTATCATTCTTTCACTCTTTTATTTATTTATTTATTCATTTAACAATCTTTCTATCAATCCACCCATTCATCCATCTATATTATATATATATATTTAAATAGTTATACCTTTTTATATTACATTTTAATATATTAATGTTTAAAAGGAAGAAGTTTTGTATATTAAAAATTAAGCAAACAAAAAAAAAAAAAAAAAAAAAAAAAAAAAAGAAAGAAAGAAAAATAAAAAAAAAAAAAAAAAGAAAAAGCGCTGTTGTGAAAGTATTAGGAACTTGTGTTCACCCTATCTGCACTCTTTTTGATATTTATCATTACGCATCATTGCCTTCGTGCTTTAGCCTGTGGCTTACTATTCAGATATTTCCTGCATATGCAATGTAATGCTGTTATATAATCTTAATGTCATCTTACGGTTACTGATTGAGTTCATCGAGCGCAGTACGTCTGCTCAATCAAGATACAGCTTTAATATGGAAATCTGGACACACTGTAATGAGATGACGTAATCCCATGTCCTGGAGCAGTTTTCTCATAAAGTCTTTCCCCATGAGAAATGAGAGTCTTTGGTAGTTTTCCAGCGGAATAGTTTCCCATATCGTTAGAATTTGATTTTTGAAAACTACACAAGTGCTTGCACGGGAATTGCCAGAGTCAACCATAAACTATTTAACCGATATAAAATACTTCCTCTGATAAACTGCATAGGGATTGTATAAGAGGGATTGGTCCAAATTTACACTAGAAGTAATGCTCAATAATACTTCTGAAATATCCATCACCACTGGTAAATACGTAAGTGTGTATGTCCCGCAATGTTTATTTAAAGTGATATTTGTAACTAAAGACCTCACTTTACTGAATTGGTGGTGAATTTTCGAGATTCACTTGTGGAGTCTGAAACCTATACGTACTAAAGGTCTTTACAAAATACGTGAAAATACAGCATATTTAATGATTTGCATCCGTATATGTTTTCTTAAACGGAACAAGCCCAAAGTGTGTCTTATCGAGAATAAAAATAGTTCAAGACTCCAATATATATGTTACACTAATATTTAAAACATTTAATATGTTTAAACATTATTATAACATTAAATGTTTTTTTTTTAAATATTAGTGTAACATATACCGTCATGGATAGGGATTTAACAGAAAATGACCATACGGCCATAGACTTGAATATTGAATTCCGCCATCTTCCTCAGTAAAAGATAACTGCATGGTTTAATATATATATATATATATATATATATATATATATATATATATATATATATATATATATATATATATATATATATATATATATATAGCATAAATAGAAACAGTGAAACACCCGTGAGTACAATGGACCTTGGATCTCCGAAGAAACACCTGTAGAAATAAAGACAAATTAGACAAACATATAAAGCGCAAAGAAACTACAGCTAACAAGGCACCCTATACATTCGTTTCCCGACTGGGACTCAAACCCATGACCTATGTTACCGAATCACCTAGCTGTCATGCATCCGACCGTCTAACCCACTAATGATTGGCTATTAAAGCTCTAGTTTTGTGGAGCTCGAGTAGCTCAGTCGGTTAGAGGGTCGGATGCATGACAGCTGGGTGATTCGGTACCATATGCCGTGGGTTCGAGTCCCAGTCGGGGAACGAATATAAGTGAAATATAGGGTGCCTTGTTAGCTGTAGTTTCTTTGTGCTTTAGATATATATATATAATATCATATTCAGGATAGGGAAGGATATTGCTGTATAGTATTTCCAAGGGTGATAATATGACTAGGGGTGGCTAGATTGCAGTGCGACACAAAAACAATTACTTACCTTTTATTTCCCAAGCGTTTTTAAATATAATTTATCACTACATGACTGACTTGAGCGATTCGACAGGTGCGCGGGTGATGGGAGAGATAGGGATAGCGTTAAGGGTTAAAATGGGGCGGCGTATATATATCAATGTCTTTATAGATAACTGATATAACTTATACATTCTGTCCTGGCATTACCGGTTATAGGAAGCATGTTTCAAACCAAAAGTCTTTTATTCAAACGTGCAGTGAAATGCTTCGTTAATAATGTTTAAATCTTTTCAAAATCAGGTTCTCCCATTTCAAAATCCTATATTGTTGGTATTCAGTGTATTCCAAATTCTTGTGTTCTTACTATTTAGTGTATGCCAGGCCGAATTCATATTTTGTTGGTATTCAGTGTATTCCAGATTACAACTACAACCACCACATCAACAACAATAGCAACAACGACAACAACAAAAACAAATAACTTTAAAAACAACGACAACAACAACGACTATTATTATTATTATTATTATTATTATTATTATTATTATTATTATTATTATTACTACTACTACTACTACTGCTACATCAGATTTTGTATTTGGTTTGGTTCGTAACTATGTACATGTATTGTAACATGGGACCATGTAATGCCTTTCAATCTGATGCCCTGGTAATAAACATCTTATAGGATCTTCATTAGAAAAATATTTCCTCAAGTGTTTATCTTTACTCATTATTCGACAAGTAAGAAAAATATTATTCAGGCATCATGAATGAATTTCCCGTTTACTTATTTGCCAATGTTTTGGCTTCAAGGGGAGAATCTGTATATTTCTTTATGTCATTCTGAGACACCTTGTATAATTAGAAACGTTTGTAATGATGCCCAGCATGCGAACTTGCTTCTTTCACATGAAGTAAGATGAGAACGTTGACACATGGAGTGAGGTGAATCATATGTCTCTTAATTACGCGTGGAGGTGACTAGAAAATGTTACGTCAATTAATGCATTGTTGCCAGACAAATGTGAACACTTGACATTCTTTAACCAATGATTTGGAGCATGTACAAAATGCGTCTATGGTTCACGGAAAATATTCTTATTCATAATTGATATGAAAAGTATATGAGAACGTCACATCGGATTAACATTTGTAACGTAAAATCATAGGAACATATCACAAGAGAGAAGGCCATGCGTTTTAACTGTGCTGTAAGTTTTTGCTAACCAAAATTCAAACGTTTTTTTTTTTAGAAAACGAAATCAATTGCATATACTTTATTAAATATCTGTAAGATATATAATCAAAATTAAAACCCCTTCAAACGACTTTAAGTATTTTATATAAATGATAAGCTGAATATTACCGTTTACTTATGTACAGTTTGAATAAAAACATTCATCACAACATACACAAATAAACGACAGTAGCAGTATTAGTATCATTTGCAATACTGCTTTGCGATATATCTTAATATATTTCCTAAGACATGTCTTACAGCTAATCCTATGATTATCATATAACAATAAGACATTTAAGATTACATATCAAATCTGGAGGATTAGATACTCTAGATATCGAAAGAGTAAGTAAATGAAGTAAACAAAAAGAAGAAATTGTAGTACAACAAAGTCTTGTGTAACACTATGTACATCGGCTTTCATTACTTCCTTAATTTATAAACAATACAAGTTTTCATCGTAACATTTTAGTTTTGAAATTTTCATGTACATTTTTGTATTCAACATGTTGTGAGTATGGACGATAGGTTGTACTCTGATTGATCAATGTAAACGGTCATACTGACACGAGTCCTTAAAGTAGATTGTTAGATCTTGACAATTTCGTGTATCGTAGAGGAGCCAAATATTGTCAGTGGAGTTTTAATTAGAATGCATGGTTTAGTGTATCCTGATGAAATATCAGAATATAAATCATATTTATAACATCAATCAAAAATAATGAGGCGTTCACGTAATTTAATGATAGTCTGCTGCTCATCTTCTTTATCTGTTGATCGGTATACCGTATGCTGCAACATGATTCTTGACGCAACAACATTCTAAAAATGACCAGGTTCTTTCCCATTTTTATATCCAGATAAAATCTGAATATGCAAGATGTAAAGATATTCACGATCATATATATATAGAGAATACGAGAGCTTTGAAGAAAATGAAACATGATATGCATAGGGGATGTGATTAGATTCTTTTAGGTTGTTTCTGTCAAACCTGATTCTCTTCCAGGCACGGGATATGAATTATACACGGATGTAAATGATACTACTGCTAAATAATACAACATAATATATTCCCGAATTCAGGGATGTAACGTGACCGTATATATACTGGAATAGACAGAGATGTCATTTTGATGCCATATATGGCGTGTTTTATTATCATCATTTTTTGTACCGATACTACAATGATGACGATGGTAACCTCCATTAACCTGCATCTGCAGGATGTCTACGATAGCCGGATAGCAGTAGGGACGGAAGAGATTGAGCAAGATGTCACGTTACAGGATTGCATGTATCTTGTGGAAACCAAAAAAGTTACTGTTATGATATTAAAAGTAAATAGCCTGAAACTGAAACATCCATCCAAAATACCGCTATCTGAATAGGTTAATATATATTTAGTCTGTGCAAGTTCGAGCAACGAATCAATGATAAGCAAACATTTTGCAGTCACATTACGGTAGGGAAGGTCTTCGTGAATTCACACCACGGTAGGGAAGTCTTCTCCGTGAAGTCACATCACGCTATGAAGGTCTTCTCCGTGAAGTCAAATCACGCGAGGAAGGGTTTCCCCGTGCAATCACATCACGCTACAAAGACCATTTCCATTGTAGCGGCGTTAAACCACAATATTGGTTTAATCTAGTTCATGCAATCATTTGGACATATCCGGGTTCTTTTTAACATCCCAACAACACGGGGTACCTGTTTAGAACACGAAGGACTGGACCATGGAGAATGAATGCTAACAACAGTTTCGCAGTGTTTTACGTATTTATTCATTGCGAGTGTAGAATTATGTATATCAATGTGAAAGTATAAGAAAAAGATATATCAATGTTCATTATTTAGTAGATGTAAGTATTATTATATAACATATTTTTATTGTCATTCACAGATGTCTAACAACGCTTTTCGCAGACCTTTGAAGCAAATATTTATAAGATAATTATGGTAAATTTATGCATATAAAAATAAATTGATAAAAGCGAATGTAAAAGTGTACAGTAAATTGACAATTAAGAAAATTCTTTCAACAAGATAAAATACAAGTGATATATTATTAAATATGTAGATTACCAACATATCTTTCTCTCTCATGCTTAATCACGTGGTAGCAATAATTCCCAAATGATTCCTAACTACTGCATCCTTTCCTCGGAACTCCGGTGGTTCTGAATAAAGGACAAAGTAATTCTGAATGATGTGCACGTTAATGCCAATATAGTTTTTTTTTCAATACAATCGTTTTGCAGCTAATTTTATCAAAGCAATGATAGCTATGTTAGATGTTAGATATTGACAAATATCAGAAAACTTAGATTTCGAATTAGTAAACAGTTCATAGTATGGTTACCAGGAAAAAACACTATTTTGTGTGAGTTGTATGACATTTTTGCATTATGTAGATAAACCATTAATATACACCGATACCGTAAACCACTTATCATTTGTCAACCTTTTTTGCGAAATATGTAGTGCTGGTTCTTTCATGAAAATAAAACACTGCGAACACATCCGTATACAAGGTACTTGAATTAATTCTGAGTTCTTGTCATCTCCAATATAAATATCGCGATATTAAAGTCCGCGAGAAAATTCACATATTAGATATGAATCCTACAATTACGCCATCTTCAATATAAAACATCGCGGGTAAGAAATGCGCAAAAACGTGTTGTAATCGCGAATAAAGGACGCGCCTTGCAGTAATTTCTAGGTGTATAATCATAGCAAAACCAAGAAAATACGGAGTTGTAAGTGACATATCGCATTATTAAAAGATGCAGTTAACTCGTTAAGAAGTGTACTGAATGTGACGTTATTCATATGATAAACGTGCCTAGATGCTATAAAAAGGTAACGTAAACTGTTGAACAGACCAATTATTATTTAAATTTGTGAATTTGTTTATAGTATGCGGACTTGCGAACCGGAAGTGTGACTGTAAAGTTAATCAAATCACTTTAGAAAATGTAGCTTAATGGAGAACGGAGCAAGAGATCAAGAGATTTACGTAATAATTTGTCTGTCTTACACATGTTGGAATTAGCTAGGTGACTGTTAATTAAATTACTTTCATCGAAGGCCCTTAGGTGTCATGCCTTGTAATCTGCACAATGTTTGATATTTCGTTGGTTTTCATCAAGTTTCTATGTACTTAGCTGAGATGTTATTCTCAGACGTATAAACATGTTTTTTATTCAATCAAACATTCAGCAGCAACGTGCTGAGTTGATATTTAAGAAAAGCATTTACGTGACTCCTATTTGCAAATGCCTGATCCACCATATGTTTATAAGTGGACGAGACACATAATTTCGACTTCGTATCTGTCATGTCGTTATGATGCCAACCAAAGGACTTAAGATGTAAGTGAAGATCTTTCAATCCACCTCTGGTTCCCAAAGTGTATATACCAACCAATATATTAAGTTAAATAACATAAAAACTACAGGAAATACAATTCTTGAAATTTTATCTACATATCTCGCTTTCTGCCGTCTGGCTGATGACCATAATGAATACCGTCTGTTCTTTTGCTTTTCCTCTGTTCCGTTGAGAATAACTTGTGGAGCATCTTTGATTGTTGCCAAGCGTCGCTGTTCTACTCTAGACAGAACATTAACATATGCAAATTCAATCAAACCAGCGAAGACAAAGAACAAACAAGTAGCCATCCATACATCAATAGCTTTAATATACGACACTCTCGGTAGTTCTGAGCGCGCACCTGTTGATTGTGTCGTCATGGTGAGGACTGTAAGTAGACCCAATGAAATTCTAGCAGGCGTGGCATCAATGTTCAGCCAGAAAGATACCCACGATAATGCCACAATAAGTATACTGGGTACATATACCTGGATCAGGTAGTAGCCATAGTTTCTAGAAAAATGGAGCGTAAATCCTATACACGTAAATTGAACTGAAAGAAAACAAAAGAAAATATTTGTACTGACATTAAATATATATACTTCAAATTTTCAGTCATCAAATTAAGTAAATCACTCTAAAACTAAGGAGTATCTCCCTCGTGCATAGCTCGTCCTTAGATAGATTATTTGGATCACTTTTCGGTCAGTTTGGCTTCAACACTGCTCTTCATATTTTCATATATTTTGAGAATTCCAATCATTCGGCCACGAGCATCACTGAAGAGACATAACTTGTCGAAATGCGCATATGGTGCACAAAATTAAATGGTATATATATTCTTTATTTATTATAACCACTAGGCCGGTGTCACTGCTGGTGGACTGATAGTCCACGAGGGCATCATAAGTTTAGTTTTCAGTGCTTTTGTACTGACATTAAACATATATACTTCAAATTTTCAGTCATCAAATTAAGTAAATCACTCTAAAACTAAGGAGTATCTCCCTCGTGCATAGCTCGTCCTTAGATAGATTATTTGGATCACTTTTCGGTCAGTTTGGCTTCAACACTGCTCTTCATATTTTCATATATTTTGAGAATTCCAATCATTCGGCCACGAGCATCACTGAAGAGACATAACTTGTCGAAATGCGCATATGGTGCACAAAATTAAATGGTATATATATTCTATATTTATTATAACCACTAGGCCGATGTCACTGCTGGTGGACTGATAGTCCACGAGGGCATCATAAGTTTAGTTTTCAGTGCTTTTGTACTGACATTAAATATATATACTTCAAATTTTCAGTCATCAAATTAAGTAAATCACTCTAAAACTAAGGAGTATCTCCCTCGTGCATAGCTCGTCCTTAGATAGATTATTTGGATCACTTTTCGGTCAGTTTGGCTTCAACACTGCTCTTCATATTTTCATATATTTTGAGAATTCCAATCATTCGGCCACGAGCATCACTGAAGAGACATAACTTGTCGAAATGCGCATATGGTGCACAAAATTAAATGGTATATTATATATTATATATTTAATATAAAAGTAGAACATGATAAATTGAAAATTAAATTTACATACAGAGAACGCATTGGAACAAAAATTTTCATTTTCAGCAGAATTTTTAGTAAAAGTGGGTTTGATACTAGAAAACCTATGGAAATGACAGGTTTTAACTACATATTATCCATAGTGTCATATTATATTGAAAGTAAATAAACTTATGCAATTATGCAATACTAGGGCAGTATGTGTCGCAAAAGGAGATAGTTAAACAGATAATAAATAATTAAATAGACAAAAAGACAGACGACATAATGATCCCCAAGTGTATATTCTACAGGCCGCACACAAGGTCTTTTCTCAGTGTCATTCTTGAAATTTACTAGAAGAAAGTTACCGTACTAGTCAATGATTTTCAACAGATGTTTATACCTGAGTCATATTTGACCATGCAGTTGAATTCATGCGTACTAGTTAGGTTAAACTGAGGAAGCTGAAGGTTTGGCGATCGGGATACCGCTGGCGTATTCCATTCCAGCTTTAGTGTTTTGAGACTCAATCCATCTGGAATATCAATGTATCGATCAATGTCGCTTTAGTTTGGTTTAATTTGCTTCGGTGTCGCTTTCAAGAAATATTTAGTTACTTCTCAGAAAGGGAGAAAAATTTTTCAACAGGAAATGGAAGACAGTTGAATCGTCTTAAAGTACCGTAAAAGAAAATAAGATAAAGTTTTTGATCTGGTACTGATCTCTTGTAGTTTTAATTTCTAAGACTTCATCTAGGAAATTGCCGGGATTGTAATCTAAAATAAGAAAGTTTTCAGTGTGACATTTAGGTTATTGTGAGCTAAAACCGTATTGAACACTGGTATATAAAAAACAGATAACAATATCAAGCTCAATATCAATATAAACTCATTATATTATATAGAATATAACTTACAGCTTTCCATTGTTATGTTACAGATCTGGGAGTCCAATGGATATTTGATCAAATCCATATAACAGGAAAAGGTTCCGGATACTCTTCAATATACAAATACACAATTGCTCATATAATCATCTACATTGTAATTAGCGTTTAATTTGCTGCACAGTCAGTTCTACCTGCGATAAAATTCATAGACATCGATGGTTATATAAAATTATCCATAGATTTTTAATAGGAAAATAAAATTTAAAGCAAGCTAATAAATTACATAGTACATATAATTTATTACACCTTATATAAAAGACCCTTAACCCTATCTGTCCACAGACACTGTGTTACAATAAGAGTGACCTTTTAAAACTACCCCCTCCTATCTTTGATATATCGTCTCGCTCCCCATTCCCCTAGGGTAACAAACGACGGTAATAATGCAGCCGCTTCAACCAGTATTTCCTAGTTCCGATGATAAGAGGAAAGTAAAATACCAACTTGTAAAAAAATGTCTATCCTTTTGATATCTGTCTCAAAATTCAATTTAAGCATTTTTAAAGGCACCAGCTAACGCAAATTCGAACGGCACAACTCGCGGACAGTTTGCTCGCCAGTCGCCATGTTGATACAACATCGGCAGGGTTTAAAAACGTAAAAACGGTATAATGACAAGATTGTCAAGATCGCGAGAAAAAGGAAAGCCAATAAAAGTGGAATAAAGATTAATGTTATTTTTTTTTTATGCAAGTTGCGAGTTGTGTTGTTCGAATTTGCGTTTGTTGGCGCTTTTAAACATGCTTAAATGAAATTTGGGGACATATATCAAAAGGTTAGACATTATTTTACATATTGGTACTTTATTTTCCTCTAATTATCATAAGAACTTGTAGGAAATACTGGTTGAAGCGGCTGCATTCTGACCGTCGTTTCTTACCTTAGGGAAAAGGGGAACGAGACGATATATAAAGGAAGGGGGGCAATTTTTAAAGGCACTCTTCATGTAACATAGTGCTTGTGATCTGTCCATAAAGTGAATATTTACAACCTGAATATATCCTGAGGTTTTCCAAGAAAATCTCTGTAATGTTCAAAGACAGCCATTCTGAGTACAATCTTAACAGTATGAATTGCATGCAGTTATCACATAATCCAGATGCACGGGTATGTTACAGATCTTATGCTTGAAAATTATTGACAATTATAAATAGGATAATGGTCACTTGTGTTGAAATACAAGATTCGTTGAGCCAGTATTAAACTGTAATAAGAAACGATGTAAACTCAATCATATAGATGGTATGGAAAATTCCACGTTTTAATAGAGGTTTTCATTCTGACCAAAATCCCAGCTAATGCAAACCGAAGGTGGGGTATATGTTAAAATGTTTCCATGGATGTCCTCTACTTTTAGGTATAATAGATAATCTATCGCTTTGTTGTGGTGAAGACACGGAGATTGACGAGAAACTAAAATTGCTCTGTAATTAGATACAAAAAAAGATAAAAGATTCAATATGCTATAAGATTAACGCTGACGTGTTGTGTACCAGATTACAAAACATTAAGGTGGTAGGCTTTGAATCTCTGTTTTCTTCATTCCACATAAATAATTGTATACTTATAACACATCGACAGCATTGTGTACCTGAGACTGTATACTACTTCCCCAGAGGGATATAAATGCATGAGTTTATTAGGCACTGTGACATCATGGACTGATGCTTTCTTTTCGTTGACGATATAAAGATCTGGAACCCAGATATTCGACATCACTTTCGTATCTAACTCTATCCGACTGATGTTATATTGAGATTGGTATTTAAGACGTGGATCAATCCAGCGCTGACGTAAAAAGAAACTCATCGAAAAATCCTGTATAGAAGAATAAGAAAAACGAAACTTATTTCAATACCAAATTTGTATGTAAATAATGCTGGTGTCATCTTCTTGTATTCCTTTTAATTACTTGAAAGGTATATAATAAACAGAACTAAAGAACTTAGTTAAATAATGTAAATGACATCTAAAATAAAAAAAACCCATAGCAGATTCAAGTTTTTGTTTTCCTTTTACATACCATTGTGGCGCTGCTAATGGAATCTATACTGAGGATATACATCTGTACAGTGCTAGTCACCGGTTTATCTAAAAATTATAAAAATGAATTATATAAGCACTTCGGGTAAAATTTTCTCTTAATTTTGTCTGTTATTCTATATTTCTTTTTTATTTGTTTGTTTATTTCTATTTTCTAATATTGAAGTTTAATTTTATGAAGAAGTTTAAGAAAGTCAATTGATATTTTGATTGATATTTTACATTTTACGTTGCCTTCCACCATATTCACTTGTACTGCGATTCGGAAGCAAGGAAGGAACCAAATGTTTAAACAAAGTGTTTTTATCTGTGAATGGATGCGCCTGCAGCAGAAGATAAGCACGTAGCCATTACACTCGATATACCTTGATACGATACGTCAGTAACTGATGCTGTATCATAATGATTCAACAACCTGGTGAATATTCATGGACTCCTTGATGTCAGAATTGGGAACGAGTGCCCGGGAAAATGAATTATGAGATGAGACCTAGTGTCGGAGAGATGAGACCAGGTGTCTGGGAGAAGTTATTGTCTTATCCCCAGCCACCATGTTAGACCAAGTGCTCGAGAGAGAAAAGCGTCTTGTCTTTAACCAACATGAGACAAGACCAGGTGTCTAGGAGAAGAAATCGTCTTGTTTTCACCAAATATGAAATACGATCAGGTGCCTGGAATGATAAATCTTGTATTCAGCAAACATGAGACGAGGCCAGATACCCGGAGGCATGAAACGTCTTGTCCTTAGCTAATGTAAAGATGATGGATAAATCCAAACCATAAGTATAAAAATCATGAAACCAGAGGACATATAAAATCAGCGAAAATTGAAAACAAGTGGAAAATAACAAAATATGTCTACTTGAAGAGCATATGTGAACACCTGTGATGGAGTGAGATCAGGTGCCCGGGGAGAGTGAGCATCTCCTGCTTGCTAGCAACACCCGTCACATATACCCAGTAGAAAGAGTCAAATCGTGTAAATTCCATATGTATTTATATATGGAGAAGTCAAATAGGTAACCTTCTAGTATAGAAGGTGTCAAATCTGTGTAAAATGATTGGAATCGGTCTCAGTCCAGAACTTGAGATCAGATCAGGTGCCCGGGAGGATAAATATTCACTTCCTCACACATCAGTAGATAAGGTGTGGTGAATCGTCATAACTTTACCCACCATGAGATGAAACCAAAATATACGCATCATAACATCCACTCTACTATCATGATGAATCCATAAATGAACGATCAGAAAAACAAAATGGTGTATAATAGGCAATTAGCAATTAAGAACTCCTTGAGAAAAATTATTTGATAATATGACGAAGATAGGAAATATAATAAATATTCAGTGGTGTTCAGTCAAATCTGTCAAAAAATAATTATTCTATACCAGTGTAAACGGACGAATAATGATTTAATATATTAAATAGAAAAGTCAAGATAAACAACAAAGTAGTACCGATTAGTTATCCAGTGTCGAAGTCCAACAGGGTAGGCTAAATTATGGAATTTTTCCATACAAACCGTTGTGATATCAGACAAGGTGACTTCTTTTCCTCAAGGCCTTTACCTTTAGATAATCAGCTTTCGAGTAAGAAATAGTTATATTTGGATCTTGCTTTTCCACGTCAAGAGACATAAACACCATATACACAAAATACAGGAATCTAACTGTAAATATGTTTTCATATTTATTTTAGTGCTTAATTCCACGCCCATTGCAATTATGTTAATTTGGAGAATTCGGTCAATTTTGAATATCACATTATAAGGGGTTTTATTGTTTATTGATAAGCGTATCAAGATATTTGAATAAAATATTACTTAAATGTATAAGGGTTTGACTCGAGTGTTATTACACGATTTTTCCTGATGTTATGCGGCAGAGGCACTTCCTACAGTGTTACTTCACATACATGAATATATATAGTGCTGAATTATACTTGTTTCGTCCGTAAGTAAAAGTAATCACGGGTGATATGACTAGTCAAACAGGAGACACTCACCTCTCCCAAGCACCTGGTCTCACCTCTGAGTTTCATTGGTCCGTGAATGTCCAGTGCGATACATTGTTTTAGTGTCATAGTCATATGACACCAGTTTCTTTCGTATTTCACATTAAAGTTGAAATATCGCAATAATTAATTTCTTTTGCTGTATATAGAAAGCAGAAAAAAATTCAATGATACAGAAAAAAGAATGCATACATTTATCTATTAGCTATATAGATTTTATATAGATTTCTATTTTAAAACATAATGTAAATTAGAGATATTCAGTAACAACGTTAAATGTACGATACATATACAAATATATGGTTCTTACTTTTTGTTTGTATCATTCATATGCAATGACCATTCTCTGTATTAATTAGTTACGATCAGTTACGAATGCATTTTGCAGAGATATAAGATCTAAGAAAGACACACACTGTATTTGTTGAATATGATAAGGTACACGAGCTTTGCATTATATATAATGCTTTATTAATATATATTTTACACGATTGTTTTTCAATCGTTACTCAAAACTTCGGTTTTCACACATTCATTTCCCATGTATACTTTACAATAAGAAAAAAAAAATCTTATTCATATTTGAATAATCTTTAAGATACTCTTTTATTATCTGTACCATCAAAGTAGCTGGGAGGACTTTTGCCATCATAATCCTCTAACAGCTTTTCTATGACCTTTTCCCTACAAAAGGAAAAAGATATAAAGAAAGTGGTAAAACACAAATACATATTGATTGAGCTACAAGAAAGTTAATGTGAACATAATACAGATATGAACTTGGACATGTCTGATCTAACAATCGGTAACATACTCTATGTAACACTAATCATCATGCAGAGAAAGATCCTTTCCTTTCTTATAAGTTTATTGAACGTCTTATTTAATATCTTAGATTTGAGTCAATTATTACTACACATTTTAAATAATATATAATAATAAAATGATGCTGTTAATACTACTAATAATAATGTGAATCTCTGCTATATCTTTCCCACTTACATATTGATGGTAGCATGGCAATATTATATTCAGTCCATTGAAACCTTAATGAGATACTATGTGTCTCGTATACCTAATCGTGTATTGCAGCAATTCTGTAATTAAGATTAAATCACCCATATTTATCCCGTAAAAGTGTCAGTGTCAATCATTTTTATGTTTTGTATTTCCAGGACTTACGGTAAAAAGCTCTTTCAAACGTATCTTTAAAGGCCATAAACTTATAATTGGTATTTCAATTAAGGTAAAGTAAAGGAGATAATCTGGTACAATCGTTTCCGTCCTGTTTTCATAGAAGCTGCGTATGAATGATTATTTCTTAATTGAGTAATCAATCTAGTTCACATGGCTTATCATGATAGAATATTCTGTACATTAATCATCAGTTGTTATTTAGATACCAAAAACGAAAGCACAAATGCATATAGAGAATAATGTGTGTTCTTTTATTGCACTGTTTTTGTTGTGGACAGAAAAGTGGGCCCGCAAACCCACATTACTTCAGTGACGATTCTCATTTTGAGAATCTAAGTCAGTGCTAAAATATCATTATAATAGACTGTTTAGTAACGTGTTTGATGTGCTTATTTTTATTCTCTGTGTGTACATGGCGATATTTCTCATACAACTGAGTCAGGTGGTTTTTTTCCTCCTTTCTTTTGGATTTCCATAGTTTCCAGTTTTGAGCATATTTAAAAAGTTGTCAAAATGCACATATGATGCAGATGCAATAGATTAATGCAAGGATATATGTTCTTTTACTGATTATGTGTATTTCGAAAACTTCACGCTGAAAACTGAACTCGTTGAATCCAATATATATGAAGAACAACTGAATGTGCTAAATGACTTATTAGGAAAAACCAAGAGCCAAACCAGTCTCATTACAGGTGTATGTAATACATCTATTGATATTTGTTCCAATAACTAACAGAACTTTACTCCATATGATATCTCATTATCCAGACCTTTAAATGATATTCTGGACTGACACCGATTCCGATCATTTTACACAGGTTTCACACCTATACTAGAAGGTTACCTACTGTGACTTCTCCATATATAAATATATATGGTATTTACACGATCTAAATCTTTCTACAGGGTATATGTGACGGGTGTTGCTAGCAAGCAGGAGATGCTCACTCTCCCCTGGCACCTGATCTCACTCCATCATAGTGGCAGATATGCTCTTCAAGTAGACATATTTTGTTATTTTCCACTTGGTTTTCATTTTCACTGATTTCGTATGTCCTATGGTTTCATGATTTTCAGACTAATGGTTTGGATTTATCCATCATCTTAACATTCCATATAACGCAAATTTCATCTTCATATGCTCAAACCTACAGAATTTACGATCCCAACTCATTTATTGTTAATTATTTTAAAATGTATACATTGCAGTAACCTTAAATTATTTTGTAGAGTTTTCACTATCTTAGTGACCATTACTAATTAAACTTTCAAGAAAATTTTACAATTTTATTTTTTTTATTTATTTTGATACGAACAGCAATTAATTGTGCAATAGTCCATTCTTTATAAAATCACCTATTTCATTGATTTTGCGTGTAATTGTAACTTCTTTCTTACATTGGGAATGACACCTCATGAAAATCATTATCTTATAAAATACTCAGAAGTTTATCAATATTTCATTTCGAAGTTTAGTCTCATTTCAGTTCCACACATCCCATCTACGATACGTGTATTTACAATTATATTTTATCAAACCTGTTATAATGAAATAATAGTAGGAGACTGGGATGTAGTAAGAACACTTGCTGTGATTTATCATACACGATATTTAATTATTCAGCAGATGAAATGCCAAGACACCCTCCTACATATACTTGTCGCCTTAAATAAAAATTTACAAAGTTTTTTCTCTTTTTCACCTTATGTTTGTGTTTATGTATATATTTTGCGTAAAATAAAAGGAAAACACAAGGACTTTTGTATATGTCATATGATGAAACCAAACGAAAACAATGTATGAAAGTTTTATATGAAACAACATACAGTCAGCGACTTCTGTATGTATCATATGATAAAAAAAAAAGAAAAGAAACGTGTTATTATAATGTTATTAAAAAGGGATGACCGGATGTAAATGTAATGATTCGCTTTTATGTAAAGCGTAATTACTATAACCTTGCAATCCTTTATATGGTAATCAAAGTACTAAATCTTTAACATTGGACTTCACCTTTGAACCATATGAGAAAAAACACTGTAAATATTTCATATTTGTATGGTAAGACCTTACTATTAATATCGTTAGTTATAACCTAGTGATCGCGGTTGACCTACATGTACAGTTACAAAATGAACATAGACATAATGTTGAACCATAGTAGGACAGCTTCCCATATTTTATGGGTGTTTTCCTTTTACCATAATCATTGATATTTTGACCTCGGTCGTCACATTTTAAAAATGTCACCACCTTGGAGGCATATTGTGTTTCAGAAACACATCTTGTGGTTTTAATAACTTCACCACTGAAGGACTATATAACAATATTATACATGCGTATCTTCTAATATGGTTTAAACATTCTCATGTATTAATAAATCTATACTCAGTCTTAGAATATACCAATAAATAACCAATCAATAAACTTATGTAAAACTATTTATTAAAATGGAAGCTGATTGCAAACTTAGAAAAAATGCTTTTCCGGAAAAGACGTTGGCCTGAATTTCTATACGTATCAAAATAAACCCGTTGCATTTGATCTCACTCAGTGATCGATTTATAATCTATAAACTTTTTGCCTACAGTTGTATTCATTATTTTGATGAAAGAATAGTTGGAGGTTTGGTCTGACTAACAGGGCGGTGGGGACTATATGATGGGCCTTGTCGAAACCTCTTTCAGAGGAGACATGGTCCTGAACCTCGTCCCCTCTGACTGTTAGTCGGGACTCCTACAGATCTAGGGTCTTAGGTCGCTTTCAGACTAGCAGAGCACGGTTTATCATGTTGATGTCGCATATATTTTTATATCATATGTTGACCCTTGTTCTTTACATGGACGATTATTTATACATTTTAAATGTACGTCCTTTGATTGTTCTGCTGTTACGGTGAGTGGGAAGGTGGCCCGTAAACCGGTTAACCACACCTATTGATCGGCTTTTGTCATATTAAATGACCGTCTTAAGTCGGTATCGTAATTGCACTACAATCAAATATTTTTGTAATGTGTTATATGTGCTAGTATATTATTGATATTCATGTATTGTATAGCACCATGGTGAGTTCTGCCACATAACTGAGACAGTACCTCCTCTTTTTTCTTTCTTTAAACATTTCCTGTGAATTTTACAAATCATACTTCAGTAAGAATATTGGTATTATTTTATACTTTCCTTGTTGTCATTGCATCACATATCGGCTGCATACCATGCAAATAATGTCAAAATTGTGATGAATTTCGAGATGATACATATTTTTCTAAATGAATAGTTAAACACCTCTCTTACAAGACTGTCGTAAGTTTATTTGTTTTGTATTCATCGCTAAAAATCGCTGTTTGTTTATGTTTGTTAAATGCAACATAAATTGTTTATTGCAACCACCTTTTACAGCAAAATCGTATACCCAATGTTTAAACGGTAATTTATTTCTTTAGACAAAAGACAAAAACGTGATTATTTCGATTTACTGTCAGCAAAAGAATAACAAATGGTTATAATACTGAGGAAATCAATGATTTCCTTTACTTAAGAAGATTCCTATAAGGAAATAACCAAAGTGACAATTCGTCGTGTAGTTATTTGAATTTTACCATTGAACTGTTCATATTTTCTAGTAAACGATGTATTGCAATTGCAGTGTGATACAATGATAATTACGAAAAGAAGTAAACGTATGTATTTTTCATCTTATTACCTGAATTTGCTGTATGCCGATCGAGCACTCCCCACCGTTGATAACAATAATGCGCCACATAAAACCATATGGTAAAGACAATTTATCACTCTGCTAACTTCCATATCTACAATAAGAAAATTACACACATATATATCAATGTTTATTCGATTTGCTACCATATTGCTGAATGAAAATGAAAAACCTTAATAGTTATTAAGACGGAAAAGTGATCCACATCACGGTTTTATTACTTCTAAACTAGAAATACAAAATGCTCAGAGTGTTCAATCATTGATGCCGTTAATGCTGTAGGATTATTAGTTAATGCCTTGGTCATATATAAGAGGAGTTCTAGCCTTAACAAATCTTGTAGGTTTTTGCTAATGTAAATAGAAATTGGAATTGCCAAAGGATCACAATCATACCAACCAACTTTAGGCTAAATTATCTCTAAGTACTGGCTATTCAATCAACTAGACAATCGGTCTGCTCGAACTTATAATACAATTCATAGTAGCCAATTATATATATCATATTTTTTGTTTTTCATTTATTTATCAATACAATATAAACAATAAATATTATAATTGTTTTTTAACTAATCTTTATCTTATTCCCTCCTATCATGTTAGATAGAACATTCTGATATAGATTTCGGATCTCTTAATCGCCTCGCAATTCTACTTTATGAAATAAAAAAGACTGAAGTTTTGCCATGCAAACTCTTTCTACGCAGAATACAGTGCCATTCAGAATGGCTGTTTTCTACTGCAATGATGAATCACAAATCAAGCATTTAAAAGATGTGTCCGTACGTTAATCTACTGTCAAACATCTATAAGCATTTGGATCAGAAAAGAAAATCATTGCCTGATTTAGATAAGGGTTATATGGGTTGCCAGCTCTGAAAAAAAATTGATCCTCTCCTCTTGATGTAATGTTCATAGCTGTATAGTGTTAATGAAAGTAAACCGTAATCAATGTTCCCCATTGTGCTCATCAAAATTCAAGAACGTCATGAATAGGAAGTTATAATAATAATAATAATAATAATAATAATAATAATAATAATAATAATAATAATAATAATAATAATAATAATAATAAAAGCATAAAATAAATTCAATGTAAATATTGCATACATGCTCAAGTGAAGTTCATGGCAGTTTGATTGACATTCACCTATTATACAGATATAATTTTGTTCTGATAATAAAATATTTAAAACCATTTGGATAACAATTCAAACGACTGTTTTTCCTTTGATAAGATTCTTTATCTGAAAACATTTTAAGAATCAACAGATGGGAGATCGCTTATGAATGGTAGCAAATAAGTACAGAACATGGTAGGATACGATTTAAGCATCATTGATCAAACTATTGTTTCCCTAACATTCGGATGTGTGAACGTTTCTCAGTAGAAGCCCTTCTGATCGATATTCCTATGCCATTCAGTTGCAAACAACGATTACATTTTTCTTATCTATTACCCATGAGGGAATTATTTATAATGTAAAGTTCCTCGACTGATTTCTTCACTGAATAATTCTTTGTGATGCAGTATAAATCAGCCGCATTTAGTGAGTTTGGTAATTTCTTAATCGATGAAAATGACTGATATCATATAACTGATGCTCAGAATAAAAAAAAAACAATTTATAGCTATTGTAAAGTGTAATTTATTTCATTATTAATTACATCTTATTTATTATTTTCCTTTTTTATAAGGTATGAGAATTCCATTGTAAACGTTATCTCGCTATGTTTGTACAACGATAATAAAAAAGACTTAAGCGACATTTCAATACTTTCTAAAGAGTCATTGAAAATGGATGACATAACAGGTATTAATTAGCGTCAGATTTATAGTTCAGAATATTTGTTATCTGTGTTAAAGTAGTCTAACATCAGATTATGCATATGAATAATTGATAAGTTGGATCAAGGAGAAACTACAGCTGCGATGGTCGTCGATATCAGATTCCTTTTTCAACTCATTTGATATGTCAAATGAAAGATTTTTTCATACCGTTGCTAAAGACAATTTTGTCCTAAAGTGACTTTGAATATCACGGAAGAGGCATAAATTTACGCTGTAATATATTATGCTATAGTTATTATTGATCTGCGTGCATTGCCTACACGATGGAAAAGATGAACTAAGTGTATGCGGAGAAGTTTTATCGCCGGAACATAGAATATTACTTGACGCTAAAGAATTAGATCACTTTATGTCTTTCATCACATCTGAGTATGTGACACTTCAGTACGGGTTTTGCTTTGATAAACGAAACCGATTTGATAACAAAACCATCCCATATAAAAGAATGAGATAATGTTGAGGGCATAATATGTTTTCGTGTATTTTAAAAAGGAAAAAATATTATCTCGCTGCCTATTAGAGAAACGATAGCTGTAGTAGATACATTACACTTGCAGTCACCTCAAACGTGAAATGTTTTCATTAGTGTAAACAATTGGGTGCCAATACGATAGCGATATCAAGATGAAATGACAGATTTAATTGTAGTAACAGTAATGGATTTTTCACACTACTTCAATGCTTTGATAAAAGAAAGCTGAGTGAAATGCTTTGATACCGAGCAGAAAAGTAATACCTTAAATATAAAACAAAATTCAAATCAAAATATGGATCCCTTGAAAAACTTGAGGTTGAAGCAGTTGCCATGGAGTTGTAAACTTCCACTACTTACGGTTTCCCATGATTTACTTACAATAACGAATCTAATAACTTGGATCTGCCAGAAAGGATACGCTGGATGCCCTGCAAGTATCTATTCTTTAACAATGCTCCCCTATATAAATGCCCATAGGGTTTAGAGGTCAAGAATATTTAAATCCTGACGACTTGAATGTATAAAAAAGTGTTGCAGAACAGATTTATTATTATTATTATTATTATAATTATTATTCAGGCACACGAAAGTATTCGCCCTTTAACTTATTATGGTTATTTTTTCTTGGTAGTAGATGATTCAATAACTAGATCTAATGTTTTTCAAACACTTTTGATTTGACTATCTGTTGGACATTTTCGAATGTGGTAGGCAAGATAAGACCCTTAATTTTGCTTGCATTTGGTCTCAAATCTGACATCCAGAGCAATATGAATGTCTACCATGGTTGTCTGACCTACATTGGCATCACAGAATCACCGATTTCTTTCACATTTTACATTGGAGCAATAGCTACCGATCCTATATAAAAGTAGACTACATAGCTGTGATATCCTTGATTGTATGAGGTCGTCATTATACTGTTGATAGTCATTATCTGTGGTAACTGAAAGTCTGATGTCGGTTACTCCTGTAGTAAAGCCTTCATGATAATTCTTAAAGAATCATACTACACAGGTAAATTCTGGTCCAATCCATTATTTCATTATTATTTGAAGTATTTGAAGGAAAACCGTGTTTTTCTAGAGAATATGCGACCAGATAAATGGTACTGAAATGTGTTCATGTTTGATGTGAGAGATATTGTTTTATAAATCCGATGACGGAATGATCACGACAAAACAATTGGCAAAATTCTCCACTAAATGTGTCGTTGGCGGCAATAAGTAACATCATTATACGTCGTGTGTTTTTAAGAAATGATATTTAATATACAGGAAGCGCACTGATATTCCGGTGTATAAATTTCTTGGGATTAACTTCTTTTCACATTTAATTAAAGCATAGCTCCATTAGAGTACAATCGCATAAAAATACGAAATACATATTTCCATATAAAAAAAATATAACTTTCTATTTTAAGCTGTTATTTTTTAAAAACCCTAGTTTTTGTTATAGGTAATATCTCGATAATTGATATTGACAACCGTATTAGAATGTTAAAAATGCCATATTAATAAGAAATCAGAAAGGAAATTTTAAACATCGACAATTTTTGAGCTCTACGAAATATTTTTGATCATTTATACTTCTATTACGAGTCGTAATATTTACAAACATTCACCAGCTATCCGATGTAATTAGGTTCTTGTATCTCTGGTAACGTCTCATTCATCTCTATTCATTAGCATAACACTTATACCTACTTCACTGTACAGATTGCTGAATTATGGAGCATAGGCTTTGCTGGATAACTATGTATATTCAATAGTTAATATAAAATGTAGATAACACAGGGTTTTTCCAGAAAAATGTAATATTAATATTATGTCCGAGACTGATCTTTACACGTACGTGCATTGAATGTAATTATGAATTATCATAGAACATAGATTATACAGCATCAACTAAATATGTAAATTTATATATAAACTAAATGCGACACACAATATTTTCAACTTTTTAACCATAAAATTGTATGATTCGTGTTTAAAATATGAAAAAAAAAAGATCATTACAAGTCTTTAGCTAGAAGATTAACAAGATATATTGTCTTCTTTACTCTACATGTTGCCCTCTGCATTTATATATTACCTACCTATCGCACTACTTTTACTTCACTGATAACATCTACTCACATCGCCATCACTGAGGACAAGGAATCTATCCTTCCACATACTACATTCTTATTATAAATGACAGATGACTCTAGTGACACTGAGTTCTACGATCTTAGTCAAACAATAAACGCAAATACTACACACCGAATTCTGTCACGGAGAGAAACAATATGAGATACACATCTACTGTAGAATCTGTTTTGCTCACAGATGATGGGAGCTTCTATCTAGAATGTGGCAGACTGGTATTCTCTTTCTATGATAATCATCACAAGTAAATATAGACAGTTCACTTAATGTTACAGGAGTAGAATCAAGATGATGAATTATGTATATAAAGTTCATCATAATATTAATTTAATACAGTATGTAACCCAGCTGTTGTTCTCACATCATGGTATTGATTTTATATGTGCATCTATATGAGTAAACTATCGTATCAAACGTTAGTAACGATTTTATTTGGGATAAATGTAGCCTTATAGCTTTAAAATACTATTATCGCCGGTTCATACCTATTGAAATTAATCTGTTTACTATAACTTTAACGAAGAGAATTGCATTGAAGAGGTATATGGATGACGTCGTTTCCAACACAATCAAAAATGTTGCGAAAGATATCAGTATCAACATTTTATCTTTACACTGGAGGTTTAAATTAAAAAAAGACTTGACAATATCGATTGAAACGTTCTTTTTATATCAGTTCCGTACGTATTATCAGTACATAATAATGATGACAAGATAAGACCGAGACAATTCTATTGACCTAAATGTAAAACAATATGGCTTATGTAAAATTAATATCTTAATTTACTTTTTAAACTAATCACAATATTAATAAAATATTTCAGCATACTGAATTTTGTTCTCAATGCCTATTATATTCATCCTACCTTGCACAACGTATTGTGATGACGTCAATCGAGGATCGACAAACTTCCGACACATTACGTCATAAACATCCAAAAATGAAAATTTTCTGGGTGTTATATTCTTCTACGAACGATGGAAGTGTCAATAGGTATTGTCGTGACTGAGAGAAATGAATCAATTTGACGTCCTGTATAATGATGGCATTCAATTGTAAAGAAAGAAAAGCGAGGTGAAGAATCGGAATATAGCACAATGACAGGGAATGACAAAATGACAGGAATATGGCACAATGACAGGAATATGGCACAAGGACAGGAAAATGGCACCATGACAAGAATATGGCACCATCACAGGAATATGACACAATGACAGGAATATGGCACGAGAGGAATATAACATAATGACATTAATACGACATGACACAATGACAGGAATATAACATAATGACAGCAATATTACCGGAATATTACACAATGACAAGAATTTGACACAATGACAGAAATATGACACAATGACAGAAATATGGCACTTTGACTGGAATATTACCCTCTGACAGGAATATGACACAATGACAAAAATATGGCAAAGTGACAGAAATATTACATAATGACAGGAATATAGCAGAATGACAAGAATATGACACAATGATAAAAATATGACACAATAACTAGAATATAGCATAATGACAGGAATACGGTATGACACAATGACAGGAATATAACATAATGACAAGAATATGACACGGTGACAGGACTATAGTACAATGACCGGAATATGGCACAATGACAGGAGTTATTGTCATTACTGTAGTTTACTGCACATTAGAAAAAGAAGAGAAAACGAATAACGTGCTACGTACACATCAATACTATACAATTTACCTGATCCCGCCTTTGTTTCTCAAGAGGTCAATGTTTACTCAATACTCTTTTTTAATATTCACTTGGGTTTTGATACAAGTCATACTCCACTGCCTTGTATTTGAATTTTATTGATATACATCGCAGTCTCTTAAAAGTATTGTATCTTTCTAGGATAATAAAATTAAACCAATACCGTACAGATTGATACACACAGAGCTCGATCATACATATTAGCGATATAGACATAAGATCCATCGTCCATTGGTTATAAAGTAACGATGATGTTATACATCTCTCCAACTATCGGTAGTAATCAAAGTCAACGGCAGGTATTAGTAGAAGTGCTGATACAAGATTTTTATAGAAAAAAAATCATAATTTATTTCATGCTGTAAGTTAAAGTAACAAGGTATTTCAAAGTGTCTTAATGTTACTTAAATTAAGTGAGTGAATTCCCTTATTTGCAAAAAAACCCTAAATAATTCAAAGGTATACAAAATCAGCAAAACTGGAAAACCGAATAGAAAAGAAAGCTAAGATTATATATACATATATATAAATGAACATTATTTCACGATACTATTGGGGGGAATATTTAATTTTTGAAGGAATATTTGTAAGTTCAAAACAGACTTTGTTGAACAATGAATTTAACATTGGGTGAAAGAATTTTAGAAATACAATATAAATAAGAAAAGTATAAATCTGATTACACTGTTTCAATACTAAACGTCGTTAGACCAGATTTAAAAGTTGTCAATCCCTTCTGAAAGGGTAACCAAAATGCAGGAGCTTAAAGAGGATTTCCTGGAGTCGAATAAAATTGTATTTCTGTCAACAGACTGTCAAAGTAGTATTTCCTATTTGTGCAAGTATAACTATTCGAAGATTTGCCTGCTGGTGCTAATGATATAGAGCTAGTCGTATGAGTTGGTTTTCCAGCTTATACTCATGGTAGCTATTACACGCAGATGACTGTTCATATGCTATACATGGCAATCACTATGCTAATTACATTGAACGCTTAACCTTTCTTCCAAGTAATCAGTCACAAGATACTTCCAATTGAAACCCTGACAAAATGACAATCCTAGCAACTGTTTCCAAATCCCGGTTATAATAAAGCTCAATCAAACAGAAACATCAGCAACAGGCAAACATACACGGCATCAGTGCTTAATAAGCAGTAAAACCATCAAATATGATACGTGGAGACAAATACAACACATAAATCCACACGACATTATTGCCTGGTAAGTAATAACCATAAGACCATAAAATGTGATATGTGGCCACATATATCATCAAAATGCTGCGTAACCAGGATGAACATTATATATCTACTGGCCATTTTCTCTTATCTATTAACCACTTTCATTATTTATGTATCCAAACTTTTGATTGTGCAACAAATAGAAAAGAGTAATACTCACGCATTTGTCTAAATGTGTTTTAATTTCATAATTCATACAAGGATATTTATATCTATTTGTTTAATATATAATTGTTCTGATTTCGTTTTAATGCACTCATGTAATTTACGGAAAAGAGTACTCACCCAATGGGTTGATATGTTGGAGAGGCAACGGAAAACTCAGAACCAGAGGAGTTTCAGGTCATAGATACAAAATATACTGAGGAGGTATATCAACAGAGGTATGCAAAATGGAAAATATAGGAATTTATACTAGTGCTGGATGCAGATTAATGAATGTACTCGGTTTAATTAACACAACCCCTAGAGGGCTTACAAGTCACAGCCCACACTGTTTAAGAAATAATGACGTTGATTAATATTGGTTGATGTGACGAGAAGCGGTTACTGGACATTAGATAACGATTAGGACGTCATTATTTTTATTCTGACATGAACTGTTAAAACAAGTATGAAAATAGTACTTTAATATTAATATTTTATTTAAACAACAATAAATTTAGGTCATATACGCTTTATAATAAATATAAAACATATATACTTTTTTATTTAGTACGCCAAATGCACATTTCGACAACCTATGTCTCTTCAGTGATGCTCCTGGCCAAATCCATTGTGCATGTACTTTATGTGTATAGAAAGTGAATGCAGATAACAGTTTTGTATATTGAAAGTGGATGTTACGTAAAAATCAATAATTTGATTTTCAGAAAACCTAAATAGCATGACTTAAATCGGTTTTCTGGAAATTGATTTTATTCACATTGTCAAAAACAATAACACCGATGGGTGGGGGCGGGGCTTTTAAACTCATGACTGCTTAGTAGTCTGTGGTGATTCTGACCGTGAATATATCGGAGAATAAAGCACGGTGAAACTCTATGGGACATGTAGGGGAAAATTCTCATGTCATGTTAGAATACTATGTTATATGTACATATAATTTTCTTTTATGTTTTTTATGTTTATAGATTAAACATTGAGTCTTCACCACATTCGACCCAAATCGTATTCAAATCCACTGAGATCATTTTATGAACTGTACAATTCTAGCAGATTCCACACTTTTACTATTATTAGCTATGCATTATTTGTTAATATTGGCATTGGTGAATTAACGTTTGGCAAAAATTTAAACCACAAATATGTTGTCGATCTAATTCTTCTATTTTATAAGATAAGGAACCTCAATGAATTTCTTAAGTTATACATAATCAAATAAATCCAAGATATACAATAACGGAGATTTTTTGTGTGTGGAAGGGAGCAGTTATCATACTGGTCTAAACAGCACCTCACGTTATCCTCATCTTGTGTATTAATTGTACCCGATTTCAAATATCATTTTTGCTGTCATGTTGTTACTGGTGATCTGATTTAAACATCGTTAAAGGGTTAAAAGCGCCAAGCTGAGAAAATTATTACCAAAATATCAGAATCAATATCCTTCACATGGAGTAAAAGTTTGTAAGTTATTACTCGTGTGAAGATTTGTTAGGAGGATGGACATATAAATAGAATGTGCAGGTGAGCATTTTTCAAAATTCAAATCCATTGAAGTGTTGCTTAGATGATAAATTAAAGTTTTCTAAACCTCTCTTTAACACTTGGCTCAACTCTGTTTTCAAACATATAACTTTGATATAACTTTTCTTTCACATAGAAAACCTACAGACATAATATTGAATAATTATATGTTTACATATTAAAATTAATTTTTGACAGACAAGTGAAGGAATTCTAGAAAAATTGGCTCCCGCAAAGCTTACTTATGGTGCCACTAAAGATCCTATTTTACAAATACATAACTCTTATTTTCATTTCGTCAAGTATTTCTACGAGTAAATTAGATTTCAACTTGACTCATTTGTATGTCATTCCTAAACTGTTAAATCCTAAAACAACGTTTTATTGCTGGAAACTCTTACAACTCCAAGAAATCTATATAGATCTTACTCACTATAATTCTATCAAACAGGAATCTGGAATTAAATTTTAGCCTTCAGTATTACCGTGAAACTGTGTGCTCTAGAAGTAGTATTTATACAATATAAATCCTTAAAAATTTGTTTAAGTGTTGGATCATTTAAAGTTCAAAAGTTTCAAGAGAAATTCACTTTATCTTAATACAACGATTCCTCGTCAAAATCAAAAGACAAATCGAGATTTCTAAAATGCTTTCATTAACTAAAGCGGCAGTCGCAAATTCTCCCCATTGTTGTAAAACATGATAAACATTATTTTGGCATGTAGAAGACTGCTTCTTATATTAAGTACACTGAAACAAATATTACTAAGATGTTAAAATTTCTGACGATTTGTGGTGTTTAGAGGAAAGATTTTTCTACAAATTGCCGACATTCCAATAGGCACCGACAGTGTCCCATCCCTGTAGGCATTTTGGTTCATTCATACGAAAAACTAAATTCATCCAAATTCTCTCTTAATGGAATAAGCAAATTAATCCTTAATTTCAACTTTACAAACAAATATATAGATGACTTACATTCAAGCAAAATACAAAAGTAACTGGTGTCACATGACTATGGCACTAACAACAATTTCACGGACCCCTGAAATTCAGAGGTGAGACCAGGTGTCCGGGAGGAGTGAGCGTCCCCTGTTTGGCTAGCCACACCCGCCATGAATGTCCTTACACACATACGAAACAACAATAATTCAACACTGTATATATAAAAATGAATGTGAACAAATACTGTATTGAAAGTGTCAAAGCCACATAAAATCAGGAAAAAGATATAATAACACTTAAGTGAAACCCTCCGCTGGGAACTTTTTACGAGCTCCACTGTGCAAAGGGAATACGTGTGACATTATTAATTATTAATCCTACATTCAGGAATTACTCTTGCTTTATCTGTTCGATTGAACTAATAATTAAGGATTTCACAGAGAGCAAGCATTCTTCTGAATATCATATTATCTTACTACATTGATGATCACCTGAAAAATTCTCTATCAATTTCAGCATTGCAAACTTTCTCTTTATGAGTAGCAATATCCAATCATCGCCTGCCTGATGCATATTCATATCACAGTTACTTCTTTATGCCGGAATGAGTTCTAATTACAAAACCTTGTTCTGAGGGCAAAGCGAATTTCACACAAACTGCATAGCCAGGGATATGTAAGTGGTTGTCTGACATCGTTACAGAAGAATTTTTAAATGATCAATAGGAAGTTCTTTTATAACAATATGATATCTCGCTATCCAGAACGCTGCAAAATATTCAGGATTGAATCATAGAACAACGGTATTAAACACTGAATTTGACAGGTATTTGGCATGTATTAACCATGTTCGATAAAATCATCTGAACATTAAAGACCTATATTGTTAGCAACCAGGGGATGTTTACTCTTACCGAGCACCTGATCTCAATCCCAATTCTAAGTAGATGTTCATTAGTTCTTTCTAATTTTTTTTACCATTTTCACACTTTTTGTATATCCTTCGGTTTGCACTACTGAGATAGTTTTATCCATTATCTTAATTTATATACATTAGCTTGTTCCTAAGACTTGTCATACTGTCGTGTGTCTTCATATTATCAAAAATTTCTTTCAAAATATTTTTCTTCCAAACAGAAAAAGTTGACTTTCGGGTTTAACAACAATCATCACGAATTTGTAACACATTTCTATTCATACATTCCTATTCTAATATTTTCATAATCAACACTTAATTTAATAGCATGCACGTTCATATGTTAGTGCTGGCAGTCAGAACAGACTACAGTGTATTTAAAAGAAAAATCAACAACAAACTTTTGTCTTTGTACCTAATCACAAAACAAATAATAATTTCATTATTTGAGAACGATACAATATTAGAATGTAAAGATGATGGATAAATCCAAACCACAAGTCCAAAAATCATAAAACCAGAGGACATACAAAATCAGTGAAAATGAAAAACAAATGGAAAATAACAAAATATGTCTACTTGAAGAGCATATGTGAACCCCTTTGATGGAGTGAGATCAGGTACCCGGGGGGAATGAGCATCTCCTGCTTGCTAGCAACACCCGTCACATATACACAATATATTCATATTCACGAAATATTCAGACTGCTCTATACTGATAATTTATCTAGACCAATATGATCAAGCTAAAAAATGTATCCTTGTAAAACAATGGAGCCTAATTAATGTCATAAAACATTATTCAAACTTTTAACGTGGACATGTCAATACAACAGCATCGATGTGCCAACGGTTTCACCACAATGATTGAATGTAACTGCAATCAAAGCTAAATATAAAAAGCATTACTCTATGACTATCAGTTCTTATACTGAGGAAACAGAGAAACAAATCAATGAATTTATTCTTTAAAATAACAAATGTCATAGATGGTAGATAACAATGCGTATCACATGACATACTGTTATTGTTGTAAGTGTTGTTTAGTGTCAATGATCATGTAACTTCACCATCGCAACAATACACGCTTGTTACATTAGTTACCAAATTTATATGGCACATATACGGCTTTGCAATTTATTACGTGATCGAAGTCCCGGGAAAACTTGATTCTAAATACATTAATAGATTAATCAGAGCTTGGGGTAATATAGCTTGATAATTGTGAGTTAACTGTTGTGACAATGAGAAGAATTTAAAAAAAATACTACCGGCAAAGATATTGTATTTCTATCAGAATTTTATGTAACAATGCAGCAAAAAGCTTATAGTCTATAGAGGATATTCTAATTAACGAAACACAGAAAACAACAATTCTATCATTATCCGTCTTTGAGTTTTATCTGTTGTATGAATGAGTATAATATTACCTTTATGTAGAAGGTAAAATAATATCAATACAAAATACGAAAAAGAAAATAATGAAATACATACAGAATGTCATTGAAATGGGAAAATGATTTTTCCACGGGCTCATGAATGCTCGCAATGCCAGAAAACTATCATAGTTCATTATGGCCACAAAGGCATGATCGAGACTGTCCACTGCAGACCACGAATGCCTATCATAATGTGTTCCTCTGAATACCACAGTGACAATACAAGTTATTTCCAAATTCTTGAGGATTTCTAGGAATACTTAACCAATACTTATCTGGAATAACTTAAGTAGCTAGAAAGGTGTTTATCATAACGTTCCAAATGATATTCTAAAACCTGCAATAATCGATAAGTAAACAACAGTTATAGTATTTAAATAGATTTCTCATAACTGTTTCCGTCATTCAAAGAATCGTGTAATATTCCAGATGTTAATCATTTGTGGAATGGAAATTTCATGAATGGATTTTAAGTAAACATTGCGATAATGCATTATATGAATAGTAATCGAGGAATAATAAAATGGTACTTAATGTAATATTTGTAATCAAATGTTGTTTGATATATTCAAAGTTTAATGTTTTATTAATATGTTAAAGTGTTTTTATTCTATCCTAAATTAACAAATAAAAATTAGGAAAAGATTATTGGTTTTATTCTCTAATATCAAATCAACATTCGTAACATCACCCAAATTTTACAATCATTTTAAATTTCTAAAAGAAAACAAACATACAAACAAACAAAAGAAAGACATGTTATGTTACTTATATGAAATAAATTTCTATAGTTGTACTTAGCATTCTAACCACTTACTTGAGTTTTGGTGCATCATAGTGGAGCATGGTATTCCATGAAATTTCCACTTTATTTATCCTTGTGTTTCACAGAGATTATGCGATTGGCATAAGTGTCATGCACATCGTCAGCTTGTCAAGTTATATAAAATCGCTTCATACCACTTCTGCTATCACTTCGGTATTAGAGAAAAAGATGAGTACAGGAAGAGAAGTTACTGTGAAAGTCGATAGCTATCATCTCCGGTAAATCAAATTCAGACAATGTAATTATTTTACTTGATAACTGTGAGAATGAACAATACATTTTGAGTATTAGTAAGTGAAAAGAAAACTAAAGTGTAACAAATGGCATGCACGAAAATCAAGACAAGAGAATGTCCGATTATTTGTAGAAATATCTGTCCCGGGAAATCAGGTTACACGAGTGTTTAATCACGGAACTGCATTTATCCATAGGTGGTGTAAGCAATGAATATTTATAAGGAATTTTTTAATATCATCAAATAGTTCCTGTGGGGATGTACATACTTTACAACATTATAATTTGGCGAATATTCCATACACCCCATTTACATTAAACGTTTATTATTCGTTATTTATACCTTAATGTTACAATGTTCTCATATGCGGCGACATGGCTAGGAGGCTGAGGATACTTACTCAGATGAAATAAGACACTAAATTTATATCGTATTTTATAGATACCAGGTAGATATTTGGTCAGGTACCTTGACGGCCTCTGGTCCATCAGCAGGGACACCTACCAATCGTTGAAATGTAATAAAACTTCAGAAGTATCTACATCAGTTGTATACTATATACTTGCTAAGAATTTACAGTATGGACCATACATGCTCAAAGTTTTCAGCTACCACATTTAATTCAAACTCAGTGAGGTATCGTGTAGGTTTTCGTGTAACATGATTTCAGCGAAGAACAAGACATTATTTCTTATTCGAGTATGTGTACGTCTTGTGTTACAGAAAATCTTTTTATTCCTCACACCTTGAGATATTTGCAAACATTTCACTTGATAAATTAAGGATTAAGAGGTCTGAGGAAACCGTGACGATCATTCATAATGACTACGTCATATCAAGTTCATGTATATCTAGTGTCATTAAGAATATGAAAAAATAAATATTGCTCAATAAGAGAACTTTGAAGTGAAAAAGACATAATCTTGTTCAAATGATGAGAGTAAACAAAAAGAGAAATCATCAATGCAATGCAATTTAGATATTCAAGTATTTAAGAAATTAGGATATAGCAGGTGTTCATGATCATTGACTTTCGTTTATCTATATATTGGCTACCAAAAAGAACATTCTCGCTATGTAGGTACCATAGCATTGATAATTCACGAAGTCCGTTTTTTGTTCACCGTCCATCTACCAGATTTAATATTATCCACTGCATTGGTACATCCAGGATTTTTTTTAAATATAAGACAAATTGCACTTTTCTTGACCACTATTCATTAGTTTCTTATATCTAGTGTATTACGCCCCTTTAAGTATCGTAATTTGGTTATGTAATGTTCGCCTAAGTACTTTCAGTTTACCTTGTGCAGTCTCAAGGATTTTACTTAGTGAAAAAATATATTGTTCTTGTGTAAATTGAATTTGAACTGTAGTTGCGCAGTCCATTGTCCATTAATTTTATTTTCTCCAGATTTTAAAAAATAAATGTGAGAGTGATATTTGAACATTCTATTAATAAGATAAATAACGTTACATGATTTATTATTTATATATCGATCTGATACGTATAGAATCCGTTTATACATTAAGTCTCTAATTACAATCCCCTTTTCTGTTTAATGTGAATAGGAATCGTATCAAATCGATCTTATCCCTATCTCACTGTCGATTTCAGGCAATATGATACGGTTGATTCAAGTCGCCTATACTTAAAAGAGATGCAGTTTCATAAAATACGTCATTAAATTGTTTGTTGTATTGGCAGCACATCAAATAGAAATGCAACACGTCACTCGTGAAATTGTGTGTAAAGAGCTAATATCTGCACCAAATGCAACTCATTTGCACCTATGCATCTTTTTTGAATGAGGCAAAATGCCATGTACACGTGTAAACCCACCTTAGAACTATGTGGTTATGACATTTACTACAGTATTTATTGGATTGTTCATTGGTGATGCGGACATAAATGCACTGGATATGCACTGTATTGTTTCTTTGACACCCAAAACTTTTAATGAAACTTAACTTTCTTATATATATATTAGTTTGCAATAGAAAGACAAAAGGCATATCAAAATTTCAAGTATGCTTGAGGCCGAGATATCTAGGGTTCGAGTCTCCCTAGAAGACTGTCGGTGTCCCGTCTTTCATCTAAATCATTGGTACTTAAAACATGCTACTTCGAGTCGATCTATTGCAAAATTTGAATATCGATGTCAAATTGAATCCATTTTCATTGTCAAAACAAATCAGCAAACAAAGTATTAAAGAAGAGTATATAAATAACTAATGTATCTTAATTGTTCCATAGCCAAGTGTACATCTTATGAGATTGATATACACTTATAACCACTTTTTGTATAGGCAAAAGTCTATAGAACCCAACACTAAAGGTACCAAAGATTTTAATTGGTCTTCCACATTCAAACTCTTGTTCAAACTGCACGTGGGTGTGTGTGAGGATGTGTGTTTGTGTGCGTGTGTGTTAGGGTGCTTGTGTATGTTTGTGGATTCATATTTTAATTTGTCATGCAGGATAAACAACACAAGTGTAATGAGTTTATTTTATATTCACTAAATGTATTGTTATAATTTGGGGAGGGGGGGAGGGGTTGGGGGGGAGGGGGGTTTCGTATCAATAGGGCAAATACCACCTGATTGGAAAAGAGGCCTTATAGTTCCCCTTCACAAAGGAGGTGGTAAAACAAAGGACTCATGTAATAACTATAGACCAGTGGCCTTATTATCAAGTTTATACAAACTTTTTGAAAAGATTATTCACTACCGTATAACCACTTTTAGTTTATCTGATACAGAATTTCCAACAGCAGCAAGGATTTTTTAAAATCTCTTGGTGTTTAACAGCATCATTTAATTTACAAGAAATAATTTTCCACAATATGGAATTAGGTAGCAATGTCTTTGTCAGCTTTCTGAACACCAGCAAGACATTTGACACAGTATGGAGACGTGGTCTAATGTACAAACTCCACAAACTAGGCATATCTGGCAAATCATGGTCAATTATTGACGATCTACATTGTGATACAAGTAGCGCCGTAGTTGTGAACAATACACAGTCAAGATGGTTTCCAGTAGGTCAAGGAGTACGACAAGGTGGAGTTCTTTCCATATTTTTGTACCTTGTATTCATTAATGACCTAATCAATGAATTAGAAATATCCAACACAAATACAGGTATTTTGGGTATTAAAAGTAGTAGTCCCACACTTGCTGATGACTTGTCGTTTATCGCGGTTATACCCCTGCCAGGTAAGAGAATCCGGACGACGATTACCTTTTGCGCAGAATGTAAGAACACAAGATTTGTCAGCATTGGACGACTGTCATATAGGCCCCCATGCAATTCTGTATGAAGAGAATTACAATCACTTGGGTATTCTGTTAAATTACAAACGCAAATTATCGGACAGAATTCGCGCTGCGTGCAACAAAGGACGTAAATCTTTTTTCGCGTTGACAGACCTCGGTACGTCATTACCCCGCTGACATCTATACATCTATATAAAAGTGTTGTACTACCGTCCGTTCTCTACGGATGTGAATTGTGGAATAGTCTCTCGGAGATGGCAAGCAACGTCTTAAAACATTCCAATATTTCGTTTGTAAAAACTCTTCGGAGTTGCCAAAACACTGTAGATCAGACATGTGCGAAAGCTTCTTTGACGTTTTACCAAAAACAGCGGAAATTAACGTACGGAAACTTTTATTCTTTGGTCGTCTCTGCCTTTTGGATAGCAAATCATTGCCCAAACAAATTTTCTTACGTCGTATATTTTCATATTTAGTAGAACTGTCAAACAAGCAAATAGGTTTCGTACCTAACATCATGCAACTCATACATCAGTATTCACTTCAAAATTATTTGATAGATTGGCGAATTCCCCGCGAAACGTTTGTGGTCGCATATCGTGAGAACCAATGTAAAAGAGTATCATGATGATGAAAGAGACCTACGTATGTTACGTCATAACGATTTTCGACTGCTTATGCGTGTATTCAATGGTAGAAAACCCTCATCTATCTGGCATTTAGCCCATTATAGTAGTGAAATAAAACTATGCACATATGTATGTAATATCTCTGCTTTTCAGCTACCACCAGAATATGTACATGACTGTCGACTGTGTGTTATTCAAATATATGATATGTTTAGCCACTTAACTTGTATCTGTCCCCAAACCCTTGAAATGGTGGCGGGAAATTACTAGGGGTTATGACTCTGCTCTTTATACAGAACTGTGTAATCTAAACGAGTCTGAACTATACTATATGTTGTTGGGTAGCCCCTCTGCACATGTTTTAAATTGTGAAGAAGTACACCGCTTTAGAATTTAAAACTTTGCCTTACTATGTAATGCAACTACATCTTATACGGCAATGCTCAATCCGGTCATACCTAGAAATGTTATTTCAAATAATTATTTACTGTAGTTTCATGTACACTGTATTATATTACTAATTCCTTGCATGCATTTTATACACATACATTAACTACCAGATGTATTTATATCAAATATTGATATAAATGACGACCAGTTGTATTTCATTTGTGTAAAGTGACCTCTGTAGTGCATACTTATTCTGATTAAGTTGAGTACGTAGATCTATGCATATAGTTATATCTGCAAATGCGTATTAATGTAAGCATGTATACATATTTGTATGTGTGTATATATGCATCTTCATATCTTCATATTTGTCTAAACGTTTGTTTATTGAACTGTTATATCTATTTCCTCATGTATATTTTTTGTAATTACTTATCTTGATGATATCCTACGGGAGGAAATAAAAATTGATTGATTAATTGTTTTGTTTGGGGGTGGGGGGGGGGAGGTCTTTTCAAATATATATATTTCTATTCTTAATAATGGTACCATGACATAACTCGTATTTTTCTGTGGTAATCACAGTGGTTGGCAAGTTGAATTCAGTTACCGATCAACCAAACCGAAAGAGTGACGACCGTCGTTTCAATTGACCGTCCTAATTCGGTACCGCTACATTACAATGTCATATTTTTATGTCTTTTTATATGCTTATTTTTGCTAGCTCAGTATGTACATAACTTTCACTTAGAGCTGAATTAGATATCTCCTTCCTTTCCCTCAAGCATAAATCCTTAAAATCATGAGAGGAAACTTCGGTTAGTCAACAATAATAAAATTTCATAAATCATAAATAAAACAATAAAAGAAGTATATATGATAAAACTACGCCAGCTGTATTAATTGTACTTTAACGCTTAACATGTCAGATTTAATCAATAGATAGTAAGCACCGACGAAACCTAAAAACCATTTTACCCAAAGAGGGAATTACAGAACTACATCGAACCTAGTGTTAAATGAAATATCAACGAATCAGCCCGTGTAGAGGTTTATTGAACCAAGATAATGTGCATAATCTAGACAATGGGCATTTTGAGAGCAATTTTTGTCTTTTTTCTTTAGATGTACTGAGATATCCATAAACTCCGATCTACATTTCACAGCAATTCGGCATGGTAAATTTTCAATTTTCTGGATTTATTATTATTATTATTATTATTATTATTATTGTTGTTGTTGTTGTTGTTGTTGTTGTTGTTGTTGTTGTTGTTGTTGTTTTTATTATTATTATTATTATTATTATTATTATTATTATTATTATTATTATTATTATTATTATTATTAAGCCGGCGTGGCCTAATGGTATCGCGCTGGACTCCTGATCGGGAGGCCGGGGTTCAATTACCGCTCTGGCCATGCCGGTGTCCTGTCTTTCGGATGACAGTAAAAACCGAGGTCCCGTGTCGTGGTATGCATGACACGTTAAAGATCCCTCACTGCTTCGCGTGGGTCCGTTGCAAAGGTCAAAATTTGTATGCCCCGCATCAGGTAGATGCCGTCACCATATACGCGAAATATTCGTGGTGTGACGTTAAGCAAAAATCAATCAATTATTATTATTATTATTATTACCATTTCTATTTTTAATGGTATTACTACTACTACTACTAGTTTATTAGTTTTTCACATTTCCTTGTCAAATGAATGCTTTACAACTTCATAATTTGACAATAATTTTCTGCGAATTTGAAGGGTTATTGTAAAGCTTCATGTCAAAGTTTAGTTTTGTTAGTGTTTTATGACATTTTTCCTAATTTTTATGCTGAACGGAAGCAGTTCAAACCACGCTGAAGGGAAAATGGTTTGGTTCATTTTACACCAATACATGGTATCATGTATTATTTAAGACTGGAAAATGTAATTCTTACATAATCTTTTTACATATTTTTGTATAACTGCCTTGATTTATTCAATCTAGAGAATGAAGTTTACAGTTTTTGTCCGTTGTCGAAAGCACAGAGTATCTATTTGGGAATTTCTTCCATTAACAACCATTTTTATGAATGAGTAAATTGTGTGACGATGAGCGATATAAGCTCACTTTGGCCTTTTGTTTTACAAATGAGTGGAATTTTTTTAATAGCAATATTACTGTCCTTTGCAATCTGAAAAGTTTAAAACATTGATATGGACATACATTGAGAACAGTCTCTCCCTTTCAACATTGATATAAGTCTCACTACTTGTTGTCTTTCGACATTAATGGTTAATTGAACACCTCACTCTATGACAAACGTGACGATTTCAATTTCGCTATCACAAACTTTCCTTTCATAAGTAGCAACATACCATTATCGTCCGCATACGGCGTATTCATATCTCAGTTAATACGTTATTCCAGAGCACGTTCAAATTACAATGACTTTATCCTGAGGGCTATGCGACTTTCAGTTAAGCTACTCAACCAGGGTTATATATGTGCTAGACTAGCAACGTCACTGAGGAAGTTCTACGGTCGTTACAAGACTCTTATTACTCCATATGATATCTCGTTATCCAGACTTTTAAATGATATTCTGGACTGAGACCGATTCCGATCATTTTACACAGATTTGACACCTTCTATACTAGAAGGTTACCTACTTCGACTTCTCCATATATAAATACATATGGAATTTACACGATCTAACTCTTTCTACTGGGTATATGTGATGGGTGTTGCTAGCAAGCAGGAGATGCTCACTCTCCCCGGGCACCTGATCTCACTCCATCATAGGGGCTCACATATGCTCTTCAAGTAGACATATTTTGTCATTTTCCACGTGATTTTCATTTTCACTGATTTTGTATATCCTCTGGTTTCATGATTTTAAGACTTATGGTTTGGATTTATCCATCATCTTTACATTTTACTGTTTATATATGCCGTTTGTAATGATTGTATTATTGGAATTTACTTTGAAAAAATACTGTTAAAAAAAACCTCAGTGCAATTCACTAATTTTGTGACATTGTAATTGCTCATTTTTGTTTGTTTGTTTACGATGCATGTGTGTTGCGATTTTTGTCATATAACTGTGACGGATATCTTCCTTTCGTTTGAAATTCTTCGTGAGACATAATGAGGGTTGTTAAGGGATAATATCCTGTTGCGATTGCCATACATTTATTGGAAACCGTTTGATTTGTTAAAAGCTGATAATACAGTTTCCTTTATTGACATACACCTGAATGAATATCACTTTCGTTCTTTTTATGTATTGTTTAGTTAAGTGCTGATTTATTTGCACAATTTTTTCTGCGGGGCATTTGCACAATACATGTTGAATAATATTATTTTTATTATGAACACTTATAACTGTAAAATAGATGAAAGTTATCGTGTTCACGTTGTGATTATTGCAAAGCATAAAGAGGGGATGTAGTGGTAAAATGTCTTACTCAAATACATTATGGAGTCCTTTAATTAGATGTTTAAATGAAAAGATAATGGTAAACAAATACGTTTAAAACGTCACAGAAAATTAATTGTATTTAAAATTGTACATAATGTCTTAACTTAGTACTAGGCTTGATAAAATTCAGAACGAACCAAATGCAAAAGATTTATAACTAAAATAAACACTTTTATACAACAACGATATATATTAAGAAAAGGAACGGCAGCAAATATACAGAATAGGAAATCATCCAAATGTTAGAATTTTCTATAGATAATAATTATGTTATGATTTTTGGTGAGAAAGTGTTCCAACAGATTGTTGGCATTCCGATGGGTACAAATTGCCCGCCACTTCTGGCCAACATTTTATGTACTTATATGAAGCAGTATTCAGATAAACTCTGCTGGCCAAAGACAGTAAACAATTAGCTTTGCGGTTCAATTTTACATACAGATACATCGATTAAAAGCTGTATTTAAAGATCACCTCAACATCATATATCCAAACGATCTGGAGATAAAAGACACAACTGAGAGTACATCTTCTGCTTCCTACCACGATATACTCCTACTAATTGGTGATAATGGTTCGTTAGTTATGACACTCTTATATAATGGAATTCATGTATACCATAAATTTCATACTTTATTTTACTTCTGACATCACCTATAGTAGTGTTCACCTGATCCTGTAATAGGTATTGGGCCTTACAAATCATTTCCGTTTTGTCTGAATGTTTCCAATTAAGTGTTTCTTTGAAAATAAATCAACAATTGCCATGTCGTTATGGTCACAGCGTTCTTACCCCGTGTTTTATAAATAAATTGTAACTTTTCTTTGCAATATAAGCTAACAGAGGCGCCATCTATAGAATGACATATCGATATATTATTGATATCATTGATTTCGATAGCATATCGATATTTTGTTTTAATATCGATTTGGGGAAGGAGGTCAACCTCGGTTTGTGCAAGATTATTTCGAGATTGAAATACATACTTGATTGTATCTTGTGAAGGGATCGTTTGTTTTCTATTATAATTAATGCAGGATTTTGTTTAAATGATTAAACTAGAAATAATATGAATACTTCCCTCGTCTGTTCTATTATATTATAAAATCTCGATATTTATTGACATATAGGTATTATTTTCAACCAATAAATTCAGCATTTTGACATTTGTAAAACTTATCACTTAACTATCGGTAACATGACAAAGTCCATCACAGGTAAATGATACAGGAAAAAAAAACAAACAAAATGAGTATAAAAACATACATAACGTTTTACAAACGGTACTTATGCTGTCGACGTCGGAGTCACGACCCTTGTCAGTTTTAGGATTCGAATAGAGAGAGATAGGAAAGTCGGTGAGCGATCTTAGTGAAAATTGTGGTCTATATTCATCTGACCATTCCGTTAGCTTCTTCTCTCATTATATTGACCATATAGGTGGAATAATTATGGTATGGCTTGTGTTTAATAAGAATATAATAAATTATTCATTCTCATGACATTGTCAAAGGAACTGTCGGAATTTCATGAAGTCATTCCAAGAAAATAAACACTTCATTAATGCAATTTGTTATGAAAACACATTAATTTGTTTCTTTCTTTTTATGTTGGATATCAGGAAATCCCAAAGGTCTGACAAGTTTAAACCGAAAAATTGTAAACGTTTACTACAAAGCAACTTACCCTTATGTGAGCATTTAGATGATATATCTCAAACTGATACAGCCTGACATAAAATATTTTCAGCTCAACAACTGATAATAAGTACCACTCTCTCAGTTAATACATATGTAGAGTATTCTGACTATTGATTAATTTTTATGATGTTCTTGTCGGAATATGTCCATATCAGCTTGCCAAATATCTACATTAGAACGTGTTACTTCTCATATTAAGGGTCTCGACCCATTGACCGGATGCACTGAATCAAATGATTTTATTGGAGATTTGGGAATTGTAATTTCATTACTGCGGTACATGTATATTACGGTAAATGATTAAGTTAAGATATGTAGTACTGATGGCTAGACAAGTTTTATCTAGGTGACAAAATCGAAGTGGTTATGATTCATTGAAGTCAATTGCATTAAACATGACACCGAACACTCATGAGTTAATTACAAATTTTGATAGTATTATCTCAATTTGTTACTTTGGTTGATTCTTCTTTTACATCACACCAAGATTATTGAACCTATATTGTGACGTCATCTGTCAGCTAATGCAGTGCACATACATTAAGATCTTTACAACAAACCCATCCGAAGTAGTGAGGAATCTTGTGTGCGGTACGTCTACAGTGACATGGGGCCTTGATATTTAGAACATAGGGGAAAGTGGCTTATAGATAAGAGAAAGTAGCTAGTAGACAAAAGAGAGTGAAAATTAGATAGAAGAAAGTGGCTAGTAAATGGGAGATACTGAGCTTGGTATCGTCGCCGTTTGATCCTCTAGTCAGTGTCCACGCAGTACACCCTAGTGATATCGTATAGTTCTGGTCTTTTGTCTTTGCTTCCATGTACCTCATTGCACTGCTATAGTATTACTACTTACTAAGCAGTGATGTCGTATAGTTCTGGTCTGTTGTCTTTGCTTCCATGTACCTCATTGCACTGCTATAGTCAAACTGCTCACTCAGCAGTGATGTCATATAGTTCTGGTCTGTTGTCTTTGTTTCCATGTACCTCATTTGATTGCTATCGTCTAACTGTTTACTAAGCAGGGATGTCGTGTACTTCTGGTCTGTTGTCATGTACCTCATTGGATTGCCATAGTCTTACTGCTTATTAAAAAGCACCAACGGCACTTATATGTTGACAGCTCTTGATACCAACGACACTTACATGTTAACAGCTCTTGATACCAACGGCACTTATACGTTGACAGCTCTTGATACCAACGGCACTTATACGTTGACAGCTCTTGATACCAACGGCACTTATATGTTGACAGCTCTTGATACCAACGGCACTTATATGTTAACAGCTCTTGATACTAACGGCACTTATATGTTGACAGCTCTTGATAACAACGGCACTTATATGTTGACAGCTCTCGATACCAACGGCACTTATACGTTGACAGCTCTTGATACCAACGGCACTTATATGTTAACAGCTCTTGATACCAACGGCACTTATATGTTAACAGCTCTTGATACCAGCGGCACTTATACGTTGACAGCTCTTGATAACAACGGCACTTATATATATGTTGACAGCTCTTGATACCAACGGCACTTATATATTGACAGCTCTCGATACCAACAGCACTTATATGTTAACAGCTCTTGATACCAACGGCACTTATATGTTGACAGCTCTTGATACCAACGGCACTTATATGTTAACAGCTATTGATACCAACGGCACTTATATGTTGACAGCTCTTGATACCAACGGCACTTATACGTTGACAGCTCTTGATACCAACAGCACTTATATGTATGTTGACAGCTCTTTATACCAACGGCACCTATATGTTGACAGCTCTCGATACCAACGGCACTTATATGTTAACAGCTCTTGATACCAACGGCACTTATATGTTGACAGCTCTTGATACCAACGGCACTTATATGTTAACAGCTATTGATACCAACGGCACTTATATGTTGACAGCTCTTGATACCAACGGCACTTATATGTTGACAGCTCTTGATACCAACGGCACTTATATGTTGACAGCTCTTGATACCAACGGCACTTATATGTTAACAGCTCTTGATACCAACGGCACTTATATGTTAACAGCTCTTGATACCAACGGCACTTATATGTTGACAGCTCTTGATACCAACGGCATTTATACGTTGAGAGCTATTGATACCAACGGCACTTATATGTTGACAGCTCTTGATACCAACGACACTTATATGTTGACAGCTCTTGATACCAACGGCACTTATACGTTGACAGCTCTTGATACCAATGGCACTTATATGTTGACAGCTCTTGATACCAACAGCATTTATACGTTGACAGCTCTTGATACCAACGGCACTTATACCTTGACAGATCATGATATCAAAGGCACTCGTATAGAAACTCGACGTGCTCGAACAAATAAGACCGCGCAAATAACATATCACTGTCGTATTTTTGACGAATAAACGTTTGCTTTGCATATTAATTCCTACGGTTCTTGTTGCCTACGATTTGGCATATACGTCGACGTATTTTGTGCAAGTACATGTACATTTTATTTTTCTACATTACGTAAACGTTTGAGAACAAACAACAACAGCGAATCCAACCCGAGGTTTTCCCTACTTCAGCGAATGCTAAACATTTCCACACTCTAACGTACGCTGTATATCTTCGTTATATAGTGTGAAAGGCCCTCTACTAAGCATATATGCCATACCGTTCTTATCTGGAAATATGTAATAGGTCCTGAGCACCTATTGAATAACGCTGCCTAATTGACAGTAGTGTAATGCTTACCGTAGGTGAATATATCAAAATTGTTTTTGTAAATATGTCGTATACAGATGTTATGATTTTGTATCCAAATTGAAAAATGTAAGTGTTGACAAAAGTAAATCAAAAAGACAAGGATGTTTGTAGGCAAAAGTTTGCTTTGCCAAAGCATTTAAACCCCCAAAATGCAATGTGATTATGCCGTTGTTGTTTTTTTTTTTTTTTTTTTTTTTTTTTTGTTTTGTTTTTTTTTTTTTTGCGTTTTAAGGAATACAAAACAAAACCAGCGTCGGATTACATATATATTGTATCATATGAAAAGCTATTTGATTTCACAAAGAAGAAGATACGAAATTAATTGGTGTCTTTGTTATCACATCAAAAATAAAACTTCTCATAAGTCAAATACAAATCCAAATTTATTTTTGATCAATTTCATTTATTTGATTTCCTTTTTACATTCTGAAACCTGAAATTGAAATAAGAACTATGGATAACTATAACTTTTCATAATGATCTTAAATCGATATGATGAATGAAGGATTGAATAGGTAACTGAAGCCTGATTATACTCATTAGTTACCTGCATCTTTTACTAAACTCAATCAGGACTATACTATATCATGTTATCATTCTCATCTATATACGTATCATGAGCACTGTGATAGTGATAGCAATAAATGATAACATATAATGCGCTAATCCAGAGGAGTGGACCAGGGGTTTGGACTTACCCTGAGATTTGGAAAAACGACTTTCCTAGTTATTTTTCCATGTAAAATGAGTAATTTTACAAAAAAAAAAACATAAATGGACCCCCTCTCGGAATATTCATTGAGGTGGACCCCCTCTCTTCAAAATTTCTGGATCCTCACCTGCATATGACAGTTGAAATACCTCGTTACTGTAACTCACACCATGGTATAGAGTTTTTATCCAAACACTCATGTCTCAGCACTGTACACTCCTACTATTATTACCTGCCTTCAATAGCATTACTATCTATGGCTGGAAAGAGATTTAGTATCACCGGTATGTCCTAATTAATGGGGCGATATATTTTACGCTATATGGTTGGTATGTAAGATTCTCTGTGTATGTGTATTGTGTTGGTAAAATTTCAATATCGTATAGAAATACAATAACTTCGGACATAAATTTTAATGTAATACAAAATATATTTAACACAAGGCATCAAAGCCCAAATGTGTATTGAAAAAATACGAATGCATGATACGACCGCATGTTTACATGATAGATATAGAACTTGGTCAATACAAAGAACAAACAAGGTATATTTTCAGACAGTTTACTACTATGACAGTACTATAGCATGGTAAATTTACGTACCTTTCATTGATAAAGAGAAAAGCATATTTAAAATATTTACCCCGTCCATTTCCCTGCCCCAGGGACTAAACCCCCAATTTTGAAGCTCAGGTGCACAACTTCCAGTCAAATTTTTCATATGCTACCATGAAATCTTCCGCATCTCTAATGGTTAAAGAGAAGAAGCGCGAACAAATTTTCATTTTATCCGTCCATTTCCTCTAGCCCAAGACCCCGACCAAAGTTTAAAACACATGTGCACAACTTCATGTTAGACACTTTTATATACCATCATCATATTATCTGCTAAAGTTATATACATTTCACTGATAAAGAGAAAAGAACAAACAATTTTTTTTCAAACATCTTAATAGTCCTCCGAAGGGAAGTGACATAAAATAAAGAACAAATAACTCAGTATTCACAATATTTCGGTCTCCTGACCTTCTTCCAGTGAATTTTATTGGTATTGGTGCCTTATGTTATGTAATTAAGCCACTAATACCAAGAAAATTCACTGGAAGAAGGTCAGGAAACAGAAATATTGTTAATACTGAGTTAATTGTTATAGGATTTTTTTTACCCATTCCATTTTCCCTACCCCAGGCGCCAGACCCCAATTTGAAACTAAGAGGCACAACTTCACACCATTCATGTGCCACCATGAAATAAATCGAATATGTCTTGGTGCAAGAGAAATAGTCCGGACCAGTGTTTTACCCAGTTCAATATTCCCTACCGTAGGGGTTGGAACAAAGTTTTAATCCCGTGTGCATAACTTCAAGTTAGACAATTTCATATGCCACCACCCAATCATCTGCTGATTTTATATACCTTTCACTGAAAAAAAAGAAATGTGAAAGACAATATTTTTCATCCCGTCCATTTTTCCCTGCCCCAGGAACCAGACGCCAGTTTAAAACCCAAGTGTACAACTTCAAGTCATACCCTTTCATATACCACCACAAAAACTTTTTTACATGTCATGGTTAACAGGGGCGTAGCTAGAAATATTCAATGTGCACGCAAAGAAAGCTTTCACGAGGCGCGCGCAGCTCTGAGAGGGGGACGGGATCACCCTCTCTTGCAAGTGGGGGTTCGAGCGTCTCCCCCGAGAAAATTTTGTAAAATTCAATGCAAAGTCGTGCTTTCTGGACTACACCTTGATAACATTGAAACTATTTTCGTTATAAGAAATGACGTTTAATATTGACGGCTATATGTCGAACACCATTAAAGCTGAAATTGAATCTACATCTTAACATTAAAGTCTTTTTGATTTTGAGAAAGTTGAAGATTAATGTTTTCACAAATTGATTTGACACTTACGAGTTGTCATATGATATGGATGTCTTTGAGTCACATTTTAATTTTTTTTTTCTTTTTTGTCCCCGTGATGTGCACGCCATGGCGTGCTGGCGTATAGGCAGCCACGCCCCTGTTTAATAAAGAGATGTTACTACGAATAGGTCACTTCGTGTTCAGTCTGTTCTAAGTATAGACTCCTTAATGATGGTTGTTCCTCCCTATATGTAAATTTTGTAATACGTAATGATATTATATGCATGTGGCCAAGTTATTTAGGCTGGTCAGTTTTTCTATAATTCTTGACGTTGGGATGTCGACAGAGGTGTAAGTAGAAACGTTGGGAGAACGATAACTCTGTAAAGAGATTGTATTTAGTAAATACTCGTTATGGATTGATCTAGCGACCCTTGTAGATTATGGGATCAAAATATCAAAGGTCAACTGAACAGGACATTGTTATTGGAAAATCGTTTGTCCCTCCAGCTACAGTAACAAAATTTACCAAACACAACTTTGCGATATAGGACAAAATGTACTGATTCCCACGTTATTTCTATTTTTTTTAATCGTTTAATTTTAAATCTAGAGTTGTACAATGCTGCAACATTTCGCTTGATTTTGTGAACTACAAATGGACAGTTCTCATTCCTCAAGCAGTCTTTCACAAAACTAGGACAACAGACGTATCTACAACCTTAATATTCCATCGTACCCCAAGTATTAGCGTTCACGTACTGTATAACCACAATCATAATTAGGTATATTGCTGAGAGATCAAACACCATACAAGCAATATAACTATTGATCAATCGGTTGTTTATTAATTCATCGTTACTTGGTCGTAAGTTTTGATTACCGTGATAAAACAACTTAGTAGGACCATCTCCTATTGCGCGTATGGAGCTAACATGACCCAGTTACTCTACAATTTTACAACTGTCTATGAATGGAAGGTCAAGGTTACAAATTCTGTCAGATGGTTAGTCAGGTCAGGTCTGAATACTTGAACAAAGTCAAAGTGGCAGATGCCATTGTTAAGTAACTTATTGATTCATTAAAAGCTTCAGCTGCAAAAGATCAAATATTGAAATCTTACACGATTGGTACTATCTGTGTAGAATATTTAGCGTTGATTATCGACAGATAAGACATCGTCTCTTTAAACGGATTATATCCTCATAATGGTCAGTTTGCCGGAAGTTCCCGTCTAAAAATATGTACGAATATCCATATGTCAATGGTAAAAATTAGGTTGCACTTTCTATTTCCCCATCTTATCAATATTTATGATGAATACAAATAGGATAACTTATCAATCATTAAAACCTAACACATTAAGCTCGACTTCAAAGATTTCAGTCATCTGTCAAAACACGATTTTCGTTTTAAAGACATAAATTCGAAGTTTATGTTATAATTAAGCACTGATTGCTTTAGTGATTATTTTCATGGAAATTGAAGCCAACACGTCATTTGCAAATTTCATTTTGAGCGAAGCTGTTCTTAAAGAGTTAGCGCCTGACATGCTATTTTCATTTTGCATGAATACCAAGAACAGATCTTTATTCCTTACATTTCTGTGATTGAGTACTTTCTGATCTTTATCACTGACATTGAAACTCCTTTGCTAATAAATCTTATCTCCGCACTACCACAATTTGTCATATTGTTACACGGGAGCAGGACGTCAGTAATTTCTTTTAATTAAATATTGGCACATTCTGGGAATTGAATCTCAAGCCTAGTGCTTAATCAGTATATCCAGTCTGTCCCAAACACGGAAATATGAAAATGTGAGATACGGTTTGTAACACTAAATACCTGTGTTGTATGGGGAGCAGAATAGTTCAGATTCATAAAATGATGGATGATGTATATAACAAAACATTTCAATACATTTATGGTTTGAAAGATGTCCATCGTACAACAATATCGAACCATTTTACAATTTCAACATTATTAAGTAATGATACAGTGTATCATTTTAATAACACCATTTCAAAAACGTGCATAATTTACAATATAGATCATAGACGCATGTTTCTGCGACAAACCAACATCATTTACCTTAAAACCAAACAAAACAGAGAAAGCAATGGGTGTAAAACAAAGGAAAAATATATTTGATGATGCATATTTAGAAGTAACAACTGTAGAATTTTCAACAAAATTAGAAATATGTAAATCAAATGTGGAGTGTTCTTGACGCATGAATTGAATCTATCCGTGGTGCTTGGTTTTCGGTGCCCAAAAATCACTGATACATAAGCAGTGACACCCAAACGGCAACTTGTGAGTTGAATCTGTCCTTGGTGCTTGGTTTCTGGTACCCATTAGAACCACAGGTCGCAGTGACACCCAAACGCCGACTCTTGAATTGAATCTGTCCTTGGTGCTTGGTTTCCGGTACCCACTAGAACCACTGGTCCTAAAGCAATGACAACCAAACGCTGACACATGAACTGAATCTGTCCGTGGTGCTTGGTTTCCGATTCCCACAGAACCAATGCAATAGCAAAATTTAAAGAACATGAATAGTAAAGAAAGATAAGTGGGAACGTGCTTAAGGTGCCACAACTGTAGGAATTTCAAAAAATTTAGATATTGGAAATCTGGAAATTTAAAATGCACTTGAAATCAAGGCATCAACCTAATCTGACTTGGTACTCAATTTTATTTGTTATTGGGATTTTGGTCCACCAAAATTTACGCCTACAAAGGTGACGAGACTTCAACAGTACATTGCACTGGAGTCATGGAGAAGAACTTTACAATATTAATCATACATACATGTTTAGGGTAATCAACTGTCATCGATTATCCCAAAGCCAATGAATATACAATGTATATGCCAAGGCTGTATGCATGTCATGGTCCATGATATATCGAAAACCAGAACAAAACATAGTGACAACAAAAGAGTGATACGATGCACATTACAACTCTTCATAGAATTTTTAACATAGACATTACGTGTACAGGTATGTTTTGTATAACACATCCTTATCAATGGCCATTTAGTCAATTAAAATAATAGCCAAATGTCTATAAAGCTTAATATCTGAATGTCACTTCATCGAAAATAAAAACATAAGACCCACCGACAGCAACTTTCATATTTTCATTAATTATACTATAGGTATGCACTTTGTTCAGAGAAGAGTGTTGACGTAAGTGTTATTATTTCCTTTTTTATGCTATGTAAGCGTGGCACTTTATACCTTTAGTGTTACTGCAGTGAAACTTCATACACTTCTAATGAGTGGAAGATGTGCCCTATTGATTCTGAGGTCCAAAAGTCAAGGTCATAGGAGTGGAATATCCAATACGTATAGTGCTATTGCAATGAAAATTTATACACTTACTCACCATGAGTGGAAAACGTGCCATGTTGTTTCTGGAGTCAAAGGGTCAAAGGTCAAGGTCATAGGAGTGGATTATCAAAACTTAGTTTCCAGACCGTAAGTTCAATACCTTTAGTGCTATTGCAATGCCTACACTTACCATGAAGGGAAGATGTGTCCTATTATTTCTGGGGTTAAAAAGGCCAATGTCATAGAAGTGGGGTATCAAAAATTGGTTTCCGGACCATAAGTCCAATACGTTTAGTACGTTTAGTGCTATCGCAATAAAACTTCGTACATTTATTCACCATAAGTGGAAGATATGCCCTATTGTTTCTGGGGTTAAAAGGTCAAGGTCATAGGAGTGAAGTATCAAAACTTGGCTTCCGGACCATAAGTCCGATACGTTTAGTGCTACATTGGAATGCCTACACTTACTCACCACGAGTGGAAGATGTGCCCTTTTGTTTCTAGTGTTAAAATGTCAAGGTCATAGGAGTGGGATAAGAAAAACTGGTTTCCGGACCATAAGTCCAATACGTTTAGTACTATCAATACGTTTGCTGCTATTGCAATTACACTTCATACACTTACTCATCATGAATGGAAGATATGCCCTATTCTTCTGAGGTTAAATGGTCAAGGTCACAGGAGTGTGGTACAAAAATTGGTTTCCGGAAAATAAGTACAATACATTTAGTGTTGTTGCAATGAAACTTCACACATTTACCATGAGTGGAATATGTGCCCTATTGTTTCTCAGGTGTTGCAATTCGTCACATTGCATCTGTGATGCAAATCTCTTGTTAATACATGTATACTTTGTAAGCATTTTTAATAATTCGTGTTTCGTTTGTATGTTTTGTGGCAGTGGCATGTAATACTGTGTAAGAGTTATAGCATTTTAAATTGTCTGTGTTCTTTCTTCTTCTTCTTCATCTAAGCATTAATGACCCTAGATTGTCCTCGTTAAGGGACCATACAATATTTATCACCGAGGTGGGACCAGTGCATTTGGAAATTTGATTTGTAAAAATGTATGTGTCTCATGCATACTTCTTTAAAAAAAGTAATTGTCCCATATCAATTTTATTCGAAAAAAGTACATGTCCCAATACAAATCACAATATTTGATATAGTTTTAATGTTAATGTATGTATAAACATCTAATCAGCTTACACACAATATAGAATGGTTGTACATATATGTGTATCTGGAATTATCCATAAGTAAAGTACTTTTCTTAAAACATTGTATAATTTATAAATTGTAAAAATATATTACATATCATTTACTCAGAAGCATAAAAATGATACTAATAGCAAAAACTGTTCAAATGAAGCATTACTATGTCATATGTGAAAGTGTGACCCCTGGCCATACTTCTTATGTCTTTTTCTATCACACAAACAAATACTAGTCAGTGATCCATTATTATTATACTTTACAATATGATACAATCACCGAGTATCTTTATAAGCACAAATTTATAACATTGTTTCATGAAGTAACAGAGAGTAATCTTGCAATAAAAGTGGTAAACGGATCGGACGGCAGAAATTCAGATTCACTTTCTTCAGATTCACTTTCTTTTCTCTTTTATGTAATACTTCTTGTGATTGTATGACTTTATGTGATGGATGATATTTCATATTTCAGTCATTTATTTTTATGTTGCAAAGCCAAAGAGTGGTTGTTTTATGATCTTGTTTAAGGGTTCTCGATCCTTGAATGACGTCATATATGTTCCGTCAGAAGGAGGGGTATGGGAAATAAAATTTTGTTGATTTGTCTTCGTAAAAAATAGCATGTATTTATGGTAGTAACAAAATAATGTAAAACCTTATTTCTGATTTATTATAACTTACCAAATCATATAAGTTATTCGCATCAATTTTGTGTCAAAATATGAGGGTGGTGTTCCTTTTGCTTACCGGGTATTTGTAAATTTTGCATTGTTATATAAAAATATTTATGTTGAAAGAAACATCTGATATTGTAGGAAGCGTGCAGTGTGAAATTATGAACCACACATATAACTTATCTCTAAAAGAGCTGCCCTTGCATTGTTTTACAATGATTTGGAGGTAATAGGAGGTAGGGTAATAAAATCTTACTTTGCACAAAATCTAACCTGGATACATACGTATTTCTTTTGTTTATTAAGTACATATGGTATTGTAGAATGAAAATAAATCAAGAGAGTGAGATTTGCACATATTTTTACATTATCAGCACTCTGAATATCGCATTTTGATGCATTTGTACGGGTGATAATTTTAGCTACCAGTACTGCAAGACAGCCTTATCTCTCATTACATATATATGGGATTCTAAAATTGATACTGAACCATGTAGGAAATATATTATTCTACAAATACAAAAGTGTTTATAATTTGCTGATTTCTATAAAATTGGCCATGCAATGCAAACTAATAGATGATATGTATGACTCAGAAATTATCACAATATGAATTAAGCATATAAAGACTCCAGAATTTGACTTCTTACTGAAACGAAAACAAATATGGGTAGGTAATGTGTTAACACCAGCAATTTATTTGTTCCCTATATGTGCCTCAAATAAAAAAGAAATTTTTGAAAAAGCACATATTTTTCAGTAGAATTTTCTTAGGGATGGATAAGTTAATCAACGTGTACTTTTATTCTTATGTTATGGTTATCCATGCTTTAGTTGTTCAAAGTTAATTAGATCATAAAAAAATAAGTGCATCTTGTAAAAAAAAAAAAGGTAGTTATCCCATGCAAAATCTCTGTGAAAAATCTCTCTGTCCCATGTTGTATGGTCACAAAAAAGTGTATGTCTCATCACATTTTGCCCTGGTCCCACCCCGGTGATAAATATTGCATGGTCCCTAAGGTACTTAGTCAATGCCGTGTGGCGCTTTTCGTTAACGCCCAGTTTTGGTGTTATAGTTTAGCAATCATTTCTAACATTATGAATCGTTTCCTACTATTGCATTATTACGACCGGCGCTTTTCGTTAACGCCCAGCTTTGGTGTTATAGTTTAGCAATCATTTCTAACATTGTGAATTGTTTCCTACCATTGCATTATTACTACCGACGCTTTTCGTTAACGCCCAGCTTTGGTGTTATAGTTTAGCAATTATTTTTATTTTAACATTGTGAATTGTTTCCTACTATTGCATTATTAATACCTGTGGTATGATACCAGTGGCTGATTTAGAGGGGGCCGCCCCCCCCCCCTTTTGGCCACATATTTACTAGTAAAAATCCAGATTTTGCACCAAAAATTGCTGAGTAGTTTGGCTAATGCATATGTGCCCCCCCCCCCCCTTTTTTTTCGGAAATCCTGGATCCGCCACTGGATACATGCAATTTTCTGTCATTTTAAGTAAATGCCCCATATTAATTCAATACTTTGTTATTCATTATTTACACCAAACAAACGAAGCCACCTCCATGAAGGCAATTACATAAATAACCAAAATAGTAGCAAACAAGAGAGATCATCTAGTGTTTCCCATGATTTCCAGTGGCATACATACTGTTTTATTGTACATCGACAGTACAGGTATTACGAGTTTTCGATTACAGTTTGAAATTTCTTAGATATTACCATAAAACCACGTTACTACGGACGGACATCGCCGTTTCAATTATAGCATTTCAAGCATTACATATCTAATGGCATTTTTGCTTCCAATATTTGAGTAAATACTAACTTTTTTCCTTTGACTTGTTCACTTGTGATTAATTTGTTTAAAGTTATCTTAAAGATTGGTTCAGACCAGGGTCCGGTGCCATAAACTAAGAAAAAAAAACTTAAGTCATAATTTCAAATTCTTCTGTTCAACAATGAATAAATAACTAGGATTTGAATTCTTCTGTTCAACAATGAATAAATAACTAGGATTTGGATTTTATTGAGTTTTATTCTATCAATAAATAGAATTTAACCATTCTGCATGACAATTTACTTGAACATTTGATAATGGAATAAATTTAAATGAAATAATTGACTTAAGTATATTCTCAGTTTATGGCGCCGGACCCATGTGTCTACGGATAAATAAGATTTTATCATAAAAGAAACAAAACTCGAAAATGTCCATGGCCTATTCCTAAAAATTCAAAGTTTTGTAGTTGGTCTGTAAACGAGACAAATAACAGACAGACTGACAAACAGGCAGTGTTGAACCTCAGAATGTCTCAAACTAGTGTATAAAATCTGCTAAATACTTATAGTGAAAGGTTTATTAGCAAGAAAATCACTTACCTCGCATTAAATTGAAAGCCAGGAAGAATTGCGTATTCGTGTAGAATATGAATGCAAATACCTTATCGATCTTTTTCTGGTATGAGAGGCATACAGTTGTTAACAATACTGTGTAATTTGAAGGTTTTCAATAGTGAAATGCCTACGGTTTATTTTGAATCTTTATTCATTGTGTTGTATTTTCGGAAGTTTGGACCACGTTTAAGGTATATACATAGTTGTTTACTTGTAATGCAGGTCAGGGACACTAAATTTCGTGCCATTGAAACAGTTTATTAGGTGAAGTATGCATTCAAAATCTTTCACCGTGACTGATTTTAAGATGACAATAGCGAAGACGCCATAAGTACTAAGGAATTTAATCCCATTCCCTTTTCATACAAATTTGCCCTTTTCCCCACCACATACATAAATATAGTTAAACCATACCATACAAGTGAAAGGTGAAGAAGTCAAATAAAAACAAAAGGACCCTCCAAAACTCATAAACTGAAAAAGAACAAACAAAGTAAAAAGCAAAAACAAAATGGTTATCTCCGCCGTATACATAGACATATTCCGACATATGTCTCCCGTGGTGGTATAGCTATTGAACCTTTTTCAAATTGCGATACATACAAACATAGCATAAAGGACGGAAAGCATGACATTGCAGTGTTTACATTTGAATGTTTTCATGATGAACAAAACATGCTGCGTTCTAACAGAGATATTGCATGGCTGAATACAAAATATACCTTACATATTTTTACTATACATAGAACAGATATTTTTTTCTCTCTAGAAACCTCTCTCAATCATTTAAACCAAATAGATAGAAACTTTATTTACATTCGAGATTGTACAATGATATGTACGGAAAATCATACAATGATGAATTGGTATGCGTGTATGGATAAGAGGTGCAGCACGTAATATATATAATGGAATATTTAGTTAGGAGAATTATTTTAATTTACTCTTTATCTCGCGGGTTGTATTCGTTGACATTTACGTGTACCTCTGCTGCTAGACTAATCACATCCCGTGTTTATTCAAACATTTTGTAATCTCTGAGATATGTATTGATAAGTTCTTTTTCTTTTCATTTATTACTAATTGATAACTGTGTTCCTCTTCAGTAGTCTTTTTGTCTGGATATTTTTTCTACGGTGTCGTCTATACCATTTATCATTTGTATATGACTTTGGTATCTATTCTATACCAACAACATAGATAGACAAGTATTGTTCTCCCCTTTTTAACACAGATCTGACAATGAAACGGTACAAAGCGGACGAGAGTATATTGCAGGAGATTCTCTCTCAATCTGAGTGCCCGGTCGTATCATCGTATGTTGATCCGCTCTTACCTCTTACCATATGTAATGAAAATCTATACAACATGGACCATTCAGTAAGAAGCCGTCATCAGATATCTCAAAGCCATCCAATATGTTCACCAAATTGTTGAATTTGTAAAGATGTGGGGCACATTACGTACAGCAATTTTAATTCAGAACTTTTACAAAAATTTGATATTTTCATATTTTGAATGTTCTTGAACTGAATGCACCAATCAAAGCTAACCGTAATGATTGACATATCAGGGACCCGTGGAGACTTCCGGTCTGTCTCCATTCCTATCCACAAAATGTACAAAAGTAGACAACACAGAGTTCAGAGCTACATTGAATTTCAAATAACATTTACAATATAAGCTATACGTACATGTATTTGTTTTGGGGGGTATTAAATCCTTAATGGTGATTCAAAATCCATACAAAGTGTTCACCAATTGGTTGAAGCAAGTAATCAATTACCGAAGAAGGTGTAGAAAGATGTACGGAGTACTATAGGTTTATTACCATTAAATGGTATTGACTTTTGAATTTTGAAAATAAATATGAGTAGATATGAGGTACAACTAAATTTAATGCCGAATAATGTATTTGTTTATTTCTTGTTTTATTTCACATTGAGAAACCCGGTATAGCTCAGTGGGCGAGGTGTTCAGCTTGTGACAAAAAGGTTCCGGGTTCGACTTCCGCCGTGGGCACACCAATGTCCTGTCTTTCGGGTGAGACAATAGAAACCAGGGTCCAGTACACGATAGGCGCTGCACGTAAAAGATCCCTCACTGCTTCGGGTGGGTCCGTTGCGACGGTATAAATTTCTGTGCGATGCATCAGGCAGATGCCGTTATCATATACGTGAAATAATCGTAGTGACATACAACAATAATTAATCAATCAATCAATCCATCAATCTTCACGTCATGATCATTTCACTTACACAGAGACATATATCTCTCACTTTCATGACGACGGAATCTGCCTCATGCAAAGGTAATATGACCGATGCAACGGAGCAGTCCGGGATCTTTAACGTACTCACGCCTACCGTGACACGTGACCTCGGTATGTCTCACCTGAAAAATGGCCCACGGATAGGCCAGCCGTGATAATCGAACCCGATGCAACGGACCAGTCCGGAGCAGTACGGGATCTTTAACGTGCCCACGCCTACCGTGACACGTGACCTCGGTATGTCTCACCTGAAAAATAGCCCACAGATAGGCCAGCCGTGATAATCGAGCCCGAGATATCTTGACCACGAACCACTCGCGTCTAAGACGCGAGCTACGATGGCGCTATTGCCGAATGAATATCATCCATATATCTGTTGTTTTTATTACTAATTATTGTGTTTAGTCTGAATTTATAACTATTTTTTTATTTAACCATAAAAATAAAGAATGTTTCGTGATTGTCGTGTTCATGTAGAAGCAAAGTTCAGTATCATTGAAGATTCCTTACATTTGCTCAGTGTTTCTATTGCAACAACAATTTCAACCCTAGTTGTACAGGCTATTACACTTGTGTACAGACTAGGATATTTGCAATACCACGGTTTACAACAATGATAAGTTTGACTGAAAATCGATTGTGTTCTCTTCTGATAGCACCATGTAGGTAACAATGTTTATCCTTTTGAACTACAGTTCAAGGTTTTATAGAAAGAAGTTTAAGATAAGCAGAGAAAATCATCACCTTAACGGAGACTTTAATTGCATGGGAGAAGGTGATCTGACACCATCATCTCACTTCACTAATAAAAATGTTTTAAAATACATAAATCCGTTTCTGAATTTGTCTTTGAATAATTCTCTAGGGTACCTCTTGCCATTATTTGTGAAAGATGGTGAAGAAATTGACGAACTAACGCACATTTTTATTTTTATTTGTTCCATTAACGAACGTAAAAAAAATTGCGCTTGTCACTGTGACACTCACAAAGAGAACAAAGGACGACTTCAAATGTACATTAGGGGCAGGCGTGGTGTAGTGGTTAAGCGCTTGGCTTGCGGCGCCGACGATCCGGGTTCGATTCCCGGGTTGCGCCACTATGTTTAAGAGGTTGGTAACCTCCTGCTTCCATGTCGCGATATAATTGAAATATTGTTGAAAGCGACGTAAAACACCAATCAACCAACCAACCAAATGTACATTTATTTCTATGTAAAATAAAAAGTATTTCCTAAATCTTTTTTCTGAACCATTTAAACATTTCCAAAAGATTATCGAATCGTATTGTTTACTTTCATACCAGGATCAAGATTATGTCAACTACATGGTGCGGCACCTGCCACGCCAGGATTAAGATTATGTCACTGACATGTTGACGGCACCTGCCACACCAGGATCAAGATTATTTCACTGACATGCTGGCCGCAACTGCCACACCAGGATCAGGATTATGCCACTGACATGCTGGCCGCAACTGCCACACCAAGATCAGGATTATGTCACTAACAAAGTGGCGGCATCTGTTACACCTGGGACAGGATTATGTCACTAACAAGGTGGTGGCATCTGTTACACCTGGGACAGGATTATGTCACTAACATGGTGGCGGCATCTGTTACACCTGGGACAGAATTATGTCACTAACAAGCTGGCGGCATCTGTTACACCTGGGACAGGATTATGTCACTAACAAAGTGACGGCACCTGTTACACCTGGGACAGGATTATGTCACTAACAATGTGGCAGCATCTGTTATACCTGGGACAGGATTATGTCACTAATAAGGTGGCGGCATCTGTTACATCTGGGACAGAATTATGTCACTAACATGGTGGCGGCATCTGTTACACCTGGGACAGAATTATGTCACTAACAAGGTTGTGGCATCTGTTACACCTGGGACAGGATTATGTCACTGACATGCTGGCCGCATCTGCCACACCAGGATCAGGATTATGCCACTGACATGCTGGCCGCAACTGCCACACCAAGATCAAGATTATGTCACTAACAAAGTGGCGACATCTGTTACACCTGGAACAGGATTATGTCACTAACAAGGTGGTGGCATCTGTTACACCTGGGACAGGATTATGTCACTAACAAGGTGGCGGCATCTGTTACACCTGGGACAGAATTATGTCACTAACAAGGTGGTGGCATCTGTTACACCTGGGACGTGATTATGTCACTAACAAGATGGCAGCATCTGTTACACCTGGGACAGGATTATGTTACTAGCAAGTTGGCAGCCTCTGTTACACCAGGGACAGTATTATATCACTGACAAGGTAGCTGTATCTACCATACCCAAGATTTCTTCTGCACTGTGGCAGCACATGCCTTGTGATTGGACTTCAGTATTTTTATCTATACATCCAGTGGCATCCATTGACAGGTTCAAGTCATGCCCAAATACTTGAGCATTTTGATTGATTAATAATTGACACTTAAGTTCAAGTCATGGATTGTTTTCTGCACATTTTTGGTAGAGGACCTTGGTTACTTTCTTCTTGTAACGTCTGGTAAAATTTTATGCAGCAGTTGTGCAGAAGTTGAAAATGTGTAAACCAATAAGGGCCCAAGGTGGCCATCTTGGATTGCGGATTGGGTCGAAAAAACAAGAGGCCCAAGTGGGCCTATATCGCTCACCTGAGCACAAAGTGCATATTTAGAAGCAAGCAAGAAATTCTGTGCAGGGGTTCTGGAGAGGAAGATGAAAATGTGTCAATCAAACAGAGCCAATGGCGGCCATCTTGGATTACGGATCGGCATGAAAAACCTATACTTGGTAGAGGACCTTAAGTACTTACTTTCTATGCAGTTTGGTGAAATTTTGTGCAGTGGTTCTGGAGAAGAAGTTGAAAATGTGTCAACCAATCAGAGTCAATGGCGGCCATCTTGGATCACGGATCGGCATAAAAAACAAAAATGTGGTAGATGATGTTGAGTACTTAATTTATATTCAGTTTGATGAATTTCTGTGCAGCAGTTCTGGAGAAGAAGTCGAAAATGTGTCAACCAATCAGAGTCAATGGCAGTTATCTTGGATCACAGATCGGCATAAAAAACACAAACTTGGTAGAAGATGTTGAGTACTTACTTCCTATGAGGTTTGATGAAATTCTATGCAGCAGTTCTGGAGAAGAAGTCGAAAATGTGTCAACCAATCAGAGTCAATGGCAGTTATCTTGGATCACAGACTGGCATAAAAAACACAAACTTGGTAGAGGACCTTGAGTACTTACTTTCTATGCTGTTTGATGAAATTCTGTGCAGTTGTTCTGGAGAAGAACTCGAAAATGTTTCAACCAATCAGAGCCAATGGCGGCCATCTTGGATCCCGGATCGGCATAAAAAACACAAACTTGGTGTAGGATCTTGAGTACCAACTTCCTATGAAGTTTGGTGAAATTCTGTGCAGCGGTTCGGGAGAAGAAGTCAAAAATGTGTCAACCAATCAGAGCCAATGGAGGCCATCTTGTATCCCGGATCGGCATAAAAAACACAAACTTGGTGGAAGATCTTGAGTACCAACTTCCTATGAAGTTTGGTGAAATTCTGTGCAGCTTTTCTGGAGAAGAAGTCGAAAATGTGTCAACCAATCAGAACCAATGGCGGCCATCTTGGATCACGGATCGGCATAAAAAACACAAATTTGGTAGAGGACTTTGAGTAGTTACTTCCTATGAAGTTTGGTGAAATTCTGTGCAGCAGTTCTGGAGAAGAAGTCAAAAATGTGTCAACCAATCAGAGCCAATGGAGGCCATCTTGGATTACGGATCGGCATAAAAAACACAAACTTGGTAGAGGACCTTGAGTACTTACTTCCTATGAAGTTTGGTGAAATTCTGTGCAGCAGTTCTGGAGAAGAAGTCGAAAAATGTGTCAACCAATCAGAGCCAATGGCGGCCATCATGGATCACGGATCGGCATAAAAAACACAAACTTTGTAGAGGACCTTGAGTACTTACTTCCTATGGAGTTTGGTGAAATTCTGTGCAGCGGTTCTGGAGAAGAAGTCGAAAATGTAGAAAAGTTAACGGACGATGGACGCTGCACTATGACAATAGCTCACTTGAGCTACGCTCAGGTGAGCTAAAAAACTGCGGTAGAGGAACTTGAGTACTTCCTGTATGTTTTTGTGAAATTCTGTACAACGGTTTTGGGGAAGTCGAAAATGTGTCAACAAATCAGAGCCCATGGCAGTTTTTTAAAACCTCTCTCTAATTGAAAAACCAAAACAGTATTCTGATTACTTTTTTTTATTTTTCCCATTTAATATATATATATATATATTCTTCAGATCATTTGTAAAGAAAAACATAAAAACATAAAACAAATGAAAAAACATAAATTATATCAAAACATACAAAACAAAAGCATTATCACACAAGCTTTATCACAATAATGTACAAATGGCATGTATCACATAAGTAAAACATATATATATATATATATTAGATATAATGCGCATTAATGCAATGTAATTCAGTCCTGCATGAAAACACAAAATTAGACACTTATTCTATAGATAAGCGCTTTTAACGTCAAAATATCATACTGGAAACTTCCTTTTCCTAATTATAAACAGAATCAGAAAATCATTTCAAAGGAAGTTATGACTTGAAAGAAATAGTTGGTGTCCCATGACAACGTAACATTTATCCAGAATGACATACTTTCATCGAATGTCAAGCACTTTAGTGCAAAATACCACTTTGATGACGTCACGCATGATTAGAAATGTCGAACATTTCATTATGAAACCATAAGAATCATACGTCTGCCAAATATCACTTTCTGTGCTGAAAAGTGGATCAAATATGTGGCGTTATGACGTCACCGATTAATGACTTATTCATACAGAAATAAACTACATCATAGGTCTAGAAAGCTTTATATCGGGCAATTACAGTAGTTGTGCATATATATATTATGAGAATTGAAAACAGAAACATTTGCTATGAGAAAATCTGTTGAAATATATATCCCATCAAGGCTGTCAACACTTAAGACTATTTATCTAATATTAGACAACAATTCCTATACTATGATGTTATTTTAGTAAACAAAACATGTCTATGAAACACAGTGATGCTCCAGGAGCAATATCCATAAATAATGTGAAAAGTGAAAGGTCAAAGTTTTGAAGTTGTAACTTTTTGCACCAATGGAACTCATATAAAGGAAGGAATACACATATTATATACTAAAGCCTTGCTTCTAACTATTCAAAAGTTATAACTACATGTAATGTATAAGTTTTTGCACTAACATAAACAGACCAAAATAAGTATATACAGTCAAACCTTTGATAACATATGCATAACAAAATTAATATTTTTCATCACTGCACATAATATGTTAACAAGATTTGCTTTTTATTCACTATACTCCAATGACAGGTATATTAAGTTCACAATCAATATTCTTGGCTTCAAATGAAAGAGATGTGTAAAATGCATTCATTTTTTGTTGTGCACTGACAGTTCAAGGTTAATTAGTCCAAGGTCAATATTGGTGAGAATGGTGACAGATCGAAAGTCAACTGAAAGTCAACTGACATATAAAACACAAAATGGGGTGTGGGTCATCATATTTGCATACACACCATTAGTTTCCCTTCGATTTCCGCCAGGTATTTCAAAACACATCCAAAAACTTTATGAAATTTAGATTTCATCAGAGGAACAACTCTTGTAAATGGGGTCAACACAGAAAAGTCAACCTTCAAATGTAGCAATTTATTTAAAACAAACGCTTCAAATATCAATATTATATTCAGTATCTCAAAGCACGATTGAAGACTTTCCAAAATACAATGGCCTGAGACATCATTGACAGCACCAATTATAATATATAATATGTCCCATCTTAAGAAAGCATAAAAAATTTCTCTGTTATAATATTTAAAATAATCAATCCTGAATTTACAACCTTGCAGTGTATAAAAACATACCTTATAAAACATAAAAAATGATTGTAGTTAACATATATATGCTTATACTGTATATATGTATGTACTGCTAAAATTTCCTCTTCAATAAGAAACAGAACTCTGTCTTCAGTTTATTATCATATCCTTTTGTAATGGATTACATATTCAGGATAGCAGGCTTTCCTGTCATATACAATAAACTCCCTGAAATTCCATTTACCATCTACAACAATGGAATCAAATAGTCCTCTTTTGGAGTGAGAGGTCTCTGTGCATTTATCCTCAAAACATACTTTGCACGGCGCACGCGAGTAATCCTTCACTGTGTCTGTATCGTTACGTACAAATATCTCTCCTAGTGACATCCTGGTCAGTATCATCTTCTTTTCTTTGACTTTACATCGTTGGTTTGCATAATCTGCAATATCAACATATTAAATGCAGTTAAATGATACTAATGAATATTGATATGAATTAATAATTAAGCATATCAACATTTGAAATTTTAGAAAATTTAAATTTCCAAAATATTAAAATATTTATTAAATTGTGAATATCAAATCATATGCATTTCACATTTTCATACTATATATCTATAGCATAAATGGGCATAAATGATGCAAAGTTTTTTAATGCTGTTGATAATTTTGAATATTTTAATACGATGATACAAACCTGCATACTGATCAGATTTGGTGGAGCTTTCTGCACAATATACTCCTTTACCAAAGCATGGTGTGGTAGCTAGGCGTGGATCCAATCCTTGTTCCAGTATGACCTTCAGCTTATCATCTGTAGTACCATGGAAGAGATAGTACTCATTCACACCAGGATACATATCTTTCTTCAAAGCAGACTTCACATTTGCTGTCAGTATCTCAACATTTTTACTCTGATTCAGAGATCCAAGAGTTTCGAATGGTCCTACTGTACTTGCTTTGCGAAACAAACTTGCTCTACACTGTGAGTATGTCTCGTATAGAATTGGATTTTCAAACCGTTGGATTTTAGTCACTTCAATGTTTGTGTAGCCCAGTTGATCAAGCCCTTTGGCATCCCTGCCATGACCAACATATTTTGTTTGCCATGTGCTCAGCATTAAGTCCTCCACAGCTATATATTCAGCATCTTTCTGTCCTAGATTCACTAGTTGTGGTTTCACTCCAGGGACAAGACACCAATCCTTCAGTGTTTTGGAGTTGTCAAACTTGGTCCAATATGATGGGGTCCTTTGTTCTTGCTTATACAAATTTCCATAATCTGCTTTTGTTGTAGGGTTTTTGATAACATTGCAATTTATTCTATTACCTTTGAAAAAAAATAAAACCCAAAAATTTTGACTTAGAAAAAATAATAAGTTCTTAATACATTGTGTTTTAATTAAAAGATTTCATGTGAACAATATTAAAATATTGATTAAAATTTATTTTATCAATAAAAATGATTTCTAATTAATCATAAAGCAGGGAAAATATTTTGAAGAGAATATAACCATAAAAGCTACACATTGTAAGCCACATATACCTTGTTTCATTAAAGTATTATGAGATATACAACCAAAACAGAAATATAATGTTTCTTACATGTGTTTTGTACACATATATTAACCTAGCCTCAGTTGAGCATGGACTTCACGGTAGCTTCTTGCTTGTGACATTAACCAGGTTATGACAAATGACATGGCTTGAGATGATACTCTTATGAGCACCACATCTTTGTGAAGCATTAAAACAGGAAATACATGTATCAAACTTAGTATTTCAAATGCATAGATTTATATTTCAAACAAAATAACCTTTTTGCCAATTTTACATGATGTAAGGGGCAATACTGGACAAATACAAAATTACCGCTTAGATTTGCATCAAATTACTGTGACATCACATTCCAAGTGTTAACGTCATAGTGACAATTCCGGCAAAAGTCGTTTGTCCGGTATAAGACATCATTTAAAATTGGAAAAAGGTACGTCTTTTGACAATAATAGAGAATGAATTATGCTGTGTGCTGTTTGGCACTCAAGCTCAAATTTCTCCATCCCATAGTCTTTTGTAGAAAGTTATTTGCTATCAACCACAAAAGGAATACTGATCATCTAGCTGACTACATACTTTAACTGTTTTAGTAGAAACTTACCCGTTTGGTTGTTATGAACATGCTGGTGAAGACTCTTCTTTACAGCTCCACTTAGTGCTAACAACTCCTTCATAAATTCCTGCAGGAAAACCATATTAAGTCACTAGACTGACCAGAAATACATCAGTAAGTTTCCTTTTAAATTAATATACTAATAACAAATTTAATGACCATGCTGATGTCAAGAATATTACACTAGCTCTGACCAAGGCAAGAACTCATATCCTGTTACTACAATTGTAAGTGAATGAAAGTCATACTCCCCCTAGAAAGAACACCAGCCTATGTATATTTTTCTACCTGAAGACAGTACCAATTCACCATTCCACAAAGTATTGTGATGGCTTCATTAGAGGTCTGACAAAACTCTGACAAATTATATGGTTTTTTATGACTTAATTCATAAATCTAATCACTGAAAATTTTCTGAGTGTTGCACTCTTTTTACAATCAGTAGAAAAGACAATTTGTAACTAAATACATGCCAAATCCTGGCATATCAACCACAGTGAGGCCTGAACTATTGATGTTCTGATAGCTTCTAGCCTTACATGTAATCCAAAGTCATGTCTTCACCATTGATGTGAATCAAATTTCTACTATCCTGACACAAAAGTCCAGCTAGGCCTGAATAGTACCATTGGTGTTCTGATTGCTACTAGCCTGACATGTAAATCATACTGGCATAGTGACATGTAAACAACAAATATGACTAAACCAATGATGCTCTGCATGATTGCTCTGATGAGCTTGACATGTAAACCACAGTGACGTTTGAACCATTGATGCTCTGATGCTACTAGCTAAAAAATGACATGTAAACCACAGCGACTCCTGAACCATTGATGCTCTGATGCTACTTAGCTAAAAAATTACATGTAAACCACAGCGACATCTGAACCATTGATGCTCTGATTGCTACTTAGCTAAAAAATGACATGTAAACCACAGTGACATCTGAACCATTGGTGCTCTGATTGCTACTAGCTAAAAAATGACATGTAAACCACAGCGACGTCTGAACCATTGATGCTCTGATTGCTACTAGCTAAAAAATGACATGTAAACCACAGCGACGTCTGAACCATTGATGCTCTGATTGCTACTAGCTAAAAAATGACATGTAAACCACAGCGACGTCTGAACCATTGGTGCTCTGATTGCTACTAGCTAAAAAATGACATGTAAACCACAGCGACATCTGAACGAATTGATGCTCTGATGCTACTAGCTAAAAAATGACATGTAAACCACAGCGACGCCTGAACCATTGATGCTCTGATGCTACTAGCTAAAAAATGACATGTAAACCACAGTGTTGTCTGAACCATTGGTGCTCTGATTGCTACTAGCTAAAAAATGACATGTAAACCACAGTGATATCTGAACCATTGATGCTCTGATTGCTACTTAGCTAAAAAATGACATGTAAACCACAGTGATATCTGAACCATTGATGCTCTGATTGCTACTTAGCTAAAAAATGACATGTAAACCACAGCGACATCTGAGCCATTGATACTCTGATCGCTGCTACTTTAACATGTAAACCACAATGACATCTACACCACTAATGTTCTGATCGCTATTAGCTTGACATGTCAACCTCGGTTACAGACTGAGCCATTATAACTGATTGCTACTAGTCTGACACAAAACCCCCAGACTAAAGGCCTGAATTATAGGATCATTGATGTTTATGATCACCTCTAGAGCTTAATGAGACTGGAACTGTTAAGGTTCTGATCACTACAAACCTGACACTTTAACCACTGTGATTCCCATGCTCCATCTTATCTTGACATACAAACAAAAACATTTAAATCTATTATTAAACATTATTTAACTCAATTCTCTACTTATTTAGCAGAACACTTATTTAAACATGCTAAATAACATGCATCATGATTTTGTACACTATATGACTACTGCAGGACTGACATTCTGGTTGGCAGAATCATCACTGTTTTCTCAAAATGATGCAAAGGCAACAAATTTTACATTAGTGTGACTGTCAAAACATTTTATGAAAAACGTTACAATTTGCACCCAAAATATCAGTCCCACAGTTAGTTAAGGATCTATTTCATTTTATTTCAATTAACAAATGAAACCCTTGTATCTTGAAATTCACAGAAATGTATATCCATAAATTTCTAAAAATATTTCTGTTGCTAATTACAAGACTGAGACAGGCCAAAGTTTAATTCAAAACTTGGATCTAAGATGAAAATTAGTTAAGACATGCAACACCTTATACTCTCAACCATTTATGTAAGTTTATATGTCATATAAACATACCACATAAATCAGTATGATGAAGGAAATGACAATTTCAAAATCTGTATTAAACATATCCCTAAATATATCAATCACACAAAGACATTTATTTAGTGATGTACACAAGACAAGATTTTTAAAACTAAATAGGCTGTGGTACAAATTACAAAGGTAAGTTTTAATTTACAACTTACTTACGAGATTTATACCGATTTGCATCTATACAATAATCTTACTTTCATTCTTGAGCATTTTTTACTTTCTTGAGATTCACAACAATTATTCTTTCATGAAAATAAAATACGTAAAAAGTATGTTTTTACATAATAGATGGACAAATTAAGTGAATTTAAAAAAAAAACACTGAAGATATTAATTCTGATATCAAATTTGCAAAAATTGTCACAAATAAAAGATGGTTTAAAGTATGCCACATGTAATAGAGCAAGAATATGTACTAAGAAGTGATTTACTGTTTCCAATGTTTTCCAGTTGTTACTCAGACTGTATGCTACAATGGTGATGTAGGTCAACTGCGTGTTTGGATACTTATTATCAAAGTCCTGTATGCACTTTGCCATGGTTTGAGCTACCACTGAAGGAGGATAATTCAGGGCACCTGTTCCCAAAGTAGGAAAAGCTATTCTCCGAGTAGTTGTAGGGTATTTGTTGGCCTCCTCCAAACACTTCATAACACTTGATTCCAAATACTATAGATAACAATATCAATACCATCGATGATGTCCACCACTTTGATAAACCACAAGACGTTTGATACATTATACACTTCTTCATGGGCAAAGCTCTGAACTTTGAAATTCAAAATTGAAAATCAAAGTAGAGAGAATATAAAAAATTTTAAAATATTTCATGAAGTTGAGCAAAATCAAATTGACATGTGCACTATGCTTTTAAACTGCATTATTTCAATACCAATTTTGTATGTCTTAACATTTATATTTCAGTATTCTGACTTTCAAAGAAGCACAAGGAAAAAACCATGAAAATTCATTAGGATATCAATTATTTTGAACTTAGGTAAGAAAGACAAGACAGGGCTCATACTTGAGTCATGTTGACCTACTGATGATTTCGAAATTACAGCAGATGTGCAATATTGTACCAACAGCTCTAACATATTTCTTACCTCTTGTGGCGTAATTGAGGATGAGGTATTCCAATCTGGCAAACTGAGGTGATATACATACTGACACTTCAATTTATGACCCTGACTTATTGCCAGGTCACCATGTTGTATTCCACCAGGATATTTTGTGTTCAGCTCTTGCTGCATCTGAGGACCTGCTGCATCAGAGACAGCTTGTGCCATTCCTCCATTTTTCATGTTTAGATCTTTTGATCCATTGCATACAATAACATCTACCTAAAGCACAAAATTAATAATTACCTATGTTTCCTGGGACACTGAATATGCTTGTATTGATTGGAAACTATGCCAAATAATAATTATAAAATAGAAAGGAGCAATGGCAGTACAACAGCTAATTCCTTTTAAGATACTGAACTACCTCAATTGCCATAATGAAAATCTGAAAATGAAATGAAAATTAAGATATTTTATGCATGATTAATCATAAATGATTTATCATTTATGATTAAAGATTATAACAGCAGGCATGGATCATACATAAATACCATATTTTTAGCGCACCTGAGCCGAAGTGGTGCCACCATGAGCAAAAGTAGGTCACAGAGGGTACCCTCCTTTGACAAACTTCTTCTTCAGACCGGGGGCATACAGAGACAAACCGAATGCATAGGAATGATCTAGACAGATATGTGAAGAACTGTTGTTATTTTTGGTTCCATTCCGAAATCAAATTTTTAACGTTTTTTCGACATTTTTTTGGACTTTGTAAATTCAATGCAGAAAACTAATTTTTTTCAGTTAATTGATAATGATGAGTGGGTATTCACATTTTCTTCTTTATCTTCAGAACTATGTGAAGTTAAGATGCGTCAACAGGTGGTGCCACCACAGGCCAATTTTTATAAATTTTATTCTATGCAAAAGGGGAAAGATTACTGCATCATTGCGATTTGCATTGACTTCCTTTTCAAGTGAACTGCAAACCATACAGATATTGATATATTTTCAACATTTAACATTTAAAATAATTGTTTGAAATATGAGATCATCAAGTTCTTTCATAAAAAATTAAAACACCTCCTCCACCCCCCACCCCCCCCCATTACCTATTTTCATTTTTGAGAAAAAGAAAACGGGTTCAAGATACTGTATCATTTTTCACATCACAAGACATGATAGCGGGTGATTTTCTCCTCAAGAAATTTTCATGTCAATATAAGCTTTGTATGTATGTCTTTAAAGAATGAAAGTTTCTCTTTGATTATGTTTTGATTTAATTCACTTGAAATATAATGAAATCAATAGATCAAGAATGTGGAGGGGAAGCCGCCTTTCGATTTTCAGGTTCATCCGATTCGTCGTTACAGAGTTATGGGACTTTGATTTTGAGCTCACCTGAGCCGAATGTCATACCAGATTGTCTGTCGTCTGTCTGTAAACTTTTTGATGTATTCAACTTCTTCTTTGAAACTACTGGGCAGAATTCAATTAAAAATTTCATGCTTGTTCCTCAACATATTATGCACAAATTTTGCGCTTCGTTTGATCTAGATGTTCAGGTGAGAGATATAGGCCCAGTTGGGCCTCTTATTTTGTCAACTGCTAGACGAAGGTCAGGTGGCCAAAAAGTGGAAAAACAATGTGTTTGTAAGTATATGCTATCTACTTCCCTTATGGCAGATTTCAAAGAATACTGTACAAATTAGTTTGTTTTGGAGATTTAAACTAGATTTCTGATTTTGAAAATTGAAACAGGTAAGCAGTTTGACTTATTGTCTATAAATAGCAATCATTATATGATCATTGTTTTACCACACTGTTCTAATACTGATTAATCAAAATATTACCTGTTGATCGATAAGCTGTCCCACTTTCATATCAACTTTAATATTACCAACTTGACAATGGCTAACTTTTGCCACAACAGATAACAATCTGGCTTTGTTTCTAAAATCCTAGAAAAAAATTATTTTCTTTAAATATTTAGTTATACCATTTCCACATTAACCTTATTCCTGATAACATGCTAGTATTTGCCAAAGAAATTTGCACCTCTTTACTACACACTAATGAGTGACATCATATAGAAAATCAAGTTATAAAGTAAGTTGTCAGACATTAGGACCCTTAGATCATGTATACTTGGAAAACGGAAAGGGTTATTATCCTGAGGACTCTTACTCAGAGTCAGTGTAGTTCAGTGGATGAGGTGCTTGGCTTGTAACCAAGAGGTCCCAAGTTCAACTCCAGCTTTGGGCTGCAAACGAGTGTCCTGTCTTTTGGATGAGACTTTGAAAACTGAGCTCCTATGTCACAGTAGGTGTGGCAGTAAGTGTTGCATGTTAAAGATTCTTCACTGTTTCGCGTGGGTCCATACAATGGTATAAACTATGTAATGCAGGTGACAGATGCTGTCACGTACCATATACATGAAATAATTGTAGAGTAAAGTAAACAGTAATCAATCAACTTTAACAAATATAGCCTAAGTTTTCTAAAATTGAACCTTTGTGTTTACCACTGGTACTTATTACTAACCTCAAAGACATGTTTGTTGTAGATTGAGAGCACCACTTTTGTGTTTACCACTGGTACTTATTACTAACCTCAAAGACATGTTTGTTGTAGATTTAGAGCACCACTTTTGTGTTTACCACTGGTAGTTATTACTAACCTCAAAGACATGTTTGTTGTAGATTGAGAGCACCACTTTTGTGTTTACCACTGGTACTTATTACTAACGTCAAAGACATGTTTGTTGTAGATTGAGAGCATCACTTTTGTGTTTACCACTGGTACTTGTTACTAACCTCAAAGACATGTTTGTTGTAGATTTAGAGCACCACTTTTGTGTTTACCACTGGTAGTTATTACTAACCTCAAAGACATGTTTGTTGTAGATTGAGAGCACCACTTTTGTGTTTACCACTGGTACTTATTACTAACGTCAAAGACATGTTTGTTGTAGATTGAGAGCACCACTTTTGTGTTTACCACTGGTACTTATTACTAACCTCAAAGACATGTTTGTTGTAGATTTAGAGCACCACTTTTGTGTTTACCACTGGTACTTATTACTAACCTCAAAGACATGTTTGTTGTAGATTTAGAGCACCACTTTTGTGTTTACCACTGGTAGTTATTACTAACCTCAAAGACATGTTTGTTGTAGATTGAGAGCACCACTTTTGAGACAGATGGTTGGGAATTGCTGTCAGAAAATTCTGTAATGCCTTTGAACATTAGGTCTGCCAGAATTTTAGATGGAAAGTGCATAGACGTACCAATGTCAGAGAAGGCTATAGATGAGTGATACCTTCTGTTTGCCATCTCTAAACATTTTTTTACAATGTCGATTACCACCTTCAAACGAACAAAGTTGATTTTAAGTACCATAAGGTATACATTATACATATTTTATACAAAAACGTGTGTTTAAAGTACAAGTGCTTCAATATAATGTATATATCTAATAATGGTTATATTTTGTTTATATTTGACTAATTTCTTTGACATGAACAGCAAAGTAAATTAATTATGTATGACACGCAAGTATATATAGTACATGAGTATATCACAACCATTTTGTAAAGTGCAAAATCAATCTAAACTTCTTTGCAAAGTCATTCAAATGAAACATGAAGGTTGAATTTCAACAATTTACAACAAGTAATCTACTTATTAATCTAATATCATGGTACAGGTCTGGTACTCGGTCCAAGATCTAGAACTGCCCTAACAGGACTAATAATGCCACAAGAGCAGCAAACTCCAGCAACAACAAAGTTGATCATAGATTCACAGTGTGTAAGGTAGCGGCATACCACGCTACCTACAAATTGTTGTTAAGAAACACCACCAATGGATCCACCAAGGAACATTATATCTTGGACGATATTTCCTGTGAATGACTCAATTAAAGACACTAAAGTTCACGCTTGTTTATCTTAAAGACTTGTAATTATCATAATTGAATTGGTCAGTTAATGGCTAGTCTATCTTGTCTTATAGATTTGTGAATTAATGGCTTCGTGGGGTACGTGGTAAATTAGCTTAATTATTATAATTGGACTGGTCAATTTATGGCTAATCTATTTCCTTGAGGAAATGGATAGTGTTTCAATATATAAAAGAAATTGGGGAGTTTAATAAGTTAGACCTCGGAAATACTTGATAGAGTTCAGACCTCGGAAACACTTGATAGAGTTCAGACCTCGGAAATACTTAATAGATTTCAGATCTATTTGATTCAGAAAAAACTTGAAAGAACTATATTGTGAAACATAACACTGTGATCATCGTAACTGCCGGGTCTCCCCCTTTTCCACGTCGCACGAAGCCAACTTGCTATCTTGTATGTTGCTGTAGAGATTTTATTAAAAGTATTAACTTTCTTACTGACTTATAATTTTGTCGCATAACACAACGCACTCTGGTGAATCAAACTCACACCACCCCAACGCGAAGTACTACCCTACAAGTGACCTGATGCAGATGTAACCTATGGACAAGATCATGATACAAATTAATTTCTGTTAGGGGTTACCATTGTGTCATACATTTGTTAAGTATCTTGAGACTTACGATGAAAATCCATTGAGCTATGACCTGGAATATTATAACCTTGAACTTTAAAGTACAGAGATCCTTTTGGTCATGACTCTGTGTCTTATGTGCCAGTGTATCATGACTTTATAGTGAAAAACAATCCATTTATAGTTTGGAATTTTGTGAAAACTAATTTCAGACAAAAAAAGTCATAACTCTGTCAAGAGTAATGTAAACACAGCAAACTCTGAATGTGGCCTATGGTATCTGATATTTAGTAGGAGTATCATAAAGTTTCAGTCAAAAATCTCAAATGAGATCTGAACAAGAAACTGGTAAAGGCAGTATGGCCAGATTGCGAAGCGTTGACAATTATCAAAAGCAGAATGTGTTTTGAAACAATATGCCCACATTTATAATTACCTATTTTAGTACATTACTTTGTATAATAAATTAATATCTGAGGAGATTAAGCATTCATAAATTACTAGTATCATATAATATTCAAAGAAGATGAGCCATCACATGAGACTTGATGAGTCACAAAACAGTGAATCTAAAGATAAAGAAAACCAATGAGCACATTAACATGTCTTTCATCTTACTTCTTTCATATACAATAAATTACCTGGTTTTGACTTCCATCCTTCTGACTGTTTGGTAGAGTCACAAAATAAACTTTAGAGCAGTTGAGATTACCTCCCCGGGTTTCAGCCACATCTCCAACATTGATACCTCTGGGGTATGTCTTTCTGCATTCGCTCTGTATGGACTGACCAGCTACCTGAAGCAGTTTCTTACTTCCCCTCGCTTTACTAAGATCTAAATCTCCTGGTACACCACACACTATAACATCAACCTGTAAAAATTATTCAAGGACATATAACATTTCAATTCTGCCAGTTTTACCTAAAATTAAATCAAGAATGCAAATCTATCCTCACATTGTCAATGTATTTTCATGCATTATATCTCATTTATATTATTTCTTGCCAAAAAACTACTCTTACAAGGAATTAAGGAAGCTTTGAAATCGTCACTAAGGAAGTTATACGGTCGATACAGGGATCTAGTACAATTTCAGATTCCTCTTTCAAGAATGTTAACTGATATTATGGGACCTAGCTGACCATACATAACAACCATTTTAACTCTTTGACTATACCTGATTTGACATAATACGTATATATACAGGCATTTAATTGTTCAAGTGCATTTCCGATGCCATAATTTCAGTTAAACAACATTTCATGCCTTGAACAGGAAGATTTGACTTCGTGTTCTTGTCTCTTTTATGTGTTCATACATGTATATTTATGTATTTACTTCCTAGACTTAAAAAGTTGTTGCAGGACTTTTGTGACGGGTGTTGCATGCAACCAGGGGACGCTTACTCCTCCTAAGCACCTGGTCTCACCTCGATTTTATTGGGGTTCTCATTTGTCTGAATATGACACTATACATGATATTATGCTTTTATTCCATGAACTATGAGATATGGTTTACCCTTCGGTACTTCTTGGTTTTTTACTTCAATCATTAACATAATATGTCGTTCAATATTGATTTGCCTTGATAAACAATGGCATTGACAGGAAATTAATAGGAAATACATAACATTATGCACTGAGGGATAAATATGAGGAAGCAAGGCTTGGAAATGTAACAATTCATTATACATATGTAAATGAAAATAATTCTTAAACGATGAAAAAACGAAAGGCTGAATAGGGCCTAAATTTTTCATCTGAGCACTGTGAGCACATGACTAACTTAGATTATATTAGAATTTTCTCAGGTAAGAATATTGTACCTTTTAAGTCAGAAATTTTATTTCAGAATAAACTCAATCACAATACCAAGACCTTCTCATATATACACTCATTCATTAAGTTATTTATTCTATGTGTCCAGTATGTGGTCTACTGGTATCTACCGGTAAGTTTTCTTCCCTCAACCTACTTTTTATCAATAACCTTCCTTCAACTCTGAAGATCAGGAAGAGTTTTTCAGAATTTTATACAACATACAGTAATGCACTGTCCTTCCTAAATTGCTAATCTTGAAAAAAAATTAAATCCTACAAATTGAATTCCAATTCTTCATGAAAGCATTATTACAATGTACTTAACAATAGATAAAGCACATAAAATAAATGTACTATAAGAAATTTACAGTTAGAAATAAGAAATTCAATGTAATCCAAAAAAATCTATTAAATGAGAAAATCTGAATAGGCATAAACAAGAGGCCTAATAGGTCTATAATGTTCGCCAAAGCACTTTCAGAACATTAAAAACATAGAATGTGTCAGAACTTTCTCTTAGGAAATTAGTATTCTTTTTCAGAAATTTCATTTCACAAATGAACCACAAACAACACCATTTTTCTTAAACAGTTTGACTCTCATACATTTTGAAAATGAAGGACAACACTTGCGAAAGTACAGTTACGACAAAGTCCAAAAAGATGTCAAAAATGAAAATAATTTGATTTACAAATTGAGCCAAAAACAACAACACTTCTAAAAGCACATTTTTGTATCTCTGATGCATACAACTTGTTGATCTATGCAGCCAATATGAGGAGGTATGTAAACAGGGTACCGTCAAGGGCCTATGTTGCTCTGCTCTGGATCAACTCTTGACATATTTTGCCAAAAGTAACAACAACTGTAAGAGACGTGAAGTACTTTATACCTACGAAGATTCATCAAATTCCCTCTGCAGTTCTCAGAAAAAGATGTTGAAAATACGAAAAGTTTATGCTAGAAAGACAGACAGATGGATGCCAAACAAGGAGTTATTAGAATAAGCTCACATGAGACTGAGATCTGGCTATGGTAAGCCAAAAGGGTCAAGACCTTGATATGGAAATGGAATCAAAGTAAATGACATTTCTTCAGACACACTTTCCTATCACACTGATGCATTCAGCTTGTCGGCAAGCCTGCCAAAGGAAGAATGCCAAAGAAGGGTACTATCTGATACCTTTGTTGCCATGTCCTTTGTCCACACCTAGATAGATGGGGGCAGGCGTGGTGTAGTGGTTAAGCGCTTGGCTTGCGGCGCCGACGATCCGGGTTCGATTCCCGGGTTGCGCCACTATGTTTAAGAGGTTGGTAACCTCCTGCTTCCATGTCGCAATATAACTGAAATATTGTTGAAAGCGACGTAAAACACCAATCAACCAACCCACCTAGATAGATCTAGGCATAAAACACTAGCAGGATACTTTAAGTAATTCATTCCTACAAATATTCATAAGAAGAAGATGAAAATGTGAGAAGTTTTCAAATGGATAGAAGACAGATGGAAAAACAAAATGACAATTGGGTCTTTTCATTATAGTCAGAATTATGTCCCATATGAGCAGGTATTTCATGTCAAACCATTGTGACGTCAACCAGTTCTATGGAAACTGATATAAAATTATGGGAAATGACATAGAAATTGTATGATTTCACAATGGTATGACATCAGATACCTACTCGTATGGGAAATACCTCTATATAAGGAAAAGACCCAACAGATGAAGCCAGTGCATATGTGGTCTAGTGGATGAGGTGCTCAGCTCATGACCTAGAGGTCACACAGGTGTTCTGTCTTTCAAATGAGGCAGTAAAAACCGAGGCACTTTTTAAAGATGCTTCACAGTCTGCTTCAGGTGGGTCCGTTGAAAAGGTAGAAATTTCTCTGCGATGCATCAGGCAGATGTCGTCACCATATACATGAAATAATTGTGAAGTGACATAAAACAATAATCAATCAATCGAAACAGATGCCTTACTGCTATAACTATCGCCTCACTTTAGATAAAGTGTCAACTAAATAAAGTATTTAAGTCCTGTTAAAAGTATAAATTTATGAATGATAGAAATGTTTAAAATAAAAATCAAGTTTTTGCTGATATCATATGCATTACAAAATAATGTTGAACCTGTTCATCTGAAACTTGGCCTTTGTCAACGATGACCTGAACTTTTGCAGCTCCAATTCTAACAAAAGGACGAACTGTCTGGGGCCCAGAACATGACAGCAGATTAGGAGTAGATGAAAAGCGTGTCAGTGGTTGGGTACCAGGTGACTTTGGTATTACTTTTGGCGTAATCAGATTCAGGTGACCAGTCTGGGGCCGTGCTGCTGAATTAGCTAGACACGAAGAAAAATAAATAATATAAGATTAATCATTGACTTATTTATGTATCTTTAACATGTAAGATCTATGGACAGGTTTCAAATAACATATTTGAATATTAAACATAGATCAAAATGGATAAATTGCTAAGAAACCTTTTCTGAAAGCCATCACATCTTGTCATTATCATAGGTATATTAGTTTGGTCCATATACCAGGTGCATGTAGCTATGTTTGTTTCAAAATGTCACAACTTAAAAATTATATGAAAGTAACAAATAAGTAAGAAAAGTGTTCTACAGTTAACAGCATAAATCAACTTAATTGTTATTTCAAAATGAAGTCCCAAAGATACAAGTTATAAGACCATCAATCAAGTCATAACTGTTAAAATCAATTAAGACTGATATTGATGGAAGTCAGAAAACAAGTTTTATAAAAGTACTATCCATAATATGCCAAATTCACTTTATTTCATTGAAATTTGATATGGGGCATAAAATACAATTGTTGCAATAAAAGAGATCCCAAATGTACCTAGTCATCACTTACCTTATCACTTTGGAGAAATTAAAAAATATACTCTATCAAGTAAAATTACATTATGTCAGAGATTTTATTTAAGAATGGAACAGAAACCAACAATCTATATCTAAAGCACTTTGTTACATTGTGTTCTTCATTATATGCGTTACACATATGAAGTTTCTTTTAGCAGAAGATGGTACCTCCCAAGACCAGATTTGCCATTTAACTGTGAACCAACTCATGAACAAATCAAGTCCAAAAACATGAATCAGTACAACAAACAAATTAACGCTTGCAGGGGAATCATTATTTAACACTTAATGATGTCCTTGTCAAGTTTCAACTATCCTTTCATTAAAAGTAGTTTTAAAGGCTGCATGAAGTATGTCAAAGCAAGAATTCATCTTAAAATGTATTAGATTTTGTCTTAAAATGTACTAGATTTCATAATGGAACTAATTACAAGACAACACAACTTTAGACATTCTCTGAAAAAAAGTTTTATCATCATCATATAGTCTGTCTTTCAGATGTCGAACAGAAAAAAACTTGAGGTTCTGTTTCATAGTTGGTGCAACAAAATAAAAGATACCTCACTCAGCTTTGAGTGGGTTGATTGTATATTTCTACATCAATTCGATCTCTTTATTGCATCAGGCAAATGCCATCACCACATAGGTTAAAGTACAATAATCTTGTAAAAAGCAAACACCAATCAGTACAGACATCATAATAAATCAAGCATCAAAGTCAAAAGATAAAATAGTACATAGGAGACATATCTATAGAAAATCAGAAAATATTGAAAGATCAACGGGACATAAATCAATATGGACAGATAACGATGTCCATTATAACTGGGAAAAGGTAACTACCAAACAAAATAAATTTATAATAAAGATATATATTCAACCAAAAATTAACCATTCTAAAAATTTAACATTTTGAAGTATTGTACCATTACTAGGTGAATCGCTCTTTGAGTTGAAAATTCCCATTATTCCTGATGATTATATGTGCATGGTTCTAGGAAAATTCTGAAACTAAATACAATAAATCAATTTATTAATGAATGTGATTTACATGATTTTTAACTGAAACAAGTAACAATCAGTTCTATTATTTATAACCGTTTCAAGGGAGTATATAGCACTGATAAGATTTTTTCTACAACTTCAAATCATATGGACTGATATTTTCTACCACAGAGATTCTTTCTATGCACATTTCTATGCCTCATGATTGAGGAATGGACAAGTTTTTGCTTACCCAAACATAAGCCCCATCTCCAGGGGCCAGCTCCCTACTTTAGAACCCAGGTACACAACTTCAAGTAATATACTGTCACATGCCACCATCGGTTTCTTTCTTATGCTTCATGGTTAGGAGGAGAAGCACGGACAAGATATTTCTACACAACCATGAGGCCCCCCCCCCCTCATTGGACCCCAGGTGCACAACTTCAAGTCATATACTGTCACATGCCACCATCAAATTCTTTCTTTGTCTCGATCCTACTCTGTAAGAAAAGCATGGACAAGATTTTTTTACCACATCCATGGTCCTGCCCAAAGGAACCACACCTCTACTTTGAAACACAAGTGCACAACTTCATGTCAATGTTCTGTCATATGCCTTCATCAGTTTCTTGGGGGCAGGCTTGGTGTAGTGGTTAAGCGCTTGGCTTGCGGCGCCGACGATCCGGGTTCGATTCCCGGGTTGCGCCACTATGTTTAAGAGGTTGGTAACCTCCTGCTTCCATGTCGCGATATAACTGAAATATTGTTGAAAGCGACGTAAAACACCAATCAACCAACCAACCAACCATCAGTTTCTTTCTAGGCCTAGATTTAAAAGGAGAAGTACAGACAAGATTTTTTCCAACCCCAATGAGTCCCATCCCCCTGGGCTATATATAAAGACCCCACTTTGAAATCCAGGTGCAGAATTTCATCATGTATTGTCATATGCCACCATCAGATTCTTTCTAGGTCTCCAGGTTTAGGATAAGATCCCCAGACAAAATAGTGGAGGCAGACAAACAATTACAGAAAGACATTAGAATGGTAGTATAATGTGCCCTCATTTTATGTGAACGTACAAAATCATCCAATTAAAGTATGCAACTGTTAATGCAGCATATTTTAGCATTTGCCATTTAAAACCATTACGAAGAAATCTCTGTCATAAAGTCATTGTAACATCCACACTGTTACACTTTCAGGTCCAATGTTATGACACACCATGCAAGTGACATTATACTTGTCTGGCTATATTACATGCATGAACTACAAAGTTTAATGGACAAGATGTCATTCTGACCTTGCAGGTATGACCTTGAACTCTTATGTTATGGGCATCAGCTGTGTAAAGTATAAAACACATCTTATATTACTTTCATCAGTTTAATGGACTGAACACTAGTGTTGGCCATAAGGTTTCTGTGACCTAGACCTTGGAGTTATGAAAATAGTCAAGGACATAGCACACCTTCGTGCCATAGCATCAGATACTTAAAATAGGCATGAGAAATGAAAAATTATCATATATTTTATAGGCATTAGTGATGATAATTGATAACTTAGATATTATTCAAAATCTTTATTGGATAATACTGAAGAGTGATCCGATTCCCTAGAAAAAATTCTAGTGAAAAATATGTGCTTTTTTAAAAATTCAAATTCTTTTTTATTTGACGAACATATACTTAGATACAAATAAATTAGTGGCATTATAACACTACCTATCTATAACTGTTTGCACATGCACAGTTGATCAAGAAATTAAAATCATGGAGTCTTAATATGCTTCATTTATATTTTGGTATTTCCTTAATCAAACATTATAAATCATCTATTAATTAGATTGCACTGCAACTGACAATTTTATGTAAATCAGCAAATCTCATTTTCCTGGTTTATTTTCATTCTACAATACCATATGTAAAATAAACAAAAGAAATATGTACTGGCCTGAGGTTAGATTTCACGCAAAGTAATTTTTTATTAACTTACCCCTCTTATTGTCCCTAAATCATTGTAAAAACAATGAGAGGGCAGCTCTTAATAATAGAGATGAATTCTATGTATAGTTCATAACTTTACAGTCTTTCTTCAATATCAGAAGTTAATATTTAAACATAATGTTTTATATATAACCATGCTAAATTTAAAAATAAGCAAAATAATAGATGACCGCCCCCTTATTCTGACACAAAATTGATGCAAATAACCTGTATGATTTGGTAAGTTATAAAAAATCAGAAATATTTTTAATACTTATAATTTTACATTAATTCTTTCGTTACTACTATGATATCGATATTTACAAAGAAATCAATAAAGTTTTATTTTCTCCACCCCCTACTAAAATTTGACAGAAGATCTATGATGACACAGCCATAGGATTAATAACCCTTCAGGTAAAATCATTTTATTTTACCTTATTATAAGCCACAAAACATTAACTTTTTTGTTGGTGATTTTTCAATTTCAAATCAAAATCAATTCCAAGTTTAAACTTTAATTTGGTTCTAATGAAAATCCTTGAAAATTGTGCCTCAAAACAGAGACCTCCTCGCATTTCAGATACTACCCATCCTACATTTGCAGTGTTATAAACCATGTTGTAAATTAAGAATTGTTTAAACTAGCTGATTATGATACACGTACATGTATATATAGATCTAATATATAAACATCATAAAATTTCTAGAGAATGAAGTAATACACAAGGAAGTTTAAATATTGTCAAAATGGCAACAACTCAATACGCATCACAATGAATTATCAAAGTAAAGCTAGGTCAAAAACTACATTTGAAAATAAACAATGTACATCCTAGTGCTATAGTATACTAAAGAGAATTTATTTTAATATGCAAAAAAAAATAATAATTTCCAGAAAAGGTGTTCAAAATTATTACCTGTACTACCTGTATCAAATTTATTATATGAATGTCCAGTCCTACTGCTTTTCAAAGAAAACTGATTCCATTCTTCCTATGATTTTGGAAATTCCCCATCTATTTGCAAATGGAAAGTAACAAACTAATATTTCGAGTTCGCTGTTAAACTTTATTAATACCCTTATTATTCAAAGATGGCGGTTAATATGAAAGAGTTTTTCAACGGAAAAAGAGATAATTTATTGCGTTTAAAAACAAACATCGAAGGAATCATACATAAAGTACTTGATTTAACACTAAACCTTTAAATGATAGGCCATATCCTGTTATTTGTCCCGCTCTCTCTCTAAGTATTTTTACAATGTCTCGTTTTATTCCGTACTGATACAGTGATAGGGTGCCGTACTGATACGGAATAAAGCAAATTGAAATTAATAAAAAGTTGACAAACATGCTGTTTTAGTCAAATAGACATCAGTTATTACATACAACATAAGTATTTATACAGTATATTTACAACAGTTGAAAGCTGCGGGGCAAATAACAGGATATTGCCAAATGATAATCTTCATAACGAAGGAAAAAGTATAAAATAGTGTATACAATTGAGGGATCGCCAGACTCAGCTTTAACCACGCCCATTACGTAGTTTCATTGTGACGTCACAGTGAAAATCATGTTTGACGGGCCATTTATTTATGATGCCATAATGAAAAAGTGTGCCAAAATGTGTAATGTCGGGCATTTGACGATCAGTCAATTATCCTTAGACCGGTACACCCGTATACCATGATCAAGACAGGCACAAAGCCTTTGGGCAAAGTATTTCAAAATATTTCGAGTGTTTCCACGCCCAGGCATAAGTCCAGAGGCGCCCAGGAGATTATCAATGACTCTAATCATAATATTTTAATGAATATTGATCAGTATAGCACATGCAAAATTTCAGGTAAAAAAAATCTTCATTTTCAATTACCTATTTTGTGGTTGAATTTGATGATTTTGTCTTGGGTATGAAAATATTAGAACAATAACTCTAATAATTATCCGATCCTGCAAAAACATTTTAAAATTATATTCAAAAATAATCAATAACCCCCCCCCCCAAAAAAAAATCTATGCTCTTGTGTGGATTGTTAATGATATTAGTTATCTCATCTTGTTTAACATTCTGTAAACATTGAATATATCAGCATACCTAAATGACCACTTTCCAGTTTTGCGCCCCTAGCGGAATTTCCCGCGATTCCCAAAACAAAATGGCGGAATAAATTGACAAATGCTACTATGCATGAATCTCATCAATCATTACAAGAGTGGGGTTTTTTTTATGAATAATTGACTGTTTAGTATAGAACTGTTAAAATTAAATTATTCATATCGACGTATCCTCCTGTTTTCATGAGTTGTAGCTTGTAGTACTCACAGACATTAATCAAATTTGGTCATATTTTGTGACAGGTGTTAGCCAGTTTGTCACCTGTATCTCCAGGTTCCCCTAACAAAAGTCAATTGTGACATTCCTAAAAATGCCGTCTGTACTGTATTACGTAATTGGCTTATTGGATATAAGTCGGCAGTTTGACCCAACGATCCATATTTGCAAGTGTCATGTGTTACCTTTGTGTTGATTGGGACAACTTAATTAATTAACGGTACATACAAATACGCGTGCGGGCAGTAGTACCGCATTGTAATCTGAGTGATTTTGGACAAAATTGATCTAAAGTCACCTTTATGGGTTGTGTATAAGTATTTTATTACATGTTTTTTTATAGTCACCTTTGCAGGTTATATGTATATATATATATTCATATTTCATAAAGGATATATTTGTCTATTCCAGGTTGTAATATATATGTCTATATGTCCCCTCAAAGACATTTATACAGATGTGTATATATGTCTCTGCTCCCTTTTACTTTTTGAGAATTGCAGAGCCCCCCCCCCCCCCCCCCTTTTATTTCTTGAACATATTTTCTGAATTTACGCAGCTATTCCTCCAACATTTCTGTAATAATCTTGAGAAACTATTTAGTAGTATCGGCGGTCATAGAATTCGGAACAACTATGTTTATTTACAAGGACTTGTATATTTTTAAAAGTCCCTGATATTTATAATTCTACAATGATAAGTTAATCATAGTGTCTGACTGAAAGCTTTACAAAAAAATGAATAAATAAAAAAGTAAATAAATAAATAAAAATAAATAAATAAATATAATAATAATAATAATAAAAAAAAAAATATTTAAATTCAGCATGTCTACATCCCTGATATTCCTAAACGTTGATTAATTAAGTTGACCCAATTAAAACAAAGGTAACACATGATATTAGCAAATATGGATCATCGGGTCAAACTGCCGACTTATATCCAGTAAGCCCAATATGTAATACAGTTGTAGCAGGAAGGTTGAAAAATCATTGGCCAGACCGGGACTCGAACAAGACGGATGCTCTACCAATTGAGCTATCTGGGCCGATGTCCCAGTCTGCCACACACCTCCCCTGCCAATCTGAGGTTTCCCCGAAACCTCACACCAAGTCCTCCTCTCACAGTGGCATACAACCTCTGCCAACTGATGAGAGTTGGTGGAACCTCCAAACTGTAGCAGGAAGGTTGAAAAATCATTGGCCAGACCGGGACTCGAACCCAGAACCTTCCGCTAACAAGGCAGATGCTCTACCAATTGAACTATCTGGGCCGATGTCCCAGCCTGCCACACAGTAAGGACGTCAGTTTAAGGTATGTCACATTTGACTAGGGGAACCTGGAGATACAGGTGACATGCCGGTTTAATACCTGTCACAAAATATAACCAAATTTGACTAATTTCTCTTAGCAGTACATGCAAACTAAAACTCCTGAAAACATGAAGACACAGTCATATGGACAATGTAATTTTAACAGATCTATGGTTAACAGTCATTTATTCATAAAAAAAAACCCCACTCCCGTAATGATTGATTAGATACACGCATAGTAGCGCATGTCCACTTATACCGCCATTTTGTTTTGGAGTTGCGGGAAATCCGCTAGGGGGGCGTGGAATTGGAAGGTGGCCAATTGAAGACCTACATGTAATTGAAGACCTATGGAAGACCTACATTTATCTAGACATTATTATTAAAAACTGTTGTTAGAAATGTGTTCCTTATTAAAAAAGACAATGTAGATATTTAGTTCTGTAATATCGATAATTTATACTGCATTTTTGACCAAAATATTGTGTAGGTCTTTTTTCGATCGAAATGGTTGCCATTACTGTTTTACTGAGTAATTAAAAAATCATTGCCATTTATAATATGTGACATCTTAGAGGAGTGGATATTTTTGCTTTAATATACATTAATAAAGGAATACATGTAGGATCAGATATGTTCTAAATACTGCATTGTGTGTACGTACACTTGAGTATACAGCTCTCTTATGTGGCGGCCATTTCGATCCACAGACGACTTACATATTATTTGATTTATAACATGCTATAAAAAAAACACAAAGTTATATAATTTTTTGTGAAATATACCTTTTTATGGCATGATAAACATGTAAATGAAATTGTTATTTAATATTAATGTCTAGATAAATGTAGGTCTTCCATAGGTCTTCAATTACCTGTAGGTCTTCAATTAGGTACGCCCGAATATATTGTACATGTACACGTAGAACTCTCAATTCAATCGCAAAATAGGTAAATAAAAACGAAGATTTTTCATCTGAAATTTTGCATGAGCTATTTTTTCATATATATTGATCAAGATTGATTAAAATATTATGATTAGAGCGAATGACAATCTCCTGGGTGCCTCTGGACGTATGCCTGGGCGTATAATTTATCCTGGGCGTATATTAGGACCGTTGCCTGTTGGGCCAGGGAGGGGGTGGGGGCATGAGAAACGGAATTACAAAAAGTGGAGAATTTAAGTTTCATTAAGAATTAAGATGAATTTCATTTAACCGTGCATACGATAAATTCTACTAATTATTTGGAAGTAAAGGCAGTTGGTGTCCAGACCAACAATTTCTATTTTCATGCACCGCCACCCAAGAGCCAAAATATATATATTATATATATATAATATATTTCTATGTCTGTTTCTCAGACCAAAAACCATCAATATACTGAAAAGTTTTGGTATTTCTACAGTACAGTACTCCATGATCCACACATTCTTTAAATACAGAACATTTTGAGGTAAACAATCCCTTCAAAGCTCCAGCTAAAGGCAGTATTTACAGTACCTACCAATTTCCCACAATGTCATTCAGGACTCTCAATAAATGTAGAAGTAGCAGGCGAAGTGAAAAAAGTAGGGGGTGGCATGCAAGAATCAAAGGCATGATCATGGGCCTGCTAGGGAGGTTTTGAGGAGTATGCTTCAAAGTACATGGAGGAGGCAAGATTTTGGCCGGCTCTTAAAGAGCACCCTGCAATTTCCTGAATTAGTCTATTAAGTAGATATACAGGGAGTTAAATTCGTTGGAATACTTCAGGGGCCATGTGGGCCCCTAACTTACAAAATTTAGGGGCCCACATGATATTTTAGGGACCCACATGAACCCCCCCCCCCCCAAAAAAAAAACCCAGAATTTATTTCTTTTCTTTATTATTCTTTTCGTTTTAATTTTTTTAAATTTTATACATTAGATTTCCACAGTTTTGGTACAGAATCTCACTGAAGAGATATAAGTTGTCGAAATGCACATATGGCGTACTATTCAGTGTACACTTACTAGTATATACAAATTGAATCTTCTGTAGATCATGTGGATTGCAGTGTAATGTATGAACTTGCTTGAGGAAAAGAACAACATGTGTACATAGCATCATTCTAGTTATTACTTGTATATGCACTCTGGCACAACCCCATTTTTGTACCCCACCTTTCTCGAGAAGGGGTTAATATAGGATTCACCCTGTCTTGGATTAGTGTACATGTATGTCCATTCATTCGTTAAAACACACACCCAAGGTCATATGACCTGTTTTAAGGGATTGTTGAAGAGACTGTGTTCTTGTCAAGACCCATATACTGGTATTTCACACACATAATGTAATGGATTTGCATAGAGCATTCTACACTATATATATGATTAATTTTGTTTGTACAGTATGACAGAGAATTTAATGATGACACAGTTGTGGACTTGACAGATCTCTCCATTCACAGGGGTCACAGTGAGTATTACAGTGTTACATTGTCAAAAAATATTAAAGCATATCTAGAGACTACTTCAGAACTTAGATATATCATGTTTCATATCTAAATATTATTATAATACAATAAATAGTTAGATCCCTTGGTTATCATATTTTGTGGCTTCTGGACATTGATAAATGCATGACGATTTGGTAGGCTGAACCATACATGTAGCAAATGGAAAGTTCTTATTGGTTCTGTCAGTTATCTTAAAACTATTGTTAGGTTATACAGGTATATGTCACTTTTTATGTGGCTTTGGATTGGAAAGAACATTTTGTTCTGGAATCAACAAATACCTGGTAATTGTAGATCATAAGATACCAGTACAGTGGTATACATTTTTGGCCAAAATGCAAAGCAATTCTGGTCTATAAATTGGCAATGTCTGTTTGTCAGGATGTCTGTCCATCAGCATTTGCTTAAGTTTCTTGTTAAAGCAAAATAGTTAAGTTTCTGGTTGACGCCAAACTTCAGCAAATGAGAGGTGTATAAACATGATACTTCACACATAGATTCCTTATGACCAGAGCTTTCAACTTAGGCCATGACTTTTAACCTGGTGATTTTGACCTACTTTTAAATTAGAAAACTAATTGTAGCTACATGTATATCATTTGAATCAATAGGGGTAAGGCTTTGATACTTCACACATGGGCTTTTTATGACCAGAGCTTTCAACTTCAATTGATATTACTTCCATGACTTTTTACCTTGTGGCCTTGACTTTGTTTCAAATTTGATTTGCAGTCTGACCGTACAGTCTTTAGTGGTTTCTTGTAATATACCAGTACTTACAATCACTTTCGCGACCACAATCTTTCCTCACTTAAAAGAATTTTCAGAAACCTCATTAAGTGATAATTCATTATTTCATATGTACATGTATATTAAATGTATCACCAAGTATGTATATGTATATGCACAGTAGAGTTTATAACCTTAGAAAAGTATGGATGGTAGTTAAGCACAAAGTGCTTTGGATCTTGCACTTTTTTATGATCTAATGTTATGTCTAATGAAACAAAGTTTTAAGAATGAAGAAAGAAGAATCAATCAAAAGGAGATTTTGAATGTAAAAAAGTAAATTTTTGAAGTCACTTAATATATATAGTCATTGGAAAACAGTAGTGTATACATAAAATTTACTTTATTTGTTCGTGTTCATTTTGCAGAGCAGTTTAAGAAATATTCCACCAACAAGTTTGGACACTCAAAATTGTTGTCATACAAGAAAAGAGGTATTTTAATTGGATGAAGTTAAAATTGTCATACAGAACAAAAAAGATAAACAAAAGTCGGATTAATGTTAAACTTCATAAATCATCAGATAAAAATATATATGGTACGCTTTGCTTACCCTTAAATTTCATTGCACTCTGAAACAATGCATATCTGATGTTTAGTAATTATTGCATCCAAGTTGTGTATTCCTAATCTATTTTATATTTATATCGAAGAATAGGACATGACAACCAAACCATATTTCAAAAATTATCTAATAAAGGTTTTCTAGAAACAAAAGATATACATACATAATCAAAAATAGAATATCTACAAGGCTTTGTACCAAAGTTGAGAATATGTTTACCATGATTTATTCCTTCCAAGACCTATAATGTAACTGGTGTTGAAAGAACTGACATGCAGTTTATTTTACAGGGCAAACAAACTCTTTGAAACATGAAGACAGACAATCTCATCACTCATATTTATCTGAGATCAAACCAAATAAAATTAAGGTATTGAATCATTTTATGTATTCACTCCATTGAAAAAATGAATGAATAAAAGGTCAGGCATGTGAACAATTATATAGAAATATGAAATGCTTATCTGTCTCATAAATTCAGACTTACCTGAGCCAAAACTTGTGTAAGTTAGCCTTTGATAAAGTGGCTTAATGCAGCATTTGCAGAGCTCTAGAAAAATCATGGACTGCTGGAAAATCTGATAAAAATTTGTTCAGTTCAGTAAGGTGATTTTCTAATTTGACCTAATGTCTGGCATTAAGTGACACACAAGAATTATTCTTTGGTCAGCTAAAATATGCAGAAGGTATTGTTTTTGAAAAATAAATGATAGAAATATTACCAAACCTTGATATGAAAGAGCTCTGACAGCATTCCTGAGGAATTATTTTGGAAAAGATTTCTTTTTACATTGCTATCGTTCTTGATTATATTAATCAAATTTTAGTTTGTCACAGTGTTTTAAGCATGTTCATTTGGTTATTAATTTTGTAAAATAAGAATAGGTATGGGTCTTTGAATTGTTTGAATAAATGTGATTTTTGGGCACAGATTTTATGGTTTATACAGTAATTAATACAGTATTATAAACACTGGTGAGGAAATCAATATTTTACACATAAGCACCCCATTGGCTGATTGGGTTATTTGTTTTGGAGGATGTAGAATCCAACTGACCCACTTTTTTTGTGGTACCAGTGTAGGATATTTTACACAAGTTTACACCTCACGTATTTCCACAGTTTATATTTGCTCCCAGGATTTAAAATTTTGCTTGTACTTATTGAAACTCACAGTGAATGCAGCTTTTATGTGTCCCATTCGAGGTCAACAATTACATATATATATATATATACTGTACTAAAAATCAAAATTCTTATGTTCAGATCACATTTGAACAATGTATACTTCTTGGAATATACAAATGGATAGTTTGGTCTATAGTTAGTAAGATAGCTAATAGTGATCATGATGAAATACCCTGTAAATTTTTATGAATACATACAATTAGTTATTACTTAGTCGCAGATCCATATAATCTGGAATTTCACTTATCTGATCAAGAAGTGTATAAACAGAATTTTTCAAAATTACTTTGATCCAATTCTTTTGAAATCCACGTGAAAGACTTATTCATTAAATCCTAAATAAATTTTGGTAATCTAACTTTTCACATCCACGTTCCTTTTATCCACAGAGGTAATACATGTACTGCATCATATTTACAGTGGTCATATACTGCAATAATCAATTTGAAATCATAAAATGATACATTTAATGCCCACAATTAGAGTGTACAAGTAATCTGGAAATATACAGTGGACAAGTTTATTTACAGATCGAACGTTATGATGTTCTAAACAAAAAGTAGTCCTTGGGCTTTTAAGACCCAATAAAAGTCCTGATATTCCCTATAGGATCTATTTTATATCATAATGATATCATGACTTATAAAACAAAATATATTGTTTTCTTCCTTGCAGGATGAAGCATCTTTTGGAAATCGTAGACAACAATCTGAATTATCACACCAGAAAGATAAAGGCAAAGATGACAAGATTTCTCAGTATACAGTTTCCTTTTCAGTGAGTTTTGTACCTTAAAACAAGTTTATTGGATAAGAAAACATTATGATCTTCTGGTTTATTGAGTTATGAAGTGAAATTTGTGTTAAGATGACTTTTGATACCAGTTCACATAAGGCTTATTGGGCATGCTTGATGTAGTGGTTAAGCACTTGGTTGGTTACTGCCTGCTTCCATGTCACGATATAACTGAAAAATTGTTGAAAGCGACGTAAAACACCAATCAACCAATCACATAAGGCTTATACAATGCAACTGACATAACTCAGTCCCAATCATAGCATATTATGACTATAACAATGTGTCCCAACCCTGACTCTTTGCTCTTTATTATTCACTGTTTTAAGGTTATGCAATTCACAATGATGTAATTTAGTCATATAAACCAGTGCAAAGTTGCTTCTTGATTCAAACTATGTTTTGGGGGATATCCACTGAACTCACATGGAGTGCATTGCAATCTTGGTTGGTCATAACTGCTTGGGAAATGCTGGAGAAATACATGATGTGTATAGTTGTTATTTTAGAAATGCATGCCTTAAATACAATACTTCCAGGCCTAGACTGGTTATCTCTGTAATTTGTTAAACTTACAACAAGGTTCTCCTTGAGTAAATGGGGTAAGAGCTACACTGAAACTCGTATTAGCCATCTGCCTTTATCGAGTCTGTTGAAATCCCAACCAGGCCAGCTGGAAAGGTCTGTCAGTGTATATACTGAAAGTTGGTGGTTTCCGGTGGTTCTCCATTTTTCTTTATGCTGACTACTGGTTACCAACATATCAGTTGAAATAATTTTGGTGTGGCATGTAACATTAATCTAAACCTGAAATCCAAATGCTACCCACTAAGTGGTCCAAATATTTGACAGCTGCTCACTCACAGCTTGAAGACAAGATAAAGTAATACAAAGTTCACAATATTTCTGAAAAGAAATGCTTTTATTATCAAACAATGTTTAAATTTGAATTAATATCATACTGAAACGTACAATACTAAATTGCTTTACTTGTATATTTTTGATGCATTTTGCCTTACTGGGGATGAGCATATATGCATCTGATAAGAATTCTAAATATTTATCATTTCATTTTAGCATAAAATGTATACTTATTGTGTATTGTACCAATTTCAGGTTGAAGAGAGTGATAACAGCAGTGATGGCGGCAGTGATGTGTCGTTACAGACTTCAGAAGAGTTAAACGAATCTGATTCAGACGAATGTATACGCGGAAAGTTCTCACCCAATAAGACATACAATGTGGATTCTGCTAGCACAGATAATGATGAAGATACATCATACACAGACGAAATAAACAGTAATGCAGCTTCATTAGAGGGTATTGTCTTTTGTTGCTGGTCATACTAAACCCAGTGGTTTCCAAAATTGATCTGAAAATGTTCTCCTACTAGAGATTGTTAATTTATATTTGATGGACTGGTAAACAGGAACAGAAGTTCCAAATATCTTCGGTGTACGTTTGAGTTATATACTTATTGCTTCTCAAGTAGTCTTGAAATATGAAAAGAAATCCTCCAAAGGGAAGTGTGAGTAAATAATTGCCAAGAAATCCTCAGTGTCCACAAATTTAACCCTTATCAAGAGGAAATCAAAATTGTCGAAATGTTTCCATTTGATAAAGGCAAAGAAGCTGAAAATTTTATGGACATAGAGTGTTTCTTGTTATTTATTTAGTCTAAAAGTCATTATACATGGCCTTTGAATCACAGTGGTATGATATTTGCATTTTAAGTAAAACAAATATGAATAACATCTTGCACATGCAGGTCTTAGGAGAAAACATCTTTTAAAGTGTAGATTGAAGAATCGGAGGCATTTTAGGCAAGGTGCAAAATTTAGTTTAAAAACTAAATTACAAAATTATTTAGAGTTATAATGAAATATCCAAGATGGACGCCCCTGTAGTCAAGAAAAATCTCCACTAACTTTGATATATACGAAAAGAGCAACAGTATATAGAATGATTTCTACACTAGAACTATGAAACTTCACACAGACTTACCCATGACTGAGAATTGTGACTTTGGGAACAAAAGGTCAAAGTCACAAAACATCAATAAATGAAAGCAATTTTTTGTTCAACTCTCTGTCATGTAAAAAATTATTGAGTTCTAACCATAGATGAACAGCAATATAACATCATAGCATTTAATCATCCTTATGTTTTAGAAACTTATCATGAGGTACTGAAGCACATTGCCTCTGATGAAGAGGAGCCAAGTGATGCGGAAACACTGACTTCTATTTCTGATGATAGTGTGTACGACTCTGAAGATGCCACAGAAATATTCTACCCCAAAATCGATAGACAGTGGACACCCAAAGAAACGTCATTGGAGAAGGTATGACTGGATTCTTCTAAAATTCTTCATATTTTATTATTTTAATTTTTTTTTCGCTTACTGATGAAAAATTTAAACTAGTTTTGGATTTGTGTGAGAAGGATTTTATGAATTTAACTGTACTCAGTACCTCCATAGTACTGAATAATGTGTTTAGTCATCTTGATAAAACAAGTCTTATGTCACCCATCATCATTTTATGAAAGCTTAACTTCATCATAGCTTAATGAACAGTTGGTATTTTTGCATAGGATTTGCAAAGCCAACCTTCTCTAAGTTATGCACATTGTAAAGTAATGTGTAAATACTTTAAAAAGACAGTTTTAATGTTCATTTTAGCAATCAAAGACCAAAAGAATCAGGAATCTGAGGAGGTCTCCTTCTGGAGCGAAATTTAGAGGCAGCAATGATACTAGAAAACGACATACTAAACATATTGATGAAAGAGCAGACATTGGCAATTTTGATCATAAAACAAGCCCTACAAAAGATTGCAGATCACAAATACCACCCAGACAACAGAAAGTACTGCCGAAGTCCAAATTGGAACACATGCCATATACAAATGAGACTAGCAATTTCTTACTCTCTCCTCTAACAGTAGATAGTGACAGTCTCGAGTCAGGCTATTTGACAGGAAGTTATGATTTAACAGATGAAATGGACAAATCTGAATTACCAGCATATTTACCCTTATCAAGTCGCCATGGCATCAAGAAAAACTATGTTAGCCATCAACGAAGAATTAAACCCATTCAAATTGAGACATACTTTAAACACCAGGATGATGTTGATACCATTACATATTCGGCAACTCAGATGAAAGAAAGATTTCCTAGGATGTTCAGGACTAGGTTGAAAAAGCAGAATGGTCATAGTGGTCAAACTGATAATGGGTCAGAAAGGAATAGTTATAAGGATGAATATTATCAGGCAAGTGGCTTTAATGTCCCCAATAAAGACTACAAAAAATCTCCTAGCTACAGAAGTAATGATCTAGAAAAATATCAACGTAGAAGAAACATGGAAAACATTTATCAAAATGTAGAAACAGCCAAAACTTACTTTATGCCAATGTTACCAAAAGAGCATGATTCTGCTGTATCATGGGAACAAAATGATACACTTTATATAAAAAAGTCACAAAACAACATTGCTCCATTGAAAAGATGCACTAAAAGTCAGACAGCAAAAGAACATACTGCTATTAGGCCATTGGAAGAAATGGATCAAAATAAGACCAGAGGAAAACCTGCTCAGTTTGTTTCAAGAGATTGGTATGACAGACATACATTGACTTCACCTTGGGAAGAAAACTTTGATGAACCAGATTGTTCCTCCACAAAATGGAAGTATTCTGTCAGATGTAATGAAAATAATAATGGCATGTCAACAAGAAGAGAAGAACCCCATCTATTGTCCTACTACTCGCCTCTACCTGTAAAGGTAAAGACATCTGATCATATACATGAGCAACCATATACTACTGCATATCATTCTGCTAAGGACCACAGAGAGGTATTAGATAACAGGACTTTGTACAGAGAAGATCAGTATAGACCTTACAGCTCAACATATGATCCAACAATTAAACAGTCTGTCTCTAGGAGGCATCATGATGATGGTTCTGGGAAAGTTTACATGAGCGCTGCAGATTTGACAGATATCGAACATTTTTCTCCTAGACACTGTAAAAAGGAAGACAGTTCAAAGTCTGATCCCAGCCTCCTCAAAGTTTCCTCCATTACTGGTCTCCATAGCAATGCTCCACAAATAAACTCCAGAGTAATGACGTCACTGGAAAAAGTAGAAAAATGGCAGGAAGACATGAATAAAGAAAGGTATACTGTTAAAGCTCGACGTAGAATAAATGTTTCTAACGATGTTAGCAGCATTAACATCAAAGAAAATCAAAAAAGATATTTAGGACAAGAAATGTATACGTCTTATGAAGATGTTACTCTAACATCTGTTGACAATTCTTATAAATCCAACCATATATTCCAGCCTCCAAATTCAAATGTTGAGAGAATCCACTCGATAAGTGACAAGAAGGGGTTTGTTTCTCCAGTAAAACAGTCCACACATGAATGGTTAACAAACCAGGATTCCCCCTCAACAACACTCTCTAAGCTACGTTTAAACTCTCCATCACAGAGCAGGAGAAATGCCTCTCCTACTTGTAGTTTGAGAAATAGAATGAGTAGTAATTCTTCACCAGCAAATAGTCATGGTTCATTACATCTAATAGGTAGGAATTCTTTCCCAACAAATGGTCATGGTTTGTTACATTCAAGAAACAGGGATTCCTCACCAGTAAGTGGTCATAGTTCATTACATCCCAGAAGCAGGAATTTCTCACCAGTAAATAGTCATGATCCACTGCATTTAAGAAGCAGGAATTCCTCATCTGTTTGCAGGGAATCTTGCACAGATCTTTCTCAAAAGCTGTCTTCACCTAATGTGCGAAGCAGTAGACAGTTGTCCTCGGATGCTATAAATTGGCCAACAGATAATACCATTAGACCTGAAAATGTCGTAAATATATCCACTAATGACTCATGGGAACCTGTTTTCAAAATGCCTGCTGTTCCTAGTAAGTTTGCTGTTGATAAGAAATCTGGTATAAAAGAGAGGAGTAAATCTTTGGAAAGTAGAAGGTCTTCCATGTCAACTAGAACTTTGGATGCTACTTCTCCGGACTTTGTATATCAGGATGATTCTGTTGTAAGATTGAACGAACACAGTAATCTCTTCAGAAGTTCTTCCCAGGTGTTGAGTAATGGATCATGTCCAAATTCTTCTATTATGTCTGACCAGTACAGCAGTAGGGTTAAACAAACTACTGGGAAAAATGTAAGGACAAAGTCTCCACCAGAAATGAGAAATGATATGAGCGGTGTCTACACTAGATCTATATCTACACCTCGGGTTTCATCCTGTCCACGTGTTGGACAGAGTTTACTTCAGAGTACTCCCATCAAACCTGACCTGAAAAAATGGATGAACAATTCCTTCTCCACTATTGCCACAGGAGGTGACAACTCTTCAGACGAGGAAATTATGATGGTTTAAACCCCTCTGCATAACAGCAGTTAAATGGATGTTAAAAAAATAGTGATATTTCATTTACTATTCTCCTTTTATTTCTAAACTACACATATTTGTATAGAGTGCAGACCATTGGTCATACACTGAATTTGTTTGGTTATCTGTACTGGCTTTGCCATCTATGAGAGTGAGTTTTACATCATTTCTTGTAAGTATAACATGGTTTATTTAGTGCTAAATTACACAGTACAATAAGTAGAATTAAACCTTTTTTTAAACCGTATAGGTTAAGTGACAGAAATGTGCACTATAAGGGGTAAAGCTTGTACACTGACTTGACTTTTAATCAGATTTATTAGGTATTGGCCAAGTGGTTGCAATATCAATGAGAAGAAATACATAGTTATGGAAATACATGTGCAATGTATAAGGAATAAATGTCTACCTGTTGGTCTATATTGTAAGTGAAACTAGTATGTCCCACATAAATTCTTCAGGAACCACTATATGGTTCCTGGAAATTGCATGTGACATATTTGCTTCATTTTCTATAAAGAAAAGCAGTGAGGTACTTGGTCGTAAAATGGCTAAAAGCATGATACTGATCGTTTCCCATGATTCTCCTGTAAGTTTCCAGAACATTAAAAATCTCAAAATTATAACTATTGGTTTATATACAAAATGTTAAGTCTTAGTACTTTAAACCATGAATAAAATTTGGATCTTTTCATCATTATTATATTATTTTTGAGATTATTATTATTATTATTATTATTGAAGAAAATCAGCCATGAAGGTGAACATACTGCAAACATATGTAGACAAAAAGAAAAAATTTTAAAAAGCAGTGAAGCAGGAAGTTTTTAGATCTTTACAAATAATTTTTTATTTAAAAATTCATGTTAAAAGTGAAGTTGTTTAAAATTTTTAACAAGGTAAAGATTTTATTCTTTGTATTGTTTTTGACTTCACAGCGATGGTTGTATATTGTAAATAGTATTTAGAATTAAAAAAAATAATAAAAAATGTTGAATTTTTAATAGTTGATGCCTTTTCCAATTATCATGTAATGCATTCATATTTTTATTATATTGTAATGTATTTTTGTATTTAACATTCACTTTTTGTTAAAGACATTTGAAATGTTTTCTCAGATTTGGTGTATAACGAGTGACCCGTTTGATAGAGATTCCAATTCAGAAAACAGTTACGACAGTTATCTGATTAGCAAAAAATGAACTGTTTCAAAATTTTGATGCAGTCAGTGAAAAGAAAATATTAAATATCAGTAATCAAAGTATGGATTTAAATTTTATTATCAAGGTCAGATGAATATTGATAAGAAATTTCTTTTCTCAAATGCACAAGTTGAGACATTTTGATAATATATTACAGTAATATTGATCTCTTACCAGATGATATATATCACTAACCCTATATATATAAATCTCGTGCATGGTCACCTTGAAATTTGTACTTCAAAAAGTGCATGTGATTTCCTTTCATGATATCTTATATCTTGACTTCCAGGCACATGTTGCCGGGTTTATAAGGCTATAGAGATTTATCTTTCCATTTAGAAGGGAAAAACTACTTATGTTGCCATGGTAAACTTTCAGAATAAACAATATGTACCTATTGCACTGTTAGTACTGTTATGAAGGGAAACATATTTTGAACTTTTGTTTTCCTACATACATGTTATAATAACTACATCTTCTTATCTTTTTAGTCCCCTACCGGCATCGTCGAAGGGGACTATAGGTTTGCACTCCGTCCATCAGTCACACATACGTTTTCCGGACTTTTTTTCTAAACCCTTGTAGATATTCATCCAATTTTTGGTGTGTGAGTATACCAGCATGAGTTACAGATCAAGTTCGAGTTTCGTTACGGTCCACTGACTTTTGACGGAATTACGGCCCTTTGAATTAGAAAATTTCTTTAAAATGGCAATTTTCTGGACTTTTTTTCTATATGCTTGTAGATATTCATCCAGATTTTGGTGTATGAGTCTACCACCATGAGTTACAGATCAAGTTTGAGTTCTGTTTCAGTCCGCTGATTTTTGACGGAATTACGGCCCTTGGAATTAGAAAATTTCTTTTAAATGGCAGTTTTCCAGACTTTTTTCAAAACGCTTGTAGATATTCATCCAATTTTTGGTGTGTGAGTATACCACCATGAGTTACAGATCAAGTTCGAGTTTCGTTACGGTGCACTGATTTTTGACGGAATTACGGCCCTCGAAATTAGAAAATTTCTTTTAAATGGCAGTTTTCCAGACTTTTTTTCTAAACGCTTGTAGATATTCATCCAATTTTTGGTGTGTGAGTATACCACCATGAGTTACAGATCAAGTTTGAGTTTCGTTACGGTGCACTGATTTTTGACGGAATTACGGCCCTCGAAATTAGAAAATTTCTTTAAAGGTTGTGATCAAATACTTAACTTGCTGGCAGCCTGAAAGACAGTCTGTTGTGAGTGTAGGTGTGTGTGTTTTGGGGGTCTTAGTTTTCCATTTGCCGATAGGGGACTTAATATTGATTAAGCAATACTTTCAGAATGCTTGTTTGATTTGCAGTTATTTATTTCTCTAAAACATCAAATATTTATATAAATACAAAGTGAAATATTTGCATTTCATACTTTGATGCATAAATTGCAACGTTCTGTATGAGTTTGGTATTTTAGGTTAATCATGGTAAGATTATGTAGATGTTATACAGATTCAGATAATAAAACAATCCATCATCTTAATGAAATTTGTTACTTAATAAGAGGATGGATAAGAATTTGGTAGGACTGTTATGAGCAAAAGATTGAGAGAATTTGTAGCTCAGTTGAGGTGAAAGCTCAAACAAGCTGTAACCATAGTGTTTTATCCTGGATCTGTTAGAATGAAGTACTATAGGTTCACTTCAGAGTTTGCAAGGTTTTTCAGTTCACCTATTGTTATAGCGCTTCATCTGTCCATCCATCCACAACTGTAAACTTTTCACATTTTTGACTTCTCCTACACCACATGACAGATTTGGATCCAATTTGTATACTTGTATTACTAGTGCACTTCTACAAGGTTTTGGGGTTTTTTTTATTCAAATCTGTGAGTAAGTGGCACCAACATAGATAAAAGTATGCTGGAGAGGGTACCTTCCTTTGAAAATCTGCTTCAGAAGTAATACATGGATTTCAAAACTTATGGTATCTGAGTGCTCTAGAAGAAAAATTTATTCAATATATGTAGAGAAGCCTTTTAGCATTTATATGTATATGCCATTTTATAAGAAAATGTGTTTGAAGGATTATTTCAAAGTTTCATGTTAAAGTTTAGTTTTCTTGGTTTTTATATGCCCATCATTAGACAGGACGTAATATGTTATGGCACTGTCCGTCCGTGGTCAGGTTTTCCGGACTTTTTTTTTGCCGTCTCTCAAGATATTGAGTTGAAATTTGGTATATAGCTTTATTTCAAGCGGCGTCAGTACCAGTTCAAGTTTTGTTACGATCGACCTACTTTTGACAGATTTATGGCTCTTGGACTTATAAATTTTAAGATTTTTTCAGAAATTCATTAAAAATCAATTTTTGTCAAAACATTCTGAAATATCTCATGAAACAAGTAAAATGTACCAACTATCACATATGTTACGGGTTTTAATATCTTTCACTTTATTTTTGAGAAATTTATAATTTTTAGTGGGGGGGGGGGGGGATGACCATATGTCCTACGTCATGTTTTTTGGGACTTTTTTTTGCTGTCTTTCAAGATATTGAGTTGAAATTTGGTATATAGCTTTATTTCAAGCGGCGTCAGTACCAGTTTGAGTTTTGTTACGATCAACTTACTTTTGACGGATTTATGGCCCTTGGACTTATAAATTTCAAGTTTTTTTCAGAAATTAATTAAAAATCAATTTTTTTGGCAAAACATTATGAAATTTCTCATGAAACAATTATAATGTACCAACTATCACATATGTTACAGGTTTTAATATCTTTTTTTAGCTCACCTGAGCGTAGCTCAAGTGAGCTATTGTCATAGTGCAGCGTCCGTCGTCCGTCCGTCGTTAACTTTTCTACATTTTCGACTTCTCCTCCAGAACCGCTACACAGAATTTCACCAAACTCCATAGGAAGTAAGTACTCAAAGTCCTCTACAAAGTTTGTGTTTTTTATGCCGATCCGTGATCCAAGATGGCCGCCATTGGCTCTAATTGGTTGACACATTTTCGACTTCTCCTCCAGAACTGCTGCACAGAATTTCACATAACTTCATAGGAAGTAAGTACTCAAGGTCCTCTACAAAGTTTGTGTTTTTTATGCCGATCTGTGATCCAAGATGGCCGCCATTGGCTCTGATTGGTTGACACATTTTCGACTTCTCCTCCAGAACCGCTGCACAGAATTTCACCAAACTTCATAGGAAGTAAGTACTCAAGGTCCTCTACAAAGTTTGTGCTTTTTTTGCCGATCCGTAATCCAAGATGGCCGCCATTGGCTCTGATTGGTTGACACATTTTCGACTTCTTCTCCAGAACTGCTGCACAGAATTTCACCAAACTTCATAGGAAGTAAGTACTCAAAGTCCTCTACCAAGTTTGTGTTTTTAATGCCGATCCGTGATCCAAGATGGCCGCCATTGGCTCTGATTGGTTGACACATTTTCGACTTCTCCTCCAGAACCGCTGCACAGAATTTCACCAAACTTCATAAGAAGTAAGTACTCAAGGTCCTCTACCAAGTTTGTGTTTTTAATGCCGATCCATGATCCAAGATGGCCGCCATTGGCTCTGATTGGTTGACACATTTTCGACTTCTCCTCCAGAACTGTTGCACAGAATTTCACCAAACTTCATAAGAAGTAAGTACTCAAAGTCCTCTACCAAGTTTGTGTTTTTTATGCCTATCCATGATCCAAGATGGCCGCCATTGGCTCTGATTGGTTGACACATTTTCGACTTCTCCTCCAGAAAAGCTGCACAGAATTTCACCAAACTTCATAGGAAGTTGGTACTCGAGGTCCTCTACCAAGTTTGTGTTTTTTATGCCTATCCGTGATCCAAGATGGCCGCCATTGGCTCTGATTGGTTGAAACATTTTCAACTTCTTCTCCAGATTGGCTGCACACAATTTCATCAAACCTCATAGGAAGTAAGTACTCAAGGTCCTCTACCAAGTTTGTGTTCGGGATCTAGATTCCCTCAGGGGTGGATCCAGGGCGGGACCAAAAGTGCCCAAAAGGGTACCCCTCTTCAAACATCTTCTCCAGAACCAGTACATAAATAGGGAAACTAATTGCATTTCAACAATCTATAAAGATGGGTTATTTAAAATTATTGTGTTCGGGGTTAAGATTCGTCAAATAGAAATTTACGCTTTTTTGACGTGTTTCTGGACTTAGTCATTTCAATGAAGAAAAGTGTCATGTTTTTCAGTTAATTGATATTGATGATTTCTTAATGACTATTTTGTTCATGATTATGGTAAGGAATATAATTGTAAAAGAATTTTGTGAATATCTCAGTTTTTGGAATTTTTATGAATTTTTAAAGACTTCCAAAAAAGGGGGGGATGGCCATTTTTCACATTTTCACATTAATAAATCTTGGTAGAAATAAATCAGAAATAAATCACTTATGATCCCCTTCAAATTCTGTTGTTTTCCTCTAGACCTCTTTACAGGTGGAGCCACCATATTCAAAAGTAGGTCACAAAAGAGTACCCTCCTTTGACAATATTCTTCTTCATAGTGGTTGTACACAGAGACAAAAAGAATGCATAAAAAGATCTAGAAGGATGAGTGAAGACGTATTGTCATTTTGGTTTCCTTCCAAAATCAAATTTTAGAAATTTTTTTTCGACATTTGGTGATTTCAATGCAGAAAAGTGTCATATTTCCTAGTTCATTGATAATGATGATTTCCTATGGGCTATTGTGATCATAATTATGGTAAGGAATGTTACTTTGAAAGATTTTGGTCAACATCTCAATTTTTGGATTTTCTATGAATTGTTTAAGACTTCCAAATGTGGGTGTATAGGGACAATTCTTCACTTTTTTAACTTCTGCTGTTATACCACATGAAAGATTTTAATTAAATATGGTATACATGAAGTAGTATAGGTCCTCTATCAATTTTGTATATTTCATCCAAATTGGTCAACAGATAATGACACCATGTCTAAAACTAGGTCTCACAATGGTACATATACCACTTGGTAATTAAAATATGGAAAGAAAAGGTTCAAATCCAGCTATGGTCAATTTTTTTTTCATTTCTTTACACATCTAAATAAGTTTTTAAATGTTTCTCAACACTCAGCATATAAAATTAGGCCATTTTAAGTTGGATCTGGACAATATTTGAAACAATTGTTGTTCATGACCCAGACTTGAAATCAGTCAACAAAAGGCCCCACCTAAAGAGAATGACTAACTTGTTGCCCAGAATCACATCTTGCAGAGACAAAGCAAATGCTTAATATCAAAATCACCGGAATGTATGTGCAAAAAAGTGTTGTTTTTTATTCTGGTGTGAAATAAAATTTGATCTATTTTCTATATTTGTGTTGACTTAGTCACAGTAATGCAAAAATAAATGAATTCTTCCGTCCTGCATGACTGATCATCTAGGTACTCAGGTGAGCGATATAGGCCCACTTTGGCCTCTTGTTCTGTTTCAGTACATCGAATACTGTCAATGAATGTAAGTAATTCTAATCGATTACTAACCATGTGTCGCTTAGGCTCCAAACTCCGTAAAAATGTGGTGTGGTAATAAAGACAAATCGAATGTCGTTAAGAATAGAGAGCGTTCAAGAATATTTTTTATATTTTTATTTAACTTTTTAAAGTATACACAGTTTTTCCCGCTAGTATGCCTGGTAGCGCAGTCTATAGCGCGCTCGTCTCTCGCCAATGCGGCCCGGGTTCGATTCCCGGTGTGGTACGTGAGATAGCGGGGCAGTCACCAACCTGGCTTCGTAGGTTTTCTCCGGGTACTTCGGTTTCCTCCCACACAAACGACACCCTTATGCCAAGATCCGTGCCAAAGAGCAAGATTTATATAAGTAAAACTTGTTTCTTAACCGTCGTAAAATAAATAAAGTTTAACATTGTAAATGTAAGAGTTATCTTTCGTTAGTATATTTCATAATACATATATAGAGTTATCTTTCTTATTTTAGAATTTGTTTATGTTGGAGACGAAGATTTTTCAGTATTTGGATAGATATCTATATTATATGGTGAGTATATAGTGTTGCAGACTTACACAGAGTGAATCAATGTATGGTATCAGTAACGCATTAAACGAAAGCATAATAAAGACATATCGTAATATGTGACGTCCACAGTTTTTTTCCTTATTGTAGTTGTCTGAACATTATGATATGTAGATGTATGGTAATTCTTTATGTTTATATGTGTGCCGTGCACAGATCCAGGCGGCAAGAGAGGAGGAGGATTTAGCGTACCCTCTTGAATTTCTTCAGAAATGAGTTCTGGGTATTTTTGCCGTAAAATAAGTTATTTTTCATTCCACGACAAGGTTAGTTTGACTATTCCTCACTTCCCAGCTAAGATGTCTTCTCTGAAATAGAATTCTCACTCATTGACAAAACTTCAGGATCTGCTACTGGTATGATAAGTAGATCACATTACAATGAAGGAACTACCTCTACTTGTTCACTGAGGACTACAAAATTAATTCCTGTCAGAAGTCTCATCTTTTTGGCTTTCAGTTTATAGTTTCACATAAGAAAGAGGGGGAGGGGGATAATGTTGTACCGTGAGGATATATTTACAGCTTCTATGTATGATTGTATGCGAGTACACCTTTATATGTATCTTAAATTTCAGAAGGATTCGTAAGTTATTATACGTTTACTGAATTCATCAATTTTTTAATCATTTAGCCCTTATTTTGTATATTGTCGTATAGGCGTCAATAGTTTTGGTCTATGAAACATATCATAATGCAGTCCCAAACCTGGTCCCTTGTGGTGATCAATTTTTTCATTGTATTTATTATTATTAATATTAGATCTATTATTATTATTATTATTATTATTATTATCATTATCATCATCATCATCATCATCATCATCACCATCATTATTATTATTACTATTATTATCTTTATTATCATTGTTGCATATGATAATAATTTTCAATAACACCTAAACAAATGTTGTTGTAGCACAATTTAAAGTAAGTATAATAGCCATGAGTGAAAGGGGACTCTTATTTTAATAAAACTTCTTTTACAAATTAACTTACAATATGCGGCTTCAGACATTAAGAAAATGAATATTTTGTCCTAGGCTTCTTCTAATTTCTTAAAGAATCCTACAAAACCAATTTGCCCTTTGCATTTTTAATCAAATGACCTGAAAAATATATCCTAACGACCCGTTATTGTAACAATATCCCGTTCTGGATTCAATCTGTGAAGACAATTATTGAAATTTTCAACGTTACACGTCTTCGTCGACAATTTTGGCGTTGTCAGTAGAAAAAGGGGGTTAAGGGCTACTCATATGATGGATGTCTTGTCAAAGTGTTACATAAAAAAATCAAATCCGTTCTAGTCATCAAAAATACGCACGCACGGGTCCAGATTGAGGCGGAACCACCGCAAGAAGGCGTGGTAAAGGGGGGGGGGAGCATCAGAGACAACATATTATATGTAGTATTATGATAAACTTTGGGTAAATCCCCTCCCTGTCTAAATTCTTACTTGCTTGTAGTTACACAGATCGCAGGTTTGAAAGCCGGTATAGTTCAGTAGACCGAAAGGTTCCGGGTTCGACTCCCGCCTTGGGCGCCCCGCTATTCTGTCTCTCCGATGAGACAGTAAGAACCGGAGTCCCGTGTCAAGGTAGGATTGGCACGTTAAGACCCCTTACTGCTGCGGATGGGTCCGTTGCATAGAAATAAATGCCGTGACCATATGCGTGAAATAATCGTGGAGTGACATAAAAATCTATCCCTCAATCAGTCGTCGGTTTGAGCTTGTATCGGATAAACCAACATCAACAATTATACTTTACTTGGCCTGAGGTATACTGAACTGTTGTTATTTCAGAAAATGGGTTTATTTTGACACGCCTGGAGGGACCACTGTCTGTGAGATACAGTATGGGAACATGTTGTTCATCATCTCCTAAAGGTATTCCTTTTTGTCAAATAAACATGAATATATATATATATATATATATATATATATATATATATATATATATATATATATATATGTTGTTATTATCTTTATTTTATTTTATTATTATCATTTGTGTGTGTGTGTGTGATGTACATCTCAAAAATATAAAACCAAAGTCTACATATAAGTCCTTGATAAAACACGGGGTTTTTTTTTACGATTTTGCGTTTCGGATGTCTTTTCAGATCCCCATGCACCTAAAGCAACACAGAGCACCTATCCGAAAAACCCGGCATATGCCAACATGTACAACGAGAATAATCCTGGTAAGAACAAAGACCATTGTGTCTTCAGTGATAAATATTCAATACTTGGCAGGCTTGCTAGATATTGGTATAAGAGTGAAGTTCTCATTTTTGTTTTTGGTAGCTCATCTGAGTCGCAGACCCACGTGAGCTAGTGTACGTGACGACTCCTTCTCCGGCGTAAACTTTTTATACTTTCAACTTCGTCAGAACCACTGAATGGATCCGTTAAGGAAGACATAGTACGGCGAGGTCTAGAGTTCTCCATTTGACGTCTTAGCTTCTTCAGATTTATTGTATAAATTAATAAATCGAATACACCAGAGTGTTCTACAAAAGTGTCTCGAGAAGTCTTGTTGTTTTTGTTTCCATTTCGAAAATAAAACTGCCTTTGCTTCGTGATTTTGTCCTAGGCTATAAATACACCGAGAGCAGTGAGGGATCTTTCACGCGATAAAAAAAACCCCGTCATACAAGACTTCTGTATATACAGTCATACAGGACCTCGGTTTGTACTGTCTTACAGGACCTTAGTGTATACTGTCTTACAAGTCCTTGGTATATACTACATGTATCTTACATGACCTCGGTGTATACTGTCTTACAGGACCTCGGTGTATACTGTCATACTAGACCTCGGTATATACAGTACAGCCTACGCGGATTCCTCACTTTCCACCCATCACCGCAACCGATTTTTGGGTGGGAAATCACCGCAACCCACCGCAAAATAAGATTGCGGTGGACGTTCAAATCCATCGCAACCCACCGCAATTTTTACTGTCGTGACAGGAGATTGAATTGTCCATTGCGGTGACGGGTCACCGCAATTGGTCATATCGCCGCAGGCACTTGAAGACAAAAACGCGGCGGCCCACCGCAATCGTTATCATCGTTGCAGAATCTTGTATTGGGATACCTGCGATACATTGTAATGTTTCAATAGCCATACTTTAAAATTTGTCCAGGCCCTATTTATATTCCATTTACTGGAGCTAGGGGTCTATTAAATTTAATGTACTTTGACATAAGTATCTTATATTTTGATGTGAAATGCTCTCTATAAACAATACATTTAAAAGTTATTCGTTAGTAAAATAGAATATTATACGCAATTGCATTAACTTTAAAAAGGTAATGTGTTACAACGGTTTGAACACTGTCGCTCTAAATAAATGTTACTTGTATATAAATTAATGAACATATCTTTTATTTTATTGTGATTAATTTGGAAATGCTATCTTAGCAAAAAAGGAAAGCTGAAATCGTATCTCGCACAACGGTATGTCTTATGAATAATGTACAAAAGTAGTGGTCATTAATTCGACAAGTAATGTATAGAATAGGTCATTTCCGATTTTCCTTTATTTATAATAAAATATTAGAATTTATGTAGAAGTATACTGTCGAAGAACCAGTCCCCGATTAAGACCAGTTTCCGGCTACTACGTTATCAAGGGTATTCAAACCATGAATTCATATGTATTCTGTGTATTGCAGACAATCATGTGAAAAAAAATCTCATAAAATCACGTTTCAAAAGACAAAAAAAAAAAAAAAAAAACAACTAGTAGCCGGTAACGGGTCTTAGCTTACTATCAGTATGTCCGTAGGCACGCGATATGAAAGAAATTCTTTAGAATTAAATCAAACAAATTGATTTCAAGGAAAAAAAAGAAAAACAAGGACCTATCTTGTTTATACTTTCTTTACCAAAAAAAAAAAAAAAAAAAAATCAGTAATTGAAACGTGATTATATTATTGGTTTACATGGTTGAAACAGAGACATATATACACATGTGTATGTATGTCTCTGGTTAAAACCGACCTGTATGAATCTGAATTATTGTCGCAAACAACTTGATCAATCGTGATCGCTTTATATAACTTTTCTTATCTATCTCTTGAATTCGTGCTTTTAAAGTTTACTTTAAATATAGACCATTCCTACGCATAATACACTTACTTACACCATCTTCTGATCACGTGACTATTACGGTAGCTATCATCAGCCTAGTCTCATATCATCAGCCAAGGACTTTTAAACAAATTTATAAGTCCTTCCATCAGATTACACTATCTACCGGTATCTCTTTTTTCATCATTTGTATCTTTAATAAGTCGTTATGCATTTTTGCGGTCTTGACTGTAATTATGACTGAAATACAGACTATTTGCCATTTGCCTTGATAACATTACTTTACAAAACCTAACGCAAACAGAGATATATCCAACCTTACTGCTAATAATGTGAGTTTTTTTATGAATAATCAGGGACGCATGTCCCTGGAATAATTGACTGTTTAGTACTGATCTATTAAAATTAAATTATTCCAGAGACATTATTATTGACTGATTATTTCCATGATATCGAGTTTAAAGGGGAAACTTTTTGACCGTACGGTTGAAGTCACGTGAGTAAGCTGGGGGCGTGGTTTAACTGGTCGCCGAAATCACTGCTTGTCTCCAGCTCGGGGTGTTTGCCTAGAGGCGCTTGGTAATCGGGAGGTGTGGACATGCTATAGTTTGGTGTAAACAATGTGTGGGATTTGTCTTGGGTAATAGAAAGTACATTCTTTAGTGCAGTAATGAAGATTCTAGTTGTATTTTATTTTTCATTTTAATTGGTTTTAATACTTTTTAGGGGGTGGGGTGTTTGATGTATTTGTTTGTTTTGATCTCTATTTGGAGAGTTTTATTTTGAAGGAGTTTGAGGACATAAGCCGATATTTCTCCTGTACTTTACGAAATACACAATTGGGCATAATTTCCTCCCAATATCCATGGGACTGCCATACAAATCTGTTTCGCCTTCTGTTCAGACTGACTTTCCGAGTCTTTCTATCTAAATATCGAGAATCATCCCACACAACACGATGGCATAGCATTTTCCAGCACTTCTTGTATAGGTCCTCTCTCTTTCTATGCCGGATTACGATGGTGAGGAGGGACGTCTGATTCGGGTCACCACATCTGTCGGTTGCGATCATCTATCACGCAGGGTCATGAAAAGCAGTCTGGGCATTCGTGTTCCCCTTCAAATTGTGGACTGAGAGGCTTCATTGCCAGGCGACTCGGTGTCTACAAGGTCCTCTGTCAAAGTACTGGCGGAGTATTTGTCTAGTCCCAGTCATTGTGTACAAAAAATGCCTGTTACGCTTGAAACTTATCAGGTGATAGATTCAAAGTTACGGTGTTCATTGTTGGGTTTTAGAAACAGAATGATGATATGTAGAAGAGATTCAGATATATTAAAACACTTTCCTTTAAGCTTGTACTGACAGAAAATGGATTGTGTAATAGGTGTAAAACCAGGTTGTCACCTGTGGTCAATAATATCTCAGTCTAGGTATCCTTGGCAAAAGTGAAAGCGACTTTCCAGAAACTGTCGTCCGTATTACGCAATAAACTTGCAGGATTTATGTCAGCTGTTTAACCCCATTATCCGTAAGACTATAATTGATACACGTGTATGTTGATTGGAGCAAATCAATTAACATTGCATACACGAGGGAAGTAAAGCATAGTGAATTGATCTTCGTTCTTTATCCAGTGGCGGATCCATCACTCCCTTTGCCGAGGGATCAAGGAACGAATTTTGTCAATTTTAGCCGAAAATGGACTAAATTACAGGGTTTTGGTAGAATTCGGGTCACTGTCGGGGGGGGGGGGGGACACCCTTCCGCTCCTCCTAAATCCGCCATTGTTTAATTAAGTTATTTTTGACAAGCTGATTTTGGTTACGAAGTAGAGTTGTATTCAATTTTCACAGGCCTAATACTGCAGTTTATTACCTTAGAGATCATATACGAAATTTTTAAAAGATTTTCTGAAACTTTCGACTCCAGGTTTTGCATAGGGTAGTCTCAATTTGGAAATAGTTAAGTAGATGATGATGCTTCTCATCCCCGAAAACAACAATTCATCTGCATACTGAAATTTAAAGTCATATTCCATCTAAGAAGAAGTTACGACAAATCCTCGTTTGTGTGCTGGTTTCTGTCATGGTCATTCTAAGTCTTATACCTATATATAATATATATATGAAATATTTTGTTGAATATTTAATGTAAGTATTAAAGATTTAATTAATTTGCAAAGATATACACCATTTCGACTTAGAGTAGAATCGAGAATCTGATATGGATAACAAGAAGATATTATTGATATTGATATTTGCCGAAAAATAGACTAGGTTTTGATAGAAGTCTATGTCTCTGATACTTATTATCTAATTAATCTATAATACTTAAATACCTAAGTTATTGATTAGCTTGGGTGACCAAGTTAGGAAAGTTCCTTTTCTGTTTTTCCAGAGACATATGTATGTCTGGTTTTTCATATGTTAATTTAAAAGTGAAAGTCATGATAGACTATAAAAACAAACACGTTTATTAATTTTCAATCACAGTCACCGATCAGATCATTTAACTAAACAATAATAAACGCTCATAGGTCTTTTTTTCTATCTCGATAACTTTTTCCAGTACCGTAATGACAGATACGATCGGGAAACCTATCGGTAAAGGGCAGATAACTACATGTTTTGTATTAAGTAACTACCCAATCGAATGGTGACAGAGACATAGACTACTTTACTTTGAAAGTAGTCTATCTTTCGGGTAATACGCGATGGTCTATCAAGCGCGTTGTTTTTCCTAGAAATTAAGTTGTTGTGTTTGGTGTGTCATCAGAGACATAGACTACTTTGAAAGTAGTCTATGTCTCTGATTGCATGCATCGACCAGAGACATATATATGTCTCTGCATCGACATAGTGTCAATCGTTATTTCAGTCGTGTAACAGACCGTGGTAATACCCGTCCGTGGCAATATGCATGTTCTAAATTATTAATTTACTTGGGGGTGGAGGATGGTAAATACAAAAATTAAAAAAAAACTAGTTGTCATGCTTTAATTTTTGTATTTACCACCTCCAAGTAAATTAAAAAATTGGAACATGGCAGTAATACCTGATGGTCTATCACGTACGTGGTGTTTCCTAGATATTTAGTTCTTTTGTTCAGTTTGATCAGGGCCTTATATTAGATATTGTAGAAGTCCGAAGCCGGCGTGGCCTAGTGGTATCGCGCTCGCCTCCTGGTGGTCGGGAGGCCGGGGTTCGAGTCCCGATCATGTCGGTGTCCTGTCTTTCGGATGAGACAGTAAAACCGAGGCCCCATGTCGTAGTATGCATGGCATGTTAAAGATCCCTCACTGCTTCGGATGGGTCCGTTGCAAATGTCAAAATTTGTATGCCTTGCATCAGGCAGATGCCGTCACCATATACTTGAAATATTTATGGTGTGACGTTAAACAAAAATCAATCAATCGATCATGTATAAGTTCCTAATTATATTTTTAGCCGGGAAAATGTAGTAGAGATGGATTTTGATACAAGGAAATCATATACAGACTTGAGGGTGTTTGATGCTGTCCTGGGAATAACTCCCGTTTTCCTGGCGGAAATTGAATACCCTGTTAATTCATTATAATTAAATATGACAATACCCTGTTCACTATTAAGCGCCCGAGGTGGTATATTTAAACCGAAGGGTCCTGATCTAGTGGTAAAACAATGGATAGCCTAGCCAGAGACATATATATGTCTCTGGTCTAGCACGCTACCAATGTTCTTCTTTATTCTCGAAGTCGGCGTGACATCACACTAAGATCTAAATGAAGATAATCCCCGAAACATTCCGAGGATGATCTGAGGGATAAACTCGGTGTTTATCATAGACCGTAATGCAACTTTGATGAACTATATGATGACTCTCTTTCATTCTTCGAATTTTATATGACCGCACTTTGCAAAAATAAGATTCAAAATATCGGATTCTTCGTAGACAACGATGATAAATCCCGAGACTTATCCCCAATAAATATGATGCAAATTAGGTCATTTAACCAGTCCGACATCAAGAATAGGGGAACATAAGATGAAAAATATAGAACACAGAGGCAACGGTCGGCAGACGCCAACTAGCAGATACAGGGCCATCTCTTCCTGAAATTACATAGACAGTATTTACGTATAGGTTCTCAACTTTTTAAATATTAACAAGTTAATTATTAAATATGCATATGTTAAGAGACATATATACTTTATGTAGTACTTATATCCAGAGACATATATACTTTCAAAGTATATATGTCTCTTCAAAGTATATATGTCTCTGGTATATCTGACAATTTGTATAAACATTCCAAGTTTTACGGATGAGAATCACAGCTCAATGACATAACCTGCATCTAATTATTAAACTCAAAACTGAAATTGATGCCGTAGACCCCGGAGTGAATTGTTACAACTCTTGAATAAAAATTTCCACACTTTTTGGCAGTACGGTCAGGTCACGTGCTACCTGATCGCCGAAGTCACTGCATGTTGGAGAATACCCGGATACCCGCAGAGAAACGAATGTACTTCGAGTCATTGCGAAGCGGAAAGGTTGTTGTCTAGTCAGGGGAAGCGAAACCCTTGGGGTTTTACACACAGGTATTGGGTGGTAGTTACCATTGACAACATACCTGAATTAATTAAAGGAAAGGGGTCGGACACTTCAAAGTTTTAAAGAGACAAAGAGCGAGATGTTCCAATTGGGGAAGAGGAATAATAAAATTTCTAACTGTCCTCGACGTTAAATACTTGCATCCGAAACATTGCTATTATTTTCATGATTCTAAATTTATCCCCAACAGGGTATTACCATTTTGTCGCAAGTAAAGATATGAACTGCATTACAATAGAAATGTGGGTCTCATATCTCACTTTTGATGAATTGGATAAGAGTTTAGATTCAGTGCTATAGTGCGAGCTATTACTGAAAATAAGAGAAAGTTATATACGGAGGAAATACATCAGCAGAATCTTTATATCATATCAAAAGTGCCACCATTATATTTGAGTAAATTACAGTTGATGTATGCCGATTTATAAAACTTTAGTATATGTCCTTCTTGGGAAAATATTTTGAAATTAAAGATAGTGTAACAAAAAACGTAATGAATATGACACATAAAATGTTAATTTTGACGAATATCCGTTTATTGAAATTTTACTCCTTTGGATGAATTTTGACTCGTTGCTCAGAGAAACAGTATGTATACGATTTGCGCAGGAGCCTCAGGGGCGGATCCAGAACTTCATGTGCGGGGGGAGGCACCTCACAATTGAGGCCCGAAGGGCCGAATGGGGTGGGTATGGGAGGGGTCCGTCCCTCCCATAGGTGGGGGTTCGGGGGGCCTCCCCCGAGAAAATTTTGCAAAAATGAGGCAAAATGGTGCAATCTGGCGTTCTTTTTTGCATTATTCATCAACATTTTCTTGACTTCAAATATTCCGCAAAAACTCTGAAATCGGAAGAAAACTGTCGCAATATTTTCGATCAAAAATTATCATGTTCACCCCTCTCTCCCTCCCATAGGTGGGGATGGGGTTTTCCTGCGAAGATATGACAAAATCTTGCAAAATCGTGTGTGCCATATTAGGATCCTTTTGTTCTAATTCACGGAAATTTTATCAGGCATGGACCCAGATTTTCAGTTGGAGGAGGCGTAAAACTCGGCACAGGGTGTAGGGACTGCCTATAGGTCCCCGGTGGATGTAGGGTAGATCCTTGGTAGGTGGAACAAGGTGCAAAGTCCCCCTCCACGGAAGCTCCTGTATTTGAGACTTTTGGAGATACAAAATACGTTGTGAAAATAAACTATTCTAGAAATGGCTATAAGTGAAATCCATCTTGTACATCGGCATCGCGTAGCTTCAGTACAAGCGTTTCAAAAATTTGTACTGAAGCTACACGATGTACAAGACGTATTTGAGTAAAATAGTATGGATAAGTAAAATCCATCTTGTACAGCGCGTAGCTTCAAACATTTGTAACATTTGCTACACGATGTACAAGCATGCGCGGATCCAGAAATTTTTGTCAGAGGGGGTCCAACCAAAAAAGGTAAAATTTTCTCTTAGACGAGGGGGGGGGGGGTCCAACCCCAAAAATGCCCAAATATTACCTTTTTTTGGTAAAATTTCGGATTCCAGACCCCCAACCCCCCTCTGTATCCGCGCATGACAAGTAGCCATACGATTTTACTCGCCTGAGGCCAAGTGACCGAACATTTTTGTGCTGGATATTAATTTGGATTGCACATATATTTCGCTTCCCTCTGGAAAATATTATGGATCATAAACGGGGATCAGGGGAGATTTATCATGAAATTGATCGTGAGTGAAGCGAGTCAACGATTTTTTTCAACTGCAAATTTAAAGAAATATGAGAGAATAACTTTGGAAATTTTAGATAGAAATACAGTAAGATAGGTCCTAAAACAGACTATCAGACTATGATGCCCCCTTCGGCGGGCACTGCCGGGGGAGGGGGGGGGGCATGCCCCCGTGCCCCACGGCTGGATCCGCGCCTGAGTTATCAAAGTGTTGTCCGAGACATATATAAAGGTATATAGAGGCACGGGGAAGATTGTATATGTACTGGCATGGGGGAGACTGTATATACTGGCACTGGGACTTCTTGTATAGTGGTATATACAGGGACTCTATGTCTCTGGTGTTATAAAGCGGGGCCTTCTGTGCAACATGTGGTCTCCGCTAACTATATATATATATATATATATATATATATATATATATATATATATATATATATATATATATATATATATATATATATATATTTAAAAGCAAGCTTCCCTGATAAAAAATGCGCTTATTTATGTGCTTCTATATGAAAATGCAAATGAGGGCATTGCTATACATGCAATTTCCATGATATACAGCGATAAAAGACATGACGATATCGCATATCAATACAATGTTAAATTGAAAGTTTAAAATATTTATTTTTGCAAACTATGTTGTAAATAAGTTTACAATAATCAATGTCTAAATTTTCAATGTAATACAAAGCCTAATAATTGCAATGAGTAGCGATGATTTTAATACCAGACTCGACGATTGCGATGGGTCGCGGTGGGATTGCGGTGGGTTGCGGCGATTGCGATGGGTCACGATGGTTAAGTACGGGTCAGAGCATTTGCCATGGCTCTCGGATATGGAAAGAGAGATAGATTGCGGTGGTTCGCCGCGAAAAATCACCGCAACGGTTGCGGTGATTTTCCACTATAACCTTAAACTGTCCGCGGCGGCAGAGCGGAAAATGTGTAATCCGCGTAGGCTGTACTGTACTCTCATACATGACCTTGGTATGTACTGTCTTACAGGACCTCGGTATGTACTGTCTTACAGGACGTCGGTATATACTGTATTACAGGACCTCGATATATACTGTCATATTGGACATCGGTATATACTGTCTTACAAGTCCTCGGTGTATACTGTCTTACAGGATCTCGGTATATACTGTCACACAGGACCTCGGTATATACTGTATTTCATGGCCTCGATTTATACGGTCTTACAGGACCTCGGTGTATACTGCCTTACAGGACCTCGGTATATACTGTCTTACAGGACCTCGATATATACTGTCATATTGGACCTCGGTATATACAGTATTACAGGACCTCGCTATATACTGTCTTACATGACCTCGATATATACTGCCATACAGGACCTCGGTATGTACTGTATTAGCTGAAAGGCAGATATTATGATAAATCACTTTTAAAAAATCTAAGAATCAGAGCTACAGCCGGAGTCGAACCTATATCCTTAAATCTGATGATGTCCAGTGTGATACCACTGAATCAACCTGTTCCTTAGAAGACTTCTGCTATTATTGTTATTATCATTATTATTAGTAGTAGTAGTAGTTGTAGTAGTAGTAGTAGTAGTAGTAGTAGTAGTAGTAGTAGTAGTATCAAAGAGAAGATCTTGTTATATATAATAGAAGTCGGCGTGGCCTAGTGGTATCGCGTCGGACTCCTGATCGGGAGTCCCGCTCTGGTCATGCCGGTGTCATGTCTTTCGGATGAGACAGTAAAAACCGAGGCCCCGTGTCGTGGTATGCACGGCACGTTAAAGATCCCTCACTGCTTCGGGCGGGTCAGTTGCAAAGGTCAAAATTTGTATGCACCGCATCTGGCAGATGCCGTCACCATATACGTGAAATATTCGTGGTGTGACGTAAAACAAAAATCAATCAATTATAGACTTCTGCTATTATTGTTATTATCATTATTATTATTAGTAGTAGTAGTAGTTGTTGTTGTAGTAGTAGTAGTATCAAAGAGAAGATCTTGTTATATATAATAGAAGTAGGCGTGGCCTAGTGGTGTCGCGTCGGACTCCTGATCGGGAGTCCCGCTCTGGTCATGCCGGTGTCATGTCTTTCGGATGAGACAGTAAAAACCGAGGCCCCGTGTCGTGGTATGCACGGCACGTTAAAGATCCCTCACTGCTTCGGGCGGGTCAGTTGCAAAGGTCAAAATTTGTATGCACCGCATCTGGCAGATGCCGTCACCATATACGTGAAATATTCGTGGTGTGACGTAAAACAAAAATCAATCAATTATATATAATAGTTATACCGTGAATTCTAGAATAACTCTACATTTACGCTATAACTATTCAGTTTTGTATTTCATTACTTGTAATAAAAGGAAATGTATGGAAGGTTTGCTCTGTTTCACAAAGAACCTTTCCATATGTTGTTTTGAGGGATGTTATAGTCATGCAAGCTCAACAGTTTAAAAAAATGAAAACAGTAGAATGGTGGATTTGTATTTTTTGGCAAAATTTTATCATAGTGCCATTGCTGTTCAGAATTATCTTGGCTAAGTCATTTTAAAACATAACACTATTACTCGTTATTTAAGTACTTCATTCTGACATATGAATTTAAAAATTGTCTCATGTTGTGACGTCAACCCCACTTCTAGACATTATCTTATCCGCATCCCGACGAATCTTGGTTCCGCTTACAATCAGAGTCAGTATCCTCGTTCAAGGTATGTGTTATCCGGACAAAATCTGGGCTCTTTTCTGTGTAAAATATGTTGTTTTCATACGATACATTACTCACATCCGTGTCGATACTGTCTGAAGTATGTCTGGATCACATGGTTCCTGTTATATGCTTTGTCGTTTTCAAAATACGTTTTGCTCATTGAAATTTCGTATAAACATGCAGATCTTTTTTAGTTACAAATGTTGGCGAGCGGGAGAATGTTAGGACAAGTTAATTTGATTAAAATTATTTTTATTTTCAATTATGAAAGGGATAATCACAAAAAGTAGCTTTCTATGAATTGTATCTTCATAATATAGCGAAGACATACTATTCAAGCATTGAAGAATATTAGACAACACACGTGGTTTCAAGTCATTCATTTGAGGGGTGAGTTTTACTGAATTGTAAAGGGTAATGTGTAGTTTTGGATTATTGGATTTGAATTAAACACAAATTATGCAGAGAGAATTGAGTTTATCAGTATTTTTTATACACGTGTGTGTGTGTGTTTAATATAGAACATTTTTATTTGATACTTTCAGCTCCATTAGTGGTACCTGGATCAGGACATTGTGATGGCGAAGGCATTGGGGAAGGCCTCTTATTGGGTAGGGTTTACTGTATCAAGTACAACCAGATCATGTTGTATGGTCTCCTGGTTATGGTCGTGTTGTTGATATGGATATACGAGATAATATCATATATCCAAAACAAATTAATAGAATGACACATGTATGTACACAATTCATGGAATAACCTATGTATATATTTGTATAATTCATGGAATAAGGGGACGACCATTTGATTCCGAGGTGGGGGGGGGGGGGGGGGGGGCTGGCAAATTTGGTTGAGTCCGATTATTTATTTTCAGATCTTTGAAGGATAGAATATTTATTTCCTTAATATCCTGGGACAGATTATTTATTTTCTTGACTTTTTGTCACCAAGAAATACTTGTTAGAGCTGCATTGTAATATATGCCATTAACACAGGCATCCCTCTATAATTATATTTTGTTAACAAAACACATTCTAATATAAGGTAAACTCAACAAATAAAATGCAAACACTACTTTGATTGCATAGGTTTTTATACTATTAGTTTCTATAGTGAAGTGTATAGTTTCTCTAAGTCTATGGTATCCAGGCAGAGAATTTTCATTAATCACTATAGAAGGATGTGTAAAGAAGTGTTGCTGTTTAAGCTTCCTGTCGGAATGATAATATTTTAGTTGTTTTTGACTTACTTATGACACTATTCTGAACAAGAATCTGAAGAGAAAATCTCTCAGAAAGCTGATGGTAGAGCCCTTGTCCCCTGTCTGCCCCTCAGAATGGACATATATTGTTAAACAAGAGACCCAAGTGGGCCTATATCACTCACCTGAGTACCTAGATGATCAGTCATGCAGGACGGAAGAAGACTCATTTATTTTTGCATTACTGTGACTAAGTCAGCACAAATATAGAAAATATATCAAATTTTATTTCACACCAGAATAAAAAAAACAAAACTTTTTTGCACATCCATTCAGATGATTTTGATATTAAGCATTTAATTGCTTTGTCTCTGCAAGATGTGATTCTGGGCAACAAATTAGTCATTTTCTTTAGGTGGGGCCTTTTGTTGACTGATTTCAAGTCTGGGTCATAAACAACAATTGTTTCAAATATTGTCCAGATCCAACTTAAAATGGCCTAAATTCATATGTTGAGTGTTGTGAAACATCTAGAACTTATTTAGATGTATAAAGAAATGAAAAAAAAATTGACTACAGCTGGATTTGAATTACTACTCTTCATATTATAATTACCTAGTGGTATATATACCATTGTGAGACCGATTTTTTAGCCATGGTGAAACCATCTGTTTGGATAAAATGTACAAAATTGATAGATGATGTCTTGTACTTCATGTATAACATATATCATCAAAATCTTTCATGTGGTACAACAGCAGAGGTTAAAAATGTGAAGAATTGTCCCTATACACCCTCATTTGGAAGTCTTAAAAAATTAACAGAAGATCCAAAAATTTGGATATTGACAAAATTCCTTCAAAATAACATTCCTCAGCATAATTATGATCAAAATAGTCCATAAGAAATCAACATTGTCAATTAACTAGGAAATATGGCACTTTTCTGCATTGAAATTTCTAAATAAAAAAAAATGTCGAAAAAAGTCCGAAATTAGATTTTGGAACAGAAAAAAATTACAACACTTCACACATCCCTCTACATCACACCTATGCATTCAGTTTGTCTCTGTATGCACAAGGTCTGAAGAGGAAGTTTGTCAAAGGAGGATACCCTCTTTGACCTACTTTTGCCTGTGGTGGTACCACCTGTTGACGGATTGGGACAAACAACAACACTTGTTGGGGACTATGAGTACCTTTTTCCTATCAAGTTTCATAGAAATCTGTTCAGCGGTTCTTGAGAAAAAGTTTACAACGGACGGACGGCGTGCTATGGCTATAGCTCACATGAGCCTTTGGCTCAGGTGAGCTAACAAGCAACAATTGTATTAAGTTTTTGTTGAATTTATTGAATAGCACTATTTGTAGAGTGCTATAAATCCTGCTGGAATATTAGTTTTACAGTTAAACTACTGCACATTATAGTATAGAAAGCAATCTGGCGAGCCGAAAAAATCAACATGTTTTCTATAGAACATCATTCATGCTAGTAGTTTGAATATTTATTTTCATTTCAGTCAAATTCAGATTTTTTTTATTTCCAGCATTTTCTGGGTCAGATTATTTATTTCCAAAAGTGCCAGCCACCCCCTTTCAGAATCAAACGGTTATCCCCTAACCTATGTATATACATGTATAATTCATGGAAATGACCTATATATATACATGTATAATTCATGGAAATGGCCACATATGTCTATGTATATTAATTAATGGAATTTACTACATGATATATACATATATAATTCATGGAATGGACAACATATGTACATGTATAATCCATAGAATGACATATGTATGAGCATGTATAATTTCATGGAATGGGCTACATATGTATAATGCATTGAATGGCCTATGTATGTACATGTATAATTCATGGTATAACCTATGTATGCACATGTATGACCCATGGAATGACCTATGTATGTACGTGTAAATAATTCATGGAATGGACTACATAATTTTGTATAAGTATAATTCATGGAATGGTCTACGTCTGTACATGTATACTATACTTCATGGAATGACCCATGTTTGTATATGTACAATGCATGGCGTGGACTACGTATGCATATGTACACTGGATTTATATACATCCCAGTAAAGAATTCTGGTTTTAAAAAGGGGATGAAGGTATCCGTGTGAATAAAAGAGAATAAACAGGTCAAAATCAGAGTGGTCTGATTATTGACTTAAAGTGAAACTGCGAATTGCCTCTAAATCCGTTTGTTTCATTCAAATCTTTTTCTCTTTCCCTTGTTTTACGTCACGACACGTTTATTTCATCTAAACGGGAATCATACCATTCTGTCTGATGAACAGCGGGTGATAGAAACTCAGGATTATACAACAGATCCACCCCAAGGATTAAGGGATCATTGACGTGCCAATGGCTGTGGTGGCATGAAACCTCAATTTTAACTCCCTCGTCCATATAACAAGATTTACGAACGAGAAACGGGTGTGACTAGAACCTGGGATATCTGGACCATGAACCATTTAACACACAGTGGACTTAGTTTCATCAGCTGCCCTTATACCGGTAACATATTCAGCAAGGCGTAATATACAGTGGAATGATTGTTAATTTGTAATCGTAGTCACATGTGTAATATTATCTTAACATGTAGTAAAAATTGGAGAGAATTTAGAAAAAAAAATAAAAATATTAGGATAAATATATTTTTATGCTATTTTGTCGTGTTCTCTTCAGCTATTTCCTCCTGGAGATGACGCTTTTTTGACTTTTATTGTAGAGTAGTTTTCCATTAATACGGACATGCCATTATTTAGTGTATATATCCTATTTAAATCTCACCTGACCTCTCTGTACCCTTTCTTACTCACTGTTATACAGGTATATGTCCCATTTATTTATGCAGAGGCATGTTCACTTTATACATGTTTAAAGCCTTCCATTACCTATAGCATAAATTTATAGCCAATAGCAATTATAACACTAAAGTTGATTCTTTTAAAACAATGCAGCTGAATTTAATATACTTACACTAACCCAGTACCGTACTACGACATGGAAGTTATACAAAACACCGGTGTTTCTTACATTATTGTTTAATATGACGAGGGATTACGCAGATGTATTTATCATAAAGAATCAAATAGTACTAGGCCAGAGAGAGAGAGAGTTAATTCAGGAGAAAAGGACATCCTCAAGACGGATACTATCTAAACAAAGTCAACAATTTAATCCCAAAAATTAAATTAAAACATTCAATATAATTATTTTTAGTGTTTAATTGATACACAAGTTTTCTGTATTTCTTATAACTTTTGTAAACTGAGTTTGTGTTGACGTGGTCATTTGCTGTTTTGGGGCATTCATGCTTTCCGAAGCTATATATATAACTCATTAATGAAAATTTAACATTTAGAAACAGATTCTTTCACTGAACTCCTTCTATTTAAGGTGCGGCTCTTAGCGGTCACACTCCCATCCAGCCTGTGATATACAACCCCATGTCTGGCGGGTATGGCTATTAAACAAGGGTGCAGCACCAAAACCTACAAAGCAACAATAGACGATGTTATCAGTATACTAACAAACTACCTACTTCAACAGTCTGAAGATGAAGTTCACTCCATATTTATTAAGAAGAAACTCTCGTATTTAAACAACTATATTTCCATAATGAATGGTGCTGTTGCAGTTACATGTATTTCATCATGTAAACCAGCATACAGTTATATTTATTCATTTATGTGAAACAACAATAGGGAATAGACTACAAAATTAAGGAGAGAGATTATTTCAAGTTTTGCTGTTCTGAGATAAATATTGGATCATAAATGTCGGGACAGAACGGGGACACTTTTTGCTGACATAAAATTGTAACCTCTGCTTTGACCACCAAACAAAGCTTTCACTTCTCATGCTTTTAATTTGCTGTCCATGCCTCTTTAGATGAAAAGTGTCCGGGCGACCTCCTCTTATCTGGTCACTGCATGCTACATATTTCATCATCTTATGAGAAAGGCATAGTGCAACAAAACTGAATTTGACATTTGAAACACCTTTAAGTGTAGCTCAATAAAATTATATATAAATATATGTATACATGTATTCACTAAACTATATTAAATTATTTATATTGGATTAAAATATTTGCCTACTGATTTTGTATTAAGAGAACAAATGTAGATGAAGATTGAATATTATGGAAATAATGTTGTCGCCACATTAAAAATTCATCGTGGGGCCCTTCGCATACGCATTTTGCAAAATGTAAAATTGCGGTTGCAATAACATCGCATATAATGTCTGCAAACAAGCTACAGTGTGCGATACTATATCAATTATATATTTATAACAGTTTGTAAAGCTAAACCAAAGCATTCTTGCGTTCTTAGTCGAAATCGCCATGTTCATTAGAAATAGCAGCGGCCACACCGTAATTCGAGGAGAGCATACCACTGTATGGGGCAAACACGGCATTATACATGACTGTCATGAGGTACTTGTGTGTGATGGTTGTTAACACATATAGGTAACGTGTCACTTCATATACAAGTTGTTGTTACCGATTACATTAAACACGGTGATCTATAGATTTTACACGGTGAGCTAGCCAGTATTCCACAGTGGTCCCGATATTTATTGCATTATTTACACTGCATTTTCGTGGTGACCTCTGTCATACGGCTGACTCAGATGCCGATATCTTTCCTTTCATGACATTTTATAGGTAACAAAGATATTACACACGATGGTAATATCTTTGCGATTTGGCTATTATGTATAACTTTTCTGTAACGGCATAATTCGCGGTGATCATGATTGTGACGGCATAATACACAGTGTACGATGGAAGGCAAGGTGGAAATCTGGTCACTTAAAGACATTATAGCCGTTATTTTCACAAAATTTTATTTTGCGTGAAAATGCTTGTCTTGTGTATAAAAATATCAAATTTGCCTAAAATTCGATTTCCGGTGTGGTCCGTGAGATGGTGAAACTGTCAACTACCTGGCTTCGTCGGTATTCCCCAGGTACTCCGGTTTCCTCCCACATAAACGACACCCTTACGCCAAGATCCGTGCCAGCGAGCAATATTTATATGAGTTGTTAACTTGCTTCTTAATTGTTGTAAACTAAAGTTTATCATGGCTATGTTTTTATACGAGATGGTAAATACATGTTTGATGGTCAGAATATTGTACGTGATGGTCAATACAATACGTAGGAAGATCAGGATATTGTACGTAAAGGTCAATACAACGTGTATGAAGGTCAAGTTATTGTATGTAATAGTCAGGGTTTTGATTGATTGATTGATTGAGTTTTGTTTTACGTCCACCATGAATATTTCACGTATATGATGACGGCATCTGCCTGATGCGGGGCATACAAATTTGACCTTTGCAACGGACCCACCCGAAGCAGTGAGGGAACTTTAACGTGCCATGCATACCACGACACGGGGCCTCGGTTTTTACTGTCTCATCCGAAAGACAGGACACGGCATGACCAGAGCGGAACTCGAACCCCGGCTTCCCGATCAGGAGTCCGGCGCGATACCACTAGGTCACGCCGGCTTTAATCAAGGCTTTGATATATATGTACAAATTCAAAATGTATAAAGCGTAAATTTAAGATCCTGTATATGATAGTCAAAATATTTACATAAATAATGGTGAGGATGTTATAAATGATGGTCGACCTTGTGTATGATGGCCGAGGTATTGTAGATTGTTTTATTATTGGTTTTATTTTTGTGAATACCACAGTCACATTACATTAATTACTTTCGTATTTTACATTAATGTCACGCTTATTCCCTTTGTAGTATGGAACTCGTAGAAAAGTTCCCTGTGGAAGGTTTGACTTGTATGTTATTATACCAATATCCTGATGTTGTGTGGCTTTGATACTTTCTGTGCGGTGCTGGTTTACATTCATCTAATGGGTACCTTGTTTTAAAAATAGTTCTGTCTTCTGTATGCTTTGGGCATTCATGACACGCGTGGCTAGCCAAACAGAAGACGCTTAATCCTGGGTACTCAGTCTTACCTCTGATTTTCAATGGTCCATGACTATATCTACTGTGGTACATTTTTGTGAGTGTCAGTCTGTCACGAAGATATTGTATATAAAAGTTTGATTTTTTAGCACTGTTAGTAATGTAATTATAGGAAAATTTACACAAGAAGATATTACAAAAACTTATGAATTTATTAAAATATCATTTCATATTTTTATTAGTATTTTCGTAAATAATAATGAAAATAAAACTTTCCACGTGACACTTGTTGCTTCTGTTTTGTATGTGTACATAATGGCAAGACATGGTGCATGTCAAAAGATTGTGCAACCTATATATGATGTTCAAGACGGTGTCGGGTGAATGTGCTGGTCAAGACATTGTAGGCCATGGTTAATGCACTGTATGTAAACACGATAACCAAGATAATTGCATGTTGCAAAAGGGTACTGTATGTGATATGATAGCAAAGACAATGGACTTCGTCAAGGCATGGTAGTTAATGGTCAAGAAAAATAATATGATGGTCCAGATAATACATGAATGTCAAAACATTGCATATGCTGACCAAGACTGTGTATGTTGGTCAAGCTATTGCGCATGATAAACCATATATTATATCGTTGGTCAAGACATTTCTCTAGTGATAAAATTCACTGGGGTTGCTTAGTTTATACTTAATTATGTTGTTTTAAGTGTTGATGTCGATTCTATTAATTGATATTGTTGAGGAATGAACAGGATAACAGAGAAGAGGATAAAGGAGGAAATAGAGTTGGAATAAAGTGTTTGGACATGGGAGGATAAAGAGTTTAAGAGAGTGAAAGAGTCATATACCATTTACCCCCCCCCCCCTCCTAATTTTTCCTCATCCTTTATGAATTTTGCAATGCTTTCAAAAACCAAAAACAAAATAACTTTTCTTTTTATATAAGAAACAAACAAACAAACAAACGCATTTCTTTTCATTTCAGTGCAATAACCGAAAGTTCGATCTGTGCTAAATCTCACTACTTCAAGATGGTTCGCAGTTAAGTTTATACTAATTTAGTGCGAACTGTGTTACACATATGGTAGACTTGTTGTTTTTAATAAGATTAATATATGAATGAATGTACTTCGTAGTAATTTTTAATGTATGCATTTTTTTTCAATAATATTTTATCAGCAAGTTATCTTTCACACTGCCAAGGATAAAAAAAAATGTATGCAGTAGTATAGAACAACCCTCCAAAGCTGAAGAATAACTAATATTCATCTATTGTAGATATAAAATCTATTAGTTTTTGATTTTCGAATCTGCTCTTTCAGTTCCAGTGGCGTAGCTACGCGTATTCATGGAAGCACGTGCCTCCGCATCATTTTTTATCACAGTTTTAGCTGTATCTTCTGCTCTGTATAATACATTTTCTGAGGATGTAGCATAAAACTAGTTTCATTACATATATTATATACTTTAGATTATAGTACAATATAACTGAGGTTCGTTACGTAACGTATTATAATTAGCGTTACTCGGTTCGTATTCCGGTTGATATAGAAGTGGTAAATCATGTAACAACAAAATTTAGATGGTTTTTGTTTAATTCTGGACAAGAACAACCTGTAATAAACTCAAAATCTAAACCAGATCAGAGAAACTTTGCCGTGAACCTAACAGTAACACTTCAAACAGGTATTTAACTGAGGGTACGAACTTCCCCGATTTATTTGCATGTGGGACATCTAACATGAATCCGTTATGTAACAACGAATATTTTAAAAAGAATGATTTCCTCAATTGTAAAAATGTATTAACATCTACTTGGAACAGTTGTGGATCCAGGATTTCCGAAAAGAGGCGGAGCCCACATGTGAAAGTCAAGTATTAGCCAAACTTGAAACTACTCAGCCAATTTGGGTGCCCAATCTGGAGTTTTACGTGTAAATATGTGGCGAAAAGTGGGCCATTGCCGCCTCCAAATTCGCCACTGTGGAATACATCACTTAAATATGTGATTTACCTCTGGGTAAAGAAAACTTGCATACTAGTATGTGCTACTGTAGTGTCTGAGCACAGTTTGTGTTTTTAAAGTTGTACGTACCGTCTCGAAGCGAAAATAAGCTTCAATCGAAAGAAAAAAGAGGAATCTGTTTTTACCTGGGTAGGAAGCAGAAGTTATGAGCTCTCTGTTAATAACAAAACCTTTGAGCCGTCGTATTACAATGTCGAGAGAGAATTTGAATTTCATAATTGTCATTTTGTGATCTTTTAATTCATACTCTTACTTTCAAAATCGAGACGTAATCACTTTTTCTGGCGTCTGTATGTTTGTGTGTCCGTCCATCCGATAGTCACACTTTTACATAAATGGCTTTTACTTACTTTACTCACGACATACCTTCATCAAACTTGCAGGGATGATCAGTCGTGATGAAACTTAAAACCATGTGAGAGTCTAGGTGACCTTAAAAGTCAGGTCACTTACTTATGGTCAAACATTCAACAGGCGACAAACCGGTTCGTGAACAGTTTAGTCTTAGCTGCATGCATGTGACGAGCCAGTGGACATTACTATTCGAACAGGAGACGCTCACTCCTCCCAGACACCTAGTCTCACCTCTTAATTGCTAGATTCTGTACAAGAAATATGCAAGCAGCTAAATTAACGATAAAGCTTTAAATTGTAAAACATGTAAAAATACAAAATTTGATCACAATTTGGCTGTATTCGACTAGTGTTTTGCCGGATTACCCCCAGGAACGTTTACATGAAGTCAGGCTTGGTATACATTAATGTATACAGTAATATGTACACGTATCTATTGTATTGTATTGTTTATTCATCAGAAGCTGTACAGCTTATAGACATATAAATACATTACAGAATTAATTATAAGTATGTAACACACTTGAGGTCAAGCATATAAGAAGACGATGGAATAAATGTGTAAAGTACATGGGCATACACTTATGATTCAATGTACCTGTATATGAAAATATATAAATTAATCGTTAAGCTAAGTTAAAACATGAACATATATAAGTATAAAATCAGATTTCATATATAAATATGATAAATAGTATTTGACGTAGAATGTATATCGGACATACACACAGAAGATACAAATAAACAATGAAGTATTATAGATGTTTATACACATGAGTCAGTTCTTAATTTGGTGGCATGAAAAATAAATTTACCTAAGCCACATAGTTCTTTAGTATTTTGAGTGCTTAGAAGCTGAATTAACTTGAAGACTGAGGGTTTGTTGTAATAGTATTTCTTTAAAAACGTTTGTCTTATTTGCTGATAAAAGGAACATTTCAAAATAAAGTGGAATTCGTCTTCATTTTCTGACTTGCATTTACATAAAGGGCATACACGCTTTACCAAAGGGATGTTCTTATAGCGACCGGTTTCAACAGTAAGATTGTGGGCAGATAAACGAATTTTACCTCATATCTACTCGTGCTACGCACTCGTCACCGCCCCTTCAAAATAACTTGCATACACTCGTAAGAATGTTCAATAACTATAACATGTTGTTCTGTTTGTATGATTAAATGATATGTTTAATCTTCAAAGTTTTTCATCTTTTACGAGAAAGGTAGTCGGCGTACATTTTGTAATATGGAGGAGAGATAACAGCAGCAAGTAGTGACGATGTATCGAAATTACTTAATCTACGCATATTCAATCAGTTTAAACTGCATATGTACACTCTTGGCATGACCAACATAACTCCTCTAAAATGTGTCTTGAATTTGGTAAAATCAATTTTTGTGTTGTGGGATCTCCCCCCTCCCCTCTCAACCCCTGCCAGGGCTTGGCCCTTTACTCACTGGAGATCTAAGCGATCCCCAGACCCCTTTTTGTGCTTCCACATCATTTAAGTCCAGCTACGCCCCTTTTTTTAATATATGAATTTACATATATACAGTGGCGGATTTAGAGGCCCCCCCTTTCGCCACATGTTTATTACTAAAAATCCAGATTTGGCACCAAAAATGGCTGAGTAGTTTGGATAATACAGATGTGGGGCCTCCTTTTCGTAAATCCTGGATCCGCCACTGGTATTCAAGCAACTGCTTTATGGCATGTAACCAACGTTGGCAATTCCCCACAGCCTCAGTACTGTCTTTTTCTAACTTTAAAGTTTTATTTAAAGTGAGCACATGAATAGGCATGTTCTCACTTTAAATAAAAATTTAAAAGTTAGAAAAAGACACTACATTCACACTAATTGTAAATATTATCGATTATTTTCGGATAGTTCGAGTACAAGTACATAGTAACATATTGTTGAAATCACATGGAGCGTACATATTCATACATGTATGTACAAATTTACCCAGTGCCCCTTTGGTTGAGTGGAATTCATTGGGTCCTAGGGATTCATTTTACCTCTTATGGCCAATACGTCAAAAGATGAGGTTGGAAGAACAATCTAAATCTAATGTGGTAGCGCCCCGGGCCTCCCCATTTCTTCCAAATCCCTCCATCTCACGAGTGTCCTCTGATCCTACACCGAGGAGGTTTTGTTCAGCACTGTTACAACTCACTGGCGGATTTAGAGAGTGGGGGGGGTGTTGTTGCAACCCCCCTCCCCTTTTGGTCGGAAAATGTTGCCATAAAAAGCCGGTCATCTTCGACCATTTTTAGGAATGCAAACCCCACCTTTCCAGACCGAATAGTGCAAAACAGTATTGTGAGACTGCAACTACCCCCCCCCCCTTTTTTTTTTTTTAAATTTTTAGATCCGCCTGTGTAACTTGTGCCATCACATTACGTCTTAGTTTTTCGCATTGCTCAAAAGATACATCTAAAATAAACTGCTGATATATAGCTACGGACATGCATAATATAACTTTTCAACCATTCACACCTGAAGTCTTCTGTACACTCTCCCTCCCCCTTTATAAATTGTCCCTTCATTTTGTGAAACTTCATACTAATTTTTATTTCAATGAGGAATGTTGATCTATTATTCAAAATATTTCACGGAACTTCAGAGTCAGCTGTTGCGCAATTAAGAGAGTAAGAAAATGTAGGCCAGTTTTACTATGAATGCAAACAAATGCCACTACGCATGTGCCGAATTAGTAATGAATGGAAATTCATGAGAACTTTTCCATGACGTCATGATATCTGCTCACTATAACAAAGACTGAGCTGAAGACTAGCGTTGTAATATATAACGAAAAGCCGAAAAGCGTGTTCTACAGAAAATTGTATGAAAGTTTGTTACTTATAATTTAATTCATTTTTATAAAACGTAGTTGTAAAATAATCAACAATGGATAAAGAGGAAAAGAGGGTGATGGAGAAGTTTTTATCTGAAAAAGAAGTGAGTATATCTGTTATACATTATATAGGCCTCGAGACATATGCACTGTGTACTAAGTACTTAAAAATTTATGTACAATCAATAAATTCAATGTTTCTCAGGCAAATCTTTTAAATGTTTAACGTTTTGTTCTATTTATAGGCTATTTATGCACTGATAGAACTAAAAATAATGTAACGAAGTAATGGCAAAGTCGAAGTTCTAAATTCCTAAAATGGAGGGAAAGTACATTGATCAGATCCCAGCGTCAGATTTCAGAAGATTGAAGATCTTCATCATACAAGCTCTATTATTATTATCTAATCATATCTATTTATTTATTTACTTAATTACGTGTATTTATTTTGGAATGACTCAATAATTTGCAAAGTCTGCCCGCGTTTTTTTTTTTTTTCTCTAGTAATTCAAGATGAGCTACATTTATAGAGTAGACTTTTTCATGTTAACTGCGAGACTGACGTTTTGATTAATTAGCAAATGGTAACATTTACCGTAAACTTTTTGATAAAACAAAAATAACGATCGTCTCTGAAGTCATTTTGTGGAAACAGTAATGATTTTGCCAACCAAAACGTACGTCAGTCTCGCAGTTAACGTGAAAGGGTTTATAGACTGATATATATCAAGTTATGTAAAACTCGAATATAGGCAGTAAAATGTGAATATTATGGACAGACATCAGCGATCTAGTGAATGGGGATGCCGCCATTTAATAGTAAATTTAAGTCAATCTAGAACGCCACCCCCTTCCTTAAACAATAATTAAATTTACGATAAATGGTATGAACACTATATATACCATAAGAAACATTCACAAATGTGTTTAATATGAGGATGTTGATGAGTTAAGCTTATAAATGTTATGGATTCCTGCGATCGATAAATGTTTTCCCACATTGTTCTATTTAACGCGTCAATTCTTGGAAAATTTCCGCGATCGATAAGCAAGTTAATCTGCTTTTGTGATAATAAGCTTTACAACATTAGTAAAACAGTCCATTAGCGAAGTAGCAGTGCTGACATCTCAATAGGGGGCGCATACCACAGTGATGACAAGTGATAAAAAGGAAATTTTAATTTATACCCCGTTAATTTAGAGTACCATAGCTTATAATTCAAAACACCTTATACATTACTTGTACAAAGGAAATACAAAACAGATCGCTAAGAGTGTGTATTTAGTATACCTAATATCAGAGTCATATACATATGTCTCTGCTGATACACGTCCCTGTGAAAATATACTTCCCTATCTTCTGAGAAACCGGATGCAAATTTAACAAAAAAAAATCGCACTTTTTCTCAAAGTATGCTTTGTATAATAGGCGGGAAACATGGCATTATACTGTTTTCAGAGTTAATATTGTGTTAAAAATATTTGATTTCATTTAATTAATGAATTTCAGCGAGCTCTAGAATGTTCCGACTCCTCCTCGGCGGGAAGTAGTCAGAGTAGTATAGAAAGCGGGGACGAAAATGAAGGACGGGGGAACTGGAGTGGCCGCATGGACTTCCTGCTTTCATGTGTCGGCTATGCCGTCGGACTGGGAAATATTTGGCGATTCCCATACCTCTGTTATCAGAGTGGTGGAGGTAAACACCGAATTATGTCATAAGATAGAATGAAATTCCAAAAAAGGTCCATAATCTCATCAAATGTGACTCCTCATGTCTATAACAACAACAACAATTATAATGATAGTAAATGAATTGAAAAATTAAAATGAAATCATTTTAGGTACACTATACTAATTTCACAACATTAATTCATAGGTTTATCTGGAATGCCAAGTAACTGAGCGGTTTAGAGTAAAATGATATGGAATTGTTAGTCAACATTCGACAGTCGTTTATTTCACATCTAAAATTTGAATGAATACATGCAGATGAATGTTAATTTTGGATATTCTCTGTCCTAGGTGCTTTTCTCATTCCTTACGTGATATTTCTCGTGCTATGTGGAGTACCCCTGTTCTTTATGGAGGTGTCATACGGACAGTTTGCCAGCCTTAGCCCCATCACAGTGTGGAGGATCTGTCCTCTGTTTAAAGGTATGTACAGCTAATGCCTCAAGGCTACATTTTTGAAAATACAAAGAAAATCGAACACTACCCGTTCTTCTATAGAAAGGATAAGTGTCATAATAGATACCCTGGATAACCTTTCCCGCATTCAATCACTACACCAAGATTGTCCTTACCTAACTTTAAGAAATAATTAACACACAAATAGTTCATTTGATACTTCTGCTGTGTGCTTGACCATGAATGTCGTTGGAGACTACGAGTATCTTATAGCAAATTATGTGATAAATTACCTTGCAGAATGTACACTTGTTTATACAAGTTCTGTACGTCATATATGTTTATATCCCTTATTTCCCTTATGTAATTTCCCTGTACTTAAAGATTGAAATTTTGTATCCCATTTTCATGCAACTTCCTGAACTATTTGAATAAGAGGAAATTAAAAGTTGGTCAACATGTCCTCAAATTTAAATATTCGGTCAGTTACGAAATAGAAACTTTAGTCAATATCCGAATTCTAAATTGTATGACGTTCAACAGTTAATACCGGATCGCACACTAAATATTTAAATGTAAAGGACTTCTTTGTATGGTCATAAAAGGATAGTTCTCGGTGTGGCGGTGCTCTTACGCAGACGCTCTGAATATTGGTGTTGAAAATTTCCATTGATCGATCTACAAAGAATGTGTACCTACTGTATTATCAATAACAGTACTACTGATACAAATACAAATCCCGCCTCTGTCTCTATTCATAGTTGTAGATTCAGGATTTTTGAAAAGGTTTAACCACAAAAACTCCACGTGTCAAGAAAGAGAATACGATTTGTGGCAACTTTATGTTAAACTTAAAAGTATGGTCAAATTTGGGAGTATCAAAGAGAGACCCCTTTCCATATACCATATTCTATATACATATATATGCAAGTGTAAACACGATGTGCAATAAGTCAGAAAAACTCTAAGAAGACTTTCTATGGTGAACGACATAGAACCTTGGCAAATTTCTAAAACGTGGATGGGCTCTGCTTATCAGTTGTATTGTAATGCACTTGGTTTTTATGAAAGTTTCACATAGTAATAATAATATTGAAGGCTTGGCAACAGACTGATTCGGGGATTACGTAGTCTGCATTCTTGACATGCCGACCTAATCCGGATCAATGGCATTCTCTGTTTATCAGATGGATACAGCAGCTGTACCTGCACCAGATGGTTATTATCCACCATCTCTGCAGACGTCCGTGTACAAGTAACATGGACAGTAGGGGGTCGCTGTACCCTGTGTTGATGCACACAGTAGGAGTTCCAGTGGCGGATCCAGGATATCCGAAAAGGGGGGCCATAATGGGTATTAGCCAAACTTCTCAGCCATTTTTGGTTCAAAATCTGGATTTTCACTAGTAAATATGTGACCAAAAAGGGGGGGGGGGGCTCTAAATCCGCCACTTAGTTCACTCGGAATGACTAGTTATTTTACGTACAATGGGAACTAACGTACTTACGGCGGTGAAATCTCCACGTGGCTGAATGGGTTAAAACTCGCTAGCTTCTCAAATCGTGTAATCTGGTTTTAAGTAGGGGTACGAACATTTAATTTTCTGAGGGAGACCTAGCTGGCGAATTTCCCTGTGTTAGATTACTTAATGAACTGGCACATCTTGGGAAGTAATTAATGTAAGAGTATTTCATATTAATGTTGTGTCATCGAAACTAACAGGTTGACACAATGAAATATCGCGTAAAACTTAAATTGGCTATATAGTTGTACGATACCAATGCCCTGTAAAGCTGTAGCAAGTTTCGGAATAGTTTTAATTCTTATGGCTAAAATTGAAAAAAAAAAATGAATAAAATAAAGGAATAAGACCATAAAAAATATCCCCGAAAAACACCCCCCCCCCCCAAAATACCAAACAAACAAAACAAAAGAAAAACCCCTCAAAACAGGAAACAAAACAAAAAAAAAAAATAAATAAATATAAAAAAAAACTATAGCCGTGGTTTAAAATGCATACATATGCACATTTCAGATACAGTACGTATTTCAAACAAGGAAGTGCATTAAAGTACTTAACGAATGGAAATTTCGCTTTTTGTACCATATATCAACAGAGTAATTGATCAATTTGAAATAAGAATTGCCTATTATAGAACTGGGGGCTTGTGGATAGGAAGTTTAAAACATGTTATATTATTTGTGTGTATTAAAGCTGTTTTATTTTATTGTAACATATGGAAATTTCGATGTGGAAAAGTTTGAAAAGTCGTTTTTTATCTTAACTTATTACAATGCAGTGTTTACCTAAGAGAAAGTAGAAGTGGATGTAACCTGCTCAGTCAAATGAGCATATACAATTATATGCATGTTGGATTGTTTTCTTCCCATTCTGTTTTGTATTGGGAGATACTTACATTGATTTTCATTTATTGACCTGGCCTGACTTTGACTTTGTAAATGTTTCATATACTCCATACCCCAAACGTCTTGACAAGAGTCATTTGTAATCATAATCATCATCGTCTTACAGAAAATTGACTTTGACCTTACATTGACATTGGTTTATTGTGCAAATACTGTAAACTACGTCAAACCTGCTTTTAAGACCACCTATATTTAGTAATCACCTGTCTTACACACTGCTTTCTCTGTTCCTTATTCCTGTTTGTCTTTACAAAATAAACTTGTAATAAGAGACCACTAGCCCTTGTTGATCATCGGGTATGTGCGTTATACGGTACCGGTTGTATATCCAGTTTGCGCTGTTAGAGAGCGTGGGTGGCAAAGGCTGCAGTTTTACATTACGTTTTTTGCAGTATTACATTAAGATGCTATAATATTGTATACATGTATTATGGCAGTTGCACTAGATGCAGTGCAAATGGGGTGTACACTGACACATAATGCGCCTCGGTAAATGTAAATGAAAAACAATTCCAAGTGTTCAAGGGAGGGGGCTGGAAGGGGGAGGGGAGGAGGAGGAGGTATTAACACCCCCTTCATATATAACTGTATATATATACTTCTTATATTTGGATTATCTTAAATTTCTGTATTAATTTACTGACTTTTTCAGGAGTTGGCTATGGCATGGTGATCATCTCAGGGATTGTATGTGTTTACTATAACATCATTATCACCTGGACCATCTACTTCCTGTACAGGTCCTTCAGAGCTGTCCTACCCTGGAGCACTTGTGACAATGAATGGAACACCAAGTACTGTTATATGCGTGGAGAAGAGACGACAGGTGTTGCCACGAACAGTAACGTTACCAGCTATAATTCTTCCTCGAATCTGAATGACACTGTTTCTTTAATCGTCAACAGTAGTACTGCCACTCCAGCTATAAATGATTCATTAAGGAAAACAGCCAGTGAGGAATTCTGGCAGTAAGTGACTTTGCATTTAAATGTATCAAAAATGCTTTTATGCATAATTTTGGAGTTGAGTTTTCCTTTTCAAACACACTACAAAAATTTTGGGAAACTTAGTTTTCCATTTCAACAATTTTTTTTTTGTGTTGCCTTCAAGTCATAGTGGCATTGAAAGATTACTTTGACTGCCTGTCCTTCTTTCACACTTTTGAATACGATTTGAATTTGGAAGATTTTTGTGATTCTGCTTGATTTTAGTCATTTTTTTATTATGATTATGATTGTTTCAGAAATGAGGTTCTACAGATCACTGAGGGTATAGAGAATGTTGGAGGTATTCGCTGGGAATTGTTGATCTGTCTGGCTATTGCATGGATCCTGGTCTTCCTATGTCTATGTAAAGGAGTCAAATCCTCAGGAAAGGTACATTCTATGGGATCATTATTGACACATTATATTACATGTATTAACAATAATCAGTCAACATTCTGATAATTTGTTACACAGTCTATTTCATTTATTGCCTTCCAAAATAAAAAAAATTTTCTACAAAAATGACACTAACAATCTTATTGATTCCAGGTTGTGTATGTTACTGCAACTTTCCCTTATGTGGTTCTGGTGATTTTACTTATAAGGGGAGCAACTCTTCCTGGTGCTGGAGAGGGTATCAAATTCTACTTGGTACCAGACTGGGAAAAACTATTCACTTTTAAGGTAAATTTTGAACAATACAACTTGTCAAGGACATAGACATTAAGCTAAACTGAAATATCAAGGCTGATTAACTCTCTGTACATTACATTGAAACACAAATTTATTGTAGTGAGTTTTGTTAATTTGTATAAGGTTGTTAAAATAAAACACTTCTTAAGACTTTAGTCTGTCAGAATTATTGGAAAAAGGCCAGTGTAGATGATAATTTCACTCAGAAAAAATATCAAAATGCTACATGATTATTTATGTAGAAGAGACATGTTTATGTATCATTATTTATGAAATAAATGAGCTATGCATTATCTTCATGTCTCCTGAAAAAAAGAAGAGATTTATTAATTTTATACATAAATAGAGCAATATTTACTTCTTTGTACTATAAGAAATAGTGCATTTCTGTTTGACAGGTTTGGGGAGATGCTGCTGTACAGATTTTCTACTCTGTAGGAATGGCTTGGGGAGGTCTTGTCACAATGGCTAGCTACAACAAATTTAAGAATAATGTATATAGAGATGCTATGGTTGTACCACTTATAAACTGCGGGACCAGTGTGTTTGCTGGATTGGTCATCTTCTCTGTCTTAGGATTTATGTCGTATGAAACTGGAGTTCCCATCGATAAAGTTGTTACTCAAGGTAAGTAATGTTGATTCTCTTTAACTGGATTATGGCTACCTCAATCTTCTAGCTAATTAAGTCAAACTTATGTTTAAAGTCCAGAATACATTGAGATTTCATTTATTGTTTAAGTCTAACCTTTGAAACCTTAAACTATTTCTTTTAGTCCCATAGGCTTTAAGGGCTTGCATTTACCCTTTCAATGTCACAAAAATGTGAGTTGAAATTTGAAAGTTGAGAATATAGAAATTTGAAAATGTTGTGAATGCAAACTTTAAAAATTCTTCAAAAATCAATAAATGCTGAACTGGGTCTCAAATTCAGAATCATTGTATTCAAAATTAATTACATTATCAAGCGCTTAGAATAACCTGATCTTTTGTCATAAACATTGTATTTCTTGCATTGGGGTTGGGGAATGGTGGAGAAATCAAAGAACTTTATTTATTTCATCAGTTTAAGAGAAAACATAGAGAGTCTGACAGATGTGAATAGAAATGAGAACATGGATAATTTGGCCCATCAATGATAATGCCAACCCTTTCAGCAATGTTACAGATTGTTAAATATGATATTACACTTGAAAAAGCAATCACAGATGAAGGCTTTACAAGTGCTAATATGTGATGGCTGCCATTTACACTCATTTGAATAAATTTATCGGAAATACTCTAAAATGTTGTCAAAATAACACAAAATTTGATGTGTTATGAAGAGTGTGAACTGTACAGGTATAACACATGTATTACATTAGTTTCATGTTTTGATTATGGTAAGGAGCCTGTAGTATTTAATCTCATTTTGCTCATTTAGGTCCTGGTTTGACATTTGTCGCTTATCCTGAGGCTGTTGCTAGGTTACCAATCTCTCCTTTGTGGGCTGTCCTCTTTTTCCTGATGTTATTCACTATTGGTTTAGACAGTCAGGTATGTCAAGTTTCATCACGTTTTATTTAAAAAAAATGGTTGAAAAAAACTTTTATTATCAGGGTTGTTCCAAACCACCCAGAACACAAGTACATGTTTTTGATAAAAAAATTTTAACAATAAGTCTTATGTGTTATGTAGCATATTGATCTTGTGTAAGATATAATGATTAAAGGGTCTTTAATTCATTGTATTCATTACCAACTAAGTTTTGTCTTTGTTTCTGTGGTAGAATTCATTTGTTTCTGTGGTATATAGTTGTCAACAGACAATAAAATATTGCAGCTGAATTATACAAAAAAGTTGACTGACAGTGAAAAAATGAGTTTCGCAATGTATAATTACAAAGTTAGAAAATGAAAACAAAATCCACATACTGTTCTTGTGTTCTACATTGTTTGGCATACTGTGTAATAAAAGAATCGAACACATAATCATGTTTGGCTCTTTATTCTCAAGAATGAAATTAAAATAAGTTTTTTTCAAGGATTAACGCCATAACTAGCATGTTTTGGTTCTGATAATACTGGGTTTAAATAGATGTAATACTGGAATTAGTTTGTTAGAAAAGGCAAGGGACTTCTTAAGATTGGAGAGTCAACATAATTCATCATCTTATGTTTTTACTTGATTTCTAGGTCCTATGTCCCCCGTTTTAAATCTTAAGTGAAGTTTTAAAAATAATTCATTTTAATTCAAAACTTTAAAATGATGTTTTTATTAAATCTAGTCAAAATTATATTTTTTGTTTACATGTAATAAATTTTGAGGCACTTTATCAATAAATTTGAAGCATAAAATTTGCATTACATAGGACCTAGCCAAATGTCATGAGTATTTAATGTGGATTATAAATTAGAAAATATATAATAGATCAATTATAGTTCAAGATGGCATGATATATCCGACATAATATTTACAATATGAGCTTTTGAAATTTATTTGACAACATAAAAGGAAACATTTTGGTATTGCAATATGTAATCATGTCATGCAACAGAATTATGGAAAGTAAGTCCAGTCTGAACCACATTAAATATTTAGCTCGGTGTACAGAACTACTCAGTGATTACTAACCATAAACATCATAGGAATTTAGCTGTGATCTGTTCATAAATTCAAAACAAAACGTTTTCTCTCCAACTTACTTTGTGAGAAAGAGTTATTGTTCTTCATTCTGATTCTATTATCCTGATTGTGTAGATATCAAAGACAGTTTGAATAGTTCTGTAATGTATTTATTTATTTCTTATTTCTGTCATCATTTATCATATATTAAAATATGGCTCCTTGTTGGTATTTGATATTTCAGTGTCAAAACTATTATCATAGCTTAATCAGTAATTTTATAAATCAAAATACAGTTTATCCCAAATTGGGTTTGTTTTGGGTATAAGATAGTATTATGTAACTAGAAGTTCATTTTGAAATACAAGAATCAAAAGTATTTGGGGAGATCTATTTTGCATTGAAATATAACTGCCATCAAATTGTTATAGTCGCTAATTGCTCGTTTTCTTGCAACAAAAACAAACAGGTTTTGTCTTGGCATACAAGATCAGGTAAAATGACTTTTGTGTTGTTTTTCATGATAAGTGTATTTTAGATAAGAATGAATGATCGATGGCAAGAGAATGAATGAGCTTACATTCCCCAACCCAAATATATATTTTGACGGTTGCAAAAAAGTATAGCTGGTACCTGGTAATTCTTAATCTGAGGTGTTTTACTAGGAAGTGATTAAAAATAAAAATTTGTAATTTAATTTGAGTTGGGAAATTTAGAATGCAAGTATATATTGCTTTTAATGACCTGTAATTTGATAAGATTGAAACTTGGCAAAAGTTTAGACTTACATAAGATTTCTTTTAGTTAACTGTGATATGTACTAACTTCTGTTATTTTAGACCTTAGTTGCACTAAGCTCCTATCCTCCATTCAGCAATAAAACTTTATCTCCCTTCCCACATTTTTTTATTTGTGACTAGCTTGTTGTGGGCCTTTGTAGTGCACAAGCTGGATACTAAAGTATTCAAGTCTTTTCATTACACAGAGTAACTTCTTATTTGGGACGATATCTGAGATATAGTAATTGTAATGTCATCAAATTCTTTGGAAACTGGTCTGAAACTCAGGAAATGATAGTCCACAAGTGACATTTTCATAGGAAATTTATGACGTCATAATTGTTTTACGTCAGATATCGTTCCAAATGGGAAATGTTAAATGAAAAGACTCAATATATTTCAAACCCAGTGTTATTCACAGTGCCAGTGTAACAAAATGATTTTTAGTCCAGTTAGCTTTTCAGACTTTATATGTTCATTTAATTTTCTACAATATTTTCTATAATAGTTTTCCTTCATTGATCCACATTAGAGAAAAGATGAAAAAAATTTATATCTCCTTTTGCTTATCAGTGGAAGTGCCTGGTTAAAAGTTTATTGATACATATAGAGTTTACAAAAACTGAATTACAGAAATATCTATGAAGTAACAGTATATTCGTCTATGTTGATACAAAAACTGAATTACAGAGATGTCTAATTAAACGGAAATATACTGAGTATAGATTTATATTAAGTGAGAACCAGTATACTGTATGTCTGATTTACCTCCTCAAATGAAAGTGCTGTTTGTCTGAAGTAATATACTTTATGAATGCAAGCCTTAAATGTATTATTAGTTAGATATTCTGGATGAGGAATGCTTTAAGAGTTGAATGTAAGAGGAGAGAGAGAAAAACACTTCAGCAGAACTATATGTTTATACATGTACTTTGACTAAAAGTGATAATAAAGTTTAAGATTTTGTATTTTTGTATACCTAGTTTTCATCAACTCTGTAGTGATTAATCAATATTAACATTTTTTTAAAAACCAAAATAATGATTCAGGTTTTTTTATTTGGTTCGGATCGGAATTAAATTGATTATTTTTTATTTACAAATAATGATTGACAGTTGTAAATTGGTACAGCAAATATCATTCAGGATGTGTTGCTCATATTATTCATTGGGCTTACACCTTGATTAAGTTTATTAAATTTTTTGTTTTAAAAAAAAACAATTGTGTTGTTAGGTATTTGATACTACATGTAGTATTTAAATCTCAAATTTACAGAAAAATATGTTTAAAATAACACTAATTTCATTTTGTAAAATTATCATTTTCCGTAACAGCACAAACTCTGTGCAATGATATGTATACTGAAATTTGATGTCAAAGCAAGTACATGTACAGATTTTCATTCATCAAATAAGTACTGAAATATGAAATCTCTCCAGAGTTGGTGTAAAATTTTTATGCTACACAAAGTAACATGACTTTTGCTGTAATATTTTTTTTTTTGCTAACTTTCTACAGGTCTGAGGATAATGGTGTTCCTCGGATCCCTCCTCTTCGCAAGAGTTAGCGGTAATAACTCGTCAAAAAATCAGTTTTAAAACCTTACCGGTATTAAGTTTACCTATATCTTGTGTTAAGCAATGTTAAAATCCAGAGATCAGTAGGGTTTCAAGTTCTGAATGAGATCATTTCTACAATCAGTAAACTTATTATTATTATTTTTTATTTTTTAGTTTTGTAATTTTCCTCTTGTACTTGAAATTTAATTCATAGATTTATTCTTCAAATATATATGAATGAATACATGTATTGTATACCTGTGTACATTCACTTAAGACAGTTTTATCAATGTTAATTGGGTTCAATAAAGCTGGATTTATGCATTTCTTAACAATGGAATGATGAAAACATTTGTAAATTTCCTTTCAATTCTTTTCAGTTTAGGTATGAATCATAATGTGTTATGTTCACAATATCTCTTCATGAGAGCAACTAATAAAGTACAATGTATATAAATGAACATATATTCATGATATGTCCAAATATCATTTAATTTAGAAAAATTTTATATAATTTTTGCATATTAATGAAATTTCTAAGTGTTTATTTTATTTAAGAAGTATATTTTTTGTTTGACTTTCTAGTTATTGTGAACATTCCATACTTAAAAAAGCTCATAAAAATTCATAAAAAGTTTAAGATTTTTCAAGTGATTACCAATTTCGTCTCGAAAATCTTTCGTACTATTGTACTACCTTATTTTATTTGAATTTGAAAGAAAATGCTTTAAATTTAATTTTTTATACAAAAAATAATACTAACCATATTTTTATGAGCTTTGTCACATCTAAGCAACCAGAAATTAACTTTATGTCAATTTATTTATTTAAATTATATTAAAAATTCTATAAACCCTTTATGCATTTAAAAAAAATTGATTTAATTGATTCCTTTTCTTTAGTCATATGTGTTTCCTCTAACATGTTTTTATTGTGACTGTCCTTTTCATATACTTACCTATTTCTGGTTGCTGTCATTGTTTCATTATTGACAAACAAAGCAAAATAAGTTATTACATATTGTCTAATTTGGAATTTGTCTATTTTTAGTTCGGAATGTTTGAGACCATGACTAGTGCCTTTGTGGATGAATTTCCAGGATTTCTAAAGAATAAGAAAGTAAGGTTTACGGCCTTTATATGCTTCATTGAGTTCCTTCTTGGTATCCCATGTGTACTAGAGGGAGGAATGTACATCTTACAGATCATGGACTGGTACTGTGCCACATTCTCCTTGATGTTGTTGTCGCTTACAGAGTGTTTAGTGATAGGATGGGTGTATGGTAAGTTATTAATAGTCTGTACAGTCGACCAATGTATTGTTAGTTATATTTACTAGACAGGATGGAGACCACACACTGGACTTGTATCTTTGTTATAGCAGCTGTAACATTTTGATATCTTTACTATTATCAGTAATGAAACTATCGCTAAAGAAAACTGAATCAAAATATTTTTTGAAATACTACTGTACCTACTAGTATTTGAAAAACATAATGGAAGAGTCCACCCTGTTAAAATTCACAGCTGTTTAAGGTATTTGAAGGTGTTTTCCATCCTTCAGAGATTTTTGATACCGCAAAGCTTGTATAAAAGATACTTGCAGTATAACTAATTGATACAACTATTTCATTTAAGCAATACAGGCTCAATTTTCTGAACATTAGTTAAATTGACTTACTGGTCTTGTTGATGGGAGTTATAAACATTATTCTCTATTTCATGAAGGAGCTGACAGATTTTACAAAGACATTGAATTAATGATAGGATACCAGCCAGGCATCTGGTGGAAGATATGCTGGAAATTCATAACTCCACTAACCATTGTGGTAGGCATCTCTAGATGAAATTTATAAGACAAAGAATAATAATATTTAATGAATTTTTTTCATTTTTTACATTTTCATGAATTGAATTTGAATTATGAAAAATTTCAATAGAATGTCTATGAAAGACTGGTCATTTTAAAGTGAAAATACAATGACTTATTAAATAAGAAAATGTTGTTTAAAGCATAAAAATTTTTTATCTAAAAACTTTGTGGTAGAAGTTATGGCAAACGATTTTAGTAACCTTTCTTTAATAACCTATAGTATAAACTGATTACAATTGTTAAAGCAGAAAACATTGTTTATTATTATAACATTTTTTCTCCTACATGACTAATGAATGAATGTTGTTCCTTTCAGTTTATCTGGTTGTTCAGTGTGACCCAGCTAAGTCCAGTATCGTATGGTAATTACCAGTACCCAGACTGGGCGATTGCCTTTGGATGGATGTTAGGAATGGCTTCCATTATCCCAGTACCTATCTGTGCTGTAATTGCAATCTTGAAAGAAGATGGTAACATTTTACAGGTACGGCAAATTTTATGTTCTTTTTAGGTTAGATTTACTGGAATCTGAAGTGCAGGTGAATAATTGTGTAAATGATTTATCCATCGTTAATCTAACTTCTGAAAAAGCTGTACATCTTCTAAATTGGTTAGGAATCAAGTTACTGGATTTCACAGTAGCTCTTTATCTCATATCTGGGTTTTGATTTATGATTCAAAAATTTATGTGGTACTAGATGAAAAAGATCTAGAGTTTTATGGATGCCACTGCAACAATAAATACCAAAAACTGAAACAGAATTTAAGTGTCTGTAAAAGATTTTTAACAACAGGTAGTTATGTCTAAATAAATTAATAATTCATTGTTTTGAGACTTTCGTCTCTGATAAGTCATTATCATGATGGAAGGTTGATGGTGTATCAGATGTATCCCATATACTTTGGCATTGGAGATAAAGAAAGAAATGCCATATCATAATAATGAAAGCCTCAAAGTATTTTCAAGTATTGTTTATATTGATGAATTTCCTTTCAGAGAGTTCAGAAGCTTCTGAAGCCTTCACCTGAATGGGGACCAGCAGTACCAAAGTATAGAGACCAATATCTAGCATCTCTCAACGAATCTGATATGCCTCCATCATATTATGTAGTAGAGTCATATCCACCTAATGTAGCATTCCAGCCTTGCATTGGTCAGTCAGCCACCACAGTAGTGTTCCAATCAAACGATCACATGCATAATGCAATTAAAAGCTGAAAGTGAGCCAAAACAAAAGAAGGAGAAGACAATGAGAGTTATGCTTATGCATACAGTGTTGTAGCAAAAATGAAAAACATCCCTGACTAATGACATGTTTGAGAGGAAACAGAAATGTCTTTCATGTATTTTGTGAAGTTCAAGGAGCATTTTATCGAAGTCATATTCAGAGAGACATGTTCATTGATTCTCTAGTCATGACTGGTTGCTGTGTACATATATTTGGTCATTATGTCTAAAGAGCTGGTATAGATATCTCTGGTTATTTTTAAGACATACTGACAATGACAAATTTGTTGTACACAGAACTGCCAGGATTTATATTACATGTATATGTCATTTGATTTCATGTAAATTGCCAACAATTGAAATCTGGATATCTACGAAATTTTATTCTCGAATCTCTTTTTTTAATTCTCAACAGAACTTCCAGTATTATAGATGTCTTCATTTCACATCCTATCGCAACTTTATCACGAAAATTTTTCAGTTTTATCATTAACACTCTAGTTGTTCAGATAGATCTGCAACACATTAAATTAGAATTAAATGCAACTCTGAGTAGATACACTAATACAATATGTATGAAATTGTTATTAGTTTAACATATGTAAAATGCATAATAGTAACAATTACACACAAGTATAATAATCTCAGAATTTCTACAAAACAGTATTATTTGATGAAGTTTATGGTATACATGTGTATATATATATCTGAAATTTCTAATGTCAGGAATCTTAATTTTGGCATTTATATGTTCTTTGAGTTATACATGTATTTTCAGTTGCTGTCTCTATAGAATTTATTGGGTTTTTTTGGTCACATAAGATGTGAATATTTAAAAAAAAACTAGTTGTAAAATATAAACCTTGACACTTCCACCTACAAAGTGCAATGACACCCACAAAAAGTACACTTCACAGAAATATATCAAAAAGTTAATCTTACCATTAGATTTATATATAATGCAGCATATATTTCTCTTTGCTGTGAAAACAGTGTTTGGTCATTTTGTGTTGTTTTACCTGATCTGTAAAGATACATATGCACACATTTCAAGTGTGTAAGAGATCATGTATAAATATGTCATGGTTGGATATGAAGATGCTCAATTTTTATGAGTCAGTTTTGAATCTCAAATTTTATTCTTTGATTTTCTTTTTATTTGAAGAAATGAGATTGAATTAGAAATTTGTGTTTTTGTAGTTTTTTTATGTAAAGGTCTTTTTATATTTACTGGTGGTAATCTATTGTCTAGATCCAAACTTTTTCTACTGAAATTTCAGTTTTTTAATTTAGTTTAATTATCATGGTAGAAAAACTAAGTTCAAAATTTATGAAGACATATTTTTTATATTTTATGTCATACATTTCATCATATAAGTAATGTTTTAATGTGTTAAACTTAACAAACGAATTCTAGACCAAAACATAATCATTATTTTCTGAAGTTAGTATGTACTATACACAATATACAAATTAATCTACCAATTTTACTTTAAGAATGATTGTTTGTTCATTAAACTTGTTAAAAAGTAGACTTTCAGTTTTGTTATTTCTATCAACAAGAATGTCTGTGCATATAAAAGGCTGGATAGCTATTTGAATCTTCATAGAACAGTGTGAGTATTATAACAATTAAGAGAAAACCTTTTCAAAACTTACAGTTGATAGTATAAATTTCTGCTTGTAAAACCACATTCAGTCTATTCTATTGGATGTTATATTTTCATATCTCTCAGTAACAGTACTCAGTTTACATAAAAGTCAATGAATGTGATCTCTAACTTTTACAAACAAGATGAACTATGGCAACTATATTGAGGGAGATCAGTGTGGCAGACTTTATTAGTCCCCCACCGCTGAAACCGGAGGTGACTGTAGGTTTCCATTCTGTCCGTCAGTCAGTTGTCCGTTGTTCTGTCTGTCATGCTGGTTGTCCAACTTTTTCTTGGCCATGCTTACAGATATCAAGCTGAAACGAGATGGCAAGATTTCCCATGAGGAGTTACAGATCATGGTTGACTTTTGGTCACAGTTGACCTACTTTTTCCAGAGTTTTTGTGCTTTATTCAAACTCAGTTTTCTTCAGATATCAAGCTGAAACTTTGGATCAAGTTTGACCTTGGTCACAGATGACCAACCTTTTCAAGAGTTATTGCCCATTGTTCAAAATCACTGTCACACTAAATTACGGTACATTTGAAGGCAGTTTGATGTAGAATGCTTTGACTCTCTTATTTTGTGATGGAAAAACAAGTTCTCCATCGAGGAAACAAAATCGAAAGACATTTACCTGACTTAAAGGTACAAACTTCAAAACAAAGAAAAATAAAGGTGAGCAACTCATGTTAAAACTCTCAGAATGCTTATTACCCTTTGGCTGCCACTGACCAACTTTTCAGTCCCTTATGGATTTGTTGGGGCCATTGGGGTACTTATATTTCTTTAGCAATACTCTCAGAATGCTTGTCGGTCTTGTAACAGTGATCACCCAGAATGTAGAAACATAGATAGCAATTAATAAACTTTGGTATAAATTCAGTATTTTTCGCATGGGAGTGTGTTCCACTTTAAGGTTGTTGATTGAATTTGAATTAAGTGTTACAGAAAGGGGTGCAGCTTCAAAAATACCCGGAACTAACTTTTTTATTCTGAAGAAGAACTGTTAAGTTTTTGGAATAAATATTCTGGTCCCGAAAAAAATGAAAATGAATAATATGCTCTCCTTTCGGTAGGGAAAAAAACCTAGCTTCAATGAATAGTAGTTTTTCTTTTTTTCCTCGCTTACCAGTACCTGACTTTCAAACTGTTCTTTATAATCAAATCATTTAGTACGATGCACATGAAAGGTGTTCTTCCCATCCATACATTTCCAATTTCAATCTGACATCTATCTCCATGGACGTACTGCAATGGCTATGTCGATGTATTTTATTCAACACCTTCAACTTATGTAATTATGATTCTGATAGAAGTAACTTGTGGTAAACCGATGAAATACAACATTCTGTATATAGTTATTTTAAAAGTACATTATAGGTGATATTAATTTTATTTTAATATTACTTATATTAATAATAATTTTATTGATCAGATATACGTATATCAAAAATAAAAGATTCGGATTCATTTTGTCGTAGCTAAATAAAGAGATTCATTGCATTTTTGCACGTGTTCACAGTCGGGAGCTGTTTGGATAGGGGATTTCCTATTTATGAAATATTTACAATTTTGGCCTAAGTTATTACTCCATATGATATCTCGTTATCCAGACTTTTAAATGATATTCAGGACTGAGACCGATTCCGATCATTTTACACAGATTTGACACCTTCTATACTAGAAGGTTACCTACTTTGACTTCTCCATATATAAATACATATGGAATTTACACGATTTCACTCTTTCTACTGGGTATATGTGACGGGTATTGCTAGCAAGCAGGAGATGCTCACTCTCCCCGGGCACCTGATTTCACTCCATCACAGGGGTTCACATATGCTCTTCAAGTAGACATATTTTGTTATTTTCCACTTGTTTTTCATTTTCACTGATTTTATATGTCCTCTGGTTTCATGATTTTAGACTTATGGTTTGGATTTATCCATCATCTTTACATTGAAACATTTAGGTTATTCTATTGCATGTTAATAGTAAAACAAATCGAAATTTTCTGTGACAAGAAGTAAAGTTAACGCCCAGAAAGGATAAAGTACATACTATTAGAATATTATAATACATACCAATAGTATAAGACTCTTTTATAAGCTGCTATGAAAAATACTTCAGTTACACCCGAGGGGTCTCAAAATCAAGTAAAACCCGAGTCTTGCTGAGGGTTTGGCATGATTTTGAGACACCGAGGGTGTAACTGATGCATCTTTCATAGCAGACTATAAAAGAGTATTTTTCTCTCATATTTTTTACCGAATATTGAATTTAAACAAGAGGCCCAAGTGGGCCTATATCGCTCACCTGAGTACCTAGATTATCAGTCATGCATGAAGGAGAATTCATTTATTTTTGCATTAATGTGACTAAGTCAACACAGATGTTGAAAATATGTCAAATTTTATTTCAGGCTAGAATAAAAAACAACACTTTTTTGCACATCCATTCAGGTGATTTTGATATTAAGCATTTCCTTTGTCTCTGCAAGAAGTCATTCAGGGCAACAAGTTAGTCATTTTCTTTAGGTGGGGCCTTTTGTTGACTGATTTCAAGTCTGGGTCATGAACAACAATTGTTTCAAATATTGTCCAGATCTAACTTAAAATTGCCTAATTTCATATGTTGAGTGTTGAGAAACATCTAAAAACTTATTTAGATGTGTAAAGAAATGAAAAAAAAAATTTGACCACAGCTGGATTTGAACCGCTACTCTCCATATTTCAATTACCAAGTGGTATATGTACTATTGTGAGAACTGCTTTTTAGACATGGTGGCATTATCTGTTAACCAATTTGGATGAAATTTACCAAATTGATAGAGGACTTTTAGTACTTCATGTATTCCATGTTTCATTAAAATCTTTCATGTGGTATAACAGCAGAAGTGAAAAATGTGATTGAATTGTTCCTATACACCCTCATTTGGAAGTCTTTAAAAATTCATAGAAAATCCAAAAATTGAGATATTGACAAAATTCTTTCAAAGTAACAATCCTTACCATAATTATGATCACAATAGTCCATAAGAAATCATCATTATCAATTAACTAGGAAATATGACACTTTTTTCTGCATTGAATCACCAAGTCCAAAGAAATGTCGAAAAAAATTCTAAAATTTGATTTTGGAAGGGAACCAAATGACAATACATCTTCACTCATCCCTCTAGATCATTTCTATGCATTCTGTTTGTCTCTGTATACAGCCCGTATGAAAAAGAATATTGTTAAACGAGGGAACTCTTTTGTGACCTACTCTTGACTATGGTGGCGCCACCTGTAAAGAGGTCTGGACGAAAACAACGGAATTTGAAGAGGATCATAAGTGACTTATTTCTACCAAGATTTATTAAAATCCCTCAAACAGTTTTGTAGAAAAAGTTGAAAATGTGAAAAAATGGCCAAAACAAACCCCCCCCCCCCCCCCCCCCCCCCTTTTTTTTTTTTGGAAGTCTTAAACGTAAAATTCCTAATTTCATATGTTGAGTGTTGAAACATCTAAAAACTTATTTAGATGTGTAAAAAAAAAAAAAAAATTTTTTTGACCACAGCTGGATTTGAACCGCTACTCTCCATATTTCAATTACCAAGTGGTATATGTACCATTGTGAGACCTACTTTTAGACATGGTGGCATTATCTGTTAACCAATTTGGATGATCCGCACAAAAAACAAAACCTTTGAAAAGGACTATGAGTACTTGCATCCTACCCAGTTTTATCACAATCCTTCAAGTTGTTCTGTAGATCAAGTTGAAGATATGAAAAATTGTCCCCCCCCCCCCCCCCCTTTTCTTGGAAGTCTTAAAAAATTCATAAAAAATTCAAAAATCGAGACATTGAAAAAATTCCTTCGCACCAGCATTCCTTACCATAGAAATGATTAAATGAAACCAAATGAATGCATCAATGTTTACTAAAAGAAAATAATAACTCTTTAATGCATTAAAATAACAAAGTCCAAAATAAAAATGAAAAAACGTCAAAAATTAGATTTCGGAATGGAACCAAAAATATCAACACTTCTTCCCATATGCCTCTAAATCATTCCAATGCAGTCGGTTTGTCGCTGTATGCACCCGATCTGAATAAGAAGTTTGTCAAAGGAGGGTACCCTCTGTGACCTACTTTTGTCTGTGGTGGTGCCACCTGTTCATGGATCCTGACAAAATTGACCACATTTGTCGGGGACCTTGAGTATTTGATGCATGCCAAGTTTCACTGAATTCCAGCGAGTGGTTCCGAAGAAAAAGTTCAAACTGTGAAATGTTTACACCAATTATCCCACCCCCCTTTTTCTTGAAAGTCTTAAAAAATTCATAAAAAATCCAAAACATAAAATATTGAAAAATTTTCTTCGCAGTAGTATTTCTTACCATCAAAATGATCAAATTAAACCAAATTAATGCATCAATGTTTACTAAAAGAAAAAAATACCTCTTTTCTGCATTAAAACTACCAAGTACAAAAAAACGTCAAAAAAAACGTCAAAAATTTGATTTCGGAACGGAACCAAAAATAACAACACTTCTTCACACATCCCTCTAGATCATTCATATGCATTCGGTTTGTCTCTGTATGCCCCCGGTCTGAAGAAGAAGTTTGTCAAAGGAGGGTACCCTCTTTGACCTAATTTTGCCTGTGGTGGCGCCACCTGTTGATGAATCCGGACGAAAAACAACAACACTTGTAGGGGACCATGAGTACTACATGCTTATCAAGTTTCATCAAATTCTGTTCAGTGGTTCTGGAGAAGAAGTCGAAAATGTGAAAAGTTAACGACGGACGACGGACGGACGACGGACGGTGATTGATCACAATAGCTCACTTGAGCCTTTGGCTCAGGTGAGCTAAAAAATCGGAAAATATTCAACTTCATCGAATCAGGAAAATTTTGTCATATTCGTGTTCAGCGTCCCCGAAAATGGTTTATTCTAAATGATTAAACCGTGATTGTTAGTCTCTTTGCCTTAAAGATGTAACACAATGTGGAAAAAGGAGTTTTTAATTTACGTTTTATTGAAACGTCACGTGGTATGTAATACACATAAATATCACATAGCTGTATTACATGGGTCTGGTCTGTATCATATACGCAGATATGAGAGAAAATATTATAATACATACCACAGTGGCGGATTCAGAGCCCCCCCCCCCTTTTCGCCACATATTTACAGGTAAAAGTCCGGATTTGGCACCAAAAATGGCTAAGTAGGTTGGTTAGTACACGTGTGCCCCCTTTTCGGAAATCCAGGATCCGCCACTGTACCAACAGAGGAAGCTAACTATTGGACGATCATTGTCGTTGAATAAACGATAGATAAAGGTCAGGCCTATCTATAGATTTAGGGCAACTTGACAGTCCTAACTACTCAAGTCTTTTATTGACTTTCTTAAAGAGGTTCTGGAAAATCTTATTTGTTTCCTTTATATTCCTTAAAATTTTTTTTAAAAAATCAAACTTTACGACCTTAGAACAAGGGTTTTTTTCTTTTCTTTTCACAATCGTCGTGCGTGCGTACGTGTGTGCAGGAGTGCGTTTGTGACAGAGCGGGAAGGGACTGTCTTCACATTTTTGATGACTTCTAAAATAATATCACACTTTTGTTCGTCCTGGTCTCTCAAACTTGCATGTTTCCACCCCTCCTATCCACTTATCTTTTGATTTGATCCCTACTTCTTTTACTTACTGTATTTTACGCCGGTATATAAGGGACCGGTCAAAATTTATCAAAGCAAGGGATCGATGCAAAAAGCATGTGGACAAGGACTTTTTTTAACTTTTCGGGTACTGGGACTATGATTTTTTTTTCTTGTATTAATGAGAATGGGACATGAACTTTTTGAAAACAAGAGGTGTAAGTGGGCCTATATCGCTCACCTGAGTATCGAGATGATCAGTCATGCAGGAAGGAAGAAGGCATTTATTTTAGCATTACTGTGACTAAGTCAAAACAAATGTTGAAAATATGTCAAATTTTATTTCAGACCAGAAAAAAACAACATTTTTTGCAAAATATCATAAAAACTATTCTTATTTTAATTATTACGCATTCAAATAAACATACATATGCTGTCATGGAAAATAAGAAATCAAAGTTTAATAAATGCATCTCAATGCTGAAAAAGAGAAAATGACTTCAAATTGTATAAAATAGAAAATAGAGAATTTTCACAGATTTATTTCTTGTAAATTAGCCTAATTTCATAAGTTGAGTGTAGAGAAACATCTAAAAACTTATTTAGATGTGTAAAGAAAGGGGGGAAAATTGACCACAGCTGAATTTGAACCGCTACTCTCCATATTTTAGTTACCAGTTTAGTTTTTTATTTCCTTAAGCCATTGGCTCATAGGCATAACATGTACATTATATACAAATGAACAGGATAGGTCACATAGTGAAAAGACTATAAGAAGGTAGGGGGTCTTAACAATAACAGTACAGATATCAGACAATCATATAAACTTACATGAACATGGAGAGCGGTATCACACAGAATTTCTCATTTTACATGCTAAATAGAGATATTTACCTAAACCACATATTTCTTTAACATTGTTTACACTCAATAATTGTACAAGCTTAAAGACACTAGGTTTACAGTAATAATATTTCTTAATGTATTTTGACCTAATGGTGGAATAATGGGGGCACACAAGTATAAAATGATATTCATCTTCTACATCGTTAGAATTACATAACGTACATTTCCTATTAAATCTAGTTTCATTAGAATATCTTCCTTGTTCTACTCTGAGATTATGTGATACCATTCTGAAACGTGATACATATTTTTTGTATAATTCCGGTATAGGTTTACGTAAATAATATTGTAATGTACAGTTGTCTATTAAATGTTGGTACAAAAATCCCTTAGAAGATCTAGCTATTTCTGCTAACAAAGATTGCTTAAACATATCATTCATTCTCTGCTCAATAGTACTTATAATATATCTATCAGAATAAAATTCATCCCAAAGATAATATAAGCCCATATTCGATAACTCAGTTTTGATGTTCGCAATCCATTCATCATTGTTGGCTAATAACTCTTCATAACAAGCATTCAATATACAATTCTCTGATTTTCTTAACTTTAACCAGTATTTAAATATTTTTAACTTTCTATTCATACAAAGAGGAAATCGCCCTAACTCACAATAAACTAAATTGTTACAAGTAGACTTTTTAACACCCAGCATTATTTTTAGAAACATCAAGTGAACTTTTTCAACATCCAGCGCTTTATGAAATCCCCAAATTTCATATCCATAATTCAAAATGCTACTAACATAGGTATCAAAAATGGAACATTTGGTCTCAATATTGAAATTAAAATTCTTTAAGGCACTTGAGATTGCAAATAAAGCTTTTCGTCCTTGTTGCGCAGTATGTTTCTGAGTTTGTAAAAATTTTCCATTATAATTGAGTAAGATTCCCAAGTAGTTAAATTGATCCACATTATCTACCCTTTTACCATCATACGTCCAGAATTCGTTATCTTTAAGTTTCTTACCATTCCTAAATACTAATACCTTTGTTTTCTCTATGTTAACTGTTAAATTCCATTTTTTTGTATATTCAAGAAGAGAGTTTAACATTGTTTGTAAACCATCACATGTTTCCGAAATTATCACTGTATCATCTGCATACATCAAAAGAAATACATTAATTAGTACCAAGAGGTATATGTACCATTGTGGGACCTATTTTTAGCCATGGTAGCACCACCTGTTCACCAATTTAGATGAAATGTACAAAATTGATAGAAGACCTATATATAGTACTTCATTCATTCCGTGTTTCATCAAAATCTTTCATGTGGTATAACATCAGAAGTTAAAATGTGAAGAATTGTCCCTATACACCCTCATTTGGAAGTATTAAAAATTAATAGAAAAACCTAAAATTGAGATATAGACAAAACTTTTTCAAAATAACATTCCTTACCATAATTATGATCAAAATAGTCCATAAGAAATCATCATTATCAATTAACTAGGAATTAGGATACTTTTCTGCATTGAAATCACCAAGTCTAAAAAACAAAAATGTCAAAAAACTTCTTTGGAAGGGAACCAAACTGACAATAATTCTCCACTCATCCTTCTAGATCATTTCTATGCATTCTCTTTATCTCTGTATACCGCCAGTATGAAGAAGAAGATTGTCAAAGGAGGGTACTCTTTTGTGACCTACTTTTGACTGTCATGGCGCCACCTGTAAAGAGGTCTGGACAAAACGACAAAATTCGAAGATGGTCATAAGTAAACTTATTTCTAACAAGTTTTATTGAAATCCTTCCAACATGCAGTTTTTCAGAAAAAGTTGAAAATGTGAAAAATGGCCAACCCCCCTCCCTTTTGTTTGGAAGTCTTTAAAATTCATAAGAAAAATCCAAAAATTGAGATACCGACAAATGTCTTTAACAATAATACTCATTACCATAATTATGATCAAAATAGTCCATAAGAAATCATCATTATCAATTAATTGAGAGACATGACACTTTTCTGCATTGAAATTTGATTTCGGAACAGAACCAAAACTAACAATACTTCTTCACTCATCCTTCTAGATCATTTCTTTATGCATTCTGTTTGTCTCTGAATACAGCCAGTCTGAAGAAAAAGTTTGTCAAATGGGGATACCCTCTGTGACCTACTTTTGCCTGTGGTGGCGCCACCTGTTGACAGATTGGGATAAAAAACAACAACACTTGTAGGATCGAACCATGAGTATTTTATTACAATCAAGTTTCATAGAAATCTGTTCAGTGCTTCTTGAGAAAAAACTGAAAATGTAAAAAGTTTACGAAGGACGGACTGGCAGCGCGCCATGACTTTAGCTCACTTGAGCCTAAAACATATACATCTAACTGTTATTGTTTGTGATATTTTGAATGCATTAGAAAAGTCTGGAGAATTGAATTCCGGGGACTAAGATTTGCAGTGGTGAAGGAAGCTAATCGATTAAAGTTTTATTTCATGATTGAAACATGATTTCTCGATTTTTGTAGTGAAGCGGGAGTGGGACGGTTTGGCATTAGTTACCTGGATAACCACACTATTTACTCCATTCCTTTGGAGTAGATGACCGACGAAGTTCTCTAAATATGTAAATAGTGACATGTATAATCGAAACATTTTAAAACTTTTATACTGGGACTTGTTTATTATTAAATCAATTAGATTATAATTTCCAATCTTAAACTATAGAAATACAATAATCTCTACAAACAGACTTATTTTCTCCGGGGTAACAACTGAATCTTCTCGCATTTTCAAACTTTACTTTCGTGGCGCTTATATTTCCTCTGTTTGGTGATAAAAACAATAAGTTAATTAAGGTATACAAATAAAATACACACTTAATATTATATCTAAACCTAATAATGATGTATAGGGATTCAAAAATTCAGGATCATTAATTTATTAAAAGTACTGTTTTGAAATCTTGGTAAGTTTTATTCACATCAAAAATATATTTCACTAGAATATTATTAGTAATGGTTGGGGCCCAGGCTTGCCCTTTCCTTTGTACCTACGCCTATGATATAATTTAACCCATGCAAAATTTTATCAATTAGAACCAAAGCGGAATTTGATTTCGAAGCTATATGCCAGTTTTCAATGCAATCTGAAGAAGTCTAGCTGAGAAAAGCGAACTTGGAATTTACCAAGATTAAAGTTGGAATTTACCGTTGGGATTACCAAGGCTCCTAACTTTAAAGTTGGAAAACGAAAAATAACAGTGTTTTATTTCGGCACCAATACGCTTCCGCAATAATGCAAGTTCCTAAAAACCAGTTTGGTGTAAGGATAGGTACATGTATACTATCATTTTTCCTTATATAAAGGTAAATGAATGGAATTATAAATAACGCCAATTTTTCGCCCTTCTTTTTCAAAAAGAGGCAACTCTGGGCGGTAAAAACAAATTGCTAAAATGAGCAGAAACTATACTTCTTACTACAGATTGGAGTTTAGTTCTATAGAAAATAAAATTATTCTTATGACGTAGAATTTTATACTTATTTATTTGTAATTAAATTTGATGTACAAGGGAAATAGCTCTTTACTCATTAAATTATTATAAATTTTCAAAAATCTCAGATAATTCAAACCTTTAAGATTGTATCTCTATACATAAATCTACAGTTGTGAAAGTTTTGTTTCCAAATAAACTTACAGACAATCTTACTTGTTGAAAATTTGAATACATAAATATTACAATCCGGAAAAAATACTCACACCTTTTTCAACACATTATCAATTACTTTTATTGTAGAAGAAACTCCTGGTTTCCAATCTTTCTTTGATGTTAGAACAGACAATAGTTCATCTTCTCAATTTCTATCTCAATGAGAGACTGTTTATCCTGACAATCCTTTCCACTATGCAGATACATACATCTTCATTATTCCTTTGGCAACAATAGTGTCAAAAGATTTGATATTTCTTTCCCTGACAACCATACATAACTTATTTGTTTTGAACTGACGATTCGAACAAATGGGATGTTCCACTATTACTGTATTAGATCTAATATAGTTCGCAACTGAAAAAGTAGGTTTACATATCACCCAATGCATTATGCATGAGCATTATATGCTGCAGGGAGACTGATATGTGTCGCTAGCATTTCCTGGTAACTTTGTGTGTTTAGCTTTTATAGGCTCCGTCCATTTGACATTCCAGGGGGGGGGGGGATTTTTTGTGTCTAATATTTTGACACAAAACTTATCAGCAGATAGTTTGTATTCCTATTAGTACTAACTGCACACCTCTGATGAGCAGATTTGTTTCTATAAAACTGATGGATGCTCCAAGAAGCACAGCAGTATTGAAGGAAATGAATGACTCAATATATAGAAAATCATTTTATTAATTGATGACGATTTCAAATTTCAATGCATCATATGGATATCCAATTGAGTCAACTGTAGAACAACATGTGATCATAATATCTTAAAGTAAAATGAATAAGCTTGACCTTAATTAGTTATGAAATAAGACTTTTTAATCGTGAACACGACCTTTCAGAAATGGCCTTAAGTGACCTTTGTCCCAAAGCCCTTAACCTGAATAATATTTTGGTGAAGTATGATCAAATTCTGAAGAAAGGTGTAAGAGATAAAAGTACTTCATGGTATTTTAAGTCATAGTTAATAAGTTACATTGATCTTTCAGAAATAGACATTTTAGTGAAGTGTGATCAAATTCTAATGAAAGATGTAGGAGGTATAAGTCATTTATGATACTTTATGTCAAGTTAATAAGTGGCCTTGACCTTTCGAAATTACCTTGAGTGACCTTTGACCTAAAGCCATTAATCTAAATAATATTTTGGTGAAGTATGATCACATTCTGATGAAAGGTATAGAAGATATGAGCTCGGACGGACAGACAGACGGACGGACGGACACGACAGCGGCTATATGCTCTCCCGAAAGTTTTTGGAGCGCATAGAAATTTCAAATAATGTAGGGACTTTTAACTCAGGGCTACAGGTACTTAAACTAAGAAACCCCTTAGGAAATTGTTCTAGATCTTATTCAGTATTTTTTTTTTCAGAATTCGGAAATATTGATTTTGCAACAATATGTATCCAATGGAATTTTCCATTCCAATTTCTGCGGTGATCTTTTTTACAAACTTATGAGGTTTATGGATCCAATAAGTTTAACTTGTCCGGTTCGAAAATAGTGAAATGCCTTCATCATCGACAATATCACCCGTAGATCATCAATAAGTCTTGTATTTTGTCGCTCTACAGTCTGATACAGATTTTTATTTGAACATTGTACGCTAACAGGGCGGCTTGGACTGTATGATGGGCCTCGTTGAAACATTTTTCAACGGAGAAATGGTCCTGAACCTCTTTCCTTACGACTTTTAGTTGAAACTCCTACAGCTCTATTCCAGAAATAAAATCAATTGACCATCCTAATTCGGTATCGCAACTGCACTTTAAAATTATTTGTGATATTATGTGTGTGTGTGTGTGTGTGTGTGTGTGTGTGTGTGTGTGTGTGTGTGTGTTTTAATCTTTTCTTTTGAGTACCGTAATTTGTGCTGGATATATGCCAAAACAGTTTATCAGGGGCGGACAGGGGGTTGCTCTCTCTCTCCCACTCGCACCCATATAACCTCCATTTTCTTCCCCTCCCGGTCCTTATTTAACCCTCAGTTCATCTCGTCAATGAAAATACAAAGTATACTTCAGAATATGGTATCAGTATGATGGACTAAAAGCGAATAGCACAGCTGGGACGGATGTGCAAAATTATGGACCACTCCCCGCACCAGGATATAGGCAGAATACTGCTATATATATTACATGTTTAAAGTGGTGAATAAAGGAGAATTTTGTCAAAAATATTGTGGTTATTCTCAAATTCGTATTATTGTACAACAATATTTTATTGGTGAAAAAAAAGTTGTCTTGCTCTGGCTCAGAGACATATATACACAGAGACTGGAAACTCGCCGCTTCGTCCGGCATATGATGCACGTCCTTTTGTTATGCTAATTAGGTGACCGCGCTCTACAATACACCGATTTTAACCGTCGGATATCGCCCGGGGACGTATAGCGCAGTAGGTGTTTCCTGCCGACGCACCTCAGTTCACATTCTACGGGCACTTATTATTATTTTTTTCTTTTATATTTTTTTGTTAATTCTATCGATGTGTAGAAATAATATTCTCCTTTTTCTTTCTAACAAAATCGAGACAAACTTGTATGATTAATCATTATAAAAATATTTTTAAAACCAAGATTTTTACTGAGACGCCTCCATTTCCTGCTTTTTTAAAATAATTATTTCTATTTATATATTTATTCATTTTAAACAGCGTTTGTTGCCATTTACGAGTTCTTGATATATGCAATCAATGCCCCTGCCTTTACTACTGTTTGTTCACCACCCCAGGGGAAGCACCAGCGTCTGTCTTTGTCATTCATGGGCAGTAAATAACAATGTTGTGTTTATTTAAAAATTCAGATGGTAAATAGCAAACAAAATAATGTTTTATGCACTGTTGACGTGGTATGAGCTGTTTTACTCCCTCCTATGTAAAGAAGTAAAAAGAAACTGGCGATCCAGGCGTCTAAAGAAATTTCGCATTGCAATATGTCCAATTACGTGTTGATAACTTCTTCAATTCGTACTTAAATGGCAACTTTGATTTGTTAATGTGTCTGTGCCCCCCCCCCCCCGCACTTATTATTTTTATTTATTTATTTATTATCTTATTTTCTAAACAGCACTTGTTGCCATTTTATAGGAGTTGTTAAGGCCTAGCAATCAATGCATCTAGGAAGGTAGTAAATAACAATTTAATGTTTATTTTAATGTTCAGATGGTAAATCATAAAACAAAATAATTTCTGTACCTGTTGTGCACACTTCACGTGATACGAACAAGATTTACTCCTTTATAAAAAAGAAGAAAAAAAAAAAAAAAAAACCACACAAACAACAAAAACAAAATGGCGACCCGCCGGCCACAGAAAATTTGCATTGCAAGATGTCCCCTTACGTGTTTAAAACTGCTTCAGTTCTTACTACAATAACAACTATGACTTCTTTGATGATTATAGTATGACTTTCAATACAAAAACAATATATATATCGACAGGTTATATGATTATTTTGCTCTATATGGTATGGTATCGGTTTTCTTGTTAAAAACGATTGAATGTTTACCGCGTAGATAAAATTGGATTAAAATCAAATAACGAATAAAGTCTTCTACACCCAATGATATAAAATGTGTCTGAAACCTTTCTTAACACACACGTGTGAGTTTAGTCATGTAAAGGACATTGATTTTTGTTGTTTTAACAATTTTTCTTGCCGTTGTCGTTTCTCAGCGGGTTCGGTAGTAAGGAGAAAAATGTCGCGAGGTCCTCAAATACGACCGGGTAATTATGCATGATTTACAGATATTTCATATGAAAATTAAAGCACTATGACTATAATAAACATTGATGGTGCTATAAACGAAAAATGGTGGCATGTGCTTCAATATTGTGTAAATGTTTTGCATAAACCCAAGTGAATGTTTTCAGAGGTCTATCAAAACTAATGGCTTCTGATCGGGGTTATGTCTTCACATTGAATAGATCATATATGAAATGTTTTATGATTCAAATGATTAGTATATTGCTTTTTATACTTATCTGAACTACCTTTGTTTACAAAGCGATGAAAATTCCCCTTCTTTGCAAGCTTAATGCTTTCAAGCGAATGAATGCCGAGAACAATATGGCGGACTTCCGGCTTATCGAGATGCCTGTCGGGAAATGTTACTTATGTCAGGGAGCTATATAGCTTTCAATGGGAGTTTCCAGTCTCTGTGTATATATGTCTCTGTCTGGCTCTACTGAAAAACAAAAATTCCAATGCTCCAAACAGAGACATATATACATATAAGTATCTCTGTTTCTGCCCCCAAAGTTTAGGGGAAAATCTGGGAGGGGTTAAAAAACCCGGGACCCGGATTTTTGCTGCGTTAGAGGGGGTCCCGGGAACCAGACGTTTGAATTTCCCGCGAATTGTACACAAGCAGAAGAGTGGATTCATGGGGAAACAATTACTGTATAAAGCGTAACTGTAGTGCAGTGTAATCATTTGAAAATATGAAACTTTTTCATATTGATGTTGTTCGTGATTTTTATTTGCTACAGACTTAAGTGATAAAAAATATACTTACACGAATTAGAAATGGATAATTCAGGTAAAACTACCAAGCGATACAATTCGCTGCACAACAAACTGTTGGAATTTCCTCTGACCAATAAACTTGGCTTGCGAATTTGCAACGGATTAAATGAAGTGAAACTCATCTTGTAAAAGCTGCAAAACCTGAAAGATCTTAGCTATATCCTGTTATTTGCCCCGCTATCTCTAAAATGTTTTACAATGTCTCATTTTATTCCGTATAATACAGAATAAAGGCTAAAGCAAATGGAAATTAATAAAAACTTGCAAACATGCTGTTTTAGCTAAACAGACATCAGTTATTACATACAACATACACTGTACATATTCATATACCATATATATACAACAGTTGAATGCTTGGGGCAAATAACAGATTATTGTCAAGATCTTGCCAAATATTCTACCTGTAGTGCTTTGTCACGTTTGTGGGCAGATAATTCACCCTTCCACAAACTGCACTTGTTCATTGTGATGACTTCATCCGAGGTACGACAAAACTCCGACAAATAACGCTTTTGTTTATGACGTCATATATAGAACAATTGAAAATTGTCTGAATGTCGCGTTCGTTTATGAACCTTGGAAGGGTGAATTGTCCCTGCTTTTTCCAAAAACATGGGGACATTGAATCTCATTCATCTGTCAGTCTGTCTGTCCATTTGTCGTTCATCCGTTTGTCACAAAAACTGTAACCTTGGTCATAACTTTTTAACCGTTAGACGTAGGGCCTTCATACATGTATTTGGCATGTGTGTCCCTAATTGCAATACCTTTCTGTTGTTATCAAAATTTTTATCATGTGACCTTGATCGTGACCTTTGACCTACTTCAATTTAGCTTTTAGATTGTAAGAGGTAGGGCCTTCATATTTGGCATGCATTTCCCTAATTGCAATACCTTTCCTTTGGTACCAGAATTTTTTATCATGTGACCTTGACCGTGACCTTTGACATACATGTACTTCAATGTAACTTTTTAACAGTAAGATGTAGCAGAGATGTTGAAATATTTCTGATCCTGTCAGACATTTGGACTGACAGATTTATAAAGTCTGTCAGTCCGGAAAGAATTCTGTCAGTCCAAACAAAATTGTATGACAATCTTTTTATTGTTCATAAACTAAAAGCTGTCATTTTATCATTTTGTTTAAGTATCCATTCACTTTAATCCAGAGATTGTTGACGCACATATGTACATGGTATATACATGTATTCTTGAACACAATACACATTTTTTGAATTGCTTTTTGGTTGCGTATTATACATGGGATTAGAAATTCGTTATTTTTCATCCTTCTCACCAGGTGATCAGGCTGAAGAAGAATAAGCACCCCTGTTGTGCTAGCACACCCGTGAAACAATGTATATTTCATGATCCTTTCAGTTATCTCTAATCTTTTTTAAACATTTGGTTTTGAGTTCGATACCCGCATACCATTAACTTTGATACGTCCATTACGGCTAAGGTACATGTAAAGTAAGGGAAAGGTTTAAAAGTTGCCGATTTACAGAGTTATTAAGGTGTCGATTATGTCGATCATATACCATCCCGTCAGTTGTGTTTACCGATGTTTATTTTGACGCATCGTTTAAATTGTAATCACTTTCCCTGGCAGCTGCCAGTTTTGATATAGGTAACAATAGAATTTGATAGTACAGATAAATGATGCAGTACCTGAATATGAGCTTTGAATGCATCAATATTGTCTAGGTGTTTTACGATCTCTTTTTACTCTCCAGAAAGTTGTATCTTATCAGTATCAAAGACCGTCAATAGATCACAGCAGGTATCAGATATTAACAAGAACACTTCACGGTCAATTAACTTTCTTATTTACTAAAAGTTTGCTGCGAGTTTTGCTATCATGTTTAAATGGACAGTCATTACGCAGGAACCATTTTATGGAAATCTTGTTCAAAATAATCATAAGTCACTAAATGTAAAAAAGAAAAAATACTGGCCAGCCAGGCTACATATTTTCCAAGTCTCACTAAAGCCAGACGTCAAAAATCGGTATCATTGGGCGTTGATCTAGTGAGTTTTAGGAATGCATATGCATGGCTGCCATGAACGCCGGTCATTTGGACCGGTGCAAACGGACATTCTGTCGGTCATTGGAAATTTTAGTCGGTCTTGCCGGCAGGACCGACGGATTTCAACATCTCTGTATAGGGCCTTTATATTTGGCATGAATTATAGTCAACGGCCCAAAAACAAAAAGGCCCACACCAAAATGTCCCAAAAACAAAACGGCCCACACCAAAATGGCCCAAAAACAAAATGGCCCACACCAAAATGGCCCAGCTTTTTTTTTACCAAAACGCCCCAACTTTTAAATTTCTTTTTTAAATGGATTTATTTGTTGAAATTTTTGTAATCACTTGTTAAATATTTATACTATATTGGAGTAGGATGGTATTTCACACTCACATATGATGATTTAGAAAAGCACTATTTGAATCAGATTGTATTTCCTGTTATGAATTTTGAAAAATTAAGAAAGCACTATATTTGAATTGTACGCTATTTTTTTAATCGGATGGTATTTCACACTCACAAATGATGATGAAAAATGCACTATTTGGAATTAGATGGTATTTCCCATTATGAAATTTGAAAAATTAAGAAAGCACTCTATCTGCATTGGGCGGTATTTCACACTAACAGATGATAATGAAAATCACACTATTTTGAATCAGATAGTATTTCCTATTATTTCCTATTCACGGCGGGTGTGGATACCCAAACAGGAGACGCTCACTCCTCCTAGACACCTGGTCTCACCTCTGAATTTCAGGGGTCCGTGAATGCCCACTGTGGTACATTGTTGTTAGTGCCACAGTCATGTGACACCAGTTATTTACATATTTTACATGAATGTCACACTTATTCCCTTTGCAGTGTTGAGCTTGTAAAAAAGTTCCCCGCAGGTTCGATTCCCGGGTTGCGCCACTATGTTTAAGAGGTTGGTAACCTCCTGCTTCCATGTCGCGATATAACTGAAATATTGTTGATAGCGACGTAAAACACCAATCAACCAATCAATTTCTCTGAAGTTTAGGTTTCCTATGATAACTCAATATTTTGGTAAAATGTTGTTGATTTCTTTCATTTTGAAAAGTTTATCTAAATCTTCTAATGACTCTTCTCCACTGTTAGGGCTTCTGTGACTACAATGTACTAGAAGCGTGTCGGATTTTGATGTATGAATTAAAACACCTTCATGCTCTATTGTGTGGAAATCGTTAATTGCAGCCTCACTTCCAGTCAATATCTGAAGTTGACCATTGATTTCAGTTTTTCGGAAGCCACTCTGCGATGGCAATTATGTTGAAATTATATTATTTATGGCGGCTTGAAGTTAGTCTCTCTTATTGGATAAGGAGTCTGCATTTGTATAAAATATTTTGAGCAGTAGGTTTGGACAAAAACTTTTATTGCAAGTCAGTATGCTAAAATCACTGATAAAAGAATCTTCCTATAACTGAGTTGCAAGAGTGTTGTGATCAGAGAGGATAGTAGTACTGAGAAGTTCTCCCATCATGGTTTCATCGGCATTATCATACGTAGCATTCAGAGTCATGTTTGCCTTATTTGTGAAATGAAGGAGTCTGGCTCATAACATTGCTATCTTCATTTTTTGTTTTAATCAGAGTATCGGAAATTAATCCGCGTGGAATTTTGATAGGAGAGACCATTTCAATTTGCTTTTCTTTGTCGTCATGCGATACAGATTTTGGCAATGTTTTTCTTTTCAATTCACGTCTTTGTTTGTTTTTGATGCACTGTTGGACAGTCATGTCCTTGGTAAGGAAGCAACCATTTGATTTTTATGGAGGGGGGTGAGGAAGACTTTCACCGGCCTGAATTTTTTTTGGTCAAATTTCAGAGTCGGATTATTTCTTTATTTATTTATTGTTATTTTTTTGCCGGCCCTTTGGGCCAGATTAATTTTTTTCCCCAGATTTTGAGCCAGACTTTTTATTTTTGAAGTCTTCCTGTGCCCCCCCCTCCCCCCCTCCCATAAAAAATCAAATGGTTGTTCCCTAATGATGCCCCTTCCAATCAGTCGGAACGTGTGTTGGGATTTTCTTAGCATTGTCTAAAAATTGGCACTTGGCATTTGTATCTTCAAGTACTACTTTGATAGGACGTTGTTTCGATTCATTGTTTTGGCTTCGTTTTCCGAGACAGAAGATAGCTCACTTCTTTACAAACAGTAGATTTCATTTTGGAAACTTCTTCTGAAACAGGAATGGAGATATTTTTATTTTGGTTTGTGATTTTCGACTCTAAAGAGTTAGTTTCTTTTCATTTTTTGAATCAAGTTTGTAGAGAGATATATTTAGGTTGGCAAAAGTAGGAAAGTTCTGTTTGCAACTTTAACAGGTCCATTTAAGATTACCCTCGGTGTCCTCTAGTAGTGCTGCGGCTAAAGTTTTTAGCTCACCTGAGCCAAAGGCTCAAGTGAGCTATTGTTATCACTCTTCATCCGTTGTCCGTCCGTAAACTTTTCACATTTTCAACTTCTTCTTCAGAACTGCTTAAAGGATTTTCATGAAACTTGGTATGGATGAAGGACTAGGGGTCCTCTACCAAGTTTGTTCATTTCGTATAAATCCCTCAACAAGTGGCACCACCATTGCTAAAAATAGATCTCAGAGGGTACCCCTCTTTGAAAATCTTCTTCTCCAGAACCAGTGTATGGACTATAAAACTAATGGCATCTGAGTGATCTAGAAGGATGTATGTCTCAAGTTGTTCATATCGTTGAAATCCGATAAATTATTTTTGACATTTTTTCGACGTTTTTTTGGACTTTGTAATTTTAATGCAAAAAGAGGTATTTTTTTCTTTTAGTAAACATTGATGCATTAATTTGGTTTAATTTGATCATTTTTATGGTAAGAAATACTACTGTGAAGAAATTTGTTCAATATTTCATGTTTTGGATTTTTTATGAATTTTTTAAGACTTTCAAGAAAAAGGGGGGTGGAACAATGGTTGTAAACATTTCACAGTTTGAACTTTTTCTTCAGAACCGCAGAAAGGAATTTGATGAAACTTGGTATGCATCAAGTACTCAAGGTCCCCTACAAATCTGGTCTTCTTTGTCAGGATCCGTCAACAGGTGGCCCCACCACAGGCAAAAGTAGGTCAAAGAGGGTACCCTCTTTTGACAAACTTCTTCTATAGACTGGGGGCATACAGAGACAAACCGAATGCATAGGTTTGATCTAGAGGGATGTGTTAAGAAGTGTTGTTATTATTGGTTCTGTTCCGAAATCAAATTTTAACGTTTTTATTGACGTTTTTTTGGACTTTGTAATTTTAATACAGACATGAGTTATTTTTAGCTCACCTGAGCGTAGCTCAAGTGAGCTATTGTCATAGTGCAGCATCCGTCGTCCGTAGTTAACTTTTCTACATTTTCGACTTCTTCTCCAGAACTGCTGCACAGAATTTCACCAAACTCTATAGGAAGTAAGTACTCAAGGTCCTCTACAAAGTTTGTGTTTTTTATGCCGATCCGTGATCCAAGATGGCCGCCATTGGCTCTGATTGGTTGACACATTTTCGACTTCTTCTCCAGAACTGCTGCACAGAATTTCACCAAACTTCATAGGAAGTAAGTACTCAAAGTCCTCTACCAAGTTTGTGTTTTTTATGCCGATCCGTGATCCAAGATGGCCGCCATTGGCTCTGATTGGTTGACACATTTTCGACGTCTCCTCCAGAACCGCTGCACAGAATTTCACCAAACTTCATAGGAAGTAAGTACTCAAAGTCCTCTACCAAGTTTGTGTTTTTTATGCCGATCCAGGATCCAAGATGGCCGCCATTGGCTCTGATTGGTTGACACCTTTTTGACTTCTTCTCCAGAACCGCTGCACAGAATTTCATCAAACTTCATGGAAAGTAAGTACTCAACATCCTCTACCACATTTTTGTTTTTTATGCTGATCCGTGATCCAAGATGGCCGCCATTGACTCTGATTGGTTGACACATTTTCGACTTCTTCTCCAGAACTGCTGCACAGAAATTCATCAAACTGCATAGAAAGTAAGTACTCAAGGTCCTCAACCAAGTTTGGTGTTTTTTATGCTGATCCGTGATCCAAGATGGCCACCATTGGCTCTGATTGGTTGACACATTTTCGACTTCTCCTCCAGAACTGCTGCACAGAATTTCACCAAACTTCACAGGAAGTAAGTACTCAAAGTCCTCTACCAAGTTAGTGTTTTTTATGCCGATCCGTGATCCAAGATGGCCGCCATTGGCTCTGATTGGTTGACACATTTTCGACTTCTATTCCAGAACTGCTGCACAGAATTTCACCAAACTTCATAGGAAGTAAGTACTCAAAGTCCTCTACCAAGTTTGTGTTTTTTTTGCCGATCCGTAATCCAAGATGGCCGCCATTGGCTCTGATTGGTTGACACATTTTCGACGTCTCCTCCAGAACCGCTGCACAGAATTTCACCAAACTTCATAGGAAGTAAGTACTCAAAGTCCTCTACCAAGTTTGTGTTTTTTATGCCGATCCAGGATCCAAGATGGCCGCCATTGGCTCTGATTGGTTGACACCTTTTTGACTTCTTCTCCAGAACCGCTGCACAGAATTTCATCAAACTTCATGGAAAGTAAGTACTCAACATCCTCTACCACATTTTTGTTTTTTATGCCGATCCGTGATCCAAGATGGCCGCCATTGACTCTGATTGGTTGACACATTTTCGACTTCTTCTCCAGAACCTCTGCACAGAAATTCATCAAACTGCATAGAAAGTAAGTACTCAAGGTCCTCAACCAAGTTTGGTGTTTTTTATGCCGATCCGTGATCCAAGATGGCCGCCATTGACTCTGATTGGTTGACACATTTTCAACTTCTTCTCCAGAACCACTGCACAAAATTTCACCAAACTGCATAGAAAGTAAGTACTCAAGGTCCTCTACCAAGTATAGGTTTTTCATGCCGATCCGTGATCCAAGATGGCCGCCATTGACTCTGTTTGATTGACACATTTTCATCTTCCTCTCCAGAATCCCTGCACAGAATTTCTTGCTTGCTTGTAAATATGCACTTTGTGCTCAGGTGAGCCATATAGGCCCACTTAGGCCTCTTGTTTTCTTTTAGTAAATACTGATGCAATAATTTGGTTTAATTTGATCATTTTGATGGTAAGAAATACTACTGCGAAATAATTTGTTCAATATTTCATGTTTTAGATTTTTTATGAATTTTTTTTAAAACTTTCAAGAAAAAGGGGGGTGGAACAAAGGTTGTAAACATTTCACAGTTTGAACTTCTTCTTCAGAACCACTTGATGGAATTTCATGAAACTTGATAAGCATCAAGTACTCAAGGTCCCCTACAAATGTGGTCATCTTTGTCAGGATCCGTCAACATGTGTCGCCACCACAGGCAAAAGTAGATCAAAGAGGGTACCCTCCTTTGATAAACTTCTTCTTCAGACTGGGGGGATACTGAGCAGATTTCTTATGGACTATTGTGATCATAATTATGGTAATGAATGTTACTTTGAAAGAATTTTGTCAATATCTCAATTTTTGGATTTTCTATGAAATTTTAAGACTTCCAAATGAGGGTGTATAGGAACAATTCAATCAAATTTTTCACTTCTGCTGTTATACCACATGAAAGATTTTAATGAAACATGGAATACATGAAGTACTAAAGGTCCTCTATTAATTGGGTAAATTTCATCCAAATTGGTTAACAGATAATGCCACCATATCTAAAAAGTAGGTTTCACAATGATACTTATACCACTTGGTAATTGAAATATGGAGAGTAGCTGTTCAAATCCAGCTGTGGTCAAAAATTTTTTTTTCATTTCTTTACACATCTAAATAAGTTTTTAGATGTTTCTCAATACTCATCATATGAAATTAGGCAATTTTAAGTTAGATCTGGATAATATTTGAAACATTTGTTGTTCATGACCCAGACTTGAAATCAGTCAACAAAAGGCTCCACCTAAAGAAAATGACTAACTTTTTGCCCTGAATGACATCTTGCAGAGACAAAGGAAATGCTTAATATCAAAATCACCTGAATGGATGTGCAAAAACGTTTTGTTTTTTATTCTAGTCTGAAATAAAATTTGACATATTTTCAACATTTGTGTTGACTTAGTCACAGTAATGCAAAAACAAGTGAATTCTTCCTTCATACATGACTGATCATCTACGTACTCAGGTGAGCGATATAGGACCATTTGGGCCTCTTGTTGTGATATTTGCACATGGTAAACAAAAAGGAAGCTCGCACATCTATGGTCACAGAATCTGAATCTAGTTCAAGATTACATTTCGGACAATTGATATTTCTTGAGCTAGTTCTTGCTCTTTTTAATTGTTTATCAGGCAAAAAAAGGTGTAGATGTCGTGAAATTGGTAGCCATTCTTATTTTCTCTTAGAATCACTATTTTGCAACAGAGGAAATGCGCCAGTCAATGAGAGTTGGATCGTAAATAAATTTGACATGAGAATGTTTTCGAATCAAAGTATACATAGTATTCAATCACTAGAACCTGGTAGCCATTCTTATTTTCTCTTACAATCAATATTTTTGCAACAGAGGAAATTCAGTCAATGAGAGCTGGATCATAAATGTGATATGAAAATGTTTTCAAATCAAAGTATACACAATATATAATCAGTATTCAATCTCTAAAACCCTTTTTCAGAGATGTTGAAATTTTTTCAAACCAACCGGTAACTGGTAACTGGACTGAATTAACTGGTCCGAACACATTTTCACCGGACCAACAACTATAGATAAATCAATATTAATAGTTGTAGTTCTTCTATTGTTGTAAAGACTAGTGTTAATTCATTTCAATTATCGGTATATTTGATTTCTTTTTCTCTGATAATTTCGTATATAATACTTTCACTCTGCTCACAATCACCATTACTCTCTCGCTCCTCTTCACATGTTCACTAGCTACATATATTTCAAAATCTTAAAACTAGTCGTACTCCTCCTCAATCTCTACCCAACTCTCTCTCTCTCTCTCGAGAGCCGTCACTGTCACTGTGTATTTTTGGGACTGGGGCCAGGACCTTTTTACTTGGAAAAAAGCGTCGTTTTGGATCAAATTGGGAAAAATATTCAATTCAAAAATTAGAAATGCAGTATTATCAACATTGGTATTTGTTTATTTCAAGTACATCGCGTTTTATACATTGATATGCCTGCCCTTCATTTGAATTTAGTTATTTGAATCATTGAGACAGCTGGTTTTGATTGTTGGCTGTGAACACTATTCTGATCATGACATCGTTTTTAGCTCTACTGGTCTCGACCAGTCGAGCTCATGCGATGGTCCTTCGTCCGTTGTCCGGCCGTCCGTCCGTAAACAATTTTTTGTTCCCTCTTCTCCTCTGAAGGTATATACCCCAGAGACCTTATTATGGATTCTTCTTGTTGGGTAGGTGGTCTAGTTGTGCATGTGCAATTTTGGTCCAGTTCTGACCCCTTGGGGGCCCACGAAAGGGCGTGGTCCCAAAATCTTGTTCCCTCTTCTTCTCTGATTGTATATATCCCAGAGACCTAATTATGGTCTCATCATGTTCTGTAGCTGGTCTAGTTGTGCATGTGCAATTTTGGTCCCGTCCGGACCCCCTGGGGCCCCTACAAAAGGGGCGTGGTCCCAAAATCTTGTTCCCTTTTCATTTCTGAAGGTATATATCATAGAAACCTAATTGTGGTCTCATTTTGTTATATAGGTGGTCTAGTTGTGCATGTGCAATTTTGGTACGGTCCGGACCCCCTGGGCTCCCAGAAAGGGGCGTGGTCCCAAAATCTTGTTCCCTCTTCTATTCTTAAGGTATATGTCCCAGAGACCTAATTATGGTCTCATCATGTTTGGTATGTGATCTAGTTGTGCATTTATTATTTTGGCCTGGTCCGCCCCCCCCTGGGGTCCCACAAAAAGGGCGTGGTCCCAAATTCTTGTTCCCTCTTCTGTCCTTAAGGTATATGTCCCAGAGACCTAATTATGGTCTCATTTTGTTGGATAGGTGGTGTAGTTGTGCATGTGCAATTTTGGTCTAGTCCGGACCCCCTGGGACCACACAAAGGGGCGTGGTCACAAAATCTTGTTCCCTCTTCTTTTCTGAAGGTATATGTCCCAGAGACCTAATTATGGTCTCATCATGTTTGGTATGTGATGTAGTTGTGCATGTATAATTTTGGTCTGGTCCGGACCCCCTGGGGTCCCAAAAAGGGGCGTGGTCCCAAAATCTTGTTCCCTCATTTTCTCTTAAGGTATATATCCTAGAGACCTAATTATGGTCTCATTTTGTTGGATAGGTGGTGTAGTTGTGCATGTGCAATTTTGGTCTGGTCCAGACCCCCTGGGACCCCACAAAGGGGCGTGGTCCCAAAATCTTGTTCCCTCTTCTTTTCTTAAGGTATATGTCCCAGAGACCTAATTATGGTCTAATCATGTTTGGTATGTGATCTAGTTGTGCATGTATAATTTTGGTCCAGTCTGGATCCCCTGGGGTCCCACAAACGGGTGTGGTCCCAAAATCTTGTTCCCTCTTTTTCTCTGAAGGTATATATCCTAGAGACCTAATTATGGTCTCATTTTGTTGGATAGGTGGTGTAGTTGTGCATGTGCAATTTTGGACCAGTTTGGACCTCCTTGGGCCCCACAGGGGGCGTGGTCCCAAAATCTTGTTCCCTCTTCTTTTCTGAAGGTATATGTCCCAGACACCTAATTATAGTCTCATCATGATTGATATGTGATGTAGTTGTGCGTGTATAAGTTTGGTCCAGTCCGGACCCCCTTGGGTCCCACAAAGGGGTGTGGTCCCAAAATCTTGTTCCCTCTTTTTCTTTGAAAGTATATAGCCTAGAGACCTAATTATGGTCTCCTTTTGTTGGATAGGTGGTGTAATTGTGCATGTGCAATTTTGGACCAGTTCGGACCCCCTGGGGCCCCACAAAGGGGCGTGGTCCCAAAATCTTGTTCCCACTTCTTCTCTTATTGTATATGTCTGTGAGACTTAATTATGATCTCATCATGTTTGGTAGGTGGTCTAGTTGTGCATGTGCAATACAAAACATACATGTGTGGTCCAAATATATTTTTACCCCTTCTTCTCTGAAGGTAAATTGTTGTTTGAGTAGAGGATAACAGTAGAGCTCCAGTCTCGACAGAGACTTCTGGTTGTGATATGCTACATTCAATAATATTAATTAATGTACTAGTAATTTATTTAGATATTTCAACAGTGCATTATTTTAACATAGCTTTCGTTGATGCAGTAAATTGGAGTCCGTGATTGGAACAATATTATTATTTTGTTAGTTTTTAGTATTTAGGAGCACTGCAATATATTCCCATATGGGTGTATTTTCCATTCACACGAAATTTGTATCTTATCAGTAGCAAAACAACTTTATTCTAAGTGATCACAGCAGGTATCAAATATTTACGACTGTTACATGTCACAGTCAGTTAACTTACACAAATCATTTGAAATGCCTTGTAGAAAGGAAAATACGGATGACGGAATTGACTCTTTATTCAAACAATTATGATATTTATTGATTAACATTATAGCTGCGAAATTTGGAATTTCATTTTCCATCGGTAAGAACAACATCGAAAACTACTTTCCCAATCCGAAAATTAAGTTGGTGCGGGTGACGGAGATTTACATTTTGTGTCGGACGCGCTGGTTACAATTGAAAATATCATGCGATTGTACAAGTGTCGGTCAATAAAGTGGGGAAAAGATACAATTTGGTGTTGTTAATGGGGCCGAATATCGGCCCCTAAAAGTAATTTCTTGATCTTGCCTGTCTCAGTGTCGCTTATTGTGCATACCGAATGGAATCGTCCCAACGATAGTGCGGAAAGTCACACTTCCCTTAAAAGAATAAGATTCAATGGATTAGGCAACTCTTAAAAATGTCATTTGTTGCTGCAGTATTACCGGTCATTTGGACCGGTGGATTCGTTCATTCAACTGGTCATTGCCAATTTTCACCGGTTCTGCCGGTCGGACCGGTTAATTTCAACATCTCTGCTTTTTTATACGCCCGTCTTAAGATTAAGTATTATGTTATGGCATTGTCCGTCCAGCGTCTGGGATAAGCTTGTCCGGGCCATAACTTCTTTCCCTATGCATGGATTTCAATAATATTTGACAGAATTGTTGCTTCGGATCCAAGGGTGTGTCATGACCTTGTCCCAAGGTCATAGCTCAAAGTCAAGGTCACAATATGCAAAGTGAGTAAAACCTTGTCCGGGCCATAACTTCTTCCCCTGTGCATGGATTTCAATAATATTTCACGAATTGTTATTTAAGACCCAAGGGTGTGTCATGACCTTTCACCCAAGGTCATAGGTCAAAGGTCAAGGTCACAGCATGCAAAATGTGTAAAACCTTGTCCAGGCCATAACTTCTTCCCCAGTGCATGGATTTCAATAATATGACCCAAGGTCATAGGTCAAAGGTCATGGTCACAACATGCAAAGTGACTAAAACCTTGTCCTGGCCATAACTTCTTCCCCTGCGCATGGATTTCAATAATATTTCACAGAATTGTTACGTAGGACCCAAGGGTGTGTTATGACCTTGACCCAAGGTCATAGGTCAAAGGTCAAGGTCACATGCAAAGTGAATAAAACTTTGTTACTATGGTAAGATGCTATGGAGATGCTATGTAATGCGATAACTCAAGTAAACCTCAGTTGTTTTTCATGAAACTTATTCAGAATGCTTAAATAGTGTAGGGGAAGCCACTTTTTAGTTCTGAGCAAATTCCATTTTGTTGTTACAGTATTATTGGACTTGGATCCCTCTTTTTGGATTTCAATATTTCATAAAAGTATAACCAAAGGGGTAATAAAACCATACGTTCACATTGATCCCATCCAAAGTAAGCGACAGGCATATTATGCCATGCTAGGCATTGCTCTTGTTGACACTTCAACTGAATAATTCTCCACCCAGTTTATATCTAATTTGCATGTTATTATATTCCTGATTTTTTACATATGCACATGAAAATAAACAACTACAAGCAATTGAAATAATATAAAAATGAATTTTATTGTCATAATACATCATATTTACAAAGAAAACATATTCAATCCACACTCCATAATGCAGCAATCATATCCATCTGAAAATATAAAACATATCTATGAAAACTTTTATAAAACATGATATAAAAGAAGTTTAATCTGACATAACATACATATAATGAAAATAAAAAGTTGGGCCGTTTTATCTATCATACAAATTAAAAGGAATATATCATATTGTTCTATATTTATATCAGATATATATATATATATATATATATATAGAGTGTTCCCATACAGCCCTGTTTTCCTCAAATCAGCAAGAGTTATCTCCCTCATTGGAGTACAACTCTCGGGTTTTATCCATCAATGCTCATATAAAATTGCTTGATTTAACTTAATTTTATGAAATAATCGCATTGTATATGAATATGTTCTACAGAAAATTTTCAACTGATTGATTATATTTACTGATTAATTAAGACTGAAGTCCCGAAATCTACCCTGATAAATAGTTAATTTCTCAGAAATTTAATGAAGTTTAATGAAGGTAGAGATGGAAAAAGTCCGAGAGTTGTACTCCAACATGGCCGCTAATGCTAGTAGTGTGACATCACATGGGCAAACTCTATATATATAAATATATATATGTGTGTGTGTATATATGTTTCTGTTTATATATAGTGAAAAAAGTTTAGCCGTTTTGGTAGTGGATCTGGGCCGTTTTGGTGTGGGCCGTTTTATTTTTGGGCCGTTTTGACTATACACCATTTGGCATGTGTGTAGACATGCACAACCATGACTGTATGTCACACATCACTGCACCCTTACTGATAGAACCCCCAAACGGGGGACCACAATTCTCTGAATTTCCTTGTTTCTATTGAAACGCGTTTCATAACGGTCCGGCACATACTTCACCACTGTTTCTATTTTACCGTTCATATTTTGTGTAGGGAAACTTTGCTGATAGAAACTGGGTCATTGCATCCAAAAAATAGAGTACCGGGCACAAATCACTTACCTTTTTAGTTACGACTGCAACGGAAGAGCTATTTTGTCCCGTCTCTTCCGACAAAATAGCTCTTCCGTTGCAGTCGTAACTATTACCTTTTCGGCTAATTAAACTTAACTATTCATATCAATCCATTGTCTTGTAAAAAATATCCATGTACATACACTCGAATAAATACATCACAACAACATTTCGTTGTAGTATTACTTTAAATTATGTGGTTTTGCTGGCTGAAGAGTTCTCATTACCTGTGTGGAGGCATCAAAGGGAAACATGGATATGAGAAAGAAGAAAAGGGTGGTTTTTCATTGAATATTTTTATAAACATTTGCTACATGTATGTACTTGTATTAAAGGTGTTTTAAGATATTTGCAAGTCAATTGGCAGGATTTTATGAAAAAAATAGGTTTTCCTGTCTAACCTCACACATGCGCACTCCACCTAGTTAGAACATGGCCGTTTGAAGGTAATGGAGAAATACACCAAATATGTTGTGATGTATTTATTTTCGAGTATATTTGAAGTTTTACAAGAAAATGGATTGATATGAATAGTTAGGGATTTAATTAATTGAAAAGGTAAGTGATTTGTGTCTGGCACTCCATTTTCTTTTATGCAATGACCCAGTTTCTATCGGCAAAGATTTCCCAGTGAAGTATGTCGGGGTTTGGTCAGATTGATTGACTATTGCTTACATCACTTCACGATTTTTTTCACGTACATGTATGATGTATATGATGACGGCATCTGCCTGATGCATTGCATAGAATTTTATACCTTTGTAACGGCGGTTCTACTACTTACCGAAATTACCCGGAATTACCGAAATGACACGTTCTTTACCGAAATGACTCAATTAGTTACCGAAATTACCTGTTTTTCCTTCTTATTTGACCTAATATGGATAGAAGGATGATAGTTATATGTAATAAATGACTTTTCATGCAATTTGAAATACCACCTTATCATAGATAATACCGATGGCTAGAATTTCCTCTGTCGCGCCCTATCGTAAAGAGCGATAACTCCAAGTTCTTTCATGGAATCTTACAATGAATTTTTAGAATGGGGTTTAAAAACTTATCTTGGGCCAGTTGTTCGAAACTTTAACCGCTGGTTAATCTAAGCAGTGGTTAAAGTTTGAGAGATAATTACTTTAATTTATAAGATTTCTGTATAAAAATCAAAATTGCTTTACAAAGCTTGTTTCATATGCTGCAAATCAGTACACAGACTATGACTTTAAGTCTTCTTATTTCAAAGATATAGTCAGATGAAATTTAACCATTGGTTAGCTTAACCAGTGGTTAAAATTTCGAACAACTGGCTCCTGATGTGTAATTTCAATAAAAACCTAGAGAATTAAATGTAACATGACAAGTCGGGGGGAGGGGGGGGGGGGGCACATCTATATTATGACTCAGTCATTTTTAGTGCCAAATCTGGCTTTTTTTTAAGACTAAGTAATAAATATCATCTGTAAAAAGGAAAATTAAGAGAAATTAATTTCATATTTTCTTCAAATATGTAAATTAATTTGTTTTATTTATACTCTGTTCATCCAATCAAAGAACTTGTAGTTATTGCTCTTAACGTATTGAGTGCAACAGTGGAAATTCTAGTCATCGGTATTATCTATTGCAAGGTGGTATGTGCATGAAAAATCATCAGTTACATGTAACTATCACTCTTCTATCCATATCGGGTCAAATAAGAATGAAAAACGGGTAATTTCGGTAACTTATTGAGTCATTTAGGTAAATAATGAGTTATTTCGGTAATTTCGGTAAGTAGTAGAACCGGTAACAGATCCACTGGTAACAGTGAGGTATCTTTTATGTGCCAAGTCTACCGTGACACGGTACCTCATGCAGTTTTTACTTTCTCATCCAAAAGAGTAATATAATCTACTTCAAATGTCCGGTGATGATTGCAAAATCCACAAACCTGAGTGTCGAGTTCACTTTGTGTCTTTGGACTAGGTTAACTTGACACAAAGGTTTGTTTCTTATTCATACATTAGGGGTTGATTTTTTTTTTCTCCCATTGATTAATTTGACCCTAAAATTATCATTTTCCCTTGAGTTTTGTTGGAAAATGAACAAAAATTAGGTCACCTGTTGTTGACATATGTTGTATTTGCTAATATCACCCTATGTGGTCATAATAGAATTAAGTGCCAAATAGGTTGTGTAGCTTGTCATCCACCTCCCTTAGACCCTTTGGATGACAGGCAGATCATTTCACATCTTCTTTAATGATATTTCTCTGAATATGGGAGAAAAAACACTGTCAGAGCTGTTGAAAACTTCAAAATCTCAGAAATTTTAACTGACAGACTTCTACAATCTGTCAGTCCGATTGAAGATCTGTTTCACTGTCCGAATCAGAAATTAAAAAAGAATTTGTTTAAAAATGAAATACAGTACAGTCCGGGTGGAACTTAATTTGCCCACTGGTTACAGTGGGCATTTTTAGAGTGGGCATTAAAAATGTCCACTGGACACAGTGGACATTCTTGTAAGAGCCAGTTAGAATTAACATATAGGTAAGTGGACAGCTTGATAGCTCAGGTAAATGTCCACTCCTAATGCCCACTGAAATTTCAGGTGGACTGCCCACTGTGCCTGTGGACAGTGGGCATTCAAAGTTCCACCTGGACTGTACTGTACATGTATAACTGTTTCACATAGTATTTTTTATACTTAATTTTCTGTCTTAATTTCATACAAAATCTCACTCATCACTCTCTCATGCATTCTCACTCTCATCATGCTTACATTCATTATCTGACTCGGCCTCACATTCATTATCTGATTTGCTAATCATATCAACCTCTAACAGATCCTCTCTTTCATTCACTATGTTCATCTCACAGTCATTCTCTATCTCAACTATCACACTGTCTTCAACTTCTTGTGCACTTTGACGATCAGTGTATCTCTTCCTGTGGTATAAATTATGTTCACTATAATTAAAGCTTGCCAGGTAAGAAATAAAATCTACTGACGCAAATGATTAAGCAACAATGCATGTACCAAAACAACTTTGAACCATCTTAAAATTGTGAACTGAACTGTCTGCATGTATGTATCGAAACGTCTGTACCCAAAACTATCTACGGCTTTAAAGCACTTAGCTGATCACATTTAGATACTTGTCGGGGTTATCACACACAGGTGATGCTGATCACGAACAAGTACTTACAATTAGACGCTCAGCAGGAATAACTCGAAACTGTTACATGTAGTAACAGTAACACACAAATAGCATGTATCGGACACATTTTTTAAAAAATAGGACCTGCAGCATTGCTAATTGCATCAGTGTCAGACATTTTGTCCAACACAGTTACATAACGTCACATGGAGCTCTTCTGTCAGACATGAACAATTTTGCAAGGCTGACAGATTAAAGCAGCTCTGCATTGTATTCCCACTGTCAGAACGTGGGAGTCAAACATGGAACCTTTTGTTCACAACCCAAGCAAATCATCCACTGAGCCACACTGGCTTGGTTTTAATCAGGCGCATACCTGGGTGAAAATACTGAATTCAGTCGTGAGAGATTCCCCACTTTTTAGTTTGCTGGGACGATTGTCTGGAGACTTTGTCATATCCCCAGCATCGTTGTTTTTGTCATTTTTGTCATTGTCTGTAGACAAAAACTTTAACCTGGATCATAACTTTAGAACCATTAGGCCCCCCAAAAATATATGTGTGTTTCCACTTTCACTCTTGGGGGAAAAAGAAGGTCAGTAGGTTGGAAATCCTTTTTTCTTTCTGTCTTGCCTTTCGTCATTATTACATGTAGGTATTAATAGCCAGTTTCACTAACAATCGTAAGTGAACCTGTCATGACCATAAACATATATCGCTTAAAGTCGTAAGCATAAACTTACAAATGCAAATTCATTGAAAGTTACGTGAAATATGAATTCGTAATTGATCCCATAAATACCAGATTTACAGGGTAGCCGTTTAAAAATAGGGCCATTTGGGAAAGTGAAAACACACATATTTTTTTTTGGCCTTTAGAGACAGGGCTTTAATATTTCACATGTGTATTCCTTGTGCCAAGACCTTTCATTGGGTACCACAATTTTTTACCTTGTCACAGGGTTGTGATTTTGGCCTTGAAGTTTCACCTAATTTTAAAAAACTTTTAACTTTGCCGTTGGTCATAACTTATGAACAGTAAGAGATAGGGCTTGAATATTTCATGTGTGTATTTCTTGTGACAGGACCTTTCATTAGGTATCAAAATTTTTAAAAGCTTTGGCCTTGACCTTGAAGATTGACCTACTTTAAGACTGTCTAACAAACACTTTCGCCATTGCAGTTTAGTTGACGCCAGTGAGCTCTATTGTCTTCTGACAACTCTCATTTAGTGGTACAGTTCCTTTATTGATATGATTCTTCCCCCAAAAAATAAAGAAATCTATGATATTACATTTATGAAACTAATGTGTCTTTCAAATGTGAATTATTCTGTTTACCATTGCTTCTTCATGATCATCAGTTACTTAGTTGAAGAAGTTATTCAAGTTCTCTTACAAGTTTTTCTTAGATTTGATGCCTTTGCAGGCAAGATGCCGGCAGACATGTCTGAAGAAATCTGTAGACTTCCTTCCTTTGGTAAAGATCTGGTTGCCAAGTTACAGGAGCTGTATCTTGATGAGAGCTTATGTGATTTTGAAGTTCGTGTGGAGGGCAAAGTATTCAAGGTCAGTCTCTTATTTTAAATATTTTTTAATTAAGTGTTTGAAATGTAAAGAATGACATAATGAATTAAGAATGCTTTTTTGGTCAAATTGATTGATTTTGTAACTTCATGTACACTACTAATACATGTATCAGTGAAAGTGACGTCAGAGATCTCATTCTATCCATATGTTTTCAAATACCTTCTATCTGTCTTAACTGCAGTGTAACAGAAAAACCAAAAGTGACACTGTTCAAGGCTGAGTATATAGAAGTATAAAATGTAACAAATTTATGTGATGCTTGATCAGAAATGGCTGCTTTTATCCTATAGATTTGCATTTATTCCTGTCTTTAAAAAGCAAGGCGGAATAGTCACTTAATAGAAAGAGTGTACATATGTGTGCCAGGTACAGGTATAATAAATTCATTACATTTATGTTTCTCTTCTAGACAATACCTATTTACCCATTCTGTATTATTACCACAGCTATAGTCATAGCACGCTGTCCGTCTATCCGTCGTAAACTTTTCTTATTTTCGACTTCTTCTCAAGAACTGCTGAACAGATTTCTATGAAACTTGATTGGAATAAAGTATTCATGGTACTAGTGTTGTTTTTTGTCTCAGTCTGTCAACAGGTGGTGCCACCACTGGCAAAAGAAGGTCACAGAGGGTATCCTCCTTTGACAAACTTCTTCAGATCCGATGCATACAGAGACAAACTGAATAAATAGGAATGATCTAGAGGGATGTGTTAAGAAGGTTTGCTATTTTTGGGTTCTGTTCCGAAATCAAATTTCTGACGCTTTTGCAACATTTTTGGACTTGGTAATTTCAATGCAGAAAAGTGTCATGTTTCTGAGTTAATTTATAATGATGATTTCTTATGGACTATTTTGATCATAATTATGGTATGGAATATTATTGTGAAAGAATTTCAATATCTCAATTTTTGGATTTTTTCATGAACTTCAAAAAAAAAAAGGGGGGGGGTTGTTGGCCATTTTTCACATTTTCAACTCTTCTTGCAAAACTGTTGGGAGGATTTTAATAAAACTAGGTAGAAATAAATAAGTAATGACCCCCTTCAAATTATGTCGGTTTCGTCAAGACCTCTTTACAGGTGGCGCCACCACAGTCAAATACATGTAGGTCACAAAAATGTACCCTCCTTTGACAATCTTCTTCTTTATACTGACTGTATACAGAAACAAACAGAATGAATAGAAATGATCTAGAGGGATGAGTAAAGAAGTATTGTCATTTTGGTTCCCTTCCAAAATCAAATTTTGGAAGTTTTTTCGTCATTTGTTTGGACTTTGTGATTTCAATGCAGAAAAGTGTCATTGTAATTGATAATTATGATTTCTTATGGACTATTTTGATCATAATTAATGGTAAGGAATGTTATTTTGAAAGAATTTTGTCAATATCTCTATTTTAGGATTTTCTATGATTTTTTTTTTAAGATTTCCAAATGAGGGTGTATAGGGACAATTCTTCACATTTTTAATTTCTGCTGTTATACCACATGAAAGATTTTGATTAAACATGGTATATATGAAGTACTATAGGTCCTCTATCAATTTTGTACATTTCATCCAAATTGGTCAACAGGTTGTGCCACCATGGCTAAAAAGTAGGTCTCACAATGGTACATATACCACTTGGTAATTAAAATATGGAGAGTAGTGGTTCAAATCCAGCTGTGGTCATAAATTTTTTTTCCTTTCTTTACACATCTGAATTAGTTTTTAGATGTTTCACAACACTCAACATATGAAATTAGGCCATTTTAAAAGAAACATATCTGTAAAAATTCTCACTTTTCTATTTCATACAATTTTTAGTCATTTTCTCTATTTCAGCACTGGGATACATTTAAACTTTGATTTGTTATTTTTCATGACTTTATATGTATGTTTATTTGAATGTGTAATTAAGATAAGAATAGTTTTCATGATATTTTATCAGTTTTTAACTCACCTGAGCGGAAGGCTTAAGTGAGCTATTGTCAAAGCGCATCGTCTGTCCGTCGACTGTCTTAAAGTTTTCACATAATGCGAAAATAAATTACTTTTTACTTCCTGCATGACTGATCATCTAGGTACTCAGGTGAGCAATATAGACCCATTTGGGCCTCTTGTTTCAAACACCTAAGGGATGTCTTGATGCATAAACAGCATTTCACAATGGGTGAACAGCAATGTCACGATGAATATACAGTTTTATCACATTGTGTAAACAAAGTCTAGAGAGGCAGTAGATGCTGAGAGAAAAACTATATGATGACAGGGAAAAATCACACTTTCATGTCAAAAAGTATCAGGAAGTTTTGCTGAACTTTTAAAGAGCATCACTGCACTGTTACGTAAATTGAACTTATAGTCCTATCCATTGATCAGTTTAAAGTAGAAATCAACAGAACTTATATCAGGAATAGGCTTGTCATATCTTTCTATATTTTGATTCCTAGTTTCTCATTCTAAGGTACCGGTCACTGCAATAAGGTATCCCAACGTGACTTGTTGCTATTTTGACATTATCATTTGATAGGTTAGGGCTAGCCTACACTAGTTACAGAATGGCCCTATTGAACTCTTCAGCAAATAGTGAACACAATTCATGGTTGGAACAATTTTTTTCTAAATTCTCATGATTGCATCATTATTTCAGTTAAAATTTATCTTGCTCTAAACGTTTGTGATTAATCCTTTTTAATTCTCATGAAATCTTGTATAATCCACGTCCAGTTTTATTAAGTAGGGGTACATTATTGTAGTTCTAAGGATGCTCAGCATCTTATCAGATTTTGTAGAACCATTGAAACCATTGACTGGTAGTAACAATATGATTTAAGTGAAAGTTCTTAGAAGTTATGTATAATATATCTTACTTTGGGTATATTGTTTGAGAATTTATTATTATATTTCAGATTCACAAAGTAATAATGGCAAGTTCCAGTGATTATTTTCGGGCTATGTTTTCTCATGACATGTTGGAAAATCGACAGGATTTCATGGAGATGAAAGGAATTACATCAAAAGGATTTCAAGCTTTGATAGATTTTACTTACAGTGGCGATCTCAAACTGAATTTAGACAATATACATGATGTAATGAATGCTGCTACGTTTTTACAGATGATTCCAGCCATTACAATGTGTACTCAGTATCTCAGAGACAAAATGTCTTTTGACAATGCTGAAGAATTACTCAAAATAGCTGAAATTTTTTCTATTCCAGGACTTCGAAGCTACTATAGAGAATATATTTTGAAAAATTTTCTTCAGTTTGCATTGACAGACAATTTCTTGAAATTAGATAGTAAAACATTAGCAGATTATCTTAGTGATGATGGATTATGTACAACATCAGAATGTCTTTTGCTTCATATGGTTATCAAGTGGTATGAGCATGACCCCAAAAATCGTCATGACTGTGCTTTTGAAGTATTTGACAAAGTACGGTATGTGGTAGATGGTTGGCCTGCAGTACACTTCGCAACACATAGTGAACCTTTTATGAACAATGAGAATTTGAAGCCAATCCTTGATTTTGCTGATGAGTACTTGGCCAATCCTGAAAAAAGATATTTAATTAACGATCACAGGACAAGGGTTAGAAGTACCACAAAGACTATCCTACAGTTTGGTGGTAAAATGAAGCATTCTTATGAAATGGATGACTTTGATTTTCCTGCACTTATGCCTGAAGATTCCTTTGGCTGGCATAAAAACCATTTTTATCACACCACTCTTAAAAAATGGGTTGCATTAGGCGCTGCACAGATTATGGAACATGGTTTGTCCCATGCAACAATCACAGAAGTAAATGATAGTGGTATGATACTTAAAGCTATTGTTTTTATTTGATATGTTTAGAGGCATAGATTTCAGTGAAAAAAGTTACTTTTTGATATAAGTCTTTACAAATCCTGTCAAATTTTTTGATGTAAGTCTTTACAAATCCTGTCAAATTTTTTGATGTAAGTCTTTACAAATCCTGTCAAATTTTTTGATGTAAGTCTTTACAAATCCTGTCAAATTCTGAGTTCGCGAACACTTACCTCTCAAATTCCAGGGCTGTTGGACCTACCTGTATCTGGAAGTATTATTTACTGTCCCTTTGACTTCAAGATATCAAAGTCTAAGTGTATTACATTTTTAGTTGCCTGCAGAGTGATACTTCATTTCTATGTCTGTGGGTTACAAATGTTCTTACATCTATTTATGAAACACTATGCTTCAAACAGTTTTTGGTTGTCTGTCTGTACGTGGCAAAATTTTTAATATTAACTTGACAGTTGTGAGCAGAAAGAGATACAGCTTTGACACTGCACATATGAATTCTTTGTGACAATAACTTTTTCCTCACACCAAAACTGTTTACCTTGTGACCTTCGACCTACTTTTCTAAAATTTTAATATTGGGCATACCACTGTTCTAATTAACTCGCCTGGGTGAGGCCAAAAAAAAAATATGTTTGTTTCCTGTAACATGACCTAAAAAGATAGGGTCAGTAGGTAGGCTTTTTCTTTTTTTTTTTTTCCTTTTTTTTTTCTATGGAAAATGTCTTGACATTCAGATGGACATACATAATGTATAATAAAAGGTATTGTTCAACTTAATTCGTCATATACGGCGAGGCTTGATGCCATGGGGTTGCCATATTTGTTTTAAAAACACCGGAAATAACAACAATGTGAAGTTTCAGAAAACTGATTCCGGAATTTCGATTCCGGAAATGGCGGGGCTTGTAAATGGCGAAAAAAAAATCAGAGTCGGCGCCATTTTTTAGGGGTCGGTCGGGTTACAAGAAACAAAGATTTTTTTTTTAAGTCTGAGTCCTGGACTCACTAAAATAGGTTTTGGACACACCAAAATTTGTTTTTTCTTTAACTTTTGTAACTGAAGATGAATCCAAAGACTCTTAATGGGACTTATGAATTCTTAGGCCTAATGAGAACCCTGCATACATTGTAGATTTAAATTGTGAATGGTAAGAAACTTGGTTTTAATATTGCACTTTTGATCATGTAACCTTTGATCTATTTTAAATTTCTAAAACATTTGGTATAACTTCTTTGACCTATTTTTCTATTGGGTTTAACTTGTGAAGAGTAAGAGTTTTGATGTTTCACTTACACTACAGTCCGGGTGGAACTTTGAATGCCCACTGTCCACAGTGGGCAGTCCACCTGAAATTTCAGTGGGCATTAGGAGTGGACATATACCTGAGTTATCAAGCTGTCCACTTACCTTTGTGTTAATTCCAACTGGCTCTTACAAGAATATCCACTGTGTCCAGTGGACATTTTTAATGCCCACTCTAAAAATGTGTCATCAGTGTTTCACAAACACATCTTGTTTTAAGTACAAATTAAGTATACTTTGTTTGGCTGATTTTGACCTTGAGGATTTGCATACATGTATATTTTGAGTCTTTTTTTTACAGCCCTGGTGTGTGGAGGTTATTCCTATGAGTTGGATGGGACAAGTTATATTGATATGAATCCTACAAAAACAACATGGATGTTTAACCCAAATCATCTCAGCATGTGGAAAATAGCCTCTCTGAAACATGAAAGAGCACGGCATGCTGCAGCGCATACCCAAGGTAGATTGTACCTGTGGTACTCTGAATTTGCTTCTCAAGTGTAAATATAGTATATTAGTTATACACTTATCACAGTTCTACAAGGAAACTGTACGGTATAAAGCGTGTTGATACTGTGGTAATACATATAAAATTCTTGTTTAGTATATCTAAAGTGATTTTTTCTTAACTGTTAAAAAATAAAATCATGAAGAGTTGCAGGGATAAATCTGGGTGTAAAATATCACTTCTAGGCTTTTTTTCAATTTTAGGACTTCTAACAGGAATTAACAAAGTCTTGAGTGTGGTATAATGCATTAATATTGTACAATATCCATATATCTTTCACTAATTATTATTAGTCTAATTATTATTAAGTAGTCTGAGTGAGTAGAATAAACATCTGTAAACCTTTATGCAAATTACTGTAAACGTGCAAATTTTCGTATGGGGATATTTTTCACTTCTTTTGTGATTACACAATTGTCAAGATAATAATCCCCTGCGAAACAAACCCACAGTGACCTTCTTGGACTTCAACATGTTTTATGTGCATATCCATGGTGATTTGTATCAAACAGTTTGGTCAGTTTTTTTCAGTCCCCTCTTCCAGTCTAGGGCTAACTGACTGTTAGTACTTTGTTTTAAAACTGTGAAGGAAAGATTACATTTAACAGTAATATACACAACATACAAAACAGCGTTTCTGATTAATACTTTATATGAAGAGGAAAGAATATTGAAAGACTACCCCATGCGAAATGTTGGACTGTTATTTTTATGAAATTTCCACCTGCGAAAATATCCATGTTTACAGTAGCTGTATTTTTACTTACACTGATTTTCTCTGCCCACAAAACAGTGGCTGATACCAAAACATGAAATGATCTTGTTACAGTGTTATGCAACATACATTTTTACAAAAGGAGTCATTCAGTATTTACATAATTGAATTTAATTTGTCTGATGCTTTCACACAATTTTGCATTTTCGTTGAAAATTTTTGCTTTTTTGTTTTACTCTCAGGATGTCTGTTTGTGATAGGAGGGAAAGATAACAAGCAGGCCTTATCATCTGTAGAGAGACTGGACTGTAACACTAACACATGGAGTTATGTTAAACCTCTCCCGAAAGCCCTAAGCTCTCATTGTGCTGTTGCTTATCATGATAAGGTACACCGTAAACTTCTCACTTAACCTTCAAGATCTTTTTGTGCCGTAACTATTACCAATTAATATGTGTGAAACAAATTATTTCCCGTAATCCCACAAGGCTGGGGGTGACCATGTGGTAAACAAGCCCTATTTGTTAACAGAATATGGCCTGTTTGCATATATCTAGACCTATTAGTACGTCAGGTATTCGTTTGATGAACAGGATATTGGGTCTTAAAGTCATTCAGAGTTATTTCCCATATTAGCAGGCATCTGACGTCATACAATTTCTATATCATTTCCTGTAATTTACACCAGTTTTCAGAGAACTGGTTAATGTCACAATGGTTTAACGTCAAATATCTTCTCGATTGGGTAATAACTCTGTATAATGAAAAGATCCAATACAAAAATAGTATATAGATTACATATCCATGACATAAAATATTTACAGGACATTCAGTCTGGTAAACTAGGACAATTCACCAGATCAAAGCAATTTTTACAAGACTGAAAGCAAAATGTACATCATGATAACATTAGAGATAAGTTTGAAACCGAAATCGCTCCAGGAAAGCACTGGACAGTCAGTTTAATTTTAAGATTATTCACCAGACCGGCCTCAATATAACAGGACTTGTCCGTGGGTTGGATGATATTTCATTTTCAAACTAAAAGAGTATATACATGTAATATGTTTATCTCCAACTTTTCTGTTGGAATCCAGTTCTTTTCCCCCATTATTTATAATGTTATTTCTTCTAGATCTATGTGACTGGGGGCATAGAGGGACATAATGCCACTAACAATGTTTGGCGTTTCGACCCACATCTCAACAAATGGCGTAAGGGAATGTCGATGTTGGAAGGTAAGAATAGGAATATGTTTATTTATGAAAGACATGAAATAGCCAGATGGATTAACTTTTAATGCTTTAGGTGGAAATGCCAAATTTCAAATATAAAAATCCCTGCATGTTTGTACCATTTAAGATTGTCTGAGAATGAGCAACATCTTTTGGTGATATATATCATTTTTAATTACATAATTTACAATAGATGTCACTCAAGCAAGAAACAACGAATATTAAATCAAAATATAAGTAATCTTCTACATATTACAAAACTTTGAAGTAGGAAACTACATGTTGGTTTAGAATTACTATCATTAAATGTGTATATTGTGGTACTAAAGTTTTTTCATGTTAAGGGACCAGTAGAGATGGCCTGAGTAAAGATTGACTTAAACTGTTACACCTCAGTACATATGAATTGAGATTCTGGAAATTGCTTTATCTAGTATGAGGTACTCATTTTTGAATAAGGAAAAATCAATTGTCTATCTTACATGTACATTTTTGCTAAAGCTTTCCCTTGCCATTTTGAAAATGATTTAAACATTACTTTTACAGCTCGTTCATGTCATTGCATGGTGGTCCATGAGGATAAGCTGTATGTATTTGGTGGCCATGGGGACCTGCGATTGGAGGAGACTGTTCTGAAATCCATGGAAATCGGTGAAGTAACTGAGGAGAAGGTAACATGGAAACAGGGACCTAAAATGATTGTAGGAGTTCAGCAGGCCTCATCTGTAGGTGAGTGTATTGGAGATCTGTGAAAGGAAATGTTCAGAAGTGTTGAAAAATAATTGTCACAAAGACAAAAATCATGTAACATTATCTTATATCTAATTTAAAAGCATAAAACTGGTTTAGTGTTAGTTAAAGGTCCCCATTATATCACTATGTACAGCAAGTATAGTAATTGGGTACATAAACAAAATTGATTTGATCATAAATCATGAAAAGTAAAAGATACGCCTTTGATATTTCACATATAGATTCCTAAGTATCAGAGCTTTCACTTTATACCATGATTTTTGACCTAGTGACCTTAACTTTTGAGTCACACTATGACTTACCTTTCAAAAACTTTAACTGAGGCTTTACTTTTTAAGAGATATGGCTTTTATATTTCTTATTTAGTTTCCTCGGGATCAGAGATTTCATTTGGCACTGTGATTTTCAGCCAGTTCATGGCCATGGTCTTTCAGAAAATTTAATCTGGTCGGTGTCTTTTGAAACATAAGAGATGGTTACATATTTTACACAAAGATTTTCATTGTCATAGCTCTCATTTGATACCATAGCTTTTGATAAAGTAAACTTGACTTTGGACTTTGACCTACTTTTAAAAACTTTTAACATGGGTTATATCCTTTGAATTTTATGTGATAGTGCATTCATATTTTTCATATAGATTCAACATTACAGTATCTTACATTTTGCACCTTGATTAGTGGCATTGACCTGACATTTGACATCATTTACTTCCTTATGATATCCTGTTCTCATTAAAACTTAATACTGCATCCAGAATAAAGACCTTTTTCAGTTTTATTTTTTGTCAGATTGTGGAATCATGGGCGAAGTTGCAGTGTTTTAAAAATCATCGTATTCTGGCAAGCTTGAACATTAACAGAGGCACAAATTAAAAAAAAAAACAAAATTATTTTGTTGGATAGGTCTCAATGGATAAGGAAATCATAATGTTGGATACAGAATGCTGAACTGTTGTACTTGTATTGTTGTAAAGGTAGTCTCAAAGATTGTTAAAGCTGAAGAAATTTAACCATGACATTTTCATGAAAAGTTTATCCTCTGTTATATAAATACAACTTTTAGAGGTGACATGTTGTGCATGTTTTCAGTTTTAAATGGCAAGATTTTGGTGTTAGGAGGGAGTGATGGAGATTTTGAACTGACCATTGCAATTCAGCAATATGATCCAGCCACAGACAACTGGTGTATATCTGCCACACTTCCTAGACCTCTCAAAGGTAAAAAGAAACTTAACATAAAAAAATTAACATAAAAAACACCCATAGTGTGTACCAGGTATCAACCACGCTGGTTACATCTCCTGAAAGTGAAAGGAACTTAACATAAGAAACCCTCATATTGTATATCATGTATCAGCCTCACTGGTTATATCTCCTAAAGTGAAAGGAACTTAACATAAGAGGTTAGATCTCCTAAAGTGAAAGGAACTTAACATAAGAGGTTAGATCTCCTAAAAATGAAAGGAACTTAACATAAGAAACCCTCATATTTTATATTACATATCAGCTACACTGGTTAGATGTTCTTAAAGTGAAAGGAACATAACATAAGAAATCCTCATAGTGTATACATGTATCAGGTATTGGCCACGCTATTTAGATCTCTAAAAGTGAAAGGAAATTAACATAAAAACTCTGATATTGTATACCAGGTATCAACCACAGTGGTTAGATACTCTAAAAGTAAAAGGAACTTATCATAGAAACCCTCATATTGTATACCAGGTATCAGCCACAGTGGTTATATCTCCTGAAAGTAAAAGGAACTTACCATAAGAAACCCTCAGATTGTATTCCAGGTATCAACCACAGTGGTTAAATCTCCTAAAAGTAAAAGGAACTTAATATAAGAAATCCTCAGATTGTATTTAAAGTATCAACCTATAATTTGGACGGAAAACTTTTGCATTAATGTGCTTTGCGCACTGATGCAGTTTTCCGTCCAAATTTTAGGTTGATACCTCAATCAACCCCCCAAAAAAATATAGGATTCATTTCTTATTATTTTATTTAGCTTATATATGGAAACAAAAATTTAATAAGTGTCCAATAAACATAATTTTTATTATGGCACTACATTACTTTTTTATCTTTGATACATGTGACTTGATCGCATAGTAATACAGTAACAAGATAACTCATGAAGTATAACGCTCAACTTTTGAGTACACTTCGTATTGGAAGAAGAAGAAGGTAAACAACATTTTGAAGTCAGTAATGGCGGCTAACATGAAATTCGAAAATTTGATCCTAGTGTCTGTTGAAATGATTAGAAGTGAAATAGAATGAACAATTATTAAAAACACGACTTAATGAAACATGCATATGAGGATGATAATCTGTTACCTAAGGTATTTATATTTTAAATGGTATTAGTATCATTAGAAATGCAATGCATATTGACTGGTGCACGTGCGTGTCACAAGGTGGAAAGTGTAGGCTTAAGGACTTGGATCGGAGGCAGCACCTGCTTTGGTGCCCGTTCTGTTTGCCCAGTCGGGTATGATACCGTAGAAATTTTAGTTATCAACGTCCATTGTCAAACGATCGGCTAGTAGCAGACAAATATTGTTTTTATTTTGTACTTGACTGCATGCATTTCTAAACAGCACTGTACTGTAGCTTAATTGATAGACCTAGTTATATTTTACATTTTTATTGAATAAGAGTAAGACATTATATTTTATCTTGAATAGTTTCTGAAGTGAAGTGTGATTTCTTTTGTACTTTGCATTCGTAATATATACATGTAACGAAACAATTTTATGCAATCGATTAACAACACAGGAATCACGGTTCCATAAATAGAACGGGGTTTCGCATTCCAGAGAAAGTAGCGCCGGCAATTTTGTGACATATCTGCACTTAAAATTTTGTTAATGCAGAAATGAACTAAATTTTTTAGCCAATCAGATTCGCCGCAAAACCATGAACACAAAGAAAATTAAATGATATCAGGTATCAACCACAGTGGCTAGATCTCCTAGAAGTAAAAGGAACTTAACATAAGAAACCCTCATGGTGTATTTATCAGCCTCACTTCCTACATCTTTTCAAGGATAAATGGAACTACTTCCTGGATCTTTCAAATGATAATTGGAACCTTATATTGCAAACACGCATAGAGTATATTGACCTGACTTCCTATATCTTTCAAAGAATAAATTGAACCTTACATAACGAACCCTTATAGTGTATATCAACCTCATGTCCTAGACTTTTCTTTCAGCTTATGGTTGATTAGAGTGGTGTGTTACTTTCATTAATTTTGGCTTTTTGCAGTCATTTTGCAACATGAAACTGCAAGCAAAAGCTAATGAACTCCTTTCTTGTAATGACACAATTTTGGAACCCACTCAGATTGCTTTCACTGCAAACCATGTGTTTAACCACTCGACCAAGGCTTACCCTTCTCCTGTATCGCTAGATAGAACTGTCTTAACTTCTCATAACATGCATTAACCTTACTACCCTAGCCTCTCAAGGTTGATGGGAATTTTAAAGTTGTATATCAAACTATCAGTTTGTAGGTTGATAGAATGATGTTCCAAAAAGATGTTTTAAGTAAGTTTACAATTCAATTCCACATGCTTTATTCAACCTATTGTATCGCAGTATGTATAATTTATGTTCCTTACTGATAGCATTCATGATTAAGATTAGGTGAAAATCCTTTACTTTGAAGCTCGATAGTTTTGTTTCTTTATACCGTACCAGAATTTTTTCACATTTTATGTTGACCAGAGTGTACTGGCATTCAGTGTTTTATTGATAATGCTTATGATTGATCATTGACCAGATATTTTATCTTTGCATATGTAGGATTAGCGTGTTGTGTTGTAACATGTAAGATGACTAAAGACGGTGAAGATGAAGTGGATGAAATACTTCAGGAATGGAAAGACCGGTATGTATCACCAAAGCTCCACTGTATGACCATTCTCATGTGCTTTTTGGAATAACTATTATGCACTTCAGACTGATTATTTCATTAAATGAATTCAGTTAAATTAGTCATATGAAATAATAATCTAAGTTTAATATAATTTACAATTTATTTCTAGTACATGTGTTTGAATTCTCACAGTTTTGAATTGCATAAAAATGCATAAATTTTGCTAGGTATCAATGTATTTACATTAATACCTGAGGACAAATATGGCTATTACTTGTCATTCAGCTTTAGACAATTAAATTCAGAAATTTATTTAAAGAGACACCTTCATACATCTATACATATATTAAAATCAAGAAAATTTAATGAATAAATGTATTTGCCATAATATACCCTATCTTATGCTCCCCTCTTTATAGATTTGCCTCTCGAAAATCGTTGTTAAGCCATAAAAAGAGGGTCAAAGGTAATGTTTTCCCAAGTTATTTTATCTTTTTTTATAAGTCATATTGCATCACCATTCCTAACTATGGGAGTTTCCCTTAACGGTTTATTTATCAAACTAAGATACATATATTATGACTGGTTTTTTTTTTCTTGGAAACTGTCTCATCACAAACATGATAATAAATAAAAAAGATAATTTGCTTGGCATTGAATTCTATGCATATATCCCTTTAAGTACCAGTTTGATACTCTTTACCTATTAATGATAAGCTTTCTGTACAAAACAAATTCCCAATTTGTCTCATTCATCAGAAAGAATTTTAGTCATTCTTATGTCATAAGACTTCTTTTAGTGTCTAGTTCATATGTGCTGTCCAATATCTGAATGTTTACTAAATTTATTTTGTGAGGTGCAGCATGAAATTTGATTAATTTTACTGAAAATATAACAGAGTAGTTATATAAGATTTCCTTTGGGTATAACATCCATAGGTATATTTAGAACGAAATTCATAAATGTTATCTTAGTAGAAGGCCAAAGGGTCCATTTATAGACAAAGACTAACATAGGCCGATTTAGAAAAATTTGAAAAGGGGGTGGGGGAAGGGGGGGTTCAGCCTCCCATGACATGTTTTTCTTATTCTGTCCGGAAAGGGGAGCTGCAGTCCTAAAAATGATGGAAAGTTCTCTTCTTTTGGTAAAATTTTCGGACCAAAGGGGAGGTTGCAACTCCTGCAACCCTTACTCCCCTAAATGTGCCAATGAATAGACAGTTGGAAGAATCATTATATACAGTGACATTATTTCTATAGAATAAAATAATGAGTTATTTAATAAAGCATATCCAAGTTTTACATATTCTCATTCATTTGTTTGATTCAGAATGACTTTGGTCCTCTTCATTTCATGCTGCCTTCTATTGTCCAAGATAGTGATATAAATTCTTAGTTTGATAACAAACATACTATAAGAAAGCCTACAAAATTTTCCTTACTGTGTGGAATATAAAAATAATATCTTGTTTTTTTTTCAGGTTGGATGAAGAGGACTTAATGCATAATTACTCCCCCTCAGATGATGACTCATCACATGCTGGTGTCATCTACTTAGATGATGATGATGATGACGATGATTATTATGGATTCTTTTTAGGATGATCATAGAATAACTAGATCATCTTCCAAGTATAAAAGTCCTATGAAAATCAATGGCTGCTTGTCATAAGGGTGGATGTCATCAAACACAATTTTTGTTCAAAATACCTACCTCGTTCAAAATCATAAGATTCTGAAGATTCCATATAGATGGAATAAAAAGTTGTGAAGGTGTCTCATAACAGATTACTTGGGACTCTAATAATTTGGATTTTTTTAAAGACCTGTTGCTCTAGTAGAGACAATGATTTATTTGATTGTTTGATAAACAAATTCTTGATTGTCATTCATATATACATTTGTTTTACATAAACTGGTAAACACTTAAGTATAGTTTAGAGAATCTATGGAAGTCACACTTTTGTATTTTTTGATAAAATGTTGATTTTAAGAGTTCATTTAGAGAGTGCTTGTTACAATAATCTTTTTTAATGTAGGCTAGGTTTTGTGTCTTTACTGTAAATATGCTAAAGTGTCAATCAAACTGTACTTTGAAGATCATAAAGTGTCAGTTTGACTATACTGTAGAGATGCTAAAGTGTCAGTGTGACTGTACTGTTAAGGTATTTTTATGAAGAAAGTGTTAATATTTGTTCTTAAAACTCTAAATTTGTTTCTTTTTCTGATCTGTAAAACATTCTTCACATATATTATATATTTCTTGTTGATTTTCATTAGTTTGCCAGTGCATAAATTAATGCATAAAATTTTATTGAAATTATTAAAGATCTACATTCAGTTAGTTTGAGTTTGTTTTAGATTACCAGGGCAGACATTCTTGGTCCTCCATGGTATTTTCGCTTCTGGGTTCTGCCAGTAATGCGAATAGGGGGACCGAGGATGCAGGACAGAATATCTGGAAAGATATTGCCATTACTCTGGTGTCAGCGTCTGCTTAGTCTGGGCTTTGCTTTGTTTAAATTTTGCACCCTTGATTCAGGAGCATTGACCTTGACATTTGACTTACAGTTGATTTTAGTATACTTTATTCTGATTAAAGCAAAATACTGCATCTAGAATCCCTATTTCTAGGACCCGTTTCAGTTCTATTTTTGGTAACGCTGTGGAATCACATCTGATAGTTGCAACATTTTAAAAGGCGACCCAATTCTGGCCATCTTTTTTTCTCCTGACATCTTTTGTTACATCAGAGATACATGTTCATGAAATGAACACGCAGACCGTTACATATTGCTAACTGAGCATTTACGAGTTCATATCATACTGCATTGTGTAGCATTTGTGAATGTTTTGACTGGCCTGAGCTGAAAGCTAAAGTGATTTATAGTAATAACCCGTTTGTCTTTCACACTTGGGTCTCTTGTTTTCACTCTCTATGTCTGAACGGTAGGGCATAGTGATATTTATGAACTTGACTGATTGATTTTTGTTAAACGTCACGCCACGAATATTTCTCGTATATGGTGACGGCATCTGCCTGATGCGGAGCATACAAAGTTTGACCTTTGCAACGGACCCACCCGAAGCAGTGAGGGATCTTTAACGTGCCATGCACACAACGGCACGGGGCCTCGGTTTTTACTGTCTCATCCGAAAGACATGACCAGAGCGGGACTCGAACCCCGGCCGCCCAATCGGGAGTCCGACGCGATACCACTAGGCCACGCCGGCTTTCTCTCTTACATGAAAATCAAACGTGTACAATATTTAAACAGGCTGCCATGAAAGCCATCTTGAATATTTTGTGATCGCTACTTCTCTTGGTTCTTATTTTACGTCACACCAAAAATAATGCACTATGATGTGGACATCTGCCTATGGCAAAGCACTGAAAGTCAGAAGCAGGGATGGATTTTTAATTGTCACGTGTACCGACCACGGTTATTGTTTTGTAGGACACTTGCGAGTCACTGCAGTGGACTCGAACCCAGAACCTCTTGGACATGAGCCAAGCACTTGACCGACTGAACTCCACATAAACCTAAGTTTTATAGATACAGGACTTTGAATAAGTGATACTCAATAGTCATTCGTGAGGGGTTGGTGCAGACAAGGTGTGGAGATATCTCGAATGTCGTTGCAATATACCATTGGTCTTCCGTGTCCAAGAATATTTGCTGTACAGTTATGGCAACTGCCGAGTCCTTTCAGAGAAGCTACGTTAATGATCTCATATATAAAAAGTCAATGAAATAAAATTTTCATATAAGATACTGCTTTATTATTCATGTAGTGTTCACAACATTTAAAGTCGATTTTCAACCACTTAATTTAATTTCTATGTGGATAACACACAACACATAACCAGTCATATCCTACGACATGATATACACTTAACCAGTCATGTCGTACGACATGATATACACCTAACCAGTCATATCGTACGACATGATATACATATAACCAGTCAGGTCGTACGGCATGATATTCACCTAACCAGTCATGTCGTACGACATGATATACACCTAACCAGTCATGTCGTCCGACATGATATACACATAACCAGTCATGTCGTACGACATGATATTCACATAACCAGTCATGCCATACGGCATGGTATACACATAACCAGTCATGCCGTACGACATGATATACACATAACCAGCAATGTCGTACGGCATGATATTCACATAACCAGTCATGCCGTACGACATGATATACACATAACCAGTCATGTCGTACGGCATGATATTCACATAACCAGTCATGCCGTACGGCATGATATTCACATAACCAGTCATGTCGTACGACATGATATACACATAACCAGTCATGCCGTACGACATGATATACACATAACCAGTCATGCCGTACGACATGATATACACATAACCAGTCATGCCGTACGACATGATATACACATAACCAGTCATGCCGTACGACATGATATTCACATAACCAGTCATGTCGTACGGCATGATATACACATTACCAGTCATGCCATACGGCATGGTATACACATAACCAGTCATGTCGTACGACATGATATACACCTAACCAGTCATGTCGTCCAACATGATATACACATAACCAGTCATGTCGTACGGCATGATATACACATAACCAGTCATGTTGTCCGACATGATATACACATAACCAGTCATGTCGTACGACATGATATACACCTAACCAGTCATGTCGTCCGACATGATATACACATAACCAGTCATGCCGTACGACATGATATACACATAACCAGTCATGCCGTACGACATGATATACACATAACCAGTCATGCCGTACGACATGATATACACATAACCAGTCATGCCATACGGCATGGTATACACATAACCACTCATGCCGTACGACATGATATACACATAACCAGTCATGCCGTACGGCATGATATTCACATAACCAGTCATGTCGTACGACATGATATACACATAACCAGTCATGCCGTACGACATGATATTCACATAACCAGTCATGCCGTACGGCATGATATACACATAACCAGTCATGCCATACGGCATGGTATACACATAACCAGTCATGCCGTACGACATGATATACACATAACCAGTCATGTCGTACGGCATGATATACACATAACCAGTCATGCCATACGGCATGGTATACACATAACCAGTCATGTCGTACGACATGATATACACATAACCAGTCATGTCGTTCGGCATGATATACACATAGCCAGTCATGCCATACGGCATGGTATACACATAATAACCAGTCATGTCGTACGACATGATATACACATAACCACTCATGCCGTACGACATGATATACACATAACCAGTCATGTCGTACGACATGATATATACATAACCAGTCATGTCGTACGACATGATATACACATATCCAATCATGCCGTACGACATAATATAGATATGCTTTGTATGTAGAGTATATATAAATATATGGAATGATCATAATCTTGACGATGTGGAATGTCCATATTATCATGCCTTGTATATAGAGTACAGAAAAATATGGAATGATCATAATCTGACAATGTGGAATGTCCATATTATCATGCCTTGTATAAACAGGATCATCTATAGAGTATATATAGATATGAAATGATCGTAATTTTGTATCTATACAGTAATAATAATACCACTTTTAGTTCTGTGTTGATGCAGTAATAATATCTATATATCATTAGAGTAATAATGATAACACGTTTATCTCTATATCATTAGAGTAATAATGATAACACGTTTATCTCTATATCATTACAGTAATAATGATAACACGTTTATCTCTATATCATTACAGCAATAATGATAACACGTTTATCTCTATATCATTACAGTAATAATGATAACACGTTTATCTCTATATCATTACAATAATAATGATAACACGTTTATCTCTATTTCATTACAGTGATAATGATAACACGTTTATTTCTATATCATTACAATAATAATGATAACACGTTTATCTCTATATCATTACAATAATAATGATAACACGTTTATCTCAATTTCATTTCAGTGATAATGATAACACGTTTATCTCTATATCATTACAATAATAAGGATAACACGTTTATCTCTATATCATTACAATAATAATGATAACACGTTTATCTCTATATCATTACAATAATAAGGATAACACTTTATCTCTATATCATTACAATAATAATGATCACACGTTTATCTCTATATCATTACAGTAATAATGATAACACGTTTATCTCCATATCATTACAGTAATAATGATAACACGTTTATCTCTATATCATTACAACAATAATGATAAGTTTATCTCTATATCATTACAGCAATAATGATAACACGTTTATCTCTATATCATTACAGTAATAATGATAACACGTTTATCTCCATATCATTACAGTGATAATGATAACACGTGTATTTCTAAGGATGAAAATACATGTCTATTTCTAGAAGAAGCATTATGGAACCAAGATTATGAATACTGTTTCAACTAAAAACGATAGGTATTCAATTCATATCTACAGCTAATGCATTGTTTACTGTTTATTCTAGTGACTGAAAATAATTTGGATGATGCATTTTTGGGGGGGGGGGGGTGTTATATATTTATCCAAAATTACACACAAAGTGTGTCTACAAATAGAACAGTTATGCTATACGGATATAGAAAAACACTGATTTCCAATACTATAAAATAAATCAGACGTGTTCTATAAAATCTAATAGGGCCGGACTGCAGCAGCCATACAAATAATCACGGATACGAAATACTTTTGCAATGGCAATTCATCACATTTGGTAATTGGTTTACTCTTCAAATTTCTCGCAGTTTGGTACTAAATTTATACACGTATATATGTTCTTATGTTCTGTTTGATCGCAGTACATATTGCCACGTATGGGAGAATTCACTTGAGAAAATCGTAGGAATGTGTGTATGTATTCCCCAAGCAATCATCGAAGATTTTCACAGTAAACTCTGTTCCTCCAAATTCCATACTGACATGTAATTGTGACCCTTCTGTCCATCCACAGTTTGGTCGCTGTATCACAATACTTCCCAACTTTCTACACGACTTATCAGTGATATAACATGGTGATTTCGACGTTGATGCGATTACAGCGATTCCGTCTATGGCATCTTCTTCGCTGGGTGTAAAACTCTGCTCTATAATGCGACCGACGGGGATTTCCTCGCCAATTTCGACATATTTTTCGAAAACATTTTTGCATTTCACATCTCCATCAGGACGAATGACGCGGAAACATTCAGGGTGTTTACCTTCAATGAAAGGATCGAAGACCTCAAATCCATACGTATATTGACTGATTCTTGACGAGATGGTCAGTGGTTTGTGTCCGAATAGCACGGCACCTTTCAGTACAGCAAGGCCAGGATCTTGGGGAGATACGATCTTTTTGTCAGGAAACGTTTCTTTCAAGGTATGGACTATCATTTCAGATTCAGAAAACCCACCAACTAGCAATATTTTCGTTATATTTGTTCCAGTGCATGTGCTTAAAACATCTTGTACGTGTTCAACGATTCCTTGCACGACTTCAGAGAAAAAGTTTTGGAAAACGATAGACTGTACTTGCAATTTGTCACCCTTTATTGCAACACTACTAGAATATGGCGAAGCTGGTAGAGCTTCGGCAAATGTTTTACCTGTACTGGTGTGGAAAACTTCCAAAAGAAAGTAGGGGATTTTTATCATTATTTTTCCGTCCATCACGGGTTTGATTTTTCTTTTCTTTGTTTCAAAATCTCTAAAGATGCCTTGGTAGTCATCCATGTGTTTCTCTTTCAGTTTGTTAAGGACATCTATTCCGAATAATTTAACGAGAAATTTATAGAAGGTAGCATCGACCTTTGTACCACCCCAGGCGCCACCAGTGGCTTTGTGTATCTCGCGCAAACTATCATTCCTCTGGACTTCATGGACCGTGATGTCCACAGTGCCACCTATAATAGCAAAATATAGATGATAGATATAATGATAATCTGCCACAGACCACAGTGCCACCTATAACAGTGATATATATACTACGATGATGGACATATAATGAAACTCTGCCACAAATCGCAGTGCCACCTATAACAGTGAAATGTATACTACGATGATGGACATATAATTATACTCTGCCACAGATCGCAGTGCCACCTATAACAGTGAAATGTATACTACAATGATGGACATATAATAGTAATCTGCGACTGATCGCAGTGCCAACTATAATAGAGAAATGTATACTACGATGATGGATATATAATTATACTCTGCCACAGATAGCAGTGCCACCTATAACAGTGAAATGTATACTACGATGATGGACATATGATAATCTGCGACTGATCGCAGTGCCAACTATAATAGAGAAATGTATACTACGATGATGGATATATAATTATACTCTGCCACAGATAGCAGTGCCACCTATAACAGTGAAATGTATACTACGATGATGGACATATGATAATCTGCGACTGATCGCAGTGCCAACTATAATAGAGAAATGTATACTACGATGATGGACTTATATATTGATACTCCGGTATACACTAGCTACATTTAGAAATTTTCGTTAATCTCTAATATTTTCTGTCACTGCCTTTGTAAGTTCCATTATTCATTTATATTTATTGTTGCAAGAACTTCTCCTTACGCGAGACTCATTAGTGTAATCTCAGTCTTCACTATTACCTCCCAGATCGACAACCATATAACGAGTTCCTTTCTTGAAAGTAGAAGAGCTGAGTTGACCTTGGTCAGTGGCTACCATTTCTGTGGGGACATGGTTACAGTAAATTGATGCCGCCTCCGGCTCCAAGGCTAGAAGTAACTGATCTCTGCGTATCCCTGCCTGTAATCATAGAGCCAAAAATGACATGGACGGTCATGGGTTGAAGATTCATCACAGTATATAAAGATGATGAATTTATGCTTTGATGCTTTTGATCGATTACATGCATCTGTACTTCATGTATATCTTGTAATTGTTTTCCTGGTAAATTAGATCTATAACTTTATAAAACTGGTGTACATTTTTATTCATATATCGTGTTGCTTGAGATCAACATCCGTACATTATTTATTAATAATTACATATACATAAATCAATCAACAATTAAGAACTACCAGGATTTGGCAAGAAGATGAGGATCTTATGTTAAGCCATCTACTGGACAACATATATGACTTTCAGGACAAAACAAAACAAGAAAGAACAAAACAAGAGAGTAGATGGTGTACATTTAGCTGTGATATGTTTAAATCATTTGTGATTGTAGAGAAATGGTAGTGTATTTACATTCATATGCACATACACATGTCCAGATACTTACTGTATATGCATAAACAAATGTATAAATGAATAAATAAGTAATTAAGTTATTTGTGGGATGGTTACAATTAAATAAATATATAAATAGGCAAATAAATAAATTGATGGGGATGTTGTATCAAGCAACATGTGGGTGTCGGTCTATATTTGAGATATTGTAAATGAAAGGACGTTATAGATGGGGATAGGATGGTTTACCATGTATCTGATGCAATAATAGATGAAATTCATATGATAGTGATTGTATTCAAAATCTGTTGCCACTTTTGATGAAATTTTACACTTGAAGAAACATCTCCTCGTTTTCGCTAAAATCATATAGAGGACATCCCTTTAGGATGACATCAATGTTAATCTGGTAGGGTATCAGTTGGATTGTTTCCGCTCGGACCATACTATAGTTTTCACATTCAAAGAAGAACTGCTTTACAGTTTCTGGCTTGTCCCATAAAAATATGTAAGGCGCCATCAACATAAATAAACCGTGTTATGCCCGTCTGTAAACCAAGCTCACGTCCTTGATTAATAGAAGTCCCGATGAACAGTCAGACGGGACGAGGATCAGGACCTTCTTTCCTCTGAAAAGATTTGGACAAGGCCCGTCATAGAGCCCCTACCGCCATGTTAGTCAGAGTGCAACGCTGAAGCAAAAGTATATATTGGGTTGTAGAGGGACCCAATTCAAGAACTATGGTCTAAGCGGTGATCTCGGGGACATACTGTCGATGTCGAAGGCGTTGAATAATTTTAGAACCGGCCGATATGAAATTATCGGAACCTTTGACCCTCTTTAGTTTGTACACTAGATCACAGTAGAAATTGGGATGGGATATTCCGCTGGATACGTATTGTTGAAAAGTCACATTTTCAAATTTAGATAAAATGTCTGAATACGATCTGTAAAATTTACCAAAAGTTTTTCGAAGTTTATGATATCTATAACCCTGAGTAAGAAGTTTATAAGTAATCTGAGAATTTTTGTGTGATAATCCAAAACGTTAGTGCAGGCTCTAGCGAACCGAACCAATTGACTAATATAAATACCATATGATGGGAGTCTGGGGACATCACCATTTCGATAAGGGAAATTTATAATAGGAAATCCAAAGTCATCACGTTTATCATATATGTTGATATGAATATTGTTGTTAACAATTTTAATATTTAAGTCCAAAAAAGGTGTTTCCTGGTCGAAAGTATTGGCTTTGTTTAATTGAAGTTCAGATGGATAAATGTCAGTAATATAGTTTTCAAAATCAGGGTTATCGATAACTAAAATATCATCGAGATATCTAGAGGTGTCATTGAACTTATCAATAAAGTCGAAACGTTTAGAGGTTTGAATAGAATGCATCAAGTCTAACAGTGAAAAAATAAATCTGCTATAAGGGGAGTTGGTACATATTGCTGATTACGATGTGAAAATCAAACGCTCTATCTTTACTGGAACGGAGGTAAAAAAAAGAGAGATTCAACAATTAGGGAACTTTGTTCTTTAGCCCAAAGAATTGAATTCATACAATTTAACCTGTGATAGCTTATGTTGATCACCTGTTTAAACAATTAATCCCCTTTTTGCATGGTATGCCCATTAATGTTTTCCGACACGACTTGTAAAAAGAGATCATCTGTCTTAAAGGTCAGTCCGTTTACAATGTCGCCTTGATAGCCCATGTAAGGTCTGACTACATATTATTGGTATCATACCTGTTGATGAATAATTTCGTTTTCACGACCAAAATCAGTTGCTTATAAATTTACCTCTTCGGCGGCTTCACGCATGAACTGTTTAGCGCCATTGTCCCAGATGGCGGGAACAGTGACAACCCATCGGATCAAGTCATTCTCCATATTGACCACCTTGGAATGGATGGACTCTAGCAAGTGATCTTTTAAGTATTGGATAGCCATCATGAAGATTTTTTGCGCTGGCATGATGTGACCATTCTCGTCTTTGATCGTTGTGGATCGCCGCAGGCTCTGCATCACATGCAAAATGGTTGATTGATTGATTTTTGTTTTTACGTCACTCCACGATTATTTCACGTATATGGTGACGGCATCTGACTGATGCATTGCAAACAAATTTAGACCTTTGCAACGACCCACTCGAAGCAGTGAGGGATCTTTTACGTTCCACGCCTACCGTGACACGGAACCTCGGTTTTTACTGTCTCATTTGAAAGACAGAACACCGGCGTGCCCAGCGTGGGATTCACACCAAAGACCTTCCGATCACGAGTCGAGCACCTTATCCACTAGGTCAAGCAGCCTTCATGCAAATGGGAATGTAAGATACTGAAGTTACCGTGCAGTATCACAGTATCTATCTTTTTCTCAATCCCCCCTTTTTACATATAGATTTAGATACTCGCAGTGTTCTGCACATAATTTTAATATGATTGTTTTCTTCATATGAATTATCATCCCTTAATATTTACGTTAATACAACAATTATGAGTTGCAAACCTGATTAGATCAACGTTAAATATTTAATAACAAAAATCGAAAAACCTCATTCTTGTGCAACATCATTTTGAATCTACTGAAGAAGAACCACTGTTGGTGTTGATCATTCTCTACAAGTTCAAAATACTTATTTTCTGCTTCATATCCAAAGGAATGGAATTTTTGTTGAGGATCCAGTAGTATGGTGGTAGGTGTTTTCAATGAGACCAGGGATTGGCTGCCTGCAATCCAGTTGTTGGCGGATATCTTCAGAGGGTCTCTGCCGTACTCATGCCGGAAGGAGAAGGCGTAACCTGAAAAGGTCGTGCCAAAATCTATGGCGGCTACAAGAAGAGGGTCACTAGACATCGCCGGTGATAAGCTGTAAACATAGGCGTCTTAATTATTATTATACATTAACATAACTTTCAAGCAATGAATTAATGAACATGATAATATGAAAAGAAAGAAAAGGAAAGAAAGAAAGAAAAAACTCATAATGACTAAGAAAGTGCTTTTGGTAGTTGAAAGTTTTATCACAAGAAATATATATACATTAAAACGTTACAATTTGCGGACGTACAGACAACACAAAAGCTATCTCGTCCCGAATAACCGATTTCAACGACAAAAATAAACAAACTGAGGAATAAATAAATTTTAAGAGAAGAAATAAGTTTTAAACACGATAATGACACGTTGTTGTAAAATATTACTGAATTCCGGAATTTAAGTCAAAATCGACCATACGGATTATACTCTACAGTATGAATTATGTACATTTCATCAGTGCCTTAAAAGAAATATGTCGCATATAGATATGAAGTGTGCAGAATAGACATTGTAGATAATTCTCTAATTACATGTAATAAGTACTTTACAGAGCGGTAGGAATCGGGAATGGGGTCGGAATCCATCAGATTAAAACCATATCTTTATTCCGCTTCTCTATTTGTCCCATTGCGGATAAAGATCTGGTGAAATCCCTCAAGGGTTAATGTTCTGGTGAACTATAACGACGTTTCAGTCACCGAAACCGTTATTTCCCATAACCTATTAATGACTCGGTTAGGCACGTGATAGTGACGCAATATGTAACAAACTACATTGTGGGTCACGCACTCTGTGGATGTTAATTTCATTCCCAGAAATTTGTAGTGGATCCACTGATTGGCGGAAAATCAAAGTTCACCAGAACATGACCCCTTACGGAATTTCGCCAGATCTTTATTCGCACTGGGACAAATAGAAAAGGGGAATAAAGATATGGTTTTAATCAGATGGGGGTCTGGATGGGATAGCTGCCCCCTTTTTTGACAGAGCATGGATCGATTTTATGTCGCATTACGAAATGCAACGAAATTCAAGTTTTGGTTCCCCTTTTCACTTCTGAAATGTTTCTCGAGGCTATGCTTTACAATTGTAATGTATTACTAAACGTGTTTCTGCTTCCCACGTACATACGTTACATTCTCTCGGACCTCGGTTTTTACTGTCTCGTCCCAGAGACCCGGGATCTTTCGGTCATAAGCAGAGCACCTCATCCACTGGCCAAACCGGCTTTATTAACTTTTGACACAAAATTAAGAAATAGAGCACCTCACCACGTCACCCAATAACAAGAACAAAAAAGGGTAGGGGCCAATCTTATTCACTTTTATTTTCCATCACAGGAAATTTGACAGTGTGAGAGACGTGAAGACATGGAACAAAAGTGATAATATATTTAATAATCATGATAATAACTTACATTGAAGTTATATTTTTGTACAAACTAAAACTAAATATCTAATCAAATGTGGTAAATGTAGATTTCCTTTAATACTGGTAAAATACATGTATTTCTTTTTTTTCTTCAATTGTTTGTAGGTTAATTGATCCTCGCGCATCCATCATTTCCCATGTTGATATCCCCTTCCTTTCATAAATACACCAAATACAATTGTATTAAATATTGTGGAGGTGTAAAATTTATGTTCAATAGGCACATCTTCATAATACGATATTTGTACCAAGTTTCATCCAAATCCCCCAAGGAGTTTAGGAAGTGTTGCGAAGACACGGTATTTTGCATAGAAAAATCTAAGTCCAAGGGTCATAACTCCTGTATAATTTTTGGACAGCATTCCAGCATATGTACATCTTCATAGGGTGTTCTTTCTATGTACAAAGTTTCATCGGAATCCCTCTAGGGTTTAGGAGGATTTGCGAAGACAAGTTATTTCAAGAAAATCTAAGTCCAAGGGGAATGATCATGTAGGCCTAATTGTTTTGGGACAGCCTGCAATCCCCTTCCAATAGGCACATCTTCATATGGCATCCTTTCATTGTACAACGTTTTATCAAAACCCCCCAAGTTTTACGAGGAGTTGCGAAGACAAAGTAGGTGGGACAGACGGATGACAACGGTATAGTATTTGCAGGCGTATAAAAAGGGGGGGGGGGTGGTGGCTGCCCCCTTACAAATCTTACGGGTCTGTGAAACAAGATATTACTGTCAATTAGCTATTTTTCTCTCTCTGATACTCGATAATAAATAAGATAAAACCACCAATTTTTATGTCAAACGCAACTGTACCTGCTATTAGAAAAACAATCCTACTTTCGGTTAAGCTTCCAATTTTCATAAGATACATATGCAAATCATTATGGAAAAACATTGAATCATATGAATACCCACCCTAATCCTCAAAACTTTAAATGGATGTGCAAATACCATTGATTTCTATTGTATAAATTCCATTTAAGTTCATTTCATACCTAGAAAATATGTATTAATATCAAAACATTTGGAAGTTTCCTTAAAACGAAACTACGAACAGTATCGTAAATATTTATTTCAGTCTAAAAATAGATCTGAGATAATATATGTACCCGGCCTGGTTCATTATACTCATCAAATTTTCTATTTCAACGTTTGGTTTAGTGTGATAAAACATGTACTTCAACTTTTCTAGATTTTCTGAATTCGAACAAAAATGTTTTACATGGGGAGATGGCAGTGAAATGAAAGTACGGGAGTAAATGTTGTTCAGTGAAAGTAGGTACAGGGATGGATAGGAAAGGAAGAGAAATTTGAACTCATTCTCATTATATTATTGGTAACAACAATTTCCAGAGTATATACCATCATATTTTTAGGTGTGACATATATGATGTCGAAATACTGATGACATTGCGAAAATTCATTTTCATATTCATTCAATACACGTATCAACACTTAGCGGCGTATTGTCATAACGACCCTGTCATTTTCGTTTCCGGTTAAAACGCGCCTTAGTTACCGCATAAACAACACACGCGGAGGATACAAGAATGACTTTTCTGCATGATTTGTTAATGACTTTGAGCTGTGAACACATTTCGATACTTTTATTTACACTTTTGATAACTTAAGACATTTTTACAATGGATCCTGGTAATCATAATATAACTTTAGATTCAGTTTCTACTTGGAATATCGAGGCAATGCGAGAATTTTTATCTGAAAGGGGAATGGCAACCAAAGGCACTAAATCTGAACTTGCAGCCCTATGCTTTGCAGCACAGCAGCTTAAAATTGATAAAGTGTTGTCAGCCAAGCAAATTTCCGAGCAAAACAAATGTGACTATCAAAATCTTCTCAAAATAGATGGTAAACAAATAAAAGACCCCCTCCAAATATTGTCATATTTAATGGGTTACTCAAAGCCAGTCCATGTCAGAGCTACTAAACATGGGTTAGAGACTGAACCTGAAGCAAAGAAAGTGTACTTGGATCAGTACTGTAAAAGGCATGTTAGTGTTTTCCATTCAGATTGTGGCCTTTTTGTAGACAAAACGTACCCATTTTTTGTCAGCATCACCCGATTTACTAGTTTCTTGTTCATGCTGTGGGCTTGGTTTGTTAGAAGTAAAATGCCCATTGATAGGGAAATGTGACGAGTGTACTTCATTCTGTATTTGTCAAATTCCGTCGTACTTTACTATGAAATCTGGTGAGAATTTAGTTTTGAAGGAGAATACTATGTACCTTGCACAAGTGCAGGGACAGATGGCCATAACAGGAAGGAAATGGTGTGACTTCTTTGTGTACACTGTAAATGGCCACTTCTTACAAAGAATTGTTTTCAACAGTGAATACTTTAGTAAAATTTTGAACAATTTGGTTCTTTTTTTCAAAAAGTACATGATACCAGAAATTTTGTACAGAAATTTGCAGTCTTCTTTGCAAAATGACAGAGTAGAAGAGCCAATGTGTATTGAAGGTGACAATGTTGCTTCTCCTACTGGTACCATCTCATTCTGTCCTGTTTGCAGATATGTTATAAAGGAGGAAAATGATATTAAAGCTTTAAAAGACCAGAGTGTGTGTTGTGACGTTTGCCAAAAGTGGTACCATTTTGCCTGTGTAAAAGTTACAGATGCATCACTGTCGAAAATCCAAACATGGTGTTGTGAAAAATGTAAATAGAGAATTGTGTGTAAATTTTCAAGTGCATAAGATGTTGTTGACATGACATGGGTTTACAGAAGGTGACATTTTATCCCTGTCACAGTGCAATGCGTTGCAACCGGGATATAGTAACGCTCCTGTGCCAATATCATATCATTATAATTGGCAACAGAAAACAAATGTGACTCTCAGTCAGCCATTTCACATGGTTTGTAATTCAAATTTTAAACTATGAACACTGTACATACATATATACATGTATAATAAAAAAGATATTGAACATATTTCATGCAAAATATGGAAATGATTAATGTATGAGTCCATGATGTTATTATTAACATAGTGAAAAGATTTATTACTTTTGTTGTCTTTGCATTAATGACATATTAAACTATTCTTTCATAGAAATTGTTTAAAAATTCGAGCAAGTTTCCTTGATTGAGTCATTTAATTGTTGTGACAGAATCATCACAGCTTGTGTTTATTTAGCCTTGTAACCACATCAAGTAAACTTTACTGTAAAGGGTAATCTGGCAGCTCCATGTCACATGCAGACAAGATTATTTATATTAATTTGGTACATGTAACTTTGACAGGTGACTGTTCATGTCTGTGTGTGATATTGAGTCGCCATATTACGATTTACCTGTTGCAGATACAAGGTTGAATGTACACAGACTGTAAAGATATGATGATTCTATGACAACAATTAAATGATTTGATCAAGAAAACTTGCTTGAATTTTGAAACAAGCTACAATTCTGCATCTTGCACTACTTTTGATCAGAAAGCACTATTTTTGATTTGAAACTATTTCACACCACAGCTTGTGCTCATCTGTTTGTTTCACAAACTTGTAGATTATATTTGGAAATATGAAAATGCTTTATTCAAAGCATCAGAAAATGAACAAAATGTGTTTGTGAAACATGAATGCCCCAAATGGCAGCAAAGTCCAAGGTCATGGTCAAGGTCACAAATCTTGGTTTCATTTGAAAAAACTTCATTAGTGGAGTATGCATGCATGCCAAGTATGAAGTCTATATCTCTTTTAGTTAAAATTTATGGCAGTTTAAAAGCTCAACAGAATTATAGACTGGCAGACAGACGAACAGGTGATCCAAATGCTATAGTTCAGATCAGGGCATAACAATTATCTTTGAAAATATGTAAATATAAATATTAATATTAGAATGTGTTTCATAAATATTTAAATACTGATTACACAGCCACTTAAGCTAGATTTGCCAGCTTCAGTGCATTGTCCAATACCATAACTGTTTGTAGCATGGACTTAAACAAAAGATTCATATATGCAGTTCATGCATATGCAAACATACTGTTCAATAACTTATACTTGTTACTGGTAGTTTATAATTGTCTTATATAATGTCTCTATTCCTGTGCAGAAGTATAAAATGTACATTCTTAGTAGAATTTCACATGTTTTTCATATCATAAGTATGTATGTTTGAAAGTTATAAACACAAGTTTCAGGTAGGCAAACATATATGAACCAGTTTTACGTTGTACTAAGCTTGTCCACTTTAAGCGACCTGCAGGGTCTTTTTTTCAGCTGGAAATGTAAACAGCTGAAAAGGTCTGGGACAGCTACATTTCTTCTTTTCACATTGATGTTGTTCACAAAATGATTTTTCAAATTTTTTCAATTTGTAACCGTTGTTTTTACAAGCAGCAATTGCACAAACTCGGTTGGACATGCTTGTTCAAATCATGCTTAAAGAACATGGCGAAAAAAGTCAAGAAATCGGTATAATTTACCCACTACAGCAACCTTATCCACTGAAATGCATTCAACAATCACCAAATTAGTATAATCTAGATTTGAAGCAGTAATCAATAACATGCATGCATGCAGCTCAAGTATATACAAATCCCAGTATAGATAGCAAATTCAAACAATTTAATACTGTGCAAAATGCATTGAAATTGTTTATTGTGCACCCTTAGATGGCTTGGTAAACAAACAAATAATTATTACTAATATCAGTGACAGATACTGTGAGTGCATCAATTGCGGCTGCCTGGTACAATTGGGGTGGGGTATGAGTTTTTTTATCACCTGTGGTGCATAGTAAAGTTTTCATTTCGTCTGTGTGTCAAACTTACTATATTATTTAATGCTACCAAAGATGATGCACTTGGAACACTACAGCTAGTGTTTCATTTCGACTAAAGAATATCAAAGTTAGCAATGGGTGTTATATGGAGAAGGGACTATATATAATTCACAATCTTCTGGATCTGTCACTGAAGGAAATGTAGGTAAAAATCGACCATGCAAGCTAGTGTTTCTGTGGCAGTTTAGCTAATAATAGTATTACATGTACATAAAGAAAAGGTTGGCTAGATGTTCAATTTTAATATACCTTTTTATGTCACCTGGCTGCGCTTAGCAGAGTGACTTGTAGGGATCACTTTGTCCAGCATCTGTCTGTCTGTCTGTCTGTCTGTCTGTCTGTCTTTGGTACATGTAGTCACATTTTACTATCAAAGCTACCTAAGGCGACATCCGTGCGATGAACACTCTGGTTTTGTATTTGAAAGGGGTAGGGGCGTACTATGGACACATTCTGTGACAGAAACACTTGCAGTGCAGTTAATTAAATCTTGAGAAAACTTCATCAACAATAAACACAGGTGGCACAATAATACAAAGGCAATACATTTTAGCAATGACTTGAAATTTTGATATGTAAAGGTACTAGATCTCTGAACATCGAGTGTTGATAAATCGCTGTATTGAATCCACAGCGGTAGACCAAGTTTGTTCAATTAAGTCACATTTACATGTACCTTCACTATATAGATCTATAAGTCATTGTGAGGATCAACTGCATGTACATAAAGGTGATTATCTCTTTAGTGACCTCGCAATTTGGCCATATAAGCAGAATTTGGATACAGGTGCTTTGAACGACCACAAGTCTACGTCGTGGATTCAGTAAAGTGTTAATTGCCTTCGAGACTGATGGAGTTAATAATTTTACTATCTCTATACTGGAGTGTATATGCATGTACATTATACACATAATTCTATGTTGACCTGTGAGAATGGATTAGGACACAATATCATATCAACTATAAAGTAAACTGGTAACAAAAAGTTTCAAAATAAACGAAGGAATGGATAGGGTAAATAAATCCCCCCCCACCCCACTGGTTTTACTCTGCATATCATGGACTTTGTACTTTCTGTACGGTCAGTCATTTATCTGAGGTCTATACATTTAACAAGTTTATTGACAATAATGCCGGGTAAGACACTTGATATAAATTATTATATGTATCCGTTAAGATATATTGGACACGCCCCCTTTTGCCACTTGTTTATTTTAGTACTAATAACAATGATTCATGTGTTAATATTGCACGCATAAGAACGAGATCATGTAAAGGTAATGCATCGGAAGTAAATTTCATTCACTGTATGTGATAAAACACTTTCTATTTGCCGTGAACGTCGCTCAAAATCAAACTCACTTTTTGCGTTTTTGTATTTGCCGCCATGTTGTTTTAACCGATTTTTAACCGAAGGCCACTTACGTTCAAGAGGAAAAAAATGGCCGCCGCTAAGTGTTGATTCAAGTATTGTGACTAAATCACCAAATATCGATGGTCGACATTTGATTTATATCTCAAAATTGGTAGACACAAATCTATCTATCTATCTATCTATCTATCTATCTATCTATCTATCTATCTATCTATCTATCCATCTATCCATCCATCCATCCATCCATCCATCCATCTATCTATCTATCTATCTATCTATCTATCTATCTATCTATCTATCTATCTATCTATCTATCTATCTATCTATCTATCTAAAGCCGGCGAGGCCTAGTGGTATCGCTCGTCTCCTGATTGGGAGGCCGGGATTCGAGTCCCGCTCTGGTCATGCCGGTGTCCTGTCTTTCGGATGAGACAGTAAAAACCGAGACCCCGTGTCGTGGTATGCATGGCACGTTAAAGATCCCTCACTGCTTCGTGTGGGTCCGTTGCAAAGGTCAAAATTTGTATGCCGCGCATCAGGCAGATGCCGTCACCATACACGTGAAATATTCGTGGTGTGACGTTAAACAAAACAATCAATCAATCTCTCTCTCTCTCTCGATCGGTCCGTCCGTCCGTCCGTCCGTCCGTCCATCCATCCATCCATCCATCCATCCATCTATCTATCTATCCTGCATGCTGGTCGTATATCAGTGATTAAAAGAATAAACTGTTCCGTTTAATGGACGTTATTAGTGTAGGCGAGGTTCGAAAACACCTGCATGAACTGCAACTCATAGGCGTAGGAACCGGAAGGTGTGTGTGTGTCGGGGTTGGGGTGGGGGGAGGGGGGGGGGACTTCCACCTTTTGATGATGTAAAACCGAAAAGCTTCCCCCAGAATACATATAAAACATTATCTGTCAAACGGTATTTAAACGTTCTAAAGTATTCTTCTTCAGTAATGGTATGGTTGTACAAGTAATTGGCAACATTTGTATAATTTTTTTAACTGATTGAAATTTGTTTTTGGGGTTTATATTTTCTTTAAAAAATGGAATGTTGTAATCAACTCCCACCCCATTTTTGATTCTTTTTCGGTGTTTTCTGCCTCTAATCTATAGGGTCCTTATAATGGCCCTGATTTGAAAAAAAAATCCCACTGTCTTCAAACACGAGACCCATGACTCTTAGGCGGATCTAGAAATTTTGGGAAAAGGGGGGGGGCGTAGTAGTCTCCCATGACATATGTTTTGCACTATTCGGTCTGGAAAGGGAGTGTTTGCAGCCCTAAAAATGGTACAAAATCACCGTTTTGGTAAAATTTTCCGACCAAAAAGGGGTGGGGGTGGTTGCAACCCCGCTCTAAATCCGCCAATGTATGTATATTTAATTGATTTACTACTCGGACAGTATGATACTATTATGTCGCTTGATTCGAAAAGGGATTCTAGTCCGCGTTGACATTCCAAATCAGACATAAAGGATATATTTTGCTCAACTTTTTATTGCTCGGAAACCCATGGGCGACCATGCGTTTCCGACTGTGTACTCCTTATGCCATAAAAAAGTGTACCAAGTTTGAAAGTTCTAGCCTAAACGGTATGGTGTGTATCGTGTTAACAAGGTGTGGACAAACCCACAAGGCCATCTACGATGGACGTATAAAAATTAATACGAAATATGTCAGTACAGAGAACACTAGAAATATTTTCCATGTACTTTTTATCTATAAACTGACTCAAGATAATATTTGGTATATAGGTATACCGCACATCATCATGTATAATGAAAATTTCAAACTGATAAATGATCGACTTGTTTCATAAGTTGTTTAGGGCCTTGAGATCAAATGTCAAGTTTACACAAGCAGCTGATTGATTGATTATTGTTTTACGTTTTATAACTTTTCATATTGATGATCAAAAGTGATCACATGACTACCTTTTTTAATAACCAGTATCAAAAGTTATAAAAAGACATGTGTATTTCATCAGGAACATATGGGGGCATTTACGACACTTTCTCGAGTCCAATTTTCTTTCTTATATAAAAGCATTATATACGGTCTTGGAATATTAGCTCCTACAATCATACAAAACTGTCAAACATGACCTGACTTTTTAGATGACGAGGCAGATACAAGTGGCTCATCCAAACAAATATCGGTTGATTAAACACCTGAACCAGATAAAATCTGCCAATGAAGTGAATATTTGGTAGTTAGAGACCAGCAGAGTACCCAATCCACACCTAGGAAAGTAGAGATATCTCGATTCCCGTTTTAAGACCCTTCAACAAAATTTCAGGAATGGTACCACTGATGTGTAGGAATATGCAGATTTGGCCTTCCATACCTAATATGTTTGGATTACATAATATATTCTCTATTATAAGTATCTAAATGTTGTGCAAGGAACAGTATTCATTTAAAATGTCCTTTAAAAGATGTATTTGATACTTTGATGTTATAAAAAAAAAGCAAAGAAAGAGATAAAAATGAATCATCGAATTTATATTAATTGCTCTTCAATTAGGAACAGTTTGATACAGACGGTTTATGTACAAAATAAACATTAAAAGGAATATATATGATATAGATGAGGTATGTTACACAATAACAAAACAAATCTCTTATATTCAATATACAAGATACTTCATCTTAATAAAAATAGCTATATATAGCCAGCTGGTAAATGAAATACACATAGAAAAGATATTTATGATAATGGTGAGGTATATGACACAAAAATCAAAAAAAAAATTTCACTTTATTTGAATTTCTCAGCATCAGTTCCATAACTAAAGAGCAATGAAGAACTCAACATAAGCAGATTGTAATACTTGGTTTTAGGTGAAATTAAGAACCTATGGTTTACCAGTGCCACTGGTGAATTTAAAGGGAGTTCCTTAATTTTAAACTTTAATATGATTCATTTATGTATGCGTTCTTTTTCAAATTTAACTGTAACCTTTGGGTAATTAATCTTGTCCGGTCTGACCCTGTCTTTAGTACAGCTCAAAATGCATGAAAACTCTACGCCTCCTGACACACCACGGTCCCGCCCTGGAGCTACTTGGAGCCTTAAGACGGAACTCAGACCCCTGCCTCTCTATTATATTACATTCCCGACCTCATCGCAAATACTGCATCCGCACCTGGACTGTGACACTAATCGTGGTACAGCCAGACTGCATTTGAAAGTTGCTCGAATACATATATTCACTTTTAGCTTATCTACAACATTTTCATAGACGCTCCTAACAATATTATCATATATAAAACGATTGAATGAACAATACATTAACATATCATAAGTCCTATCATTCATGTGGATTACGTATCCAGTTCAATAAAGATTGAACATTTGTATATATTCCAGGATATCCTTCGACTGCGCATGCCTGTGTTCCCCAAGAAGTAATACCAACAACTACATTCTGTTCTGTAAAAAATAAATAGATGGAGAATATAGATTTCTAGAGCAATTCCAATGTGCACAACAATGAAATATGCTTAACCTTGTTTTAAATAACATAAAACTTTAAAATACATCACTGACTCTAGATAATTTTTTATAAAAGTTACATCTTGAAACAAAACACATTAAAGCAAAGGAAAGAAATGAAATTTTAACGCATTTTCAGCACCAAATATTATAGCTGACCTTCATGTATTTGCAATGTTTACGATTTCTAAAAAGCATTGTAACTACTAGTTTTATTGCATATGTCTTTTTCTAACTTTAAATTTTTGTTATTTAAAGTGAGCACATGACTATGTGCTCACTTTAAATAACAAAAATTTAAAGTTAGAAAAAGACACATAGTTAATGCCTAGGTCACATAAGGTCGTAGGTGCTTCTACGGGAGGTCTACGGCCAATCTTATCTGAAAATCGCGCGTTGCTCGTAAGCACGTAGAGTGGCTGTCTACGACTACTTTACGTTTTATTAACCGAAAGTTTGATTACAATTCTCATGCGGAGTTCGTACGTTTATTGCACGATTTTAAATGATCGTAGGACAAAAATTACGAAAGGAAAACGCAGAATGTACTGAAGGAAAACGTACGTGCATTATTTTCCTTCGTGTGGAGGACGTGTGTTGGTCGTAGGTTGCCCGTACTTCCTGTTCACGGATTTAATTGAAATCAAGTCGCTTCAAAGTCAGACTTACGTTGCACATAGGGTCTAATTAAAATAGCTCGTTGACCGTCAAAAGTGGTCCATCCGAATATATGGCATATGGTCCACTTAATTATCTCTCTCAAACTGTCTGAAAAAGTCTCATACTGACCATTTAGCCGTCGCCTTTGAATTCCTATTCTGGCCCACCCGAGTCTTCGCCCACCACTGTGATATTCTTCATGAAGGAGACACAGATATATAATATCAAAGTCTTCTAGCGCCATCAAGATATCGATATGTCTTTGCTTCGTCGTCCAGAACAAAACTGAGTTCGCACGATAATTTTATTAAAGCGGTTCTTTTTATGTAGCTACTCTGAAAAAGAATCTGAATGCGCTGCGTTTGACTTTGTGTTTTATCATAAATGAGTCGAATAATCATAAAACAAATTATAGCGACATGAAAGCGTATCGTTATATCGGAGCAATCCTAGTATTTGCTTTACGATTGAGATAAATGCAGAGAACGGCGAACGGAAAGAAAATGAAGGATGGCATGACTCTGAAGCATGTTTATTTACAGGGGAATATTATGTTATACGTGGATTTTCGTTCATTGATAAAGATATAGGACCGAATGGTTCAATCATAACTAACAAGAATATCAACCAAAACCTGATGAAACTGACATGGGAGAGACAATTCAACTTGAAAAATGTCGTTGGAAATCTATCATCGATAATTAAAGGCTAAGTGAATCACTTTGATTTTCACTTCTCTGTACAAAACAAAATGCAGGTCAATTCCCACAGCTGCATGACTGTGCACATATTGAACAATATGTATGACGTGTACTTTTGCCAAACAATAATAGTAAAATTCGGTATGATTGGCTAGCATACCTTACACCTTGGTCGATAATTTACTGAATAGATTAGAGAAGTAAAATATCTAGATTAGAGAGGTAAACAGGTGACATCACACACAGTTCATTCAGATCCATTTCCAGCGTAGATTATCTAGATTGGTTCGCACGACATATCAAGTACAATTGGCCTGCGAATGATGCACGACCCGTGCGGTGGTCGTAAAAAGATAAATTCATAACATGCTAGCCGTAAGTCAAACATGCGATGATCTTAGGGCAATCAAACGATTACGCAAGATTCCTACGGTCGTCGCAGGATTGAAATAAGAATGAAAATCGCACTCCGTTTTTGTGACTTGGACAGCAGACAAAGTTTCATCTCACAATGTACTTGCGCTCACTGCTTAACTTGTCCGTACGCGTGCGATTTGGGTACTTTAGTAAGAACAGGAAAAACACCCCAGATTTCCAAAGGTACGGCTTATGTGACTTTGGCTTAACGATCATATATGTATTGAATAATGTATTGAAAAAAAGATTAGAGTATGCTTAAAGAGTTTGATACATCATGAAGCCTGACCGTTCATCTTGCATACTAAAGGACCACCACTATCTCCTGCACAAGAATCAATTGCAGTTCCGTCTAAGTAGCCTGCACAGATCATTCGTGGGGTTGTAAGATTCAGGTACATTTCTTTGCAGATGGCTTGTCCTGCCTCATCGAGTACGGTTACTTTTGCAACCTGTAAGACGTTATGACTCGGCAGTCCTTCAGGATCTAAAAGCAGCATGTAAAATACAAAAATGACTGATGAACTCTTATCATATTATATGAAGCATTATCAACAACGTACTGTGATGGATTCCTGGATGATGATCCAGGTTCCTAGAGGTCAATTTTACAAAAGAACTCGCGACAAATCATAGAATTTTGCCACTTGAATTATCACGATTTATTATGGGAAACCTGCAAATAAATGCAGTGTTCACGAAAATATGTCGGAAATAAAGTAATGATTACTTCTTGCACCTCTCCCTCTCCCACACAAGAGTAGAATCGGATATGGTACAAGTGGTGTTGTAAGATGAGGCTACACAAAAATTGTATTCAGTTTTGGCACAAGGAGAAGAATAAGTAAAATAAGGGAAAGATAAATAAATTGAACAAAGTACATATAAAAGTATATATAATCCTCAACATTTGACATTCAAACTTCACAAGTTAAAATTATGCGACGAGTTTTTCATCCGTATAAAAGCAGCACATGTTCTTGTTTCACGTGAGAATTACCCCTCCAACAAGATCGTGACGCTGGAGCAAAGCACCCATGAAAACATTTTGGTCTGTGTTATCTGGTAGAGGAAGAACTCGGAAAAATACAAACATTCGGAAGGTTCATCAACAGTCGTCCCAATGATAAAAGTGAATTGCCTTAATCTAGAAATATCAGCATTCAGACAAGGTATTAAGATAACATACATTCTACATTTTCAGGAATATTTTGAATTATGACTACTTTGATAATTATAGAACTGCGTGTATAAATGACCTTTTCACCTCGGGAAATTCCTTGTCTTTGGGAGATCAAGAAATAACAGTGATTGCCAAACATACAGTATATCTACTATAAACACATGTACTTTCATAATGTGAATAAAGAGCTCTTACCGGACGTGGACCGTCCCCATCCAGAAATATAACATTCACTTTGTGCCAGTACTCTGCTATTGATTGAAGGCACATAGGCTGGTTGTACATTCACTCCAAACCGTATCCATCCTCGGACCCTTATTAGAGCAATATCATAATCATAGACACCTCCCTCTACCACTGTGTATGATAAGTAGATATATAGTTAATACATAGATTATATAAATTTCTGGTTTCTAAGCGCGTTAGTTTTTGAGAAGTGGAATGGGCTGACAAATTTGGTTGGCAAGATTTTGTTTGTTTGATTGAATTTCATTTTACCAATATTATCGCACTACCGCCAAATATCTGCCAGATGCAATACACAGAAATTTGAATTTATGCAAAGGAACCATCTGAAGTATTTAGTAGGGATCTTGGTTTGTTCTTTGCTAACCTTTATTGTTTTCTTTTTCGTAAATGTTCAGTATTTTTATATTTGTGTTGTCTTTTTGTTTACGGTTAATTATTGCAATTTATATTTGTCTTTGTCTTATTTTGATATGGATCCTTCTCAGGATGTCCCCTCTCAGAGTTTTAGCATAAATAGATATAGATCATAAATTTTGTGCACCAGATGCGCATTTCGACAACTTATGTCTCTTCATTGATGCTCATGGGCGAATGATTGAAATTCTCATAATATTTAAATATTTGAAGAGTAGTGTTGAAACCAAAATGACCGAAAAGTGAACCAAAAAATAATACTTTTCACCACACGCAGAACATAACAAAGTTTGGACATTCAGTTTTATTATATTCGCTGTCATGAGATGATCTTTAAAATACTAAAAAGGTCTTACAAACATTAAAAGCAAGCAGACTGACGATAAACGAAAATATTGAGAATCTATGCGGTAACGTGCTCTTATTTATATATATGTATTAACTGTTCTCGTTAAGAAATTCGTGCACCTAGAACTTGCCATAATTTGAATATTTCTTAAAGTATGTTCAAGGAAATGTATCTTGATAATCGAAACTGGTTATATTTTTTTCGCACTGGTTATAAAGCTACCATTATTGTTAATGTGTAGTTTTCTGTGTGATTAATGGTCAATATAAAATGGTCGGAACAAGGCAGTGTCGTTACATCCCCGAAATTCGAGGAACTCATAAATTCGCGGATTTTGTTGCCAGTGCTGCACGGGACAAGCTATGAACATCTGGATAAGTTTTGCTTTCGAGTTAAGAAGACAATTGTCAAAATTATCAATCTGCAGAGAAAATGTGTACCAAACAGGTAAGGTAGTCAAACGAAACGAAGCATCTATCACTAATCTACATTCCCTCTACTTCCCCAGAAATGTAAATTCTGCAAACGTCAAACTGTGCGCTGTTAAAGTTAACGTCACTCCAACGTTTTGATGTAAATAGGCCACACTGTCACACGCGGTGCGCTTTTGTCGTTTTCATTTGTAGAGTTAAAGCCGTCAACGGTTCAGCTAGCAACACACACATGTTAACTTTACAACCTTCTTCTTCCTCTTCGTGTCAGGAATTCCCTCCAGTTTTTGAGCACCACTATAATTCATATAGTTCAGGATATTATAAAGATTATTTTTATAAAACTGTTCTGCAAAAATGCCAGTAGGGATAAAATTCTAAGAAAAGCCTAAAATTGTCAGGTCAAACTAATACACGTCACCAATAAATACCAATCCTACATGGCCGTAACAGAGAATGGAATGAGTGTGAAAGGAAATGCAGTTTAATATGGTGTACCAGAGACAACTCTACGTGATCGAATGAAGGCAGAATTCCCATCGACATTGTGAAGTCAAGGAAAGCTCTTATTCTTTGTGTGTATGTCCTTGGTGGTTTTTGTCATACAGCTTTGTCAGATGTCGTCAGTTTTTTCTTTTTGATGGAAAAAGAGCCAGATATAGTGGAACATCTGAAAGAAATGGCTAATATCGGGTATGGATATACCAGGAGTGAAGTAGTTGATATTTCTAAGTACTATACCGTCAGTCTTCAAAGGAGAGAAAAGGGAAATCCATTGACACTAAGAGGGTCTGAAGGATTTATGTCAAGGTGACAGGATCTCAAATGACAGCAGAAGCAAACGTAAATGAAAATTAAAGTGAACAACAAGATGATATGATTCTCAAGCAACATTTACAGGGGACTATGTGTGTTACAACGAGGCAACAGTAGAAGAAAACAAATGAATATCCAGGAATGGCAGTAGATTACTTTAACCCTAAGGTTAAAGAAATAAGAAAAATAAGTCAGAAAATCAGAGAGAACCCAGAAAGTCAATGAGTAGGGTGACATCTGGACTCCGTATTACTGAAAAAGAAGTGCGTGACATGGAACATAGAAAAGGAAGTAAGACAAGCAAACGCGAAAATTAACAAATGCACTACCGAGAAAACCAATGAAATCTAAAAGGCTAACGAATCTACAAAGAAAATTTCAGGAGGCCTGACCAAGTGGACAGAATAATCATGACTCAGAGGCCATTTCTGATTAAGATAAATATTGTGTATGCAAACTGTACACTCCAGAGGAAGTCAGAAACAGCATATCCCCTATTTTTTCTTTTCAAAATGGGTTCAACACTACAAGTGCCCCAATTGAATACACCTGATGTCCTAAGTTACATTGGCGTGGAACCTGGAATTTTCGAGGATTAATTCATACAGCTTTGCAATGTCAGTCTCCAGAAAGTGTTAACTAAAGTTCTTGTCGTGTGTCAATTAATCGAAAAGATGTCTATTATGGTCTTCTATATAAAGGTTGTTGGTTATAAATAACATGCAAGTTTCCTGTTAACAATATGAGTAGTAAAGTAATACCGCGAATTTTTGGGATATCGAGGATATGTGAAAGGTTTGTGCTGCCAATTAATTAAATCGATATCCAAAGACAAATCTGACACCGTCACATAACTCACGAAATATCTAACAGTAAAACAATACAGTGTCCTGTATCAAAATTATTGATTTTGGCGTGCATTATGTACAGAATGACGTATCACTTTACACGCTGAGGAGATAGAATTTTCCCGACTGTGAGTATGTTGCAAACCCTATTGAATCATAAGCTGCCAGCATATAGTTAATTAAAGTCATAAGGTGCTTAGGACATAGGACCTGTCAATCATCTAGGTCTATATATAATTGTTGTGTAAGATTCAAATTACACCTTCAGAGTACGTAAATTGGTATAATTAATCAAGTATGACCAACAAGAATGATATCCAATCCATTTTAATCGATAGTGAAAACACGTATGAAAAACAAAGCTATGTTTTTAGAATACTTTTAATACACATTATGACCCCATTGGTGATGATGAATAAGTATGCACATGTTAATATTAATGGCGTGAATGGAGAAATATGTTTCAATACAAAAAAAAGTTTGTAGATTTGTTTGGAAAACAGCGCAATACAGGATTCACTCTTTAAAAGAATAAGTATATATATTATGCTGAAAATTCGTTGGAACGTACTAATTAAGACAAAGCAGATGTAATGAGATATGCTGTAGAAAGCACTAGATTGTAAGGGACAGTAAACGTAAAATTAAGGATTTAATATTGTTTTGAAAAAGTATTTCGATTCTGCTTATAGGATATTGTAATTAAAATAAACAACTATCCACTTTTCACCAAGATCAAACCTGAACAGCTACCCCGGAAATCAACCTTTTTACCTGGATTCGCCAATGTGCCACTTCCAAATTTCTGTTTACAGATGTGTATATGTGTGTGTGTGTGTGTTTGTGTGTGTGTGGGCATATTCTTGTAATGATGCATTTTTTATCACAACAAATGAAAAATGTAAGTTTTTACCATGTCGTTAATGCATGTTATTAAATGATTGTTTTGTTTCATACAGCTTAGTCAAATGTCTTCTATTTTCCCTTTTATTTAAAGCTATAAAATATATCGTATATGGTCACTTTCTATTCCCCTCGCGTCGTGGCGAATGACACACGATACTTTTTACGCAGACATTCTTAAATGACTTAAATAAGAGTAACGAATAGCAGTTATTGTGATTTTATGTTTATCAGTAAATCTAAACATTGTATGATGTTCAACTGCATAATTGAATATTCGTAAGTACTTCCGGTATTTTTATCATTTTCAAAATGAATTTTAGTGATTAAATGGCGGTTTCAATTCTCTTTGGATCATTTTGCTGAGTTTTGCACTCTGTAACTTCTTATTGTCAAATGTCAGAAAACACAAAACATTGTTGTCATCCCCAAGATATGCTCCCATAATACTAACATAAGGCAAGAGAGGATAGAACAACAATCTTTTAAATGTTTTATAGTGAAGTAATAAGGAGGGACTTTAGCAGTTTGAGGTAATACGTACCACTGAAGTTTGGATGCAAATAAATAGCCATTATTCTAAGTTCTTGTTCATCTCTCTCTAGGACGGTGTGGTCTAAATCACCTACTCGTACGACGAAATCATTAATATCTCTCCTATAGAACAGAAAACGGTTACAACTTCATATATTATCAACATCTTGTAGAATACAAAGACGTCACTGTCATATAACGCTAACATCTCCCCTGTAGAAGAGGAAAGCTTCACATTTATACATCAATAACATCCCTTCTGTAGAATACAGCTTCACATTCAAACATATTATTACATCTTTTCTGAAGAATACAAAATATACAGTACTGAACGTCACAATGAATAAATAATCTTGCTGCAGTATAGTCAAGTACAATAAAATAAATAATTTTCCAATTCAAAGAAAGGCAGTAATTGTACCAAATTTATATATCCAAAATTTCCATAAAGGAATCCATGAATATTATTATTACATTATACGTACGTTCGATAAAAACAATGGGCAGCTGTCAATATCCAAAAGGGCGTCAGAATTGTCCCTCCACAATGGACTATGTTCCTGGTAGTACCAGGCATAATTCTTCTTACACCAGCTTGCCAAGGAACATGTAAACTCATATCCATCTCACCTTCAATATCATTTTGACTGTCTAAGCGTAATGCATCCATCCCTCCCACAATTCGAAAATTAAAGGGTACTGGGGTTCTTATTCCGCCTAATAATATATGCAGTAAAGGAAATGATAATGTGAAACAAGAAAGTCACATAAATGCAAACAAAATGAATAAGTATAACAGAGAAGACACCACAGACTGAAACATGTACGTATAAAAACATATACAAAAACGTGTATTGCTCAACTTGAGTACACTTCGTGTCGGAAAAAGATATGGCCAAGTATAAAAATGGATTACATTTTCATCAATTAAAGTAGTATATGAACTCGATTTGTAAAAAATCCCATCTTCAAAGTTTACATATTTTATCCATTACAACTCGGGTCTCGGAATTATGAACCGCTTTAGGTCATAAATCATGAACATGTTAGAATGAAAATCTTGTAAATAAGGGACTCTAGAATTTTTACAGAAGTATATACACATTTTGATTATCTAATATTAACCATTCTGAAATTGTAGATGTAACAAAATGCAAAAATTAAAGATATTATTACGTATGTAATATTATTACACAGGGAAATGTCTATAATTTCAAAAATATTAATGATTTCAATTTCTAGTAAAACGAAATGCAATTGCAATTTTATAAACCTATTATATATGTCATACTATGTAATAAATATAAGGAAGAAAAGATAAAAGAGGAGTTACTGGCTCAGTTATGTGGCAGAAGTCACCATGGAGTCACCATGAACACTTTGGATGAACACAATCATTAAACCACAGAGTAATTTTACATAAAAACAATATGAAACATTCACAAAGCCGGGTTTTGTTTGTAAGTAAATATCTTTATCACGGTTGAAAATGCAATTTTAGAATAATGCCCATATATCAAACATACAATTATTTAAACATTACGATATAAAGCAAGATTTCATCAACACAAATAAATCTTCATTTAACAAAACAAAATCCCACGCATTTACTACGTAGGAGAAATTATATAACATGTATTTGTTAATGTACGTCATTTGATTTTCTACTGATATCACTATTATTGAATGATTTGTTTCTATGTATTTAATTGTTTCATTGGCATAATGCCAAAACACGTTGTAATAGAATGGTTGTAACCGAGAGTTCCTAAGTTGACCTTCGCTGTGGGAACGCCGGATGAGACTCTGAAAACCGAGGTTTTGTGTCACCGAAGGCGTGACACGTAAAAGAGCACTCGCTGATTCGAGTCTGTTGCAAAGGTATAAATTTGTATGCAATGCATCAGGCAGATGCCGACACCATATACGTGAAACAATGGAGTGGCATAAAACTATAATCAATCAAATTACTTATAATGATAATAATAAGAATACAATATAATAATAATAATAATAATAATAACAATAACTATTGCTATGAACAGCGTAACATGAAACCATTTTTATTATAAGTCACTGCTAAAAACAGCAGAGTAATGGTATAATTATTCTGAAAAGGAAGACAATGATGCACTTCGTATGGTGCCATATATCAAGTTATTGTACACTTGGATTGGATGCGCGTACTATAATGTCGTCATTTGTACGGATTAGCCAGTTGATGTCTATATTATGTTCTTTCAATGAATATTCCAAAGCGGAAACCTTAGTTGTTCAGTAAAAACATACCTGATGGAGAAAATCCCTCGATGGGTGCAGGTTGTTGCCTACGTTCACGTAGAAATAATCTGAGCTCTAAAATGTGTTTTAAAGTAAAATTAGACATACATCTATTAAACTTGCAATATACATGTACCACATATTTACACTAAGATTAGACATACACACATACATACATACATACATACATACATACATACATACATTAAACTTTCAAAGCAATATACCACACATTTAAACAAATATGAACATTACTTTAATCATTACATAGATATTGTATATAATTATAGAAAATTCTAATTTTATAGATACATGTATATGAACATACTGAATATATCATAAACATCAACGATTAATATTACACAAAACATTAAATACGTGTTGAACGAACAATACTATTGGATGTAAAGATGATGGATAAATCCAAACCACAAATCCAAAAATCATGAAACCATAGGACATACAAAATCAGTGAAAATGAAAAACAAATGGAAAATAACAAAATATGTCTACTTGAAGAGCATATGTGAACCCCTGTGATGGAGTGAGATCAGGTGCCCGGGGAGAGTGAGCATCTCCTGCTTGCTAGCAACACCCGTCACATATACCCCGTAGAAAGAGTCAAATCGTGTGAATTCCATATGTATCTATATATGGAGAAGTCGAAGTAGGTAACCTTCTAGTACAGAAGGTGTCAAATCTGTGTAAAGTGATCGGAATCGGTCTCAGTCCAGAATATCATTTAAAAGTCTGGATAACGAGATATCATATGGAGTAATAAGAGTCTCGTAACGACCGTAGATCTTCCTCAGTGACGATGCTAGTCTAGCACATATATAACCCTGGTTGAGCAGCTTAACTGAAAGTCGCCTAGCCCTCAGAACAAAGTCATTGTAATTTGAACATGCTCTGGAATAACGTATTAACTGAGATATGAATACGCCGTATGCGGGCGATGATGGAATGTTGCTACTTATGAAAGGAAAGTTTGTGATAGCGAAATTGAAACTGATAATGTACAATGTGTACTACACTAAAATTATAAGAACGATTACTGTAAAGATGCACCTTGTGATTTTTTTTATAGGGAATGCTATATATTTCTTTGAAAATTAAAACAAGAATCGTAAATATTATACTAAGAGATGTACAAGTTAAATTACGGCATACATTCTAATCCCCCCAATCTTTTACATTGGATATGTCACTTAAATAGAAAATTGATCCGTTCTAGATGCTTTTGCGTATAGAACACTGCCATATGATTGTTCGTGAAAACTTTACTAGTTGTTGACCTCTTCATGTGGTAATATATTTGCATCGGCTATTCATATCATTGTCCAGTAAATCAGACTAGAATATGTAGTAATGAGGTGTGTATACTCGGTTATATCTAATCGTGATGTTCAACCTAAATATGATATTTTATGATACACCACTGAGACGTTTTCCAAGAGTGTTCACTATAGAGTGGAATATGACATATATTACTGAATGTTTTCTAAATTTTAAGCAGACTTTATTTCTGTTTGTATACAAAATTGATCAAACCATATAAACAACAGAAAACTGTCGTTAGACGGACGCTGTATAGTATGCTTACAGATGTTTTGATATATCGAGCGCTTACACACACACACACACACATACACACACACACAAACATACACACACACACACACACACACACACACACGTGATAGTAATATGTTGTCTATAGGTATATTTGTGTTTATATAAAGCAAAACATTAAGAACACCAAACACATTTACACAAAGCATGGCGCATTATGTTAATCATAAGTTATACACGTAAATAACAACTCATAAAGATTCACCTTATTTAAAATTTCATTCACAAATATTACAGAAAGATCATCTAAATTGATAAACTCAGTGTTACATGAATAATAAGGAAAAAAAGAACGAATGAAATCAGTGCAACATTAAAGATTACATTGACAATTACTGTACAAATAACTTTACCGATTACTGTAAAGTTAGCATCAACGATTAAAGTAAAGATAGCATCAACGATTAAAGTAAAGACAGCATCAACGATTAATGGAAAGATTGCATAATGATAACTGTAAAGAATATATCAACGACTACGTTAAAGATAGCATCACTGGTTACTGAAAATTACATCAACAATTGTTGTTAAGGAAACTGTAGATATTACATCATCGATTACTTTAAAGGTAACATCACCGATTATTGTAAGAATTGTATCAACGATTAATGTAAAAATAACGTGAACGAAAACTGTAAAGACAGCATCAGCGTTTACTGTAAAGAAAACATCAACAATTTCTATAAACGTCATATCAACGGTAACTGTACCTTATAATAAAATAACAGTAAACCTTATTACAAGGACTGCATCAACAATCACAGATGACTGCATCGATTACTGCAAAGATAACATAAAAATTATCGGAAAGCTAACATCAACGACTACTGCAAAGATTGACGATTGCTGTAAAGATAACATCAATGATTACTGCAAAAGTAACATCTGCTAGGATTACGAGTATATCAACGATTACTATTACCTAAAGATAACATCAACGAATATTGTGAAGTAACTTCCACAGTTATTGTAATGACGCCTTAGAAAGTGCACCATTTGGAAATCTCGATATTACACTACAAATTATAACAACGTAAATATTGCACGAAAGACTATATACATACGAGTTAATAGATACACTAAATTAGTTATAATTAACTTATGATGAATAAAATAAAATAGAACAAATCATAAACACATCTGACTTAGTCGTATGACAAAAGTCATCACAGACGAAAAAGCAAACAATAAAGACATAGAAGGACACCACCAAAAATTAAAAAAAAAAATTAAATAAAAAGACTCCCCCCCAAAAAAAATAAATAAAAATAAATACCCCCCCCCCCACACACACACAAACAAAACAAAGCAAACCAGTCAATCGTAATGCAGTTGTGGTACCGACTTAAGGCAGTCAAATGAAATAATACGATCCGTGTACGACACATTTTTTACGATCCGTGTACGACACATTTTTTACGATCCGTGTATGACAACATTTTTTACGATCCGTGTACGACACATTTTTTTACAATCCGTGTACGACACATTTTTTACGACCCGTGGACGACACATTTTTTACGATCCGTGTACGACACATTTTTTACGATCCGTGTACGACACATTTTTTACCACTGTAACTCATACTTTTTCAACAAGTTTAATTGAGTTGTGACAACTACATCCTGATTTGTAGAACGAGTGTACTACAAAAAACTGTAAAAGTGAAGGCGACAAATTGCGATTTGGTTATGTATACTGTGAAGACATGGCTACACAACGTATTTGAGTTTATGGTCACACCCAGTCGACATATTTCACACATATGTACGATACAAATCTAGCACGACAGTTGTAACCGTTTGAAAGGTTTTGTTACATAACCGTTATGTCGGATATCTGTCGACTGGGTGTTGCTAAGAACTCGAACACGTGATGTAGATATGTTTTCACAGTCTTCATGCCCAAATCGGGACATTTCGTTTTCACTTGTACATATCTCGTAGATACACTCATCATAACTCGTGATGAAGTTGTGTCACAAATAATTGCATAGAAAGGTATTGGCGCTTGGCTGTCGAGTAAGTGTCGAGCACAGATCGTACCAATGTTGTCTACCCCTCTCCAAAGAGAAGATTGTTATACCGCTGGCGTATCTACATGTGTATGAAAGAAACCTGGAGCAATATTGAACACAACTCGTGCAGAAGTCAAATAAATCCCCCAACATAAGAAATCGTATAATTCGTCAGATGTCGTGGTGAATCCTTACTCCAACTCATGAGTGTAAAAGGGCTTATCATCGGTCGTGACGTCCGGTTAGAGGTAGCTTTTCTGCAAGTCGACGTTTTTTTTGGTCTTAACGATTCGGAGATAATTTTCATGACATCAAATAGATCTGCCTTGCGCAAGGTAATTTCTCAATGCACAAACGATTAGCAATGCACTGTTTACAATCAATAATGTGACTCGAAGAAATAATGAATTGTTTAGTATTATTGTCAGTAATTATAAGAACACTGAATATTTGTCATTTTAATGAACATCAGGCGACGTGTCATAAATATGTAGAAGAATTTGTGACTCGTCATCTGATATCTACACTTTTTATAAAATTACGAATTGACATTAACTTCTTTAATGGAACACGTGCACCTGTACCGAGTGTTAATTGTTTTGATTTATGGTGATAAATCAAACACACAAAAGGCAGTACAATGACGCATGACAAGCTACGTATAATATATATGATTGAGCGTAGTGTAATATTTATCATGACCTTGTAGTCGACATTGACTGCTTTGGACTGTATTATGTTGCCCTTTCCCTATAATGAAACACGTACACAGTCATTGTATTATAGATCTTTCATCACATTTTTACCTTGATTAAGAACATTTTATTTATATGGTAAACCAAAAAAAGAGACATAGGTTGGCAAAATGCACAATGGATGTACCACATTAATACGCGATAGTATGTTTTTTAAATATTTATCATGTGTTCAGTATACTTAGTTGAGCGATTTAAGCACCCTTGGGATCATTTTCAGTACAGAACAATATGTTATATACATTTGGTATACGTAAAACGCCAGATTCTAAATTTAACATATATAGTGCCGAAATGAATTTTTTCTTTTTTCATTTTCAAACATGTAAGTAAATGCAATTAAATAGTTAATGATTTGTCGAAATGATACTAGAGGAATTTGCAAAATATAAGAATCAGATTCAGTCAGTTTAAGTGAAAAAGGAAATATATACAAAGAATAACATATCATAATAAATCATAATGTAAAAATTATAATTAAATGGAAAAGTATTGGTAGCCTCACGGTATATGATAATTCCATATTATCCATACAGATTTCGCTGAATTGTTTGAATAGTATAAGACATTGTTTCAGTTCAATGTCTTCGAGAATTTTCTTTCTTTTTTCAATTTCTACTCCAGTCATCTACTAAAATCGTACCATATTTATCAACTAACTTAGACGCCGAGAGGTTTTAAAAAGTACCTGACGTCATTAAAAGTTACTTCTTTGACAAAGACTATAAACATTTGAAGCCATGTTGGAACGGACATGGAGGGTCCATCTTGCTCCCTAGGAAGTCTCCCTGACGCCTATTATCTTTAAGAAGGGTTAACGTTACACGACTCGGTTTAACCAAGGAATCCCGACAATTCTATCCGAAGTGTGATAATATACATGTGTTTTTTGCACTTTTTAAAGATGATATTATTCATACCTCGTCGTTTTAGATCCCTTACTTCATCATTCAAGCACCATAGTTTTCTTTTGTGTACACATAAAATTATACATATCCTTTGATATCGAAAGCAGCTAATCCATGTGGGATAGGTATGGTCACTGATAAAATATGTCAATCTTGTTTGTTACATTCTTAAATAGAACTCTTACAAGTACAGTGTATGTACATAACGAACGGCAAATGTAAATAGAAACGTGGCACTACTAATATTTCCTATTTTGTAGTCCTCGCAACCTCATCAGTCCTCGCCTATTACCATATGGGAGTAATCGAGTGTTATTCTTATATATTATGACCATGAATATTATTATAATCGGCACTAGGTAAATAATGAAACAAACGTCAATTGACACCTGATGGTAATAGTTTTATTCATAACTTTATAATGATTGCTTATGTATTCAAAACTTATTACATGCCATAAATCTTTTATGGTTACATTAATTATGTAATACGAAATTTCGAAAGGTAACTCAACGATAAAATATGAGTTACGGTAATGGATGGTCTGTAAATACACAAAATGTCAAATAGAAAACAGGAATATATGTATATATATATATTATCTCCCTCATGCACTCATGCATGACTCTGTCCTTAGATGGATCGTTTGCCTCTTTCATTTAGGTTAAGTTTGTCATTAGTATCGGCTTAAGCATCACTGAAGAGACATTAATTGTTGAAATGTGCATATGGTACACTAAATAAAATAATGTATAAACACATAAATATGTATGTTCTATATTTATATGCATATCTACATGCTCTACATGATCTACTAGATCTTTAAATCTGGAAAGAAATAATATATACTATTATAAATATAAACAAATACAAAAGCTTTTACATTTACCCAAACTGGTACGTGTGACATTTATACTTAGCAAATTTAGTAACAGATTAATATAAAGGGTAAAAAAAAAAGGGGGGGGGGGTGGCGCATCGCGGTTTCTTAACATATCCACCGTCACAAACTACAATACATATCTATTTCTTTTTAGGTGAATCATTAATTCTCTTTTTTTAAGTTAATAGGTGTATTAACTAAGAAGGATCAAAGGCTCATATATTTTCATCCTATTACCTCGCAAAAATTCTTAAATACTACGTTAACGAAAATATACATAGATATGTGAATTTAATATCAATTACTGCTGAGGATCACACTAAGATATTCTCACCTAAATATACCGGTATTTGAATACTTACATAAAAATAACATAAATGAGTGGTTAATTTTGCATTTCTAAATTGATAAAAAAATTTCCTTGCATACTCTAGAAGCTGTAGAAATAAATAAATAAATAAGAATAAAAAAATTAATCAGTCACTCCTGCCAATATTTACATTTAAAGTGTGGTCAAATATTAACGATTTGTCTTTGATAACACTCGCCCCATATAGTGGGTACTATTTCAACTCACTCGCAGGTGAGGACTCGTACGTGGAGAGATTTCGAGTGTATATCAGGATCTACAGTAGCATGGAAATTTGTTTATATTTCTATTCTAAGAATAGGGCAATAGAAGACTCGAGCGATGTTAGATTTTGACCCGAGCACCAATGAACTTAGTCCGAAATGTCAGATCCAAGTATGTGATTTGAGTCTGAATTTTCCCCTATAGAGGATCGGCGAGAATTAGAAAAAAAAATCAAAACTTGTTATTACTAAAATTTTGCTTTTTCATTCACATGTATACACAATCCCTCAGAGAAATGAACTTCCTTAGGGCACATACGCCTCTAAATTAGGGCAAGATCAAGTGACGGATGTATATGCTACATTTAGAGGATTAAACATCCCTTAATCATCCGGCATAGACACATTAGACCACAGACTTCTCAAACAGACAGCACATATCGTATCTAAACCCATTACATACTTGATAGATAACACTATTGCAGACGAAATATTTCCACATGAAGTAAAAATCACAAAAAATACACGAATTTATAAAAGAAGTTAAATCAAACCTTACAAATTATAGAACGAATTCTGTTGTGCCTACTTTTTCAAAATTATTCAAATGCAATGTAGCTTACCAAATAAGAAAATGACCTTTTTAATAATGAACAATAAGGACTTCACAAATTTCATTTCTGACAGACCGCCCTCACAAAGTTAACTGATGCTTGGTTAAGTGAAATGGATGCGGGGAATCTAGCAGGGGTCTCTTTGATGGATTTCAGAAAAGTATATGACTTGGTCAATCATGATATTCTTATAGCAAAGTTAAAGTTTTACTTTGACAATAAAGCCATCAGCTGGTTTCAGACCGAGTTCATTTGTTATATTGGTAGCAGTTACTCATCCTACTCAGCACTCTCTTGTGGCGTTCCACAAGTTTCTGTCCTAAGACCTATTGTTTTTTTTTATCTACGACCTACCACTACATATAAAATCCTTCAAACTAGATATTAGAGTACTGTCTAACAATCTACGGTAACGCATCCAACATTCACGTAGACGGAATACACAAGCTTCAAACGTGTGCCGCTCGTGTTATATTAGATGAACCGCCCGACTCGCCATCTCAACTTGTATTTGTAAAATTAGGTTGGTTAATAGTTTACGTAAGGGTTGTTCATATCAAACGCCCACTTCTGTACAAATCCCTTTATAGCCTCTGCCCTAATTATATGCCTGACATGTTTAAGCACCGTCCATTTGATCATCTGCAAGGGGGGGGGGGGGGGTTCGTGTTTTCAACCCGGCCAGTTTTTTTTTTACCTCAAACCTTGGGGCAAGGGATTTTTTCAGTAGAGCCACATCAAGAAAAAAAATCACCAATGAAATATTGTTGTATAAAAATACAAATTTGATAATAAACAATGTTATTTTTGACAAAATTTCGCCCAAACCGACCCCAACTATGTCATACTTCTATAGTCTATCATCAGGAAAGAGGGCTACCGGGGCTAAAAATTGACTGAGAAATGAAAAAAAAAGTCTAAAAATGTGAGAAATATCGGTTCCGTCTTAGTCGCAAAATCAACCATGAATTATAAAAAGAAAAAAATATTCCATGAAAATGTCAAAATCTGGCATCTTCGAATTGCCATAACTTTTGATAGGATTAAAGATATGAGCAAAAGGAAAACTGTTTTAAACTTGACCAGTTGAAAGTGGAAAGTTCCAACATTATTTGTAATTTTTGCATGCGCTGGCAAATCATAGCAACTAAACTTCATAAATACCATATGATGGGAGTCCAATATGACAGAGTAAATGCTGGCTAAACTGAAAATTGCATTTTTCATCAAATAAGAGAGTGAGTTCCAAAATCAAAGGTTCGTTTGCCCTCTATTATCGTCTTGAGAAAGGAAAGAGGACAGTTAAATATAGAAGGAGCGTATTAATAATTCTCTGGTTTTTTTTCTTTGGAAAATCTACACAAAAATATGGCATTTTTAGCCCAAATTTTAATTATGAATCATATCTGAAACAATAAAAATGTACAATAGGCTACTAACATAAAACGTAATTGGACATCAAAACATTTTATGTAATGAAGAGAAAATCAGTTAAACATGAAAATATATCATATTTACATTAGAAAACACCTTAATACAAAACCAGTTTGAATCGTTAGAGAAGTTTGAGGATCGTGTGTTGGCCAAAGCCCAACAATTCAGAAAGCAAATGATTGATTCTGCATACGAAAAACTAAAAGGAGAAGGTAAGAAAATACAACTCAAATTCAGTCTAGACATTCTTAATGATATTGAATAAGTTTTGAAACTCTTATAGAAAAACTCTGGTGCAGAAAGTTTGCTATTCAAGATCATAGAAAAACTCCGCATTCCTAATATGCATATCAGAATCGCGGATGCATCTTCTGCAGGCTGGTGTACAGTCTCTAGTGTAAATCCAATGAAATTGCCGATGATTCTGATCGGAAGCACTGAAATCATAGCTATCAAGATCAAGAAAGCAAACACAAACAAAAGATAGATCTAAAATCCGTACAGAGGCGGTTTCAATACCCCTTCTGCGGCTTCTGGCTCTCCGGCTCAACTGACTGCATAATAATCAGTTTCCTTTTCCTGGCGCACGGAGTCAATTTAATCAGTCCTTTGGTGGGTACTCAAACAAGAGGAATAGACCACTTCCAGCAGATCTGTGTTTCAAGTGTTACCAACCAGGACACTGGCAGATTCGATATTCCCTGAATGCAGCACGAGGGACCTCCCACTTCTCCTCCCAAGCTCCTAAGTAGTGTTTCTGATGACAAAGACAAGTATTGTGAGTTGACAGATTTTTTTTGCATAGAGACTTTTTTCGCCCTGTAAGATCGAAAATCGTCATATGGGGAGACTCTGTGAAAGGTAGCTTGTCTGAAAATCATGAAATTTAGAAAAATCTTAAAACGCATGAATACATATTGGATATTGTTAACAATGGGTATTCAATACGTTTCATGGAAGAACCTCCAAAAATGATTTGTAAAAATAATCAGTTTGCAATAAGAAACAAAGCTTTTGTTCAAAAACAAATACATGATCTTTGACGTCTGGAAGGATTACTAAAGTTCCTTTTCAGCTACATGTGGTAAGTCTGCTGAGTGTAATGGAAAATCGAACGAAACAACGTCTCATTTTAAATATGAGCAGATTAAATGTTTTTGTTAGAAAAGATAAAATTAAATTCGAAGATTGCTTCACAATATTTTACTAAAAATTGTTAGTGTATAAAAGGACTAGGGTCAGTAAGGGCTTAATTCTGCCCCACTTTGAAAACAAAGTTTTTGTTGTTTTTCTGATAAAAAAAGTTGAATTTAGGTATTTGAGGAAGCTTTAATGCTTTATTTCTCATATTTTATAAATTTTAGGGCAAAAGTTTGAATTTGGATGAAAAATCACATATTTTTAAAATCTAATCAAGGTAACACTTTGTTTGAGGCATAGTTTCTATATACCCTTTTGGATTAACTTCATAGTTGGTAGAAATGGTCATTATGGGAAGACCTTGAGCCAAAGATATACCTCCAAGGTCAAGGTCACAATATATTAGATGGGTAGAACTTGTCTGAGCCATAACTTTTTACGGCCTCCATCGATTTGAATAATATCTCACAGAATTGTTCCCCTTGTCTCAATGTTTCGACATGACCTTGACGAAGGTTACACTTTCAAAATCAATTTCACAATGCATTCGATTGATTACATCTTTTTAAGATATGTACATTTAGATATTTGTTGCGTTTGAAATAATATATGATCGACGTGTTATGTTAGGTTGGTCTTACTGTTGTTAATGGAAAATCCTGATACTCTATGATGTATTACAGGAATGTAGATCCTGATACTATGTGATGTATTACAGGGATGTAGATCCTGATACTATATGATGTATTATAGGGATGTAGATCCTGATACTATATGTTGTATTTCAGGGATGTAGATCCTGATACTATATGATGTATTACAGGGATGTAGATCCTGATAAACTATGATGTAATACAGGGATGTAGATCCTGATACTCTATGATGTATTACAGGAATGTAGATCCTGATACTATATGATGTATTACAGGGATATAGATCCTGATACTCTATGATGTATTACAGGTATGTAGATCCTGATACTATATGATGTATTACAGGGATGTAGATCCTGATACTATATGATGTATTACAGGAATATAGATCCTAATACCCTATGATGTATCACAGGAATGTAGATCATGATACTAGATGATGTATTACAGGGATGTAGATCCTGATACTCTATGATGTATTACAGGGATGTAGATCCTGATACTATATGATGTATTACAGGGATGTAGATTCTGATACTATGTCATATATTACAGGGATGTAGATCCTGATATTATATGATGTATTACAGGGATGTAGATCCTGATACTATATGATGTATTACAGGGATGTAGATCCTGATACTATATGATGTATTACAGGGATGTAGATCCTGATACTATATGATGTATTACAGGGATGTAGATCCTGATACTATATGATGTATTACAGGAATATAGATCCTAATACTCTATGATGTATCACAGGAATGTAGATCATGATACTATATGATGTATTACAGGGATGTAGATCCTGATACTCTATGATGTATTACAGGGATGTAGATCCTGATACTATAGGACGTATTACAGGGATGTAGATTCTGATACTATGTCATGTATTACAGGAATGTAAATCCTGATACTTTGTGATGTATTACAGGAATGTAGATCCTGATACTATATGATGTATTACAGGGATGTAGATCCTGATACTATATGATGTATTACAGGGATGTAGATCCTGATAGTACTGTATAACTGGAAATTTTTGCGAGTATCAAATTTCGCGATTCAGTATCAGAAAAGCGTATCTTTATTTTCGCGAATACAATGTTTCGCGATTTCAAAAAAAAAACAAAACAAAAAAACCCCCCATATTTTTAAACCATGAAATAAAAACGACCCTCATCAAACAACTGGACAGATGACAAGCTATACCCGCATCTGTGTGAATCAGTTTACCTATATATATAACTGCACTTGTTTCCGCTCAAATCCACGCCTTGTAGCTTGTCGGTGCAATCATCCGGTTTTTTTTCTTTTAGTAAAGGAGACGTTTTGCATTGAACGGAAATTATCTGTGCTTTGTTAACGAAGCAGACAAAATGACGAGACTTTTTTTAACAAGCGGTAGATAAAATTCCTAAATTTTATTCGATACTTACGGACGTATAATTTTTCAACATACTGAATTATTGTTTCCTCGTTTGCCCAGTCGTTTTCCGGAGGATTTATGTGGAATGCCGATGGGAATCGGAATTTCGGGTGGCACTTATCAGTCTTCATTCCATAAAGGGACATGGAAATGTACACTTCGTCCACTGACCCAGCGAAAGTACTTTCAAACAATAAATATATAAACAAACTAATTAAAGGGGTACGGACACGTACAATGGTTTTGATTACCATATGCTGTATTCATTCACGCGTTGATAATTGCTTGTTACCTATCGACAAACGTTTGAAACCAAAGACATAATGATATCATTCGTCGATTCCCTGGATTTCTACTCGTTTAGCCCGCTAGTCGTCAGGGGATGATATAAATACCAGTTTCGTCCCTATTTTTGGAGTACAAATTTTCACGGTAACTTATTTTCGCGAGTTCAAATTACTCGCGAAAATAGCGAAAATTAGTATCTCGCGAAAATTTCCGGTTATACGGTATATGATGTATTACAGAGATGTAGATCCTGATACTCTATGATGTATTACAGAAATGTTTATACTATATGATGTATTACAGGGATGTAGACCCTGATACTATATGATGAATTACAGGGATGTAGATCCTGATACTATATGATGTATTACAGGGATGTAGATCCTGATACTATATGATGTATTACAGGGATGTAGATCCTGATAAACTATGGTGTATTACGGGGATGTAGATTCTGATACTCTATGATGTATTACAGGGATGTAGATCCTGATACTATATGATGTATTACAGGGATGTAGATTTTGATACTATATGATGTATTACAGGGATATAGATCCTGATACTTTATGATGTATTACAGAGATGTTTATCCTGATACTATATGATGTATTACAGGGATGTAGATCCTGATACTATATGATGTATTACAGGGATGTAGATCCTGATACTATATGATGTATTACAGGGATGTAGACCCTGATACTATATGATGTATTACAGGGCTGTAGATCCTGATACTCTATGATGTATTACGGGGATGTAGATCTTGATACTCTATGATGTATTACAGGGATGTAGATCCTGATACTATATGATGTATTACAGGAATATAGATCCTAATACTCTATGATGTATCACAGGAATGTAGATCATGATACTATATGATGTATTACAGGGATGTAGACCGTGTAATACATCATATAGTATGTATTACGGGGATGTAGATTCTGATACTCTATGATGTATTACGGGGATGTAGATCTTGATACTATATGATGTATTACAGGGATATAGATCCTGATACTATATGATGTACTACAGGGCTGTAGATTCTGATACTCTATGATGTATTACGGGGATGTATATCTTGATACTATAGGACGTATTACAGGAATATAGATCCTGATACTATATGATGTATTTCAGGGTTATAGATCCCTATACTATATGATGTATTATAGGAATGTAGATCCTAATACTATATGATGTATTACAGGGATGTAGATCCTGATACTATATGATGTATTACAGGGATGTAGATCCTGATACTATATGATGTATTACAGGGATGTAGATCCTGATGCTATATGATGTATTACAGGGATGTAGATCCTGATACTATATGATGTATTACATGGATGTAGACCCTGATACTCTATGATGTATTACAGGGATGTAGATCCTGATATACATGTGTTTTTAAGTTATATATTAATGTATTATTAATATCAATCCATTTATTAGTGTTTTCTACAAGACGATGTCCTCATATTGAAAGTATATCAGATGGACATGACCAAAACCTCCAGGATATTGCTAGTAGTATGCCTGATCTTATTTGCTCTCAAGGGCAGAAATATAGTTACGGTTTACAAAAGTTTACTAAGTGGTATGATTCCTTCAATCCTAAGATTTCTGTGCTACCAGCTTCAGACTTACACGTTTTATTATATATTGCCGATTTATTTAAACGTGCTTCTTCCTCTGTAATTGAGGAAGCAATTCATTCTTTAGCATGGGTTCATAGTGTAGCTGGTTTGTCCAACCCATGCTCCTCTACACTTGTATCCAACGTCAGACGGGGAGCAAACGCGTTACTAGTCGTCCACTAAAGAAGAAGGAATCTATTTCACCAGAAATTCTTTCATCTTTTGTATCTAGTATATTTGCAGGAGAAAACGCAACTTTGATTAACTTAGAACTGTTACTAAGTGTCTTATTGGATATACGGGGTTTTCAAGATAAGGCATTGTTTGTTTGATTCTCATGTTTGTTTATGTATTGAAAGAAGCAAACCAGATTTATATAAAGGTGGAAGTTCTTTGTATATAAGTAAACGATATCCTCCAACTTGTCCAGTAGCTAATTTAGAGAGGCATTTACACTTGTCTAATATTGATAATTTCTCTCGGGAATATATTTTCAGAAATATTTCATTTTGTAAGAAAGATAACTCGTATAAATTAAGATCAGCGAACTGCTCACTTTTTTACACAAGAACAAGGGAGATATTATTGACTTCTCTTTCTGATATAGTAGCATTATGATTTGGATTTGTGAACAAGTGAATGACAAAGTAAATAGTGAGTAATATTCTACTGACAATTTTTTTTTAGGTTTTCAATTGCCGTCGATTCTGTTTATAGGAGGAATTCGGACCAAAGTGTTATGTTTGGGTCTGACATTTCAGATTAAACTGAACCACGTCGGTTTGTAAACAATGCATGAAACAACAGTTGATAGGGCTTTAATTTCGTACATGAATATTTTCAAACGACTGCATTCTGTCGAAAAATCAATACATGATGCCTACTACATTTCAGAATGATGAAAGTTGTCACGTGATCATAAGCTAGTTAATTTCAAGAGATATGCTGCATGTGAGAAACAAATCCGTTTGTTTAAAATCCGCTGAATATGAGCATTCATTACTTAATATCTAACTTTTGCTGTGTTGAGGATAACGATACATTGTCCGGTGAATATTATTTTGCTTTCGTAAGCAAAGCACAAAATGGCTTTTTCAAACATTGAATCCCAACCTCCAGAATATTCCGTAAAACATCAGTGTGGTAAGTACAAAACATCAGTGTGGTGAGTACAAAACATCAGTGTGGTAAGTACAAAACATCAGTGTGGTGAGTACAAAACATCAGTGTGGTAAGTACAAAACATCAGTGTGGTGAGTACAAAACATCAGTGTGGTAAGTACAAAACATCAGTGTGGTGAGTACAAAACATCAGTGTGGTGAGTACAAAACATCAGTGTGGTAAGTACAAAACATCAGTGTGGTGAGTACAAAACATCAGTGTGGTGAGTACAAAACATCGGTGAGTACAAAACATCAGTGTGGTGAGTACAAAACATCAATGTGGTGAGTACAAAACATCAGTGTGGTGAGTACAAAACAGCAGTGTGGTGAGTACAAAACATCAGTGTGGTGAGTACAAAACAGCAGTGTGGTAAGTACAAAACATCAGTGTGGTGAGTACAAAACATCAGTGTGGTGAGTACAAAACATCAGTGTGGTGAGTACAAAACATCAGTGTGGTAAGTACAAAACATCAGTGTGGTGAGTACAAAAGATTAGTGTGGTGAGTACAAAACAGCAGTGTGGTAAGTACAAAACATCAGTGTGGTGAGTACAAAACATTAGTGTGGTGAGTACAAAACAGCAGTGTGGTAAGTACAAAACATCAGTGTGGTGAGTACAAAACATTAGTGTGGTGAGTACAAAACAGCAGTGTGGTAAGTACAAAACATCAGTGTGGTGAGTACAAAACATCAGTGTGGTGAGTACAAAACATTAGTGTGGTGAGTACAAAACAGCAGTGTGGTAAGTACAAAACATCAGTGTGGTGAGTACAAAACAGCAGTGTGGTGAGTACAAAACATCAGTGTGGTGAGTACAAAACAGCCGTGTGGTAAGTACAAAACATCAGTGTGGTGAGTACAAAACATTAGTGTGGTGAGTACAAAACAGCAGTGTGGAAAGTACAAAACATCAGTGTGGTGAGTACAAAACAGCAGTGTGGTGAGTACAAAACATCAGTGTGCTGAGTACAAAACAGCCGTGTAGTAAGTACAAAACATCAATGTAGTGAGTACAAAACAGCCGTGTGGTAAGTACAAAACATCAGTGTTGTGAGTACAAAACAGCCGTGTGGTAAGTACAAAACAGCAGTGTGGTGAGTACAAAACAGCAGTGTGTTTTGGCAGTCTGGTAGCTTGATGTTGTAGTGTGTTTGCAGGTCAAATGTTGCATTTATATATTATTCTGTTCAATTTTATTCATAATCTATATACATGTCGTTTATCAATAATTATTCATTCATTCATTTACTTTGTTATTCTTCTTTTTTCCCCCACATATACTACAACTGAAGAATTTTCATTTTGATTAATTTCATTTCAAATCATTTTTATGAGCAATCTAGCATGTATCCGTTATAATGTTTCAAATTTCGTTAAGCCCTGTTTTATGGTAACGCTCCACCTTTAAATTGGTTTAATTGAGGAGTATATATAACAGAGATGAACTCAGCAGTGTAGGTAGATATCTCGTATAGAACTAACTGGCTCTCACAATCATTACATCTATATTTATGCCCTTACATGTATACTTTCATTCATACTTTGTACTTGGTATTATACATATTAACATGAGTGTACCATATATCTATAAGTTGTACGACTATTGGATAATTAGCTACAGACTAATGTTGACTGTTAAAACTCAGTTACTTTTTTAAGACTGGTTCAACGTTTATATTTTATACTGTTATCGTTACATGCAGATATAATAGCTTATAAGATGAGGAAATAATGGCACATTAACCAACCAGCCTACGTAACGTTACTTTAAAAAAATATACCAGCAGATAAGCCTTAATTATTTTATTGGCAGTGGCAGATTTTGAGGGGGGAACCCCCCCCCCCCCCTTTTGGCCACATATTTACTAGTAAAAACCAGATTTTGCACCAAAAATGGCTGAGTACTTTGGTTAATACACATGTGCCCCCCCCCCCCCCCCCCCCCCCCCCCCCCCCCGCTGTTTTCGGAAATCTTGGATCCGCCACTGATTGGTATACATACATTATAGATGTACTTTGTTGTTTCACCCGACGTCAAGACTATTTTACTTGCACGGTGGCGACATCTGTCGGATTCAGTTCACTGATACTTTTACCTATAAACACATCCACCTGTACCAGTGCAGGATTGTTTAACCTGCCAACATCTACTATAACAATTAGTCTTAGTTTGTATCATCTTATTCTTATTATCACTTGTAAAACTTTAAATTATGAAACATTTTACGAAAGAGACGGTATCTCATATATAAAAATTTTAGGAAATGCATGCCATGTTGTGCTTTCTCAAAAATAAAAAGGCGCTCCTCTTTCATATTATGTATCTTACGTTTCAACATTTACTCAACTTCGTTCGTAAATTGTCTATGTAAATTAATTGAAAACTTACATTACATAACAAAAGAATCAGACGATAGCATTTTACTTCCAGAAAACGCTGAGCCACCTTCATATGACTCTCTTTTCGGAAAAATAAAGAAGGCAAAGGAAGATTCCGATAGTAAAGTATCGTTTCTCAAGTCAGTATTCGGCATATTGACCACATCATGTAAGTATACTATAGAATACTATAGTAACAGAATAAAGAGATTTTTAATCTACATCTTGATGACAATAGAGTATACGACTAAGATTTAATTCTGTTGCCAGTGATCTGTGAAGCGCAATAAAAAGATATTGGTAAGATTGTAAACTTTTATAATATGTCATTAAATTCGAATTTTATACTCTTGAGGCAAATTCGAAACTGGCTAACAATGTTCTTGTAAAATTTAGTTGTAGGCACGGTCTGTATGGTAGCAGCATTGGCGATCCCGGTGGTTAACATTGTTCTTGTTTTTAGTTGTAGGCACTGTCTGTATGGTAGCAGTATTGGCGATCCTGGTGGTTAACATTGTTCTTGTTTTCAGTTGTAGGCACGGTCTGTATGGTAGCGGTATTGGTGATCCTAGTAGCTAACATTGTTCTTGTTTTTAGTTGTAGGCACGGTCTGTATGGTAGCGGTATTGGCGATCCTGGTGCCTAACATTGTTTTTGTTTTTAGTTGTAGACACGGTCTGTATGGTAGCAGTATTGGCGGTCCCGGTGGCTAACTTTGTTCTTTTTTTAGTTGTAGACACGGTCTGTATGGTAGCAGTATTGGCGGTCCCGGTGGCTAACTTTGTTCTTGTTTTTAGTTGTAAGCATGGTCTGTATGGAAGCAGTATCGGCGATCCTGGTGGCTAACATTGTTTTTGTTTTTAGTTGAAGGCAGGGTCTGTATGGTGGCAGTATTGGCGATCCTGGTGGCTAACATTGTTCTTAAATTGTAGGTATGGTCTGTATGGAAGCAGTATTGGTGATCCTGGTGGTTAACATTGTTCTTGTTTTCAGTTGTAGACACAGTCTGTATGGTAGCAGTATTGGCGATCCTAGTAGCTAACTTTGTTCTTGTTTTTAGTTGTAGGCACGGTCTGTATGTTAGCAGTATTGGCGATCCCGGTGGCTAACTTTGTTCTTGTTTTTAGTTGTAGGCACAGTCTGTATGGAAGCAGTATTGGCGATCCTAGTAGCTAACTTTGTTCTTGTTTTTAGTTGTAGGCACGGTCTGTATGGAAGCAGTATTGGCGATCCTGGTGGCTAACATTGTTCTTGTTTTAGTTGTACGCACGGTCTGTATGGAAGCAGTATTGGCGATCCTGGTGCCTAACATTGTTTTTGTTTTTAGTTGTAGGCATGGTCTGTATGGTAGCAGTATTGGCGGTCCCGGTGGCTAACTTTGTTCTTGTTTTTAGTTGTAGGCATGGTCTGTATGGAAGCAGCATCGGCGATCCTGGTGGCTAACATTGTTTTTGTTTTTAGTTGAAGGCACGGTCTGTATGGTGGCAGTATTGGCGATCCTGGTGGCTAACATTGTTCTTAAATTGTAGGTATGGTCTGTATGGAAGCAGTATTGGTGATCCTGGTGGTTAACATTGTTCTTGTTTTTAGTTGTAGGCATGGTCTGTATGGAAGCAGTATTGGTGATCCTGGTGGTTAACATTGTTCTTGTTTTTAGTTGTAGGCACGGTCTGTATGGTAGCAGTATTGGCGATCCTGGTGGCTAACATTGTTCTTATATTAAATGGTAGGTATGGTCTGTATGGTAGCAATATTGGCGATCCTGGTGGCTAACATTGTTCTTGTTTTCAGTTGTAGGCACGGTCTGTATGGAAGCAGTATTGGCGATCCTAGTAGCTAACTTTGTTCTTGTTTTTAGTTGTAGGCACGGTCTGTATGGTAGCAGTATTGGCGAACCCGGTGGTTAACTTTGTTCTTGTTTTTAGTTGTATGCACGGTCTGTATGGAAGCAGTATTGGCGATCCTAGTAGCTAACTTTGTTCTTGTTTTTAGTTGTAGGCACGGTCTGTATGGAAGCGGTATTGGTGATCCTAGTAGCTAACATTGTTCTTGGTTTTAGTTGTAGGCATGGTCTGTATGGTAGCAGTATTGGCCATTCCAGTGTCGAACATCGTTGTGGGTAAGTACTTTTCGTATTATAGCAGTTTATCCAATACATGCTTAAAGTTATAATCATTCATTTTCAAATAAAATCATAAAGAATGTGATGTCAAACTAAACCCAAAGGTTATATCTATCATATCGCAGTGAGACTTTCTCTGCTATAATAGCGATACAGACTGTCTTGGGCCTACATGTAGGCGAATCAGTAGTTTCTGTACACTCATAGACCTGTTCAAATTGTTATTATTATTCACAATACCGTGCAGACTAGATGAAGTGTAGGATTGGGAGAGGGGATGAATTCCGCATCACATTGTGACAAAATCAATGGTAAGAGCGGTTTAGATCAAAATTTAGCAGTAGTAGTTTTAGGTAAGAATTCCATCTGTATCCCCTACTCAGTTCATAATTATTATCTTTATTATTTAATGATATACGAAATTTATACAGATTGGGGGTATTATTTTGCTTATTGTTTATTTAAGTCTAATATTTGCTTCATTTGATGCCAAAATGTGTAAAATTGCGCCTACTGATTCATTTATCAAAAATGCAAGTTTACGCATTTAAATGAATTGTGGCCCTGTTTTTTCCAAAAAAGGGCCACATCTTGCAGCTGTTTTAGAAACAGCTACATGTACATCATGTATTAATACGATCATTGAGCAGTATTTTGTCTCAGACTACGAGTACATTGTGATAAGCCTGTATCTTATTTCCTTATAGGTACCTTTTACCTGAATTCCTGTACAATCGAGCGATTTATTCCGATCTACATGATAGTGGGAGGGGTATTTATTGTCATTTATGATATATCCAACATAATTCAGAAGATGGCAGAAAGATCAAAGGGAAATAACCCTTGGAAAGATAACAAGAAATGCACTATAATGATGAATGCTTTTAACGGAGTCGTCGGTTGCTTCCTTACGATATGGTTTATTGCTGGTAATATTTTATAATACTTCATAACGTAGTGTGGTTAATTTATTTTTCACAGTGTTATGTATGGTTTTATTTATTTTGAATTTTTGTCCTTCATTGAAACGTTTTAATTTAAACTGGATTAGGGTTTGGTTGGAGTTTACAGCAGATCGCAAACCTACACGTAGACGTGAATGTAAGATTTATGATTACTGTCCGCGCCACTCACTCTGGAAACTGGAAAATCTGGATTTTCAGTTATTCATCTTCAGAATAATTTCAAAAAAGCAAAACCATTCGATATATCTTGTTTAGTCCTAAAGTTTGGTGTATGCTATATGTTTGTATGAAGAAGGGTTCATATTTTATAGAAAAAAATCAATTATAGATTGGGCGATTTCCATGTTAAATTTTGACGTGACGTCGCCAAGTTTCCCATTGACTCAATGTTAAACATTGGCGACGTCACGTCAAAATTACCATAGAAAACGCCCTGTCTAAAATGGTTTTTCCCTATAAAATACGAATGCTTCTTCGTAGAAACATATAACATACACCAAAAGTTACGACTAAACAAGATCTGTCGATTGATATTAACTTTGTAAAACTATTTTAAAGATAAATAAGTGAAAATCCAAATATTTCGGTTTACAAAGTGAGTGGCGCGGACAGTAAGTGTACGTCTACATGGAGACACGTCCAACATAAAACGTAAATCTACATGTAAACATCAGTTACGATATCTGGTGAAAAGCAAGGTAATCGTAAAATAACGTTCGTCAATGTTAACGTCTACGTGTTTGAAATTTAAATTAACTGTCTTTGCTAAATCTCGACTCTAGTCCCTTGTTCCGTTTAATAGACGAGGATTCTAGTACAGTCCAACCTGGTGAAGGTCAAACTAGCTGATCGGCATGCTGATCCGAAATTAATACTTAAACTATCTAGAATATCTTCTGTTTTTCAGGCAATGTTTGGATCTACAGGATATACGATGACGTTGACTTGGTAGACGTTTTGTCGCCACAATACTGTAACCGCGCCCTATACTTGTATGCCTTCTGGTCTACGACATTGGTGTACATCCTGATAGGGCTGAGCTGCTGTAGTGTATGTATATGTACATGTGTCATGTCCTGTCTCAAAACAGACTAGGTAGAATGATCATACAACAGGATGTGAAGAAATGCTCTAAACTGGTAAAAATCAACGATGAAGAAACAATATAGATTGAATTAGAAGTTATCAACGAAGACTGAGGAGGCTGGAGGCTAAAAACATTCATGAAGATCATAGACATCGATAGAAATTATTAACCAAAATACCAATGTATAAGAAAAGAGTGGCGATATATAATCATGAGACAGTCTGAAAAATAGTGAGATAAAGATAACAAACTGGATTGATAATTAAATCATAGAAGAAAACAAGACTTGAAGGCGAGGTATTTTAAACTTGAAGACGTAAAATAATATAAATTAAAGATCAGAAGAATAAAAAATAGGTATGTGATATGAATCAACAGAAATGACAACGATATCTGATCCCAGAAAGGAATAAACAATCGCAGTATTGAAAATTCAGGTATACTGGGTCATTTTACAAACATTTATTATTGCTTTATTCAGCAATACAGGGAGTTGATGTCAGTATATTTTTAAACGGACCTGAATTTTTTTTTTCAAAAGAATGTTATTCTACATATTATCAAAAGATAAATAATATGATTTGAGAATTTCTTGATGCTTTGTTCCACTGCCAGGCATTTTTCTCAGACTATACAAAATTGCGTTACTGTACTGAATATACATTTTTCATTGAAATATTCATGCATCATAAATACATATGCATTTTAGCACTCTCATAGTTTTAACTCTATCTGATTTTATTCAGTTGTAAGCTTGGTAAATATCTTCCTTTAAGATAAATCGTTGCATAAATGACCTCCAATCAGACGCCTCTACTGCAAGAGACAAAAGGCAAATCCAGCAACTTTTATTCTAGGCCCTGAAAGTAACTACCTAGGGCATCGATGACCTGTTGACTGAATACGGTGAGGCAAAATGCATTTTGGTAATTCTGAGGAAATCCGGCAATTCGGGTTACCGATAAAATATCAAATGAAATGTGACTAAAAACATTTGCTTTCGAAAATAAAAATCCACCTTTTTTAAAAAAAGAAGTAATTTCGTAGTTTTGACTTTAGTCACTACCAGGACCACAAAGGGTGTTGAACCGTAAAGTAAAACCAATAATTGGATATTGCTACGCAATGCCAGAGACATATATATACATGTATATATGTCTCTGGCAATGCAATGTCCATCGTATAAATACTTAAGAACAGGGTACAGTTACGCTGAAATTTCAAAACGAGTTATCTTTCTTAGAATGTACTAACGCGGAAAAGCAATCGCCATCTTCGAACTTTTTCAAACGAGCTAGAAAATGATTCCGAGGTAAGCGTTTAAATAATACCCGATTTAAGCAATTTAGCGGACAAATAACGAGCAATAAGACGCAATGGAAGTTCTGCAAAAATTATGTTAAAAGAATAAATTCTGATCCTTCAATAAAACTGAAATGGTTGTTAGAAAAAAAAACCCAACCTGATTCCAGATTTATAAATTCCTATCCTAACTCTTAGGGAAGTGAAAATGACACCAACTACTCGCAGTTTCCATATTTGTGACACGTGACTGAAAATGTCTACTGCTTGCCCCAGAGTCATTTTCTTATACACAGAAACACAGAATTTAGTTCCCAGTTCCTAGTTCCGTTTATTATACATGTACGGAACGCGAAACAAGTTCCCATATCCGTTTAAGAAAAACGGAACTAGGAACTAGATCCCAGTTCCATTTTCAGAAAAACTAGTTTCTGGTTACATTTAAACGTTTTAGGTATCTGAAACTCGAATCCAGTCCACTGTGATTATGATACAGTTCCGTTTAAAAATATTCATTTGTAGCTGCTTAACCACCTGCCAATAATATGTAACTAAGGACCACAATCCAGTTCCGTAAAAGTTAAATAAATCTAGGAACCAGCTTTCAGTTCCTTTGAAGAGTTTTGGGTATTTCAACTTCGGAACTAATTGCCAACCACTCAGCCCCGTGTTTCTTATACGGAAATGGAGTCTACATAATTTTTAGCTGCTGAATCCACTCTCAATTATACAGAACTAAAGACTACAACCCAGTAAGATAAACAGAACTAAAGACTACAACCCAGTAAGATAAACAGAACTAAAGACTACAACCCAATAAGATAAACAGAACTAAAGACTACAGCCCAGTAAGATAAACAGAACTAGAAACCTAAGCAGCTGTAAATGACTCTGGACTAAGCAGCATTATTGTGATGTTGACCCTAGTTCCGTATAGGAAACACGGAACTGAGCGGCCAGAAGGTGGTTCCAAGTTCGAAATAGGAACTGGTTACTAGTTCCGTTTTTCTACGTTTAGCTTAACGGAACAGGGTTGTAGTTCTTAGTTCAGTATAATTGACTCAGCACTAAGCAACTGACAGGAACATATTAATAACCGGTACTAGGATGTAGAACCAAGTTCCTAATAACAAACAAGAGAATGAGCATCTGGAAACTACTTCCAAGTTCGAAATATTTAAATTCTTAAACTGAACTAGGAAGTGGTTTCTAGTTTCCTTTTCTACGTTTTGTTTAACGAAACTGGGTGTAGTTCTTAGTTCAGTATAACTGACTCGGGACTAAGTAGCTAACAGGAATGCATTATTAAATGAAACTAGGATGTAGACCCAAGTTCCTTATCACAAACAAGAAAATGAGCATCTGGAAACTGGCTCCGAGTTCGAAATATCTAAATTTCTCATACGGAAATGGTTTACTAATTCCGGTTTTTTTTTTCCTTAAACAAAACTGTAGTTCTTAGTTCTTTGTAACTGACGGCGGGCGAAGTAGCTACAAGTATGTAATCTTATAGAGAATTATGATGTATACCCGATTCTGTATAAGAAAAACGAAATCGAGCGACTGGGAACTGGTTCCTAGTTCCGGTTATCGTAAACGGAACTGAAGTGTAGCTCTTAGTTCCGTATTATTGACTCGGGACTATGCAGATACAAGTATGCATAATGAAACTTATGTGTGGTACAAACATCAGTTTAGCATAACAAACCAGTGAGTGAACGATTGGGAACTAGTTACGATCTCGAAATATTTTCTTTTTCTTAAATGGAAATGGGAACATTTTTCTAGTTTAATTTTTTTCTAAATCGGTAACTGAAAACTTGTTGCGAGTTCCATTTGTCTTTACGGAAGTAGGATCTAGTTCCTGTTTCCGTTTTTCTTTTTTAGAAGGTGTCGCTAGTGGATGAGGTGCTTGGCTCGTGAAGTACTGAGTTCGATTTCAGCCGTGCAGTGACACACCAGTGTTCTGTTTTTCGGCTGAGACAGAAAAACCGAGGTTCAGTATCACGATAGGCGTGGCACGTAAACGACCCCTTACTGTTTTGGGTTGGTCCATTGCAAAGGTATAAATTCCATGAATCGGGCAGATGCCGTCACTATATTCGTGAAATAATCATGGATTGCATATAGAATATAATATAGATGTATAACTGGTTTACGGGTTATTTTTTTGAGTGTTCAGGACTTTTTTGAATTTCCTACCCTGGTTTGATTCACATATACTGAGGTAATCTGTGGGGTATTTCTGTCTAAGTTGGCCTTGTATTGTAAAAGTTAAGTCAATGTTCTTATTTTTTTGATATATATATATATATATATATATATATATATATATATATATATATATATATATATATATATATATATATATATATATATATGAAAGCACAGGTAAGCGATAACGATACTAAAATAATTTAAAAATTGCCAAATTTTCGAAGCAATCTGCTTCTTCTTCAGGACAAACACATACAAATACTTACATAAAAATAAAGACACGAAAAGAAAGATAGAAAATATATACAAAGCACTAGTCTTTCATCTGCCATCTGGACCAGCGAAAGCACATGCTATCTGTGTATGACCCTGTCACATTAACCAACAGGGTTAGTATAAAAAGAAAATCGTCTAAAAGAGAATAAATAAAAATAATGATAATAATTATAAATTAACAGATAAATAAATAAATAAAATAGAGATCTAAATAAATAAATAAATAAACCTAACCCCCCCCCCCAAAACAAAACAAACCCCCCCCCCCCCCAAAAAAAAAAAAACCCGTAAACCATTTATACATCTATATTATATTCTATATACAATGGCAAGCAAACAGAACTTACACAGTGCTATTGTACATCATAAACATGAATGGTATTGAATGCAAAGAGTTTGTTAAAAATCCATTGATCAATTTTTGATGAGTATGAGTAACATCTTGGGCATACTTGATCTATAAACACCGTATATGTATAAATGTTCTCGATCTGGTGTAGACAACATATAAACCCCGATTTTAATAGCTACAGTGCATCCTTAATGACAAGAGCCATAGGATATATAAATTGAAATTTGACTCCGTGGAATATTTCATTAAGGCGTAACACTGTCCATGTGAAATAGAATACTTGCTAAGTCATGGATTTACATATGAGAAGTTTCTACTGTGTACAGTGACGCAGCTGGGTCTGAAAAAGTGGAGAAACACAATCAGCAACTTAAACCCACCCCCCCCCCCCCCCAAAGCAAAAAAGCATAAAAAAACAATAAACAAAAAAAAAACAAACCCAAAAACAAAACAAAACAAACAACCCCCTCCCCCCCCCCCCCAAACAAAACAAAACAAAAACCGATAAAAAGATTCATACTTTAATGTTAGTATTTTGTTGCGAAAGTGGGGTGGGATACAAATCAGCTTGTACTCCCCATTTTCTAGAAGTGCGTGTTTAAAATTTATAATTATCTCGGTTAATTTATGAAGTAACGGTGGTAAATATTAAACAAAATCTTTAACTTGACTGATTGCTGGGCGGCACGACGGACTGAAAGAAACCGGTTTTGTTTCGCAGTGTGGCCGAAAATATTGAAAGAGAACTTTAAACCCTGGCATAACAAAATTCATTCTATCACCATACCAGTTACCGGATATTTCCCAATACATTCCGATATTTCCCGGCTGAATAAACCTCACTTCTCCCAACAGCTTTAAAGAAATCGGTCAGGTATGCATTTTTACATATTTCAATTATTTCACTATTATAAGGATAACAACAGAGAAAGTCAATCAAGTTATTTGACATTGCATTTACAGGTAGCATCATACCGTATTATTGTGGTCGTCATGCGGTATTGTACAGGTGGTTTACCTGTAAAAGTATCTTATAGAGCTATTCCCGTAATGACACACTTACCTCCTACCTTGACATAACCTGGAATGTCGGCATGCACAAAAATGTTAAATCTGGTTGATTGATTGATTGATTGATTTTTGTTTAACGTCACACCACGAATATTTCACGTATATGGTGACGGCATCTGCCTGATGCGGGGCATACAAATTTTGACCTTTGCAACGGACCCACCCGAAGCAGTGAGGGATCTTTAACGTGCCATGCATACCACGACACGGGACCTCGGTTTTTACTGTCATCCGAAAGACAGGACACCGGCATGACCAAAGCGGGACTTGAACCCCGGCCTCCCGATCAGGAGTCCAACGTGCCATGCATACCACGACACGGGACCTCGGTTTTTACTGTCATCCGAAAGACAGGACACCGGCATGACCAAAGCGGGACTTGAACCCCGGCCTCCCGATCAGGAGTCCAGCGCGATACCACTAGGCCACACCGGCTTTGTTAAATCTGGACTCGAGTATATAACATATGGTTGAGTAAATCATTTCGTTAAATTTCGCGAACTACTTAATGGGAAAGGTGGGGAACTTCAAAACCAATCCCCATTGAGTATGTTAACATTAAATAGTTAAAAATATCTACGCAAACATTCGGATTCTGTAGTTATGGAACTGTAAATTGTATGTTGGAAGAAATTATATAATTTTCTGTTTTGTGAAACAGAAATTTGGTTTGGTTGCGTAATTCATAATTTATATTATATAATGTTGGCACCATGAAAATCCATGTATAATTGTCCAAAGCGGGTGTGTATTCAGGGTGTCCGGAAAATCCGTCGAAGTTTCAAGGTATTATTCAAAATTTCGTGATGGAGCTAGAAAGGAATGAAGGAGAGGAGTCCAGGAGTTTAATGCCTCACGGTATATCTAACATGTTTTAAGAAAATTTTGAATATTTTTGATATTCTCATCGTTAAAAGATAAAATATTGATTTAATTTCATTTGTAAGACTTATTTGAATATCAGAATTATATCCTATGTGGCGCCTGGGGTGACCAGACTGGATGAAGCTTTACTGAAATTCACTCATCAGTGGTCCTGTAGGATTAGAATCTAGCTAAGAAGTGGGGGGGGGGGGGGGGCCCTGATGGTCGACAACTTTTTCGGTAACTTCAGTATACCATTAGCCGCAAGTAGTGGCCCTATGTGAATGATAGGGCTACAATTCCTTACGTTGCGTAAACTTGCATTTTTGATAAACGAAAAGGCCGGCACGATTCTACGCATTTCGGCATCAAATGGAGCAAATATCTAACATATATAAACATAAAGCAAACGATCGGCAATAAATACTTACCCCTTATCTGTCGTCTGAAGGCTCTACACACATTTTTTTCCCAACCTGTGTCAAATTTGCCGGTTTCTGTGTCAGCCATTTGGTCTCGCGAGATCTCGTTAAAAGAAACCTCACAAAAAGAGGCGGAGCTGACGAAAAACACGTGGTCATGGGTGCGTGGTCATTGTTATTTTTATGTCATTTCTCTGTTTACATTTTATTTATAGGCTAGTTACCGCATTTCTGGTCATTTCAATTTAGTTTTCTTCTTCATTTCGTATAACATGAATAATAAGCAACTCATAAACAATAACAGTGGTCACGTGTTTTTCGTCAGGAATTGTGGCCCTATCATTCATATAGGGCCACTACTTGCGGCTAGTATACCATAAACTTTTTGATTATTGTTTTATTTTTACTCAACGATATTTCACATACATGGTGACAGCAGCTACCTGATGCATCGCATAGAATTTTGTACTTTTGCAACGGATCCACTTGGAGCAGTGAGGAATATTTCACACTACACAAACTGTGACCTCTGTTTTCACTTATCTCATCCAAGATGATGTAAACACCGATGTGCTTACTGAGGGAGTTGAACCCTTGACCTCTGATGAAGGAGCCGAGCATCTCACCCACTTATCACTTATCTACACCAACTATAAACAGTAACTAGGCAGATGTGATGCAATGATAAAAGTAGTGTGAAGATTGACCAGAAAACTAACATATCTTTATATAAATCTATATTATGGGTATGAGAGTCCATGCCTACTTGTCTGTACCAATGAGGTTTCTATTTCCTCGTGGAGACGGTGCCGCTAGTGCATCAGGTGCTAGGCTCGTGAAGTACTGAGTTCGATTTCAGCCGTGCAGTGACACACCAGTGTTCTGTCTTTCCGCTGAGACAGAAAAAACCGAGGTCCAGTATCACGATAGGCGTGGCACGTAAACGACCCCATACTGTTTTGGGTTGGTCCATTGCAAAGGTATAAATTCCATGAATAGGGCAGATGCCGTCACTATATTCGTGAAATAATCGTGGATTGACGTTAAACATATATGAACGAACGAAAGAATGAATGAAAGAATAAATGAATAAATGAATGAATGAATAAATGAATGAATCAATTAATCACCCAGTCAGTCAGTCAATCATTTAATGAATCAACCTTTGCTTGTGCACAGAAAACTAAATTGTTCAGCTATATTCAAGTTGTGGCAGAATATTTTTGTAGTAATGTGATCCCCCGTTTGCCCTATGTCCTACAGCAAAATGCATGGGGGTTTTGGAAGATGTAAAATAAATTGCTAAATGTAAGTGATTCAAAGTACTGGTCATATGAAAAATACGAAGTCCATTTTTGCCGGGCTTAATGCCGAAGGCATAAGCCAAGGCTATAGCCGCCAAACACGATTATCAACATGAGGCATTCTAAATATAAGTTTTAAAGCCCTCTTTCTCACTCAATATATATATATATATATATATATATATATATATATATATATATATATATATATATATATATATATATATATATATATATATATATATATATATATATATATATATATATATATCTGTCGAACTATTCAAGGTTAATAGAATATCCTGCTAAACAGAGTACATCTACTGACCATGGATTGTCAATGCAAATAGTAAAATTGTAATAAAACAATTAATGCAGAGAGTTATAGTCAAAACGGCCCAAGAAAAAAAAAGTTCATACCAGTTCGGCCCAAATAAAACACGGCCCACAACAAAACGGCCAATTGTTTTTTACCATTTTAGGAAATGACAGATATAAGTCTTTTATTTTCAAGAGAATAAAGCATGACAAGGGCAGTGTAACTTTTAAAACAGTAATGAATCTATGGTTTCCATCACGATCAAGGGGATGCCATGCCTGATGAGATATTTTATCAAAGTTAAATGATAAACTTCATTTCACTATTACTTAAGAAATGTCCTTCCATATTGAAATGTGTAACTTTTTGTTTCCTTGAATTTGTAATGAACTGTATTTCAACTTCAATGTAATTTGCTACTTGATCAATTACTGAAAGCCCGGCTATCAGTACTGTAAGTACTTTGATTATATTATACTTACAAAACAGGGTGGAATAACATAAATGCGGAGTTATTATATACATGTGAATGTATATAAATATTGTATTTTTCGGATTTTGTTTTGAAATCAAAAATGATGAGAATATTAACATACATGTGTATTTCACGAATTGTGCTAATACAGGTTTTATGACAATAGGACAGCTGCGACGCCAGACGAATAACATATTAAATTCAATATTCATCGATATAGTGTAACATATGTAGTGATATTCTTCCACAGATAAAAACCGTGATTGACACAGTCATTAATATTGTGATAATACATCTACAATGCTTTGCTGGCTATCGATAATCATTACCCTGATGAAATAGACTTATAAAATAGGTCATCTTACCGGTTGTCATTATGTAGAACGCTGTAAAAGTGTGAGAATCGACGAAGGGTAAAGGCGAGATTTAAACACAATAAGTGTTATAATGTAGAGCGTACGAAAACGAGGCGTGGTACATTCATATTGCTATATTTAGTGGGATCTCTCTCTCTCTCTCTCTCTCTCTCTCTCTCTCTCTCTCTCTCTATATATATATATATATATATATATATATATATATATTAAATATATGTCGCTACGGCTTCTTTAGGTTTAAAAAGATATTTTGGTATTTTTTTCTGCCTGGCCTTCAGTTAATGAAATTGAATACAATACAGAATTCAAAATGAAGAAATGAATTATAAATAGATAAAAACAGTGATAGATAAAATAAAAAAGAAATAAATAAGTTAATAAATGAAATGAGTTTCTTTATGAAAAAAGATCCAGTATACATGTTTGAATTGATGTTCCGTCAGATGAATGTAAAGGTCGAAGATTGTGGATTTATTGCTGTCAGATGAAGGTAGTGGTGGAAGGCTGTTGGTTTATGCTGTCAGATGAAGGTAGTGGTGGAAGGCTGTTGGTTTATGCTGTCAGATGAAGGTAGTGGTGGAAGGCTGTGGGTTAATTGGTGTCAGATGAAGGTAGTGATGGAAGGCTGTGGGTTTATTGCCGTCAGATGAAGGTAGTGGTGGAAGGCTGTTGGTTTATGCTGTCAGATGAAGGTAGTGGTGGAAGGCTGTGGGTTTATTGGTGTCAGATGAAGATAGTGATGGAAGGCTGTGGGTTTATTGCCGTCAGATGAAGGTAGTGGTGGAAGGCTGTTGGTTTATGCTGTCAGATGAAGGTAGTGGTGGAAGGCTGTGGGTTTATTGGTGTCAGATGAAGGTAGTGATGGAAGGCTGTGGGTTTATTGGTGTCAGATGAAGGTAGTGGTGGAAGGCTGTTGGTTTATGCTGTCAGATGAAGGTAGTGGTGGAAGGCTGTGGGTTTATTGGTGTCAGATGAAGGTAGTGATGGAAGGCTGTGGGTTTATTGGTGTCAGATGAAGGTAGTGGTGGAAGGCTGTGGGTTTATTGCCGTCAGATGAAGGTAGTGGTGGAAGGCTGTGGGTTTATTGCTGTGAAATGAAGGAAGTAGTTGAAGACTTTGGATTAACTGCTGTCTGATGACGGTTGTGGTGGAAGGCCGTGGGTTTATTGTTGCTTGATGAAGGTAGTGGTGGATTTATTGCTGTCTGATGAAGAAAATGGTGGAAGTTTTTTTTTCAGTCTGATGAAGGTGGTGGCGGAAGAAGATGGCGTATGGTAGATAGGAGGTGTCATTCTCAATATTACCCTTTACTTTCCTGAATAGTAGCGATATGAACGTCATCTTGAACCTGTTCATTGACGATATTCGAGATTTAAATAGTTCAGTCCTTCCCTTGAGATTACGAATATCTCAAAAGAAAATATGTTTCCGTACAGTATTTTGAAATACCTTAATTACTCTACTTACACGTTACTATAAATTCGCCTCTGTTGGGATAAATCAAGCATTTCCTTTCAATTTGTAAAACCGGTCAAAGCCGACCTCTGCACAAGGTAAGCGTAATATTTATCAGGCCTTTAAAAATGTATTATCTATTCTATGTGAAATAAATTATACAGTTGCTAAAGAATGGTTTCAAGAAAAATAAATATAAAACAAGGTACGTTAAAACTTTGGTAAATGTTGTACACCATGCCAAGCCTATTTCTGTTATATCGCGGCGGCACCTTCATGGTACATAGCCATAATATGTACAGTAACACGGACCCGCCTGAAATATCCGTCTTTAATACGCCAGTTTACATCATAACGCGGAGACAACGGTTATAATGTCTCATCCACACAACATATATAAAATGTATATAAAACGTATATAAAGATGAAGATGATGAATAACTTAAAACAAACAAACAAACAAACAAACAAAACAAAACAAAACTAACTTTCTCAGTCAGAAATGTTTATGTTACCGCTGGATCAATCTGCCTTGTAATTTGAAGTCAATTGTACGAGGTGCAACTGGAGTCCACCTCTAGGATAGACGTGGTCAAATAGAACTTCAGATTGTCCATAATCACGAGGGTTTCTGTTTGGTAGTATGAAAAACACCACTCTTTCTTTCGGATGAATCTGAGCCAAGTACATATACCAGTAAAACCACCACATATGAAATACATGTAATTCGAATTTTATGGCTTTCATATTAAGAAGTCCTCGAAATTTTACCTAACTACCAGATTGTAATTTAAGAAGTTGAAAAAAGTCGACATTGTGAATTAAACTGAGTTTATTTCAGGTTTTTTTTTTATTCTTTTTGATTACCAAAATTAATTTTTATACAACACAGAACAAAGTCACAAATCGATTACCTTTATGAAACTTACATGGTATACCAGTGTGTATAAACAAGGTTTGTAGTAAAGCTTGTAAATATACAGGCCTTATTATTTTCCTTGTGCGGTAAGAGAATTAGACGTTTAAAGCAGTCGATAACATATATAATTGCAGGTAAAATGTTTTCGGACGTAGAGAAGGCAGCACCACCAAGCTATGACGCTACAAATAATCAAGGTGAGAATTCAAAAACAAAGCAGATGGAGTGGGTGGAATTGGAAAAGAATAGCGTGATGTTCGTACTATCCATTATTATGACTACTCCTGAAAACGTTGTACATGTAACTGGTGACAATGAACTAAGACTTAAAGAAATTCATTACTGGTAGCGGCTTTCGTATCAGAACACTTTGTTCACTTTATCACGTGGTAACCGAACCGCAAGCTTCGTGAACTCTTGTTATACTATGTAAAAATATATATTGGATTTGAAATTTCGATTAAATTCACTTCAAACTTTATTTTTTAAATTTTTATTCTGTCACTTTACATATTATACTTCACAAATACACTGTATACAATGCATGGTTTTGAACTTTCCTTTTCTCCTTTTCAGGGGGCAATTCGGGGGAACCACCGTCCTATGACTCGCTATTCGGACAACTGAAAGCTGCCAAAGAATCATCAGATGGCAATGTCAGCTTCGGAAAAAAAGCATGTGGTATCGTTACTTCTTCAAGTAAGTTATATTGTCTTCACTACTTTGAATGCTGCATTGTCTACACGATGCTTTCATCTTGGTTTACGTCACTTAATATTCTAACAAATGGCTTAGAAGATTGGGTTTAATATTCTTGTGAATAAATTCTAAATTTTGTCAATGGATTGTTGTTAATGAATTCTAAATATTGCCAACAGAGGAGCAGGGCAGGGGTTGGGGTGCAAAGAAATAATCCCCATTTTAAAAGGGTGTTTTGCAGAATTATTGTATTAAAGTGTGAATTTTTAGCACAAAATTAAAACAGAAAATTGAATTGCTAGAAAGTGCAAATTTCTAAAATAAAATCATTGAAAATTGCGGAAATGATTTTGTTTTGCCTCTCTTTTTTCAGTTAAGATTGTTGCAATTGTTTTGCTTTTTCCCTTGTTTTTAATTGAGAGTTTTACATAAAGTGATTGTCAACGTTTTGGTCTCCACTACGCCATTGAACAAGCATATTTCTTGTCAATGAATGCACGTGTACTTTGTGTGTATTAATACTGACACGCATTCTAGATAACAGAACGGTTTTAATATTTTATCGTTTCTGGATTTGCATATAAATATATATACAAACAAATACACGATATACGATATTACAGTGTATGTTTTATGTTATCATGTTATAATTACAGTTGGCTTTTTGATCTGTCTGAGTCTGACGTTATCTATACCTATTACAAGTATTGTCATTGGTAAGTCATAACTGATTTATCCATTCCAATATTGTATCTATTGACAAGCATAAAACATAAACTTGAAAGTTTTGTCCATCTTTTCTTTGCTCGTGGACAAAGCCGGTTTGGCTTAGTGGATGAGGTGATCCGCTAGTGACCGAGAGGTTCTGGGTTTGACTCCAGACATGGGCACACCGGTGTCCTGTCTTTCAGACGAGAAAGTAAAACCCGAGGTCTTGTGTCATAGTATACGTGGCGCGTAAATACATGTACTTCTCGCTGCTTTGTGTGACTACGTTGCAGAGGTATAAATTTCTATGCAGAGCATCAGGCAGATGCCGTGACCATATTACATGTGAAATAGTCGTGGAGTGTCGTAAAGCGAAAACCAGTTTCTTTGATAAATTAGTTTACTTTGAGATCACCTCTAAAAAGAATTCCTAAACTAAAGATATCTGTTGGTGAACGAAAGTTTTGATTAGGAGTTGTTCCAAGGGGACCTTTTGCCATTCATGAAAGGAAATTGTTAAAATATTGGGTAACTTCCCTTTCTCAACTCTTTTCTCCTTTCCACATCTGCTTATACAAGTTTCTACGTACTTAATGATTTAAATAATTTTTATGAATTTCATTTTATTATGTGATTATATTTCAATGCATTTATTGTAATTTTAGGTGCTATATACTTGCATGACTGTACCATAGAAAGATTCATTCCTATCTACCTTGTGGTGGGAGGGGCATTCTCTCTAGTACAGAACCTCCTGAGTCTGTTCCAGAATGCTTGTCAGCGCTGTAAGGGGGACACAGCGGATGACCAGGAGGAACAACAGCCCAACAAAGTCACCAACGGCTTTACCGGTCTGATGAGTTGCTTTATGACAGCTTGGTTTATAGCAGGTAATGATAAATCATCAGCAAAAGAAAAAAAGGAAAAAGAGTACTCCCTTCCCTCTAAAAAATACTGATATAAAAACAAAGAAACAAAACAGAAAAAAACTCCAGACACCCCCCCCCCCCAAAAAAAAATCTAGAACACCCCACACACCCCAGAATAAACACCCCCCCCAAGTATGTATGTATGTATATAAAGCACAAAGTATTCAGTGAAACATCTGGGAGTACTATGGACCTCGGATCTCCAAAGAAATACCTGTATAGAAATAAAGGCAAATTAGACAAACATATAAAGCACAAAACACCACAGCTAACAAGACATCCTATATTCAGATATATATAATCCAGATTTTTACCAAAAATGGCTGAGAAGTTTGGCTAATACCCATTTGGGCCCCCCTTTTCGGAAATTCTGGATCCGCCACTGTATATATATATATATATATATATATATATATATATATATATATATATATATATATATATATATATATATATATATATATATATATATACACACACACACTGCAGAGTAAAATGTGGATATATTGGTTTCCATCACGTTAGTTATGTGAGCTTTTTTATGACGTCTTTTGTTTCTTTTCAAGGTAACGTGTGGATATACCGAGTGTATAATACTGTTAACACAAGTGACTCGACTTCCGCCCAGTTCTGTAACCACACCCTTTACTACTATGCCTTCTGGATCACCACCTCGGTCTATATCATGATCGGTCTCGGATGCTTGTGCTGTATTTTCTGCTGCGTCTGTATGTGCTGCTCAGGGAAAAAGGAGTGAGTGACGTCATCGAAGATACGATTTTTGTGAATAATAGAACAGCTTATAGCTGCAAATATTTTGAAAAAGGACCGGATGAGCAAAATTTCTGAGATAAGAATGGATGTTGTAACATTTTCACATTGTTTATAAGTCCTAGATTTACTAGAAATATATTAATACAATGTTTATTATATGCATATTGTTTTATCTGTAGACACAATCGAAACAGGACATATATAAAAGTTCACTTGATTTGCAGTTATGTCATTTCCTCATCGTATTGTTAGCGACCACCATTTTTGCAAAATATTACTTTCCTGATGGCTAACTGACTGAACAATCCCAGCATCGTATCAGAGATAAATGATAATTGATGGCAGTTAGTAAGATGTGATATTAATCAGATTATTTTTTATTTGTTTGATGAGACACAAAGCATCTACGATTTGATGTTAAATAGAATGTAAATTATTCTGGCTGCTTCGAGAAACGCATTTGTCTTCCGATCTGCGTTGATATATATGTCATTTGTACATTATTAATAGAGCACAGAAATACGTAAAACCATATTGATAAAAATACCTCACTCTAAACACTTTTAATTTTTCTCTGTACAAATTTATTGATTTCAGTATGTCAAGTTGTTTATTAATATACATGTATATGTGTGTGTTCCACAATGAATTTTATGGAAGCAACCAAACGTTTATGCTACCCCGGACGAAATGCTCCAAAATAGTCTAACCTTTCTAAAAAGTTATCGTACCTGAAGGAGATTAAGTCAACATTCAGAGTCAATGAAAATCACGTGTGTTAAGGCTGGAAAATTGTTGTTAAATGTAAAACCTAAGTACACCATCTGTCTTTATCGTCTTATCTCTTCTCAGAAGTAAGGTTGACTGTACCTGATAGTTTTCCTAGGCATTGCTTTGGACAGTTCACATACTTATTGAGATAATACATAAAATTTTTCTTGTTAGCCTATTTGAATCGGAGATATGTTGTGTGTGCTTTACTCGGGTGATATTTGTTTTATATGTACGTAGGATAGAGGTAGGAAATAAACAACATATAAAAAAGATATTATTGTGCCATCCTCTGTTAATGAACCCTGGAGAGAGCAATAAGGTACATCCATTATCACCGCAAGAGAGATAACTTGTGTTAAGATGGCATGGTTAAGCAAAAAAAAAAAAAAAAAAAAAAAAAAAAAATATATATATATATATATATATATATATATATATATATATATATATATATATATATATATATATATGTAAGAGAGCGATTTTACAGATACAATAAAAATATTTTTGATATAAAAATATTTCACTCGCCGCAGTCTGGGTTCGATCCGTTGTTCTTGGGATTTGAGGTGGGTAGTCTTATCCATTGGACTACCGCTCTTTGATGGGAGTACTTACTTGTAATTTACCTTTAAAGTCATATTGTGATTGTAACTTTATAGTAGTTTAATTAATAGTTATTAATTCATATGTTTATCATATATAATACTGTACTTAGATTATATTTTGGATGTAATAAGAATAATAATTCATATAAGTTTTGATATAGAAGATCTTGTAATTTCATTGGTCAGTTACACATAAACAAAGAGAACAAAGAAAGGCCATTTTCATGGAGAGATCGGGAAGGATTGTTTCCTGGAAACGTTTCAATTATTTACCTGCTACTTGCAGTTATATTGTAAATGCGTACGGGAGCATTTGTAAGTGATATTCATGGTGTGCTTGCATGATTTGAATGGTGTATATAAACTATATTTCCCATGATTTCATGTATCCATGTAGTCCTGGAAACGTTTCAATTATTTACAATAATTTTACAACAATACAAGATCTTCTATATCAAAACTTATATGAATTATTATTCTTATTACATCCAAAATATAATCTAATAAGTACAGTATTATATATGATTAACATATGAATTAATAACTATTAATTAAACTACTATAAAGTTACAATCACAATATGACTTTAAAGGTAAATTACAAGTAAGTACTCCCATCAAAGAGCGGTAGTCCAATGGATAAGACTACCCACCTCAAATCCCAAGAACAACGGATCGAACCCAGACGGCGGCGAGTGAAATATTTTTATATCAAAAATATTTTTATTGTATCTGTAAAAATCGCTCTCTTACATATATATATAGCAACATTATTCTTAATACAATATATTGCTGTGTTAATCATTGCCATGGAAACCGTAAAATGTAAATAGAACAGTAGGAAATCTAAAATATGACTTTATTTGCGATTTGTTTATGAAATTTGCAATTAACATCAAAGTCAATACCTGCTTTAAAGATCAATCGTACTAAGCAATCACCTGCCTTAAACAACCACTCTCTGTGTTTCATACTCCTTATTATTAATTATATATATATACAAATTTACCCTGTATCCAGAGACCACCTGCCTTAAGTGACCATTTTTCCCATTCTCCATTTGATGGTCGCTCAAAGCAGGTATGACTATATCCTATGATCTATAATGAATGATATACACTGTAGAGTGATGTATGTACATATATGTCGCATGTGACCATGTCACACAATGGGTCAAAATAATAATACTCTTATATATGTATATATGAAATGCAGCGTCTGTGTCGACAGAGTAGTTTTACATGTTAAATGAAATGTAAGCATTAAATAGATGTTTGAGATATGCATGTAAATTGTTATTTGTTTTGCTTTTGCAAACAGCGCAATGGTCACGTGTTTGTACATGTAATTTATACATGGATATATGTCTTCTTTATTATTAATACATAACGTATATGTAATGGTATGTTTCATTCTGACATATGTTTTGTATTCATACTAATTCGAGTACCTTCTCTATTATATATTGTCATACTAGTCTTGAATAAATCTTGAAGTATCTTTCGAATTCTTACTCAGTGCAGAATCAAGTTATTGACACTATCTCGATCAACTGTGACATGGAAGTAGAGAGTACTTGTTCGCTTAGTTCACTTTCCATGCTGTACCGGATTGAGCTGCTGTACAATGTGTTCATGGCAGAGTCCATGCAGAGGCGTAGCGCCCTTTACGCAGAACCGCAAATGAATACACGGAAACTTATAGAGCATACTGCAGGTCTTTATTGTATTATTAATGTTTATTACAACGCATACAAGTTATGTAATTAATATTTTGAAGTTAACATTGTTTTATAGGTATAACATCTTTTTTCCACAGAGCCCTGCCTTTTTTAAAAGTTAAATACACTAAATTTTAAACTAGCTACGCCACTGCCATGTGACGTAAAACAGCAAACATGATGTATTAATGTACAAGGATATCATGGCCTTCTAAACTGTGATTTTATCGCTTTTGATACTGATGATCAAAAGTGATCACATGACTAGTCATGTGAGCACTTTTGATCATCAGAATCAAAAGCTAAACAAAGTCATATCAGTATCAAAAATGATAAAAAGACAAAACATTTCCTGCCAAGAGAAACTTATTTTCATGGTTCTTGGCGTCATACGGGCAAAGAATAAGACTCATATTGTCATACCCCTGTATTACATTTAAACGAAGTGCCCATTGAGAGTAAACATGTCCTTCTAGAATCGCTTTAGCCATTCGGTAGCATAAATACCTCATCACAGATTTGAACCCTGCACACATAATATAATAATATAAATGTGACATGAAATTGTATCTCTCTCTCTCTCTCTCTCTCTCTCTCTCTCTCTCTCTCTCTCTCTCTCTCTCTCTATATATATATATATATATATATATATATATATATATATATATATATATATATATATATATATATATATATATATACCCATGTGCAGTCAATCGTAACTGGATAATTCAGCAGTCGGTTGTCTATACAGTTGACTCGGACAGGAGCACCATGGCCAAGTGTAACATTTATTTAAAGCTTTTGCATTGCAACCTATCTTAGACTCCTTGCAGTTACAAAAATCACAAAAGTTTTGAATTAAAACATGCGGAGGCTGAGCCAGAACCAGGCAATTGGCTTGTTTAACGCAAGCCAAACAATGACCGCTGTTAGCAGGGCATTTGGTTGCACGAGAAGGACCATAACATTGAAGATCGTCTTTGAAGGGGTAGACCACGTGCATCTCTGTAAACGTCATTTGCCAGCAACTGCAACGGTCAGACGTCATAGGGTCAACGCACAGATTATCCGTAACAGGTTTAGGGCTAGAAACAGGCCGATTCGAGTTTACAGGCTATATTTCGGTCAGATTCTGACTCTTGCTCATCGCAAGGCTCGCTTTAACTGGTGTAGACGTTATTTACGTTTTGTAAACGAGGAATGACTGGAATAACGTTTTGTTTACTGACGAATCAAGGTTTAACCTTAATCATAGTGATGGTCGAGTCAGGGTTTACCGTCCACAGGGAGTACGATATACTGATGCATGTGCCCTTCAAAGAAACATGTTTGGCGGTGGCAGCGTTATGGTATGGGGTGGAATCATGGGCGGCGGGAAAATGCAACATCGGAACATCGTATAAAACTTACAAAAGTTAGAGAGCCTTTTGTTTGTTTGTTTTGGAGGTTTTTATTAGTTTGGTTTTTTTTATAATATAAACATTATTAAATTTTACTGCAGTAGAAAGATTGAATATTCATATTATCTCGGTATATAACACATATCAAACAAATAAGAACAAGATTATTACTATCCACCGTATGTCATATCATTATACACTCCTCGCCAGTCATCATCAACAGGATAAACGATGAAGGTAAGAGTAGAAACGGAAACTTCGCCAACTTCTTCACAAAAGGAGAAAAGGAAATCCAAGCCTATATGTACCGATATAGTAATTTTACACAGATGCGTATGGCGTGTCGACTTGCACGAAATATAGTAAGTATACAATAAGTTAATGTCTGAATAATGATTAACATATTGCTAAGAACTGTGCTGGTGTGTGACACCGTCAAGAATGATTCATGTTGAAGCTACCCACACTTTGGAAGAACAAGGTTCCAGACGGGTAAAGTATTCGTCAAGTACCGCTATAGAATAGGTCTGCCTCCACACTGACACGGGCTGTTGACGTGTGTTACAATAAATACTTTACCTTCAGGTTTTGATCTAATGATTTTTGTATTGATGAATTCTTCAAATTCAGCTGTATATTACATATCAATTTTGTGATCTAATTTACTGCAGGTGGAAATTCCACAAACACGGTATATATTCGACGTTTTTTTTTTTGGTTTTTTTTAAAAGTTGTTAACAGTGTATGATATATCGGCTGTATGCAGAAACACATTATGTAATATAAGCACTGAATTCTTGTTGGTATAGATGTTATAGTTATTGAATTGAACTGTGCATTAAGTGATATAACTACTGACGACTTGCGCACGTGACAGTCTAATGTATTTAATTTTTAAAATTTTGTACCCTTGACATCTTTCATGAAACTGAATACTTTAGAGAATTATAATATCTTTTAACTTAATTGCTAAGCAAAGTAAACAAAGCTCGTATTTTCAGGAGATAACTTTACATCGTGCACCACCAGGGCACATTAAAGCTGTATAGAATGGATTCTGATCAAGGAACACTAGTTACTGCCATAGGTATATACATTTACGAGGATAAGCATAACTTACACGTGAATCTAGGATTTGAGAAAAAAAAGTTGTTATTTAAATTATTGATCGACTCGTAGAGCCTGATGATTAGTTAATGGAGGTATAGCAGAATTGCTAGGCCAATCAGACACGCCATTACATGACAAAATTAAATGATTCAAGAAACGTAAACATTCTTCATGGATTCGTTAATAAGAAGGACGAAATTCTTTTTATCAAACAATAAGATATTATTATATCCATAAATATAATTTATAATACATGTAGTATCTGACGGAAAGATAGAGAATGTCGTCATGCATTTGTTTTATGAATCATGGCTGGCGTGTCTACCCTAACAGACGATGCTTACTCTTGGGTATCAGGCCTTACCGCTCTATGTTTTTACATCACTCTTTGCCTCAGTAATTGTCGTAGGTACTTCATACTGGAATAAAATACTGTGATACTTTATTTTTTCTTACATCACACTGATAAACCGGAACTAGCGCGGTGACAGTTTCTGTCTGATGCAGAAGTTTAAATCTTTGCAATAGACTCATCTGAAATAGCGGTTTTACTGTCTCATCCGAAACACATGGATACCGACGAGACATCGACGGGAATCGATCCCAGGACTTCTCGGTCACGACCCAAACACCTAAACGATTAGGTCACACCGACTCTAATACCATGACTATAACACAAATTACACAAATAATTCTACAGATTATAACACAAATTATACTGTTAATTCTAGAAGATTATAACACAAACTATACTGATAATTCTACAGATTATAACACACATTATACTGGTAATTCTACAGATTATAACACAAATTATATTGATAATTCTACAGATCATAACACAAATTATATTAATAATTCTACAGATTATAACACAAATAAGACTGATAATTCTACAGATTATAACACAAATTATACTGATAATTCTACAGATTATAACACAAATTATACTAATAATTCTACAGATTATAACACAAATTTTACTGATAATTCTACAGATTATAACACAAATTATACTGATAATTCTACAGATTATAACACAAACTATACTGATAATTCTACAGATTATAACACAAATTATACTAATAATTCTACAGATTATAACACAAATCACACTAATAATTCTACAGATTATAACACAAATTATACTAATAATTCTACAGATTATAACACAAACTATACTGATAATTCTACAGATTATAACACAAATTATACTGATAATTCTACAGATTATAACACAAATTATACTAATAATTCTACAAATTATAACACAAATTATATTGACAATTCTACAGATTATAACACAAATTATACTAATAATTCTACAGATAACACAAATTATAATGACAGTTCTAAAAATAACAAAAATTATACTGATAATTCTACAGAGAACACAAATTATATTGATAATTCTACAGATCATAACACAAATTACACTGTTTATTCTACAGATTAAAACACAAATTATACTGATAATTCTACAGATTATAACAAATTATACTGATAATTCTACTGATTATAACACAAATTATATTGATAATTCTACAAATTGTAACACAAATTATACTGATAATTCTACAGATTATAACACAAATTTATACTAATAATTCTACAGATTATAGCACGAATTATACTGGTAATTCTACAGATTATAACACAAATTATATTAATAATTCTACAGATTATAACACAAGTTATACTGATAATTCTACATATTATAACACAAATTAAACTGATAATTCTACAGATTATAACACAAATTATACTGATTATTCTACAGATTATAACATAGATCATACTGATAATTGTAAAGATTATAATAAAAATTATATTGATAATTGTACAGATTTACCACAGATTACCCCTGACCTACATACACCTACAGAAGATAATTCTACAAATGATGATACACGTGTAAATGTACCGGTAACAACAGGTATGATTGTTAACAGATATCACGAAAAATTAATATTTTTAATAAGAAAATAATTCTTTTTTGTGTATGTTATTTCAAAATACTGACAACAATGCAGTTGCTTTAAAAAATCCGATCTCACCATAAAAATAGATATTGTTTGACTTGGGAAACGGAAAAGGGATGGAAAAGGTGGATTGGTATATGTGTCTATTTGCTTATGGAACCAATCTACATATATAACGTTAAAACTTCAGGTGGCTAGATACTTACAACAGCACTGTAGATTTACGCCGACTCGTCATTAGTAAAAATACTACAAATAAGATGGCGTATCAAACATGATATCATATGAAACAGGATGGCGTATCAAACACGATATCGTATTAAAAGAAAATAATACCTCAGTGACATAAAACATATAAATAGTACACTAATGGTCTGCCTTTTATAAAGATATAGGTTACTTCCTCCTGTACATGTTGTGGTCCTTTACAGAAACGAGGGATGAAAATATATCTGACTTAACTGTACGGCATACTCCTCCCCATGAAAAGCAAACTGGAGTAGAGTGAACATCTGCCATATATACAAACGCAATTCTTCTCAGGAGTTGTATAAAGCTATATACTTGTATGTAATCAGCATTTGTAATGATGAAAATGAAATATGCAAGGAAAATAAATTTTTATCCTTACCATACAAATCTTTTATGTATTTTTTCTTATTTATACAATCAATCATGTCATTTAGAGAGAGGATCCAAGATATATTAAGTTTATAGAATTAGATTTAAAGTAAATATAAGGAAGACTTATTGTATTATACTAGTTTCGGTACATTGTAGACACGTCGGTCGTTGTGCCATTACAGTCTCCTACAGGTAAAGTAACATGTGCAGGATATGCAGTTTATTGATTATACATTAATATATTTATATGACAAAAAGCTATTTGAAATATAGTCATAGTATGATAATGTATCATTGTCATTTGTGTAACACCATCAAATAACACAGCACACAGTGCCCTAACTGTGTGCTATCGTATTGATGATTCTTCTAAGTATAAACGATATATCAGCGTACTACAATGCTCTGGCTTAGAAATGACTGAGGTGGTATAACACATATTGCCGATTATATGTAAATCATCATGTTTATGTGTTACACATAAATTACAAATACAACCCAGTAATGGAATAATTTCAACGATACCGATATAAACACTGTCTTATAGACCGTGAATATTTCCAATACAAATGAGAAAATCAGAGAAATTAAATACGTACGATAAATCGTATTTACTCACATAGATAATTTATTGCTTTAGATTCCAGCCTCAAATGAGAGTTTATTTTATACAATGAAGTTTTTTTTGCATCAAGATCAGTATCATCTTTATATCATTTAACTGTTGTTACATACGTTTTTGTTAAAGTCTGAGATATAAACAACCGTACTCGATAACTTTTCTTCATTTCAGAACAAAGTGGGATATCTCCTTCTACGCAGCCCCATGATAATGTTGATTCTGCTCCTAGATGCACAGGTACACATATATACTCGCTTGAGACTAAAACCAGAAAAACAAAACAGAAATTGTATTATTGTTCTGCATTATGAAATATAATGGACAGAAGATCAGAAAAAAAGTGATTTAGAGAACATTTTTGTTAATGTTTCTAACAGAAGATGTAAAGAATATTGTATTACAGAACCACCGCCTAGTTATGAATCCGTCGTACAGAGAATGACATCAGAGACTGAAAGCAGACACTCCATGTCTGGGAAAGCGATGTCCTGGTCAACGCGCATCTACAGCACAGGTACATGGATATAGAGGAAAAGAAAAATGAAAGAGCTTGATGATGTTTGATATTTGAATGCTTGGTATAGGTTTATCGGTTTTGTTTTCAAGTATAAGTGTTTGAAAAAAAAACAGAACGTTTGACAATACGCAGAGATGGTTGTGCAAATCGGAATTCAAGAATTCATTTAAGACTGTTACACGTATCCAGTATCGTATTCATTATAATATTTGTTTTTATTAAATATGTTTAATAAAACATTATTTTTAACTTGATATAATATAACTACGTTTAAGTGTTTTGTCTTTTCTTTTTTGACTTTTTGACTTAAGTGTTATTATACCTTTTTCCTGATGTTATGTGGCTTTGACACTTTCTATACAGTGTTTGTTCACATTCATTTATATATACAGTGTTGAATTATTATTGTTTCGTCTGTGTGTAAGGACATTCGCGGCGGGTGTGGCTAGCCAAACAGGGGACGCTCACTCCTCCCGGGCACCTGGTCTCACCTCTGAATTTCAGGGGTCCGTGAAAGTCCACTGTGGTACATTGTTGTTAGTGCCATAGTCATGTGACACCAGTCACTTTCGTATTTTGCTTGTATTGTTTGATTTGCTTTTTTTCTATATGGTCTAACAGAAATATTTAATAAGATATGTTATTATATTTGCAGTTGGGTGTACAGCCTGTATTGGCTTAGCCATGCTACTGCCAATCGCACATATTGTTATAGGTATGTTTAAATTCCGTATCTAATATACAGGGAGAGGATTACAGATCTGTCTGTCAAATCCTCTCTGTCTATCTGTCTGTCACTTGCTCTTTGTCTATCACTAGCTCTCTGTCTATTTGTCTGTCACATGTTCTCTGTCTATCTGTCTGCCACTTGCTCTTGGTCTATCACTTGCTCTGTCTGTCTCTCTGCCACATGTTCTCTGTCTATCTGTCTGTCACTTGCTCTGTCTGTCAGTCATTCAATCAAGATGATATATCATGTACCATTCATCAGATCACTGTCGATATTAGTCAAAAACTTATAATGTAAGACAGATGTCGAATACCTGTAAAAGATCAAGGTCAAAACAAATGAAATAAAAGTGTACGTAGGGTGAAATTTGGTTTTCGGGAGGTAACAAATATTATGCATAAGATTTAAATGTATTAAATTTGATCTTGGTAGCTCGAAGGTCAACATCTGATTAGAGTGAAACTATGATTAAAACATTCAATTTTTTGGATTTAATATGTGTCACAGTGAACATTCTTATAGACTTTGTGTTCCAGCTATCTGATTATTACGGTAGGTTGCATATCAAATTCAAATTTTGTAACGGTTGATTTATATTTTGCAAAGTGATAGAACATTAATGCTGCGACATATAGGGGATACGCATTGCTTCAGCAGTTTGCTTAGAATACTTGATTTAGATTAATTCACTTCCTTGATATTGAAGCTCTTTGTTCAGTTTATACCAGATAAGATCTCTGATTTCCTTCATGACAGTATGTAGTTCGGCAAAGCACAAATGTTATTGAGAGGTTAATAAAACGTATAATGGCAAAATCTTCATTTTTCACAGAACACACAACACTGACTTTGCTGTCTGGAATGTTTTTGTAAGATCTATTGCCAGGATTTCCACCAGATTTAATTGACGGGTGTTGATAGCAAATAGGACATGCTTACTCCTGGTCTTTTGTATTTGATTCTCTGTTTCACTGATTTTGTGTCTTTCGGTTTCATGACGTTTAATATACATTTAGTTTGGTTTAACCATCATCATGTCACTCAAGCTGGCAATCTATGTCATTGATATGACTATGCAATTAATAAAACCTATTTTGTAAAGTAAAAACCTTATATTAGAAAAATAAGTACATTGAAATATATGTCATTAACATGTTGAACTTTCTTATTTATTTCATTTTGGGGTGTTTGGAGGACAAGTTTTCCAACATATTGTCGCAATTCCAAAGCACACCAAGAAAGCTCCACTCCTAGCTGTCATATATCCGTAATCATTAAAAGCTGAATTCATACAGTCTTTGCTCTCTGATAGGGAAAATTAGCCATTTATTCTTCGGTTTCGCACACAGATATATATATATATATATATATATATATATATATATATATATATATATATATATATATATATATATATATATATATATATATATATATATATATATATATATATATATATATATATATATATATATAATATATATATATATATATATATATATTATATATATATATATATATATATATATATATATATATTATATATATATATATATAGACCAAGTTTCAATTAATAATCCTAGTACATTATCGGAATTCCTTTGCATTATCTGTCCAGGTAAAATAGGGAATATTAGCCATTTATTCTTGGGTTTCGCATACAGATATATATATATATATATATATATATATATATATATATATATATATATATATATATATATATATATATATATATATATATATATATATATATATATATATATATATATATATATATATATATATATATATATATATATATATATATATATATATATATATATATATATATATATATATATATATATATAGAGAGAGAGAGAGAGAGAGAGAGAGAGAGAGAGAGAGACCAAGTTTCAATTAATAATCCTAGTACATTATCGGAATTCCTTTGCATTATCTGTCCAGGTAAAATGGAAGTTAAAGAAGTCAAAGAGAACAACAATTCTACGAGTTGGATATCGTTTTATCTTGCGATATTGAAAGTCAACTTACACCTCACTCTTTGACAAACGTTACGACTTCAGTTTCAGCATCACATACTTTCACTTTATGAATGGCAACATCCCATCATCGCCTTTCTATGAAATCCTCATATCTCAGTACTTATGAGGTGCCAGAGCGAGTTCAAATTACACTGACATTGTTCTGATGGCAAAAACTCTTTCTGATAAATTGGACCGCCAGAAATATGTAAGTGGTATACCAACAACATAGGAAGTTCTATGGTCGATATCGGACTCTTGTCGTACAATATTATATCTCATTATCCAGAATGATATTATGAATCCGGGCATTTTGAACATCGAATATGAAAAATAAGTTTCTGTTCACATCAAATTCCAAGATATCAGACATCGCACAAAAACTGTGTACGAGATGTGGCAAAGCAGAAATGCAGATGATATGATCTACGTGCACATAATTGTCCATAGAAGCTATCGAATAAAGTAGACATTAAGTATAGAATGCATCAAATTCGATGTTGATTATCGTAAGAATGGGTATCAATGCCAGAATATGATTTAAATTTTAGATATTGTATCGATCATAGGACTTCCTCAGTGATGTTGTTATTCTACCACTTACATACCATTGACTGAACTATTTATCTTAAAATCGCTGTGCACTCAGAACAAGTTATCATAAGAACGAAGCTATCGAAATAAGAACTCAGTTTTTCATAATGTATTAACTAAGATATGAATGTGCCATAAACATACGATGATGGGCTTTTTCCATTTAGAGATCAAATTTGAAATTTCATATTAGTAAAGAAATATGTATGCCAATTTTTATTTCCGTTTAACTTTTGTTTGGTATATTGATTTAATACATTCTTCTTTCAAACAAAGTTATTTTAAAATGGTTTTCCTGTATATGAGATCTGTGTCAATTTGACGACCATTGTTTGTCTTAGTGCCTGTAAACCGGTTGACAACACCAGTTAATTAACTACTGTCATTAACTACTGTCATTAATTAACTACTGTCATATCATTTGACTTTTCTAAGTCGGTATCGCAACTGCACATAAATCGGAAGTTTTCGTGATATGTTTTTAATTAATGTTTTTTTTTTTCAAATTAGTACATTATTTTTTTTTTCAAATCATTTTATTATTAATATTTTTTCAAATTATTACATTCTATTAACAGCGCATTTCTGTGAGCCAGTATGAGTCTTTTATCTTTACCTTCAGGAAGAATTTGCATTATAGCGAAGTAAAATATTTTAAGTGAAAGAAACATTAAACTGTGTTATTTTTGTATTTCAGGATCAATATATCTTCATAGTTGTCGCCTAGAAAGACATATCCCGATTTATTTGGTAGTTTTCGGAATTGTTGCTTTTCTGAACTGTATCACAATGCTGTTTTATAAAGTTAGTAATCCCGAACTCGAAAAGAGCGACGACAACGCATCGGTTGTTTCAGCATGTTGCAGCATCATTTTTATCGGTTTCCTGATTGTTTGGTTCATAACAGGTAAAGTCAATTTAATATTTATATGTGATGTTACCTTTCATTCTTTTTCGATGTTATTGGTTTCAGAACAACACTCCCCCCCCCCCCCCCCCAAACCCCCCCCCACCAAAAACAAAAACAAAAACAAACAAACAAAAACCGACTATTAACAACACCGATATTGGCTATTACTGACCATCTGGAAGAACTAGAGTTGGTGCAAGATACCATGGAGGAGGTCTGGTCTGGTCACACCCGACGTGATGCCACAATAATATGCGTGAAGTTGAGTAAAATAGGTCATATTTATTTTTCGTGAGGATATTCAGCCACAAATCCAAAAGACATATGTTATGGTTTATCTAAATTTATTTAATCCGACACTAAACGTATTTAACTATTCTTTCAGGAAGCGTCTGGATATATGCACCATATACGACATGGGGTACAGACATTTCCATTCCAACATACTGCCACCCTACTCTATACCTCTACGCTTTCTGGACGCAGACTGCAATTTATATTCTTTTAGGCATTGCAATAATTTTGATCGTTTTCGCATGTTGTTGTATTTGTGTGTCCGCATGAACGAAAATTATCTGCTAAAATAAACATAATAACACAATACAGTTTTTTTCATTTATTTATTTACAAGTTTTAGTTCTATTTCCACGTTACAATTGTTAATAACAAAGACAGAGCAATCCGATACTGAATATCGTATTTTTGCTGTAATGAAAGTATATATCTAAAATTCATAAACCTTAGTCATGAATATATGCAAAACTTATATAGGTGGAGTTCATAAGTATGTATGGTAAGATCTGACTTCAGAGATTATATATGTACTTTACTGTATAATTTCTCCGGTATGTAATAACTATTGTCATTACTTGTTATTCCCCGACATGCCGGCTGATAATTATGGCAAAGGTCAATAACGTGACAACATGTATCCGTTTACATAGCTCTATAACTTCCTCTGAATAGACGCGATCATATACATTGGTTTGATTCTTCATTAAGGTTTAACCTCAATTTCACCAAAAGTTTAGTCACATTGCAATGTTGTACTAGGAGGTAACGAACTTGTTAAGCAAAATGGCACGATCCGGGAATCGAACACAGATCAAACAACACTTATCAATAACCTGAGGTTTTCTCCAATGACAATATAAAGTACATGTCTGTTGTATGACATCTCAGTTCCCAGTTCAAAATGACTACTGGTTATACTTTTACACAACACAGAGGGGTTTACATGTTTAAAAGCGGCACCAGCTTGGTTTGTTGCTCAGGACATTGAACCGAAGTAATGGGTCTAACAAAAGTTAAGGTGGTATTTGCTTGCCAATATTTACCGTGATATAGTACCTGTTTTCAATGTTTCAATCGACGGAATTCAATTAGATTACATACATGATCTTTACATCAACCACACAAGAAAACATAAGCAAAATCATTACATCCTATGTAAATTTAGGCCTATGTGCTGAAGATAAAAAAAAAAAAAGGAAAATGAGGTACTTTGTATAGATCTTAACAACATTATATTATATAGACTTCTTATCATATATAGGGATTGCATACCGAACACATAAGAACAAGTACTGACAACAAACTCAACCAAGTACTAGGTCTGCTATTGATAAGGATTCTGTATATCAGAGAAAACGCGTAGTGTCAGGCGATTGAAACAAGTGTGTTATCGTGTTTGCATAACACAGCATGCCATTAATTTATACCAGCGACAGTTATTTGGTCGTGTAAAGTTTTGTTTCTTCCAAGGAAAACCTAAACAGTTTTTGCGAACTATCATCGAGCAACCAATTTCACTATTCGTTACTAAGCTATTTTTGTGATGACTTTACCTGTTTTAATAATGATTTTATACTTCATGGTAGAATTAATAGTTCAATAGGGAGAAAATTGTTCAACAACTAAAGTAACATGAATAAATAAGTATAGCTAATTTATGTTTTATATTTTGTTATATACTTATGTATTATGGATATCATGAAATGTATACATCATAATATATCGCTGAAATATTTTACTGGAAAGGAAATATAATCATAACAAGTGTGTATATATGAGGACGTATCTGTGTGTCTGTGTGAAAAAAAAATCACGATCTTCAGAACTGAAATTTGTGTAACTGTGTTAATATACGTACCAGTAAAATATTGGTAATAAAACAGTTTAGAAACTTCAATGTATGTTTAAAGTTCTTAAAAGAGAAGACAGATGACATCTGAGCAAGCTGTATGGCACAAGTAACCAAGGACATACACATTAAACATGAGCAATTCGAGTTTGTGTCATAAGCGTGGCATAACGTCGGAAGGAACATTATTGATGTCTTCCTTAGCAAGACAGTTTTACACATATTGTCCCTTTGTTCTTTATGATAGAAATACATGTACATTTGCAATAATAAAAATTCCCTTATTCTGGTTCAGAATACCACTTTTAAACACCGTATGCAGCTATCTGCTTGTCAACACTTCTGACGTTAACAACTGTGACACTTGTTATGTAGTATAATTTCCACATGTATCTCATATATAAAGTGTGAAGCTTGCGTCGTCAGGATATTTCGTGTCGTCAGGGAATTTTGTGTAATCTGGATATTTTATGTCGTTAGTATTAAGTCGTCGATACATTTTGGACGTTCATGGCAGGTACGGTTATACGATATAAAATACTGTCACACCTCCTGGTCACGTTTAACCTCTACCAATAACGGACACAATAATGACTCAAAGGGTTTGTAATATTTCATGAGATATATTCGTGTTTAACATTATTTCAAGGTCGTTGATAAGTATTGCCTTATTCATGAAAACGTCATGGGTATAAATCTAATGTGTGTTATCAGGAAGTCACAAGATGACCTATGACACTTATCTTAGCGCTTTCGATGTGCGAGTTCCAGTACCTGACGTTCCTCTAATATAAATATTACGTTAGGGGATTGAAAATGGAAACAGAAACTAATGAAGTGAATGTCATTAAAAACAATGGTGGAAGAGAAACATGGAATGTAGTAATATTATCGTTGTCGTTCACGTTTGTTTTCACGGCGTATATTGCATTACAAAATCTTCAAAGCAGTTTAAATGAAGAGGGAGGTCTGGGAATGATTGGATTATCTGCTCTGTACGGATGTATTATACTGTCATCGATACTAGCACCGACTGTTTTGAAGTTGTTGGGTATGAAATTATCGCTTATAATAGCATGGGTCATACATTGTCTGTACACAGCCAGTAATTTCTATCCGACACTTTACACACTTATTCCGACGTCTATACTTCTGGGATTCATATCAGGACCATTGTGGACAGCACAGAGTGTGTATGTTTCAACATATTCATATACACTAGCGGAACGAACGAGTGAAAACTCACTTGCAGTATTGAGTCGTATGAATGGAATTTTCTTCTCTATCTTCGGAACAGCTAGGATTACTGGGAATTTAATCTCGTCTCTTATTCTCAATCAAGGTATCCGAAACGACAGTGTAAACATGAATGTTACATTATCATGTGGAGCTGATAATTGCCCTGTTGTGTCGAATGTTAATGTCACACAAATTGTAGAACCTAATGAAAGAGTAATATACATTTTATTGTCAGTTTTCCTGGTGTTTGATATCATTGGTCTTGTGTTAACAGCGGCATTAATACCTAGACCTACAAAGAGTCCATGGAGTCAACAAACATCCATGAAAGATTCTATTATATCTTGTATGTCTGCTTTGAGTGACACTAAGTTGCTCATGTTGGTGCCTTTTATCTCATTTATTGCAATGGAAGAAGCAGTATTATTGACCGATATGACGAAGGTATTTTGTCTCTGCGTTCTTATTGACAAGTTGAAAAACACATCTAAATATCTAGATCAAGTTATTTGTATTACTGATTACTATTTTAAGATAGATGCTCGGCTTCTGACCGGAAAGGTGTCCTATCTTTGTGTAAAAAAGTAGAGACCCAGGTCCTATGCCAAGCAAGATTCTTCACAGCTTTGGACGATTACATTGCACGTTTGTGCGATGCCGTCAGAATTGCGTTCGTCGACTACAGTATAACGCTTATATCGTCCAAAAGACCACAAGGCTTGCATTGGAATCTTCAACAGATTTATACACATTTTTAATGAACGTTGCATTCTACTAACAGTATTTAATCTCGACCTGTTCTGCAGAAGTAGGGTCTGGACACTCGTCTTCTCTGCTTATTAGTCGATTATCTACGGATTTGGGACCTTAGCTGACTTTACGACATGCAGAGCGTTTAAGACCTTCAGTTTGACTTGTTTGTCATATTTCTTTCGGTGAAAGGTTGCATATGGATTTTGAAATTAAAGTATGTTTTGTATTGAATGATAATGTGGACACGTAAAACGGGATAACTATATGAACTGCCTGTTTTCATTTCAACAGAACGTTAAAAATTGGTACTGCAACTGTAGTAAATGTTTATCTCCCGTTTTTTGTCATATGGCATATTTCAATTTCTTCATCTATATGTCAACTCAAACAAATCTAAAAACATTTACAACAGTCAGTTATTGATGATTCTTATTGTATTGCCATTCTCTTTTTCTAAAACAAAACTCGAAAGAATTTTATAATAAATAAACTGGTTTTGTATAAGTTAAAATGTTAATACGTTTGTGATCTATTGTTTTCTCTCAGTCCTACATAAGCTGTCCAGTGGGTATAGGAATGGTAGGATACGTCATGGCTTGTTATGGTGGCGCCACCACTGTATCTTCTCTCATCATAGCTCGTATAGCAGAACGTACAGGGCGGCATATTCTCTCTGCACTAGCCTTTATCATCAACCTTAGCATATTCATAATTATTTACACGTGGAAACCAGAGAGTGGACACTTACTGTACATATTTCTGATCATTGTAAGTTGGGGAATCGCACAAGGGATATGGCAAATACAGTCAAACGGTAAATCTATTTACGTTGTTTCCGAACATTTTCCTTAAATTGACATGGTCATACATCATATAAAGCATGTTGCAATTGGTGCTCATATCATGTCTCTTTTCATACGTGTAAATACATGATATATCCTAACTCTGTTAGTATGCTTATACGTTTTCATATAAGTAATAAAAATTATATTTAAGGTATAAATATTATACTGAATATTGAATGAATTGAAAATTGAATTCATACAATGCAGAAAACTATATCAAATATGTTGATATTTTCTGGTATTAAATATATCAGATGTTAAAAATTATCTCTTATACATTTTTACGTAGATTAGGTACATTATGGTATAAAATCTTCAAGCAAATTTGTTGGTAATAAACGAATTAAATACCGGGACTTTTATTGTTATCGTAAATACCAAACTGTTATCACACGGTATAATATATCTGCCTTCATTGTAAAGTGTTTTATTAAATACACATACATGTATCTGAATTTTAACATAAGTGCAAACAACAAGCTTTAATATTTTCTTTCGAATTCTAGAACTCCTTCATCGCATTCTGTATGTCACCTTATTTTAAAGAGCATATGCGGACATAAATAAACATAAACATTCGGTAAATTTTCCGAAATAATTGAAGCAATGAATGTAACAGATAAATTCATTTTTCTTTACAGCATTGGTTGCCCTGTTCTTTCCGGAGAAAAAAGAACCAGCTTTTGCAAATTATCATTGTTGGAAAGCCACCAGTTTTACTATTTATTTTGTGATCAGCAATTTCCTGTGTGTTAATACGAAGTTAATTCTTGTAATGACTTTACTTGCTTTAGCTATGGTTTTATACTGGATGGTAGAGTGGATGATGCACAAACGAGAAAAACAACCAAACAGACGCAAACCATAGCATTATGAACAAATAGGGAATTTTTCTCTTACATTACTGGTAACATAATCTCACATCTATACAAGGAATATTTATGACTGATGTTTCAATTTTCAGATAAAAAGGAGAAATATTGATTATTTTCCAGTATCTCTCAACTTTAATGATATTATTATCAGCAATGAGTTTGCAGTTACTTCCAGTGTATTCTACTTGATGTGTGAATGTGCGATTTTTATTGAATTTTATTCTTGATGTTGAATTTCGTATCCAATGTTTCTAACTTCATATATCGTGTTGTCTACTGTCAACATTAAATAACGATGTCTTAAATGTATCTTGATGTTCCATTTGTAACAAATTTGAGTTCCATTAACTAAAATACAGTAGTCTTAAACATTCTTAAACACGAAGTTAAATCAAAGTGTCAAACATTGGTTTTCAAATAGCGTCATCTAATTAAAGGAGACAAAAGTTGAAATACTCACAACGATATCGCCAACATTATCTAAATATTGTAAACATTTATGCAAAGGTACACAATAAACAGAAGCCAAAACATCTAGTACATTTGCTATTTTTCATCTCCTACTTGTATAGAGGAGTTCACGTTGTAGCATGCCTTATTCGTTATTCTGATGAGACTCTTTGTTAAGGTAAATGTTGGTACGTAAAAGCAATGTATCATGCGTCACGTCAGGCAGAAGCGGTCAGTATCTAAGTGAAAAAGGTTTATGACGTGACGTAAAGAAATAACTGTAAAGATAATATACAATCCATGACTATTAGTATGGTAGCTCTACATATATATCAATACAATATCAATTTCGTCCACTGGATGGTTATGTCGACAAACTAAGTCCTTATGCCGAAAATGTTGAAGCCTTGAATGTAAAGATGATGGATAAATCCAAACCACAAGTCCAAAAATCATAAAACCAGAGGACATACAAAATCAGTGAAAATGAAAAACAAATGGAAAATAACAATGTTTGAAAAGCTGACTGAAATAAAATATATATGGGATATATTTGATATTCCAATCATTCGGCCACGAGCATCACTGAAGAGACATCACTTGTCGAAATTCGCATATGGTGCACTAAATCAAAAGGTATATATGTTCTATATTCATATAGATTACTAAACCTGTATCATCGCACCCACATATCAGAAGAGTTAAGAAGTTACAAGATTATCAAAAAGTATTGAGGTAATCGAAAAATGACAATCAGTCTAACGTATTTGGTAGTGTATTGAAGCATGCACTTAGAACTAAACTTCAGTGCTTTAAAATTGCAAATAATTAGTCAAATACACTTAAAAATTGCAAATAATTAGTCAAATACACTTAAAAATTGCAAATAATTAGTCAAATACACTTAATCTTATAGAACAATGAGTGGTATATAAGAAAGCGGACCAAAAACAATGAATGAGGTTATACCACTGTTGTCTTTTACGTTTACATTCATTTCACTTCATAACAAACTATAAATCAATACGAAAAATTAGAAAGGTTGAAGACGCATCATTGCATTATTTTCTTTATACAGTACTTTTCTATAATCCTTAACATTGGTAAATACTTTTCTAAAATGTTTGGTGTATAATCATTCATGTCATATCTCATTCATTGTCTGTACACAGCCAGCAGTTTCGATCTAATACACTCATATAACCCACTGATATAATGTTCCTTAGTAAGCATTGGACGAAGTTTCTACTATGTCGCTTTTAAGATAATACAATGATGATGCGTCTTATACAAATACTGATTATGTTTTGATGGTGTCATATAAAAACTATAAATTTCAATTGTGTTCAATATCCGATAAATAGAAAAGCGCATTATAAATACATACTAAAAATCGATTTTGTGTAAAATTATCTCTTATCGTTGTATGGGTCATTCATTATCTGTACACTGCCAACAATTTCTATCGTACGTTCAACACACAGATACCGATACTTGTTATTCTCTGTCTGATATCAGTGGGTCAGTTATGAACACAACGCCTTGTGTACCATATTCCATTGTAATTTCAGAGCACAAGAGTGACATCGCATTTACCGTGTTAAGCTGTATGAATGGCATATCCTTCATTTTCTCTGGAACGTCAAAGATTACTCGAAATTTTGTCATCTATCACTCTTAATTAAGATATGGAATCAATACGTTTATGTGAATATTATTTTGATGTGGTGCCAATGAGAATTCTATGATGGCGATAACTGTTTATGTCGCAGAATTGAAGAATTTCATGAACATGTAATATTGTTTCAAAAACTTCATCATAAATATATTGAGCTATCTGCAAACATAAAAAAATGCATTTTTAAATAAATTTGAACAAATATATGTTGTAAATGATATTTTCTTTTACTTTTTTACATCTTTGCCTGAATATGAACCAGATTTTGCCAAATAATTATCGTTGGAAAGTACAATTTGCACTTTTTTGTAATCATTCATGCCATGTGTTTTAATACAAGGCTTTATTTGCTTATGATGATGTTACTTGTTCTAGATAGAATAAATACTGGATGGCACACAACAAAACAATATACAGAAACAATACCCTTCTTCAATTTTACAATGGAAATATTTGTAAATTGTTCTTAAACTTAGGAGAATCTCTCTTATGTATAGTTCTGTTCTAAAACGGGGTATTTGGATCTTACGTTTTGATCAATATGGTAATAAGTTCGCTCTTCAGATATGTATAATTTCGTTTCCCATAATTTGAACATCACCGAGGTAAACAACATATGTCATTTGAACTTTGTTATATTTCTGTCAATTAGTAGTGATAGTTCTTTATACACATCTCCTTGTGACTAACGAGAAGATTTTATTTTAAGTATCACCAACATTTCTTCCTAAGTTGCTATGCTATGTTCTGAATACGAAAATATCGCACTAAGGGCTATGCTACTCACACAATATGTTACGAAGAATCTGAAATTGTAATTGAAGAAATTTCTTGTTCGATATATGAACATGCAGTTTGTGGTCCCCTTTACGAAATGAAAACCGACATTTTGGGACAAGATTATATAAAGTAACCGGATTATATTAAGCGGATATGTAGATGACTTTTGCAACTGTTGTTTCATGCTGGCATGAGACTATCATTTTTTTCTGGGCACCTCGTCTTTCCTGAAATTTAGGGTTTACTTTCGTCTTGAACTAGACCCAACTACGTTATAGTTCTTTTTATAAATCTGAAATGAAATTCGATATACTTGTTTTCTATATCTAGGTGGTAAACATTTTAATATTCTTTTATAGATAGAAAAATTAGCACCAATTCGGTAAATTCAAACTTTGTTTAAAGACAACATTATAAACTCAAAGATTAACCTGCTTCTGCAACTATGAATTAAATCAACGGGTGTTAAAAGTATTTAAATCCTGAATAATGGTCAATATTAAACATCCACCTATCACATGACTATACCACAACGATAAAGGTAAAGTCACCTGTATTATTGATCAATTTTTCGTTTATTAATTACGCACATAGAGGGAACTTTATCTTACGCGTTTTACCTTATCTAAGTTCACCTCACAAAGGTGCATGAAAATTGAAGATTTACTACATATAACATTAATGGAGAGTATTACCACGGAAGATATGAGTGTTGCCACAAAGAATGGTGGCAGAGAAACGCGAAATGTGGTTTTTCTTTCATTGTCGTTCACTTTTGTGTTCACGGCATACTTGGCATTACAAAACCTACAGAGTAGTTTGAATCAAGAGAAAGGTTTGGGAATAATTGCATTATCTTCTTTGTATGGTTGTCTCATATTATCTGCGATATTGGCACCTACTGTTTTGAAGTTGATGGGAATAAAGGTATGTCTAATAGTGGCATGGATCATTCATTGTCTGTACACGATCAGCAATTTCTATCCTACGTTTTACACTCTGATACCGACGTCTGTACTTCTTGGACTTATATCAGGACCCTTATGGACATCACAGGGCGTGTATATTTCAACTTATTCCTATGCATTAGCAGAGAGAACAAGTGAAGACTCGCATGCAGTTTTGAGCCGTATGAATGGAATTTTCTTCGCCATGTTCGGTAGCACCCAGATTACAGGGAATGTCATCTCCTCTCTCATTCTTAATCAAGGTATCCAAAACGACAGTTTTAACGATAATGTTTCATCACCATGCGGCTCTTTTGATTGTCCCACTGCATCAAACGTTAATGTCACAGAAATGGCCGAACCTGATGAAACAATAGTGTATATTTTGCTGTCTGTTTTCCTTGTGTTTGATATAGTTGGATTAGGACTAACAGTTGTGTTTATACCTAAACCTTTACATAGCTCCTGGATTGCGCAAGTTTCGACACAGGAATCTGTTGTATCGTGTATGTCTGCTTTGAATGACATCATGTTACTGATGCTGGTGCCACTTATCGTATTTATTGCGATGGAACAAGCGGTATTGTGGACGGACATAACAAAGGTATTTTCACCAAATTTAAACTGTTAAATATATGAATTATATTTATTGTAAATTCCATTCACATTTATACTGAATTCTTTAAATACAATGATATTGCGGCTGGTGCACCATTTGACGTGGAGGGCATTCTAAAACGAAGAATACGACAAGCATTGATTTTAATACATTATTAATTTACTTATATTTAAATTTGAAAGTCAGAAATTTCTAAAACTGGCAATTCTCATGCACCATTCACATTTCATATCTTTATTTATGAATTACAGGCTTCAAAAGAATTATATTATTTCAAGAATTAAAGAAAATGATTATTTTCTCTTAGTCTTATATCAGCTGCCCGTTGGGTATAGGAATGGTAGGATACGTTATGGCTAGCAGTGGTGGAGCATCTACTGCATCATCTCTAGTAACATCTCGCCTGGCAGAGTATACAGGGCGACATATTCTATTTGCTATAGCATTCATCCTCAATTTAACCAGCTTGATAATCATGTACCTATGGCGACCAAATAAGGAACACTTACTTTACATATTTTTGATCGTCGTGTGTTGGGGAATCTCCGATGGCATATGGCATACACAGACAAACGGTAAGGGTATCAATTATTTCGGTGAGTGGAATTGATGATTCATCTGTGTTATTTATATGGAGAATTAAATATAAATTTTTAAATGTGTCCTTTGATTGTGCTGCTTTGGTGGTGAGTGGGAAGGTGGGCGCCCGTATACCGGTTAACCACACCAATTCAGTGACGTTTGTTAGTTTAATTGACCGTCCTAAGTCGGTATCGTAACCGCAGCACAATCGATTATTTTCGACGTTTTTCCGTGTATATTTCAGTATCATCATGTTTTGTATGCACGTCCTTGGTGACTCGTGTCATACAGTTTTGTCAAATGTCTTCTGTTTTCTCTTTTAAGTGGCTTGCATTGACCTTTGGTTAAATTGTTGTGTGTTTTATAAATTTTTATATATGGTTTTATTTTATAACACATTACCCTGTGATATAAGTATGAACCACACAAGGGTGCAGCTATAATATAATATATTATTATTATTATTATTATTATTATTATTATTATTATTATTATTATTTTTATTATTATTATTATTATTATTATAGAACTTGAGGTGCTAACATTTCTTATAATTTTTTTTAGCTCTGGTTGCTCTATTGTTTTCAAAGAAGAAAGAACCAGCATTTGCCAATTTTCATTGTTGGAAGTCACTAGGTTACACTGTTTATTTTATAATCAGCAATTTTCTTTGTGTCAGTGTGAGGCTCATTCTTGGAATGACTTTACTTATTTTAGCTATGATTTTATACTGTGTAGTAGAATGGATGGAAAACAGGGAAAGAAAGCAGAAAAGCAAAAGAACACCTGTTCATATGATGAAATGAGCAAATGTAGCATTGGTGTATTATAAACTAATTACAATATTATAATCGTGTTTTCTACATGTTCGTCTGGGACACCAATAACTTCAAAATGTCCATATTAAAGACAACTATGCTGTGTTTCCTGCTTTACCCTGCTCTATATATAACGACTTTTATCACATTGTTAAGCAGAGTTTAGACTTATAATAAAAACTAAAATATTAGAAGCAAAAATCGAAGTTAACATCCATCTATTTATGAACCTGCTTATAAAAGTGTATACACTGTTTGAGTTATCAGTAAAATGTGTGTATTTGTGTGTGGGTACATCAGAATAATTTTAATAATAGCAGTTTCAGATTTATGTTTGCTGCATGTAATAAGACAAATTTCTCAGTGTATCTGGTAAAATTCAGTGTTTTATCAATTAGGTAGGGCTTAAAATATTTGTACTTCAGAATTCCACGGTTTCGACCATGACCATAACTGAAGAAGCGTAAGCTGTTGAAAAGCGCATATAGTGCACTAAATCAATACACGTATGGACTGGTAGATCCCGAAAAAATTCATTAGTCCAGTTTTCAGCGTGTTGTACTGCCATGAAATATATACGCTTCATATTTACTGTAGCTAGAGATTGTAATGTAAAGATGATGGATAAATCCAAACCGTAAGTCCAAACTTCATGAAACGAGAGGACAAATAAAATCAGTGAAAATGAAAATCTAGTAGAAAATAACGAAAAATGTCTACTTGAAGAGCATATGTGAACCCCTATGATGGAGTGAGATCAGGTGCCTGGGGAAGTGAGCATCTCCTTCCTGCTAGCAACTACCGTCACATATACCCAGTAAAAAGAGTCAAATCGTGTAAATTCCATATGTATTTATATATGGAGAAGTCAAAGTAGGTAACCTTCTAGTATAGACAATGGTCAGAATCGGTCTCAGTCCAGAGTAATCTAAAAGTCTGGATAACGAGATATCATATTGAGTAATAAAAGTCTCTTAACGACCATAGAACTTCCTCAGTGACGTTGTTAGTCTAGCACTTAAATAGCCCTGGTTGAGTAGCTGAAAGTCGCTTAGTCCTCAGAACAAAGTCATTGTAATTTGAACATGCTCTGGAATAACGTATTAACTGAGATATGAATACGACATATGCTGGAATTTTGCTACTTATGAAAGGAAAGTTTGTGATAGCGAAATTGAAATCGTCACGTTTGTCATAGAGTGAGGGGTTCCATTGACCATTAATGTCGAAAGACAACATAATATCTGAATACGAAGTAGAATTACTACTTTCTATGGTTTCTTTGACCTCCAGTTCACTTGGATAGATGATGCTAAGGTAATCCGCGAATGAAGGATTATTAATTGAAAGCAAGTCATATATATATCTGTAAGTAAAATTGAAGGCAAGAGCCAATTGTTTTTTCCTTGCGAAAGCAAAGACTGAATGAATTCAGCTTCGTATGAGTAAAGGAATATGTCAGCCAGAAGCGGAGCACAGTTAGTGCCCATTGGAATGCCGACAATTTGTTAAAAAACCTTACCTCCAAACACCACAAAAATCTTATCGATAAGAAAGTTCAACATCTGGATGTTAGCTGTTTCAGTGTATTTATTTTTGGAATCAGAATTTTCCCTAACAAAGTAAGTTTTATCGTGGCCTATTACTATATATTTGAATTTGCGGCTTCCGTTTTTACTAGTAAATGTATTTTGGATAATTTCCGCTAATCTGTCTTTTTATTTCTGATGAGGGATCGTTGTGTAAAGAGTCGAAAAGTCAAGACTTGATAGAGTGAATTTTAGTAAAACTTTTTGATGCTAGATGTTCTAACAACTCTTTTGAATTTTTAAGGATCCACTTGTGATTAATTCCACTTCTGGAATATACTGTTTCGCAATATCCATGAAGGCCAGATTTAATTTCTGATAATATTTTTGTGAGTAGCATCGATACAGATTTTGTGGAACACTTCGAGAAACCAGCGATAAAGCGTTGTTTTTAAGGATTTTTGTGCATTTTTGGAATGCAGTACAAATATGGAAGTTCTAAATTTAATTTATTTGAGTCAATACCAAACGTATTGAGGACAGATTTATGATTCTCGAGTACTTCCGACTCCGAAAAGTTCGTGAGAGTATAAGTAGGATTTCCTGGAGCTGAATTTAATCCTAATTCTAAATATATCTTTATATATATATAAAATGCATCTGTGACTTGAACAGAAATGCTCATGTTTAACTTACCCAATTTCTCGCACATCCTAAATGTATTTGACATTGAATATATAGTCATTAAATATTACTCATTTATCCATGTTCTTTTTCTATGACCCTCAAAATATTAAAACATTTTTATTGATTTTAACTCTTTTAAAGAGGCTGGTTAAGCTTCAATATATTGCATTCATGAACACACGGAGTGCACAGTTGTGACATCTCAACTATCACCACAACCACCGTGTAATATTTGTTACCTTAGTAAGAATTGTTCATATACGAAATCTAATTTCACCGTCATTATTTTTATCATTTATTGATTTTATTTATTCATTACTATTATCATTATTATTTTTATTATTATTGTTTTTGTTTTAAGTTTAATGACCTTATACCCTTTATCATTTGATTCAACATATGTTTATTTAATGAAGTTATTAAATTGAGTTCATATGTCTAGGAGCTTTGCATACTTGATATCCATGAGAATCATAATGCCTTGTTTTACTATAGTAAAATGTTCTTATCAAACTTATATACCCTTTTTAGAGAGTATATAATAGTAGTATCCCTGGTTTTGAAGATATAATATACTTTAACACTTTCGGTATAGTATTGTTCTCTATTCATCTCGTGAGTTCACAGCTTATATGCTCCTATACTACAAAACCCAATAGTAGGGTGACTAGCAAGGGTGGCTAAACCTCAGGGGATGCAGAACTGTCCACTTTAGTGTCACAATAGTATATTTGAGTTTTGTATAATTTTACCTTCAAAAATTGTCACATTATCGTAATACTTATTTCCTTTAAAGATACAGTATCCTTCCTCACTTCTATAATTTTATTGAATTTCTAGACCGGATGTTTTGTTTTATATTGATAGAGGATATATAAATAAAGACATGTACAAAGTTTCCGAGTTTGAACTGAAACGGTGACAGAGATAACAACGTTCGAATAAGCTTCATTAACGCTAGCGAAGTATGAATATTAATGAATTCCACTCTGTGTGTCCCTAAATTTCGATCGCCGTACTCTGTGATTAAGCACCGATATTCATGCGGACAGGCCATAATATGGAATAAAATATCAAGGGCAGACATCTTTATAACTTGCATTTGTGACTTGAACAGAAATGCTCATGTTTAACTTACCCAATGTCTCGCACATACTAATTCATTGCACTGTAAATGTCTACGGCATACAATTCAAATAGAAAACCTGCCACCTCGTGATTTGTTCTGAGCCTTACTTCTGATTTTAGGGAATTCCATCTGTCTTTGTGGTCTCCAATATACATCTTTGTTGCGTTTGCTATTTCACATACACCGGATTTATTTATTCTCTTCGCTTCGAACTCGGTTAAACTGTGTTTTCTCCCTTGCATTCTTAATATAAAATTTTCTCTATTCGATATGTTACTTTGTTTATGGTAGTTTGCGCATGTGCCAGTTGGCAGGACTTACCGTATTTGGACAATTAAAAGGGCACATCTTTAATGCCTTTTTTATCCGATAATAACGCTAATTTGTGAGAGATTGATTTTAAAATGCTAGTATTTACGGGTTCGTTAGAACTTCTGCTACCAGAGAATATAAAGGTTTTTGCAATTGGAGAAGGACAATGGAACTCCGTAATCTTATTAAAACCTTTTCTTTATTCCGTATTTTTGTATGTCCCACGCGGATATCCGCAACAGGACAAATAGAGAAGCAGAATAAAGATATGGTTATAATCATATTGTGAGAACACAGGCTTTTTAATATTATTTTTAGTACCAGTTATTTTCGTATTCAACGTTATTGTTTTTTTTTTTATTTTCAATATAAACATACATAACAGCACAACATATATAAGAAAAAAAAAACATTCACAGCACTCACAACCTACACTCAAAACTCACAGAACATGATATGTTTAAATAACTGTATATATATAAATATATATCATTACAAAAATAAGTGGTTTAAGCATATAATGTCCATCTATTTGTACAATTTTGATAGGCACCAATACTAAATACTGGGTATATATCTTAAATGTAAATCCAATGCACATACGCATCATACACAGGTTTCATTTTTGTATCCATGTACGCATACACATACACATACACCTACATATACACATACATACACACATACATACATATACCATTACATACATATACACACACGCACACACACACACACACACACACACACACACACACACACACACACACACACACATATATATATATATATATATATATATATATATATATATATATATATATATATATATATATATAGGTGCTTAAACATACATATACCTGCAACGCACTATGAAACATATACTAATATGGTGAAATGTAGTAGAGATACATGATATAAGTTATAAAGATATCAATAAAAATAATGTAATTTAATTTATGTTAGTTATAATGTTTTCAATAGCATTCCATTTATTGGTGAAGTCTTTCAGTTTCATACTAAGAACGTATGACATTTTTTCTGCTTTATAATATGTTAAGATATTATGTTTTAATTCATTAAAACTGAGATGAACATTTTGTCTATACTTAGTAAATATATAGTATTTTACTAATAACAAAACAGTATTAATTGTTTTATTGTTTTTACCAGGAATTCCAAATAGAATATGATTGATAGCAAAATTCAAGTTTATATTACATGTATACTGTGGTTCAAGCCACTGTTTTAGTTGTATCCAAAGTTGCTGTGTATAGTAGCAATAAAAAACAAATGTTCTATTGTTTCTGTATTGGACCCACACAAACTACATATACTATTTGATTTGATCTTACAATCATTAAGGATCTTATTTATACCAAGAATTCTGTAAAATATTCTATATTGAAACCATTTTAATTTGGAATCTCTGGTGCAATGGTGTAAAAGATTGTAGTATATTTTAAAATCAAATGTATTGTCTAGATTCAGTACAGATTTCCATTTATTTTCATGCTTTGATATATGTTGAATATTTTCTAAAAACAAGATATATATATATATGTTTGACCCGTTCTTTGTTTTCAAAATAATATATATGACACTTGGTTCATGAGGACATTCTGTGTGTTCAAAACTTCCATCTAGGTGAGGCCATGCCTTTAGTATAGATTTTTTGAATCCAAAATAACAGGTAATGGGTAAATTAATATTATGTTTTTGTTTTAACTCATCATATGGCATGAAGTTTCCATTTTCTTGAAGAACATCTGAAACAATATGGAACCCCTTTTGCTGTAATGGTTTAAACATAACAGATTTACCATCAATGTGGATACTAGGATTATACCAAAGGGGATTTTGTGATACATTTAAAGTCAATTTAGTAGAGCTTAGAAAGATGAATTCATGTAAGACTATTAAAAATTCTTTCCAGAATTGATTTTCAATGTTTTCAGATAAGTATTTTGGATAATCTGATCCAAACTGACATAGAAATGTGAAATTACCTTTACATATGAAATTAAATATTGATTTTAGTGCATCACTTGTTTCAGATGCAAGTCTTCTAAACCATGTTAGCTTAAGTGATTTTATAAAATAACTGATGTGATGTCATACGGCACCCACCCAGATGGAAGTCTTGTTGTAGTAACTTTCTAGATACTTTGTCTGGTTTGCCATGCCAAATGAATTTGAATAGAATTTTTTCTAAATTACTGATGGACTGGGAAGTGTTATGAATAAATGTATTCATTTTGGGATAAGTAAAGACTTGATAACAGTTATTTTACCAAGAGGTGATAATTTACGTTTATTCCAGGAATGTATATATTTTTTTCAATTTGGATTAGTTTTTTATCAAAATTTAATTTTTCAATATTTTTTAAATCAGATGTGAAATTTATTCCCAGTATGTAGAATGGCGTATCAGACCATTCTAAATCGTGTGTTTGACACAGAATGTCCTCACAGTGCACCTATGAGTCAATCCAAATGGCTCTTGTTTTTGTAATATTTGGCTTTAAGCCGGAATATTTTGAAAACTGAAATAATAAATCAAGCGCAGATTTTAAACATTTTTCACTTCCATCTAGAAATAAAACAGTATCATCTGCATACTGTAGTAAGCATATTTCTTCACCAATATGAATACCTTTGATATTTATATTTTGGCGGATCATTATACTCATAATTTCTACACAGATATTAAAAATATGTGATGACACAGGATCACCCTGACGACAGCCACGTCCTATATTAAAAAATTTTGAGAAATATCCATTTTGAATTATGCATAATTTTGCATCATGATATAGGGTCTTGATCCATTTGATAATATCTGAACCAAAATTGAAAAATTGTAGAGATTTATACATAAATGACCAGGGCACAGAATCAAAAGCTTTTTCGAAATCGATAAGAAGCAAAATTCCAGGTATATTTGCTGTTTTAGAATATTATAAGACATCATAGATAAGACGGGTGTTTTCACCAATGTATCTCCCCTTCATGAAACCTCGTTGGTTTTCATGTATGATAAAAGATAAAACTGATTTTAATCTGTTTGCAATACAGGTAGATAAAATTTTATAGGATATATTCAATGACGAGATAGGCCTCCAGTTCTTCAGAAATTCTCTTGGGTTATCTCCCTTTGGAAGTATTGTTATTATACTTTGTTTTTAAGTTAAAGTTAATTCACCTTTATCGAAACTATCGAAACATAAATTGCCAATATCGGACCAAAAACACTTGAAAAATTCAGTAGTAAACCCATGAGGGCCAGGCGATTTTCCATGTTTTATATTTTTTAAAGCAAGCTTGGCCTCCTCATTATTAATATAACCCTCTATAGATAAAGACATTTCTTCACTCAGAATGTTAATATTCGTCCTATCTATGATGGTGTTTAAATCAATATCTGCTAAATCACAGTCTTTATTAGAATATAGAGATTGATAAAAATGTTCAATATCAGAGAGAATAGCTTTTTGACCAGTGATGATATGACCTTTGTCATCTATGAGTCTGTTGACAGTTTTATTTATGTAATTTCTTTTCTCTAAGCTGAGAAAATATTTAGTTGGCTTTTCACCTTCTTCGATCCATTTAGCATGTGTTCTTATAAATAAACCGTTGATATATTCTTTACGAATATTTTCATGTTCCAATTTTAGACGTTTAAGATGTTCTTGATCGATATTTAATGTTGATTTTTCGAGTTCAGATATTTGTTGTTCTAATAACTTTTCTCGGTTACGTTTTTCTTTTTTCTTTCTTGAGCTAAATTCGATGGTATATCCTCGTATTTGTAAAAGGATTTGCTCAAAGAATGATTGATTGTCAATACATAGTACAAGATCTGTAGTATCAATTTCATTTATTTTATTACGTACATAGGGTGTGACTGCATACTGCTGTTTTAATAAGAGAATTATATTTTTTACACTTTCAATATATTCTTGGTCTTTTAATAAAGAATTATTAAATTTCCAAAATCCTTTGGCTTTTTCAAAATCTGATAGTAAAACACTAAATTCAACAATAGAATGATCAGTGCTATAGCCAGAGTTAATAGCTGAGTTATCTACAAAAGTCATAAGTTCATTTGAAATAAGAAAAAAGTCCAGCCTGGCTTTTTTGTCTGCAGGCCCGAACCACGTATATCTTTTTGTGTTCTCGTGATTCACCCTCCAAGGATCTTGTAACTTTAATTTTTCTTATATATTTAACAACGCTTGTCTTGATTTTGGATTATTAGTGTTTTTATATTTACTGTAATCAAGCTTTGGGTCTTGTACAAGATTAAAGTCGCGACCTAATATTACAAATTCTCCACTGAAATTATTGAGGGTGTCGAAAAGCTTATCATGAAATTCAGGAGAATCTTTATTTGGACCGTAAACATCAATTAATAATCCTTCATTCGCGGATTACCTTAGCATCATCTATCCAAGTGAACTGGAGGTCAAAGAAACCACAGAAAATAGTAATTCTACTTCGTATTTAGATAATATGTTGTCTTTCGACATTAATGGTCAATTGAACACCTCACTCTAAGACAAACGTGACGATTTCAATTTCGCTATCACAAACTTTCCTTTCATAAGTAGCAACATTCCATCATCGCCCGCATATGGCATATTCATATCTCAGTTAATACGTTATTCCAGAGCATGTTCAAATTACAATGACTTTGTTCTGAGGGCCAGGCGACTTTCAGTTAAGCTGCTCAGCCAGGATTATATATGTGCTAGACTAGCAACGTCACTGAGGAAGTTCTACGGTCGTTACGAGACTCTTATTACTCCATATGATATCTCGTTATCCAGACTTTTAAATGATATTCTGGACTGAGACCGATTTCGATCACTTTACACAGATTTGACACATTCTATACTAGAAGGTTACCTACTTCGACTTCTCCATATAAATACATATGGAATTCACACGATGTGACTCTTTCTACGGGGTATATGTGACGGGTGTTGCTAGCAAGCAGGAGATGCTCACTCTCCCCGGGCACCTGATCTCACTCCATCACAGGGGTTCACATATGCTCTTCAAGTAGACATATTTTGTTATTTTCCATTTGTTTTTCATTTTCACTGATTTTGTATGTCCTATGGTTTCATGATTTTTGGACTTGTGGTTTGGATTTATCCATCATCTTTACATTAACAAGGAGGGTGTTATATTTATTTTCTATGAAAATTTCTATGGAAATGAGATTTCCATTGTTGTCAGTGTCTGTATTACAGACTTCAAATTCAAAGTTATTATTCAGCAGTATGGCCACACCCCTTGAGTCAGATTTTCCCGGACTCAAGTAAACTTCATAGCCCCATATCGATCGAACAAGGTGAAGGTCGTCTGAGGTAAAATGGGTATCTTGTAAAAAGTATATAGAACATTTCTTTTGTTTTAAATAATTTAAAACATCCCGCCTCTTTTCCATGCCATTAAGACCTCAACAATTAAGAGTAAGAAACTGGATACTCATAAAAGGTTAAAGTTCACGCAAATATAAAATATATACTTATATATATATTCTACATATGTATGTAAATACCAAAGTATACAACGTAGTGCATACTGTAATGAGTACAAATAATGAGATGTTATGGCTTACCACTTTTAGATGTTGCCCAAATAATTTCCATATATCCAAACATTCATACACAAAACACAATACAAAGCACAACACACAACACATACAGAAGTCCGAGAGACTGTCCCTGAACATACAGGTAGGGATTAACAATCAGTCCGTGAATTTGCTGTCCGGTGGAATTTTCAACTCAACCGTGGTATCGAGGCATATACGCTTCGGAGTTTAAGCTTTAATTCAACGTTAATGTTACCCATATTTCATTTGAAATGTGGGGCTTGTAAAATTATTAGTATTATAAAAAGAAAAACCTGTTCTGTAGTATTATGGCATTGCTCTTTCTATAGAGTATTGCAATTGGTTCAATTTTGAAAGTTTTTGCGGGTCTTAAATTATTTTGATTGTGTGCTGTGGATACTGGTGTTCGTTTTCTTACTTGAGCCACATGAATTACACTAACAGCAGAATACTTTAAAAATGTTTGAAGCTCTCCTCGGTAGCTGTTCTTCGAATTGTCCTTTTTATATGTATTGGACTACTAAGTTGGATTTATCTATCATCTTATCTTATATGCATATAATTTTCAGGGTTCCATCAATGCCCAATGTGACACATTGTGGTGAGTTTTACAGTGACATAGCGGCAGTCATTTCGTATTAATATTTATGTCATCTCTGACGTTGATCTGAAAATATTTCAGAATTCACAGCAAAGCAAACAACGCGCTTATCCACTTACTAGTGTTTGCCTGTTTATCACATAAAATGTAACATATCGTGATATCCCCTGTCCAAAGTGACTGATGATAGGTATTTTATACCACGCCATTTATTTCAATGGTTAAAGTGGCGCCAACTGACTATATATTATATTTTATTTATTGGTCAATACATTGTACTTACTGTACTATAAACTCAGTGACGAATCATTTGCTTACATACCATAACATTTCAATATTTTATCTGCATTTGAGTAAGTGGAGTATGACAAATGATCAGTTATATTGTTGCCTGAAACTGAAGGAGGAGGGAGACAAAAGTGGTCGAAATGCGCATCTGGTGCAAAAAATCAAGAGGTATAGAAGTTCTATATTTATATAACCACTAGGCCGTTGTCACTGCTGGTGGACTGATCATAAGTCTAGTCTTCAGTACTTTTGTCATGACGGTCTACTTTTCAATGCTTTTGTACTGACATGAAATGTATCCTTCAAATTTTCAGTCATGAAAATCACTCTACAACTAAGGAGTATCTCCCCCATGAATAGGTCTGTCCTTAGATTGATTCTTTGGTTCACTATTTCGGTCATTTTGGTTTCATAAAGTTCTTCAAATATTTATATATTATGAGAATTCCAATCATTCGATCACGAGCATCATTGAAGAGACATAAGTTCTCTAAATGCGCGTCTGGTGCAGAACATCAAAAAAGTATATATGTTCTATATTTATTATAAACACTAGGGGTGATGGACTGATTGTCCCCGGGGTATCATAGGTCCAATCTTCAGTACTTTTGTGACTTTGTGCCACATAGCTGAACCAGTAACTCCTCTTTTTTCTTTGACATGAAATATATACTTAAAATTTTCAGTCATGAAATTTTGTGAATCACTCTAAAACTAAGGAATATCTCCCTCATGCATAGGTCTGTCATTAGATTGATTCTTTGGTTCACTTTTTCGATCATTTTGGTTTCAACACAGCTCTTTTATATGTTATGATTATTCCAATCATTCCGCCCCGAGCATCACCGAAGAGACACAGATTTGTATATGTCAAGCACCAAACCTTCAGACACGATGTAATTTAGCAACTGTTGTGGTTGAGTCCAACAAGTCATCTCATATCCGCGATCCGAGTCAATGACGCTTTTATCGCTAGAACTCAACATCCTAGGAATAAAAACTGAAACATTTGATAGAATAAACACAGGAGTTTGCCAAATTTATTAAAAGATCTGTCAGAATCGTCTGTACTACAAGCGAGTAGAACGGGATTACTATAGTACTGTATGAATTATAGCTATACAAATATAAACCTTTATATATATACTCACACTGGAAAATGAATTACAATAAATATTACACAGAAGAACTGAGGTGATAAGTATCAGCTGTGTGGCAAATTCACCTCAGAAATGACTTTAAATGAAAAAATATAACACAGTTTAAAAGAGAATACAAAAGACAACTGGCCATGCTGCATGGCACAAATTACGAAGGACATGCATATAGAACATAATGATAATCTATGATTTCGATAATGAATATTTTGTTATATATGTAGATTTCAATATAGCTTTAAACACTACCTTAGACAGACATAACTAAAAAAAATGTTGACATTCAACATGCACATGGAAAACTTATAAAGCTCATGGAAAAGTATTCAATTTAGTAGATTATTTCAGAATACTCAATCCTGAAAGTTATGGTCTGGGGTAGAATTGCAACACATGGAAGGACCCCGTTGATGATAGTGGAAGCAGTTTAACCAGAGTACGTGACGAAATTGTACATCAGCACATCATTTCATTCACTCACAACATTTAGCATAACGTCATTTTGCAACAGGAAAACACACGATTACACACCGCACGCGTTGTTAATAACTATCTACAGCAATAAAACGTGAGTGTGCTACTCTGGTCTGTGAGGACACCGGGATTATCGCCCACAGAACATGTTTGGGATGAAATGGAACGGCGTATATGTCAAAGGCCACCCGCTCCCATCTTCCCTGCTACGTTGGGTGCTTTACGTCGTTCTTATATGGCGGAATACTCCCCAGGCATTTGAGCATTACCTGGTTTCCTAGATGAAAGTTTAGGGACATCCTCATCTAAAAAAGGGAATTTACAAAAGGAAATCCCAAGTCGTCACGTTCATCATATATATTTGTATGGACATTGTTGTTAATGATTTTAAAATTGAAATTCAAGAAAGATGTTTGCCTATAAGAAGTATTGGCTTTACTCAGTTGAAATTCAGGTTGATAAATACCAGTAATATATTTTTCAAGCTCAGGGTTATCGATTACTAAAAATATCAAAATATATTTAGAGGTGTCATTAATAAAAAGTCGAAAAGTTTCGAGGTTTGAATGGAATGCATGAAGTCCCACTCATAACAATATAAAAAATTATCTTCAACAAGGGGAATGCCAAGTTAGTGCTCATAGGAATTCAAAGAACTTGATTGAAATAATAATAAATGTGGTGATTGATAATTAGACTGGTTCGAAACAACCTGCTAATGATGTAGATCAATTTAAAAAGAGGATTCTAGGAAAATGAATAGAAATCGATAAGGACGTGTCAAAAATTTGTATATAGACCTCGTATACCGTATTGTTGCTGTATACACAACAGAAAGAGAATAAAATAACATTCAATATTCATCTAAACGTCGTAAAAATATTCAGGATAATAAAGCATTCAGGAAACCATTACATGCACCACATGTTACTTGTACTATTAATAACTTTTCTGTGTATAAACGTAGTATTGAAATAGAATCATCCTAAAAGTATGTCACCGTGTAAACATAACGGAAAAGGCAAGAGATTATTTAATCAAGTGACTCAGTTACCTGACCGTATATATTAGTGAACACAAACAAACAAGTATCAGTGCTTGAGTAACAGTATACTATCAACAATGGATACTAAAACCGATGAAATGAAGATTGTTAGAAACACTAGTGAAGGAGAAACAAAAAATGTATTCATCCTTTCGTTGTCGTTCATGTTTGTGTTTACAGCATATTTAGCATTACAAAATTTGCAGAGCAGTTTGAATCAAGAGGAAGGACTGGGAGTTATTGCATTATCTTGTTTATACGGTTGTATTATAATATCAGCGATATTGGCACCTACTGTTTTGAAGTTGTTGGGCATCAAACTATCTCTTATAGTGGCATGGATCATTCATTGTCTGTACACGATCAGCAATTTCTATCCTACGTTTTACACGCTGATACCAACGTCTGTACTTCTTGGACTTATATCGGGACCCTTATGGACATCACAGAGTGTGTATATTTCAACATATTCCTATACACTAGCAGAGAGAACAAGTGAAAACTCACATGCAGTTTTGAGCCGTATGAATGGAATTTTCTTCACGATGTACGAAACAACACAAATTACAGGGAATTTGATATCATCTCTCATCCTTAATCAGGGTACTGGAAACGAAAGTTTAGATGGCAATATTTCAACATCATGTGGAGCTAATGATTGTCCTGTTATGTCTACAACAAATGTCACACAAATTGCCGAACCTGATGAATCAGTCGTATATATTTTGTTGTCCGTTTTCCTTGTATTTGATATAGTTGGCTTAGGGTTAACAGCTGTATACCTACCTAGGCCTTCTCAGAGCTCCTGGAGTGAGCAATCGTCTACAAAAGATTCTGTTATATCGTGCATGTCTGCCTTGAGTGACATAAAGTTGGTGATGTTGGTGCCTTTTATTGCATTTATGGCAATGGAACAAGCGGTGTTATGGACGGATATTACGAAGGTATTGTATTTGCACATTCTTATCACCAAAATGATGTATTGTAATATTTGAAACAATCAATCTGATAATGAAATATGAATGTAAAGGGGAGATAGACAGCAGTGGTATGAAACCACAAATTGGGTAATGTATCATTCTACATACCCAACTGAAAGAGCACCTCTCATTGGGAATACACATAAACAATGAAATAATTAGTATATCTACTAAATGAAGCACTTCCAACTTCGATGACATTTAAATATTTGATATAGAATCTGTCAGTTATTCAACCATTGTCAAGTGGCTTGTATATGTTTTTCTCACAAGATAATATGCTACCGGTAACTTAGTCCGTAATCCTTATATTCTTGCAAAAGAAAAGTCTGAACTTTGTGTTCACAATTTCTGAATGTTGTATTGTTGAAAGTGAATGTTTTCAAATATTACTTTTTATTAAACCCGTTATGGAATCCATTTTAGAATACTTCACCAAATAACCTCAATATGATTTACTTTATCTTTATAAGCAATATTCTATTGTTCTATTGCATTCGGATTTGTTGGGATTGGACCTCTCAATTTTATGTGAAAACTTATTCGAACTATGGTTTTCTAATTTCTGGTTTGCTTGGTTGGTTTTGAAAACCATTTATGTACACAAAAAGCCGCTGGTTCTGTTTGGTGCATGATAAGAAAAAGTTAAATGACCTGCAGTAAAAGCATAAGTGCTTGTATATGCAGAATGACCTGTTTCTTAGATCTTACCTGAATAGTAATAATACCATTCGCTCTTAGCTATTGGTATGTTTGTCTTTGTTTCGAATTGAATGATTTCTCAGATTTTACACTATTACTTAGACATGCACTGACACAAACTCAATGCGAACGTCCCTGTATGCTACCCGTGGGTAATCAACTGGCGAAATCCTGCGTCATATGGCATCTAATCAAAAACTGCATCGACTTTCAAATAATAATGCAAATAAAGTTGTGACTGCCACTATCATCATTGCCCTTAACCGTTAAGATTATAACATGGGGTCTAATCCACTTAATTCAACTGGGTTATTTTCTAAACTGTAAATGCGTTCTTTTTAAAATTGTTCTCATAATCAATTTAGACATCTTATGATAACATTCAACAATCCTGTCACAATTTAATAAGCATTTCACTTATAACAGGCATAAAAAAAAAAAAAAAAAAAAAAAAAAAAAAAGAAAGAAGCTGTAAGGAGTTATTTTAGAAAATCACAAAATTCTTATTGGAATCAAAAGTTAACATTTCATTGTCTAATCAATCCATAATTGCTCAGTATTAGGTATGGCCATCCCTGTTAGCTAAAACAGCACAAATTATACTTCGCATGCTGTTGACGCAATGTCTAATGACGTTAGGGACTAGATTGTTCTATTCTGCTATGATAGCACATTGTAGCTCCTGAATGGCCAAAGAATATCGCATGTGTGCTCTTCTACCAAATGAATTATATGTGCTCGATGGGATCGAGATCAGGGCTATTTGTTGGCCAAGGGAGGACGTTAATGTTATATTGTTAAAAATAGCGTTGAGTAAGTCGCCCGGTATGCGGACGAGCATTGTCATGTTGCAAGGTGACCCCTAGAGCATGTCTCTGGTTGAAGGGAACTACTTCTGGATCTAGAATGTGATTGATGTAGCCCTGTGCATTTAAAGCACCATTTACTACTACAAGGCACGTTTTCCCACCCGCCCATGCTTCTACCCCATATCATATCGCTGCTACCGCCAAACCTGTTTTTGAAGGACACATGCATCATTATATCGTTCTCTTTGTCGACGGTAAACCCTGGCTCGACCACCACTATGACTAAAGTTGAACCTCTCTTTTTTCTTGATTCGTAAATAAAACGTTATTCCAGCCATTTCTTGTAAAACGTAAATAACGTCTACACCACTTAACGTGAAAATTGCGATGAGCAGGAGTCAGAATCTGTCCGAAATATGGCCTGTAAGCTCGTTTCGACATATTTTAAGCCCTTAACCTGTTACGGTTAGTCTGTGCGTTGACATCACGTGGTACGGTAACAGTTGCTGGCAAATGACGTTGATGGAGATGGGTCAACGCTATGTAACGGTCATTGCGGACCGTAGTGGCACGCGGTGCACTCCTTTCAAAGACGATCTTCAACGCTGTCAATCAATCTTAAACGATAAACTAATAGAGTTATGGTCCTCCTCTTACAACCAAATGCTCTGCTAATAGCAGTCACTGTTTGACCTGCGTTTATCATGCCAATTGCCTGGTTACGCTGGCCCTGGCTCAGCCTGGCATGTTTTAATTCAAATCTTTTGTGATTTTCGTAATTGCAAGGGGTCTAAAATAGCTTGCAATGCAAGCTATTAAATAAATTTTACACGTGGTGCACCTGTGCAGGTCAAATGGATAGATAACCGACTGCTAAATTATCAAGTTACGTCTGACTGCACATGGGTAATTGGGCTTGTCTGTGTACACAGTTATAAGTCATAACTCATGAATAACGGTGTAAATCTTCGTTATCATATATTCGATTTATTCAACATTGAAATGTCGATGCTTTTTTATTTTTGCTCAGTTTATATACATAATTGACAAATCTACCACCTTCCGATAAATTCAATCAGATATGTAGCAGAAAGGCCTAAGTTATATCTCGGTCATCGGTATCATATGTAGTGAAATTAAGTAACGGCGAGTCCGTGATTGCATGTCTGTCTGTCTATCTTTTTGTGCGTGTGAATGAATGTACGTACGTATGTATTTTCATTTTTAATGTTGTGATATATGTATGTATATATATATAATTAGATTAAATTTGCATAAATTAAACTATTAATTGCTCACAATTATTAAATCTTTAAAACCGTATTTACGTTATATCAAACAACACTGAACTTTTTCAGTCCCGAACGGAAGTGTTGGAGACGCGGATTTACCAATTTATCAATAGTTTGAAAATATATGATTGGATAATGCGACCAGTTTGCAGCGCTCTCCTTATATGGACTGATGACATTCACAGCCAGCAGTAGATTAAGAAGAGAAATAACACTAACTTACAAATGTAATATCATTATCATAGTCTGACTAGATGCTCAGCAACGTATCTTTATATAGACATTTTTAAACTACGCTTCAAGAACATTTTTCTGTACGCGCTCGACTTCTGATCGGGAGGCCGGGGTTCGAGTCCCGCTCTGGTGATGACCTGTCTTTCGGATGAGACAGTAAAAACCGAGGCCCCGTGTCGTGGAATGTATGGCACGTTAAAGATCCCTCACCTCTTCGGGTGGGTCCGTTGCAAAGGTCAAAATTAATATGCCCGCATCAGGCAGATGCCGTCACCATATACATGAAATATTCGTGGTGAGACGTAAACAAAAATCAATCAATCAATCATTTTTCTGTACATAAACTATTGTGGTATCTCGAAAAATATTTATCAATATGTTAAATATTTTTATATACGCTTTCTTCCACAGTCGTACATCAGCTGTCCAGTGGGTATAGGCATGGTAGGATATGTAATGGCTAGTTATGGTGGAGCCACTACCGTATCCGCCCTGATCACCTCGCGTGCAGCAGAACATACCGGGCGACATATTCTTTTCGCACTAGCCTTCATCATCAATCTTGTCATTTTCATAATCGTTTATATATGGAAACCAGATAATAACCACTTGCTTTACATTTTTCTGATCGTCGTCTTTTGGGGATTCTCGGAAGGCATATGGCAGACACAGTCAAACGGTAAGGTGACAGAAAAGTTGCCAGGGTACAAAATTTTTATTAATGGGATGGTCATTCATTCTTTTATCAAAATGTTCATGCTACGATCGCATGAATCTAGCTTTTAACAATGATTGAATTTGTCACAAAATCAAAATCTAAAATGATTAACCATACATTATATGCTGAGATCTCATATGGATTATTGAATCAAGGTTCTATACATGTCAACCTCAGGATTTGAAGAGCTGACTATTTCAATGTTTCGCTCCAGTATTTTGTACAAATTACATATAATTAGGATAAATAATGAGAAAAACTGTGAGCAAAGGAATTTTATATCATACTAATTCTTGTCAATATCGGAATATATAATTCTTATTGTTTGTCAGTATAGGTATATTTCTGTTATTTGTAATTCAACGAGCTCTGAGAATTAGTAATTAAGTATAGTGAAATTACGATGTGTTGGTGTACCTAATTTATTGACTAAATGTTAAGCTTTACCTGCATGATGTTTGGGGTTTTTTATTTCATTTTTATGTGAATCACTTAAACTTATGTTTCAATTATATGACCTTGTTTTTTCAGCTTTGATTGCTCTATTCTTTCCCGAGAAAAAAGAACCAGCTTTTGCCAACTACCATTGTTGGAAAGCAACAAGTTTCACTATTTATTTTGTGATCAGTAATTTCCTGTGCGTCAATACCAAGTTAATTCTTGTCATGACTTTACTTGTTTTAGCCATGATTTTATACTGGATGGTAGAATGGATAGCACATAAAGGACATAAACGTTCAAGCACAAGACAACAATAGTATTATGAATAAATGTGTATGGTTGATGAACTTTTTTTTATTTTCCGTAACATTACTTTTGTACCATTAATTTCAATCATGTATAAATCATGTTAACATTGCAGTGTCCCTCGATATTATAAATAAAAGACATATTTCTAACGTAAGGTAGAAAAGTAGCTGATACCATGTCACTATTGTACCAACTACAGCGTATAACTGTAATGAGCAAAAGATCACTTTCATAAGAGATTTACCTGTAGTTCGTAATAAGCAAGTTTTCTTATCTCTATATCTACACCCGGCAACAGAACAATTCACAACTATGTATCACAGATTTCGTAGTAACCTGTTTATATACCAGTTGCTCTCTACTAGTGTATCTTCAAAATGACGGCTATTTTTTTTTCTCAAGATACACTTATCTCTGATGTCTTATTACTTATTTGAACAATCCCGATAAAGCGAGCATGAAAAAGGTGATTATGACTTGTTTATCGAGGACATATCGGTTTGATGTAAAATGTAAGGTAAATGATGCAATGTAACATCTACAATAAGTATATTCATGTAATACTACTACACATGTTTACCTATCAATAAATTGCGAATACGCATTCGTCTAGTCTGATTCGTGAGAACCATTATCGTAATTGATAATATATATTTTCATGTTCTTTTCTTTATTTTCTGTTTGTTTTTTTTTTCAAATTATTACATTATTAACAGTGCATTTCTTGGTAACATCTGTCACACGGCCGATTCAGATTCTAGGGTTACTGTTTTACTTATAAATCTGTGTAGCATTTTTAGTTCTCAATTCATTTGGCATTACTACAGATGAATCTGGTCTCGACCTACCATGCTTTTTTTGAATTCCAAAGATGCATAAAACTCCATATAAGCATTGATTGATAGCTGGATTTTTTTTACGTGTTCTACCAAGCATCCTTCTATATAAAAATAAAATTCTCTTATTCGAGAAGCGGAATCATTCAAATGTGGATCCAAAAGAATTCCAAGGAACTTCCAGAGCAATATTTTTGATAATATCACTAGCATTAAGTCTTTTCAAGCATTTACGCTACTATTCCCCATCTAAAACTGCAGAATAGATTTACATCAATTGTTCAAAACGTCCAATGGGTACAAATTGCCAACATTTTTTGTACTCGTACGAAGCAGAATTCATACAGTCTCTGCTCTCCAAAGGCAATAAACAATTAGAATTTCGGTTCTCCTTTACGGACTGATGCATCGATACATCGTTTTATCGATTAACAACACTGTACTTCCATTGTAAGGATCACCTTTACATCATATATCAAATTGAACTCAGGGTAAAATATATAACTGAGAGCGTACTTTCTTCTTCATGCTTCGATATACTCCTATTATTGAAGAAGTTTCATTAGTAATCTATCTTCATGACAAACGTGACGATTTCAATTTAGTTATTACCAAATTCTCTTTCCTGACCAGCAAATACCTTCTCCCGCATATGGCGTCTGAAACTACTCTCATCGAGGAACGTTTGAAATTGTCACTGAGGAAGTTCTATGGTCTATATAAGGATCTGGTGCAATTTGAGATCCCCTTTTCAAGAAAATGAACCGGTATGTTGGGATCTGACCATTTCCGACGTCGGAATTTCAGTTCAACAGCATTCCATACCGTCAATAGGATAATTTGATGTGGTGTTCTTGTCTCCTTCATGTGTTCATGCGTGCATATTTATGTATTTACTTTCTCGACTTGAAAAATTGTTGCAGGACTTTTGCGACGGGGGTTGCATGCAGTCAGATGACGATTACTCCTCCCGGCCACCTGGTCTCACCCGGATTTAATTGGGGTTCGCATTTGTCCGAATATGACACTATACACGACATTGGACTCATGGCCAAATGAATGGAATTCTAATATCACTTAAATATTTGATGGGCAGAGTTAAAAGCAAAATGGCCAAAAACAGTGAACCAAAGGACTATGCACGAATGAGATACACATTTAGAGTGATGTACAAAATACAGTATAAAAACGAGGACTTGGAATTTGTTTTTATGCTCTCTAGCAGAGTGTGTTTTAAGTTCTGAATTTTCTAAAAGCTTTCAAAACCATATTATTAAATATTGTTAAGTGGTTAAATAATTTTGGGATCTAAATATCCAGATTAACTGAAATGGTCAAGACTTGGATTTTCCCAATAATTTTCCATGGTTAAACGGCAATGTTCCTAGACTCCTATCATATGGCCTTTACATTCCACAATTGGATCGATTCGGTAGAATTTGTACTGTTGCTTTTGATTTTCATAACAAAATATACAAATTACTTTGAAACTTTCGACTCAGGTTTACAGATACCATAAACATAGGAGAACTTTAAAAAAAAAATTATCGATCTTATTCAGAGTTTTTATCAAAATTCGGAAATATTACTTCTCAAAATTATATAAGCAACGGACTCTCCCATCCGCATTTCTGATTTTGTATATAAACATTAGAAAAGTGAAAAACTCCAATGACTTCATAGCATCAGGTTTCAGAATAGTCAAACACCTTCGCCATCCTCAATATTACTGATTCTAAGATCATTGCTAAGACAGTAACCCTCTAAAGCCTTTTACAGACTTTTTCTAGAGCGTTGCACTCTGGCTAACATGGCCTTAAATCTCTATGACGAGTCTTGTCTTTACCTCCTCAGAGGGGATAAGGTCCTGTGTATTGTCCCATCTGACTGTTAGTGGGGATTCCGATGGAGTAAAGACATTAGCTCGCCTTTGAATAGTAATTTTAATTCACTACACATTTGTTGTGTGTATGGTTAAAACCTCTAAAATTTGGTAGCTTGTTCGTCTTTGATCTATATCTGTATATATATATATATATATATATATATATATATATATATATATATATATATATATATATATATATATATATCTATATATATATATATATAATTCATATATTTTAAATCTATGTTCTTTGATTGATCTGCAGCTGTGTTGGTGTTGGAAGGTGGGCCCGTAAACCGATTGACATCCCAATTGAGTAACTAGCGTTATTTCTATTGACCGCCCTTAGCCGGAACCGCAACTACATTACATCTGAATTTTGTGGTGTTTTTCTATGTCTGTATAGTTTGTCTTTTTCCGTGATGACTTCTGCCATACAACTAGGAACCCATCAAAATTCAGAAAACTAAATTTTTACGTAAAACTATCCTATAACCTAGAAATCAATATTTTGTAATATTTAGATTATAAACGTTTCCTTGTAATTTCTCTATAATAAAGAAATCATGGATAAATCAAAAACAAAAACAAATTGGAATGACAAAGTAGAACTTCTGATTTCATACGTAATAACAGCTTTAAAGACATCCTTCCATCACATCTGCATTCGATTCATCGATCAACACAGCTGATCAGAAAAAAGAAGCTTGTCAAAGCCAAAAAGACATACCTTCATGTAGTTTTGTTTCCGCGCCATCGATCAACTCCTGAAAAGTACCCAGATTAGTACGTCATACTTACAAATTTCATCAAAATCTTTCATTCCCTTTTGACGAAAGCTTATGATTACATATACTAAAAGTATAACTCCCTCCTTGCTTTAATCTAAAACAAATATTGCAAATATCAAAAATTATTAGTGTGTTGCTTTTTTATCATTTCATTTAGTGCAAATACAGAAAATCGATGCATTATAAGGAAATTAAAGGTAGAAAATATGCCAAAATTACTTGACAAAAACCTCAAATAGACATCAAAAGTTTATTTCCGAATAGAGTCAAAACTGCAACACTTCTTAAGGCACACTTTAGAACACTATGACACAATCGTTTTGTCGATTTTTGCCCTCAGCCTGAAGAGAAAGTTAATATAAAGAGGAGTACCCTCTTGTGCCTATGCCGTCTATCCCTTGAGGGATCAGGTGCTAACATATGTACACAGATAGATATCATTAAACATGTCACAAAGGTAGAAACGTTTAAATTTCGTAGTCAATGCATAAAATCACCCATGAAAGAATATCTAAACAGGTTCGTCATAAAGGACAGTGCAGTTAGTGCCCATTCCCGGAAATCCAAATTAATTGATAATATATTTTACTCTTCAATTGAGTACTGATCTTGTCCATCGTAAAGACTTATATGTGACTGAATCAGGTATACATTGCTGTTTAAAATGCAGAGTTGTCCAAAGTACAGAAGTTTGTCTCTCTTAATACACCAGCGTATGAAAGACAATGATTAAGTTTTACACAATTCATATTGTAGAGAAGTAAACAGGGTAGATACCCTAAACGTGGAGACTTGAGAAGCTGAACAATTCCATTGAAACTAGTGTCTCCCTTACTTCGCCCGAATTTTCATGACCAAAATGAATTCATAGAATTAATATTAAATGCGACATTACAGAATTTTAACTGCTGATTGAGTGGAAGTTATGTGCCTTGCAAGAAAGTATTAGAACAATGACAGTATTGGATATGAAGCACGATATATATGGACATATACAAGTCAAACCGTCCACAGGTATATATGTTATATATTTACTTAAATTTCTGTTGATTATACTTTAATGTTTACAGAAACTGCATATATTACTTTGTGATCATTCTTGAAGCCTCTGTTTAGCATTATCATTTTACGTATATACATGTATAATGATGAAATATGTTCCCATTTCACTGTCTGTATTATTTGGCCACTTGTTGAATAACTGCAGTAACAGTAGTGTATATATAATCTTCCTTTTCATGCAGTAAATCGGTAGTTCGAAATGTTGAAATAACGTTATCTGAAAGAAAAAAAAAGTCATCTAACTCGGCTGAATAAGGAAAGTCGTCATCAATGACACGCAGAGTAAACAAGAATAAGCACATTAAAAAGTATACCGCAAACATTTGATACGATTTCAGTTACGGAACCTATTAAGGATGTTAAATCGTTAAAACATTGATGGTGACACTGAGGATCACAATATAGTACCTTGAATAAGAACGATGGTTAGAGATTTAATATTCCCGTATTATTCTGTTTTGTGATGCACAGTCTACGCTTAAGTACCTACACTATTAATGCTGCGGATGCATAAAACGAAACACGACATTCGTGCACCTACAAGTTCCCCACTTTTTAGTATGCTACATTATGCATAACGACTGTCTCGCACGTGCCATTGAGGACAAGAAGTCGGAAAGAATCAAAGACTGCCGCTTATTACTCAACTAATGGAAAATACAAATGCACATACCATTACACTCTGCTATATATACGGTAACATCTATTTCCTTGAACTCTGACATAATCTACAGAAACAAAAAACGTCCACACATTAATTACGTTCCATTGTTTGTGTTTGCGGTTAGACAGAAACATGCATTACAAATATGTAATATTAAATTGTATGTAAACATATAATCCTATGTATCGCTACGTTCTATCACACTTGACATTTCTAACACAACGTTATGTACACGTAAAGACATTCGACTTAACATACAGGAATCCACATTGTTTTACATCTCATGTTTTATTCAGTTGTTTTCATCAACTAGGGAAAATTACGTAGCAATGGCAGACATTATATTACAGAATTTGGAAGAGGACAAATCACAAAGCTAATAATGAGGAAAGTTGAAGGAGTAAGCATCTCCTAAAACCGGTCAAACCCGACGTGGATGTGACAGTTAACCAAACAAGTAACGTCTGCAATTCCAGTCATATGCAACATTCTCGGCCAGTAACACAAGGTAACACACACCAAAGGTGATATAATTGATTAATTAATTAATTAATTTTTTGACGGCATCTGCCTGATGTAATACTAAGACATTTATACCTCTGCAAAGGACCCACACGAAACAGTGATCTTTTATGTGCCACGCCTACCATGATACGGGACCTCGATTTGTACGCTCATCCGAAAGTCAGGGGCACCGGTGCGCTCACGGCGAGAGTCGAACCCGTGACTTGTCAAAAGCTGAGCGACATTTAACTACATGTACACCATGTTCAAAGCTGATTTAACTCTACGTTATCAAATACACTGATAATTATTGTAAAAGTATTTGAATAATTTCTAATTGATTAATTATGAGTTATATATCTTTCTATATTTGTTACCCGTCTTATGGCTTTGATTCCAACAACATCTACAAAAGACACACCACGGAAATCTAATATAATGACAGTGCTAATTATGTCTGTATCTCCTTTTTCATTTAATATTGTCAGCTCTCCGTTCTCTTTGTTGTCCATAACAACCTGAAATAATCATCGGTTTAACAGGTTCAAGGTTGTGGCTCCTTTCATATATAAATGCATATCTACTGCTCAACAATCCCCATCAATAAACATAACTTTAAATTAATGTTTGAAAAGTGAGTATGATATTATGCTCATTATACCATTTATTTTCTAGGAATCATTAATTATTTTTTAATGAATTTTATGTCCTCAATCATGACCACTGTACTAGTCTATTTTCTATAAATTATAACTTCAAAATTTTTAAAAATCTAAAGTCAAGATTTTAGCATTGATATGAAAATGACTTTATATATATTTTAAATCTAATATTTGTTTGTGCATAGGTTTTAGAAAAGAATGACGTTATTCGAATTGTAGGAAGCCAACCTCCTTTATGCTCATTCTTTAGCTTCCAGAAGACGTGTGCATATTGAAAAAATTAAGTTACCGAAATAAATGTTTTATTGTATGTACTTACATTGGCAGTTACCCCTACATCCTCCTTACTGTGCTTGTTTAATGCATCATTGAATTTCCTTTTTCTCTTCTTCTTGACTTTATATGGATCAATTCCAGAACTACGATATACATACGTGATAAAACGGTCAGCATTTGCAAAATACACTGGAGAATGGAACTGGATGATTTTATGTACCGAGTCCTTTGATATCTGTTTAACGTAAGCAGTACAAACAACAGTAAATGTAAGTACAATTAAAAAGTGACAAGGAAATTCAGATACTAGTTTAAATTGTTACTAAACGATACACATTTCAAGACATTTTCAGTACTAGAATACGTTTACAGACCAGATAATAAGAAAAAAACCCCATTCAATCCTGTAAGTAATCAGATTCAAATCCAATCCAGTTTAATTTATAGGATAGTGAGCTTGCATTAGAGACCCAAAAATACAATAATTTGTTTTAACTAAAATATTGCCTAATTCACGGGTTTCTTTTATGAAATTATACAATCGATGTGTTTAATGATAAAGGTATGAATATTGTATATCATGCTTAAATTTACGACAAAACAAATTTCATGGAGTAGAACCTTTTAACACTTAAGATTCACAAATCATATTTATTTATACAACAAGCAGAAGTTATTGTACACCTACATGACTATACAAAGATGCATCTTTGAGAATGTTCGTCTCGTCTATATACACTGCTTGGTAACCAGTGGTCCTAAAACATAACAAGGCAATTAAGATTTTATTATTTAAAAATTTAAATTTTGGTTCCCTTGATTATAATGCCAGGAGTGTTTTACCAAATACTTAGACCAGTTGAGTGTCTAAGTTCAATGACACCTCTAGATATCTTGATGATATTCTAGTAATCGATAACCCTGAGTTTGAAAACTGTATTACTGCAATGTATCCACGCATGTATTTTCATGCCAAAAATTCTCATATTACTTTTAAACTTCTAACTCAGAGTTACAGATATCATAAACTTCGAAAAACTTTTGGTAAATTTTACAGATCTTATTCAGAAATTTTATCTAAATTCGAAAATGTGAGTTTTTAAAAATCCTTATCCAGCGGAATTTCCCATCCCAATTTCTATGATGATCTAGTGCACAAAATAAGGAGAGTAAAAGGTTCTGTATCGTATCTATGGGTTCTGAGAGTTATTAAACGCCTCTACATCGACACTATGATCCCGAGGTCATCACTAAGATAATAAGTCTTGAGTCCCTCTACAGTCCTATACAAAATTTTACGCTGCACCTTGCACACTGACAAACAGGGCGGTGGAAACTCTATGACGTGCCTTGTTCAAATATTTTCAGAGGAGACAAGGTACTGAGTCTCACCCCCTCTGACTGTAAGTCTGCACTCCCAGATATCAAGCATATGTGCATACTGGCGGGCAGACCACATGTTATTCAATGCCGCCTTCTATATTTTGATGCTAGCATATTATTCTATAAACTTTTCGTGTGAAAATTTTCATGACCTCTTGTCTTGAGAATCCTGAAAAAATAAGCAGGGTTAAAATCTTGTCTCTTCTCATTATTAACCATATTAGAGACAAATGATTTTATGGTGGCATATTAAAAGGTATGATTTGAAGTTGAGCATAGTGTTTGTAAAAATGGAGATCTAGCTTCAGAGGTAAGGAAAATGGGCAGGGTCAACTATACTGAATCTTTTTGGAATTTACATGTACCCTACCAAAATGTATATCTATCTTGACGAAATACAGGTACATATTGTACTGATTTAGTAGTATTACCCTATTTTAGCTCACCTGAGCTAAATGCTCAAGTGAGCTAAGTCATAGTGTGTCTTCTTGAATGTTTTAATGTAATTTCTTTGATTTTCTCTGTACATTGCTTCTAATGCACTCATTTTGTTTATATTATCTGATGTTAAGGAAAGAAATATTATTGTGAGGAATTAATGAAAATATTAACTTTATTTTAAGATTTCTTTTATAAAAAATTAAGAAAAAAAGAAGGGGATATTATTTGAATGCTTTGTTCTGCACTTATGTACTTTTTCACAATTTATCTAAGGATTTTGATGAAACTTAAGATAACTGTACTTCTCATAGTCCCTGAAAATGGTGTTTTTCGTCAAAGGTGGATCCAGGGTACAGCAAATTAGGCAGTGAATAAGAATATTGTACTCAAGTTAGTGATATAGACCCATGTGGACCACTTCTTAATTTTAGTTCTGCTCCACTCTTGTCAGAAATTAATTCAAACTTGGCAAAGTGGTTAAGCAATAATGGATTTATACTCATGAAAAGAATTCGCTGAGATAATGGATCTTCTTGAAAAATTATAGACACTTATAATTAGAATTTCAATATTATATATATTAATCTCAGCATAGATTTTTCACCAATGGCAAACATACATTTTTTACCCCCAAACCCACTATCATTTTGTGTTTTATGTTAAAAGACAGTTTTGTTTACTATATATTATGATGTTACACATGTGTAGATTTTATGAATATTTAAAATTATAGTTTCTCATAAAAAGATGGTCATTTTTTAACCTTTTGTGTTATATAGTTGCTACAACATGTAATAAGAAATGTAATGTACTTGTGAAAATGTAGTTTATGTGTTTATTATGTGCATTTTGTAATGAGATATTGATTCTTGATTGAAAATAAAATGTTTTCAGCACAAAAATAAAATATTTAAAATCACGAAAAAGTAGAATTTGTGAATCTAAATGGAATAATTCATATAAGGGTTTTTCGACATATGCTACAAACATTAAATTTCCCAAAATTAAATCTTTTATTCATATTTTTTTAATCAACCAATTGTATTTCTTGCAAAATAATTATAAAAATGTAGGTCATTTTGCAAATTGCACGATCTCATAAGACTACATCCTAAATTGCTGTGTAATCAAACATTTTTAAACGTCTAAGCACTTATTCTCTAAAGTTCGCTATACACACGTTTCTTCAGATTTTTTTTATCTTGAAAACAGATGTAAGAAATATTGTAATTATTTAGTGGCTATATATGAATAATTCAACAATACATTTGTTTCATTATGCCATAAAATGAAAGCGACACTATGCTAGGTTTTGCTGCCTTCTTTTTTATTATCACTGTTAGTGTATTAAGATATATGCACATTTCCTGATAGTGTTTTGAACATACCTCTGAGTTCTTATAGCTACAGTGAATACTGAAAACACTATACCAACTGCAATGCCTATATCCGCATCTAGAAGAACTGTCGCACAAAATGTAACAACCCATATTATCTGTAAGATTACAATAATAGGTGTAGCAGTGTTTATTTCATTATATACTATCGCAATGCTGATTTGAGTCTACAAAGGTGATTTAGTTTTCAATAAATGATATAAAATACAAAGGAGTTATATCAAAGGATGACTTAGCGTTTACTTAACAATATAATAATATTATGATTTGTCAATTTTTAAAAACATAAATTAATATGGTTCGTTAAGTTATATACAATAATTACAGAACGATTTTTGACACGCACACAATACAATGAAAAACAAAGACGCATAAGCTATTTGATTTAAGGAAAACCCATGCATGCAGACAGTCATATACAGACTTACAAAATCGAACTTTGACTTTTTAAATAATGGCTTCAATTCCAAGAACTGTAGGAACATTCCTCTTAAGTTAACAAGTATAACGGAGGATAAAACACACTGAAAAAAAACCCAAAAAATGTAAAAGTGATTAACAGAAATACATATAACAGCAGTGTGAAGTACGATACTAAGTCCTTCAAGTATTCACAATGACACATCAAGATGAGCACGTGTAGAACTCTTGAAATAAGGAGTCTGAAAAGAATAGGTACCTGCTATATATATACCTTTATCGTTATTGATGCCAGGAATCCGGAGAAGATTCACAGATACAGAATGCATACAGCTTGGGTATATAATGTTAATGCCTCATATTGCATCATATAGAATTTATTATTTAATTGAATTTATTTAATTCTAAGATTGATCACACTTTTGCACATTAATATTACATATGAATGCGGTATATAAACATAAAATCTCTCTCTCTCTCTCTCTCTCTCTCTCTCTCTAAATCTCTCTCTGTATATACAGATGGGTGCAGTCCTAACATAACATGCACGTTAACGCAAAAAGCGGTCACGAGGCTTGCTTTAGCACACGTGCTAGGACTGCTCGACCGGACGCGCGTGCGCTCCTCGTGTTAACGCGGGAGGGAATTCGCGTTAACGCGATTTATTTCCCGCGTGCGCTCGGCCCAGTCGCACGTTCACATGTCTACATGTATGTTTGTAATTCTCTATGCAATACGGATGAAGAAAATAAAATGGATCTAATTAAATTACCGCAAATGCCGCCATAAAAACGTGTATTAAATGTAATGTTAAAATGTAAACCTACATTAAGGATTATATATGTTATACAACAAAGGAAATTATCGCGTAGACATGCAATAAGGTATTTATGAAAAAAAAAAACTTCGTCAGTTTATACCAGCATGATTAGATTCTAATTCCATTTATTTACTTAATTTAATTAGTTTATTTATGTTTTATTTCTTATTTGGTTATTTATTTATACCTAATTTATTTATGTATTTACATTTATTTCTTATTTAAGTATTCATTATTATTATTTTTAATTAAGCTATTTTCTATCATATATGAAAATAATAATAATCATCATTATTATAATATTTATTAATTTTTATTTCATTATTATTATTATATTATCCTAAAAGAAGAATAAATTTCATTTAAGTCAATGTTCGCAAATTGCGTTAAATATTTTTAAAATTCATTCCCTAACTTGGAAGGGTTTTATTTAATTCTAAATATTTAACTTACACATTAGTATGTTTTTTTATATTTAAATATAAAATGCATATATCGATTCTCCTTCAAACCCTTCTATATGAACCTGTTAATACACGTTTTAAGTTGTACGCAAGCGACATGGCTGTCAAACACGTTCACGCGGCAGTCAAGCGCGTTAACGCGGCGGTCAAGCGCGTTAACGCGGTCTCGAAATTAAGTTCACGTGGAAATCTGCGTTAACGCAGACGCGTGTGCTAAGCAGTCCTGAGCGCACGAGGAAAGCAAACTTCAGGTTAACGCGACGTTAACATAATGTTATGTTAGGACTGCACCTCACTGTATATACATACATACATATATATATATATATATATATATATATATATATATATATATATATATATATATATATATATATATATATATATATATATATATATATATATATATTCTATGTTTCTATACTGCATTCAATCGGATATGTGGTTAGATATGAGAGTGCAGATATGTAAATTTTGGATGATGAGTAACAATGAAGCTTTTATATCAGATTTACTGTAGGAATATGCATTTTATGATTGTCCGGATCACGACAAAAATTGAGATTTGTGAATATACCTAATCTATAAAGACCACATGCGCAGTGAGGTACCCCTTTCAAAACTTCAATTGAATATACCTTTTTGACAATACTGAATTCGACAACACACACATATATATATAGATACAGGATTTGATAAGTTTTAACAGTAATGATGCAACGACTATTGCATCCCAGCAGGAAACGATCACTCTTCCTAGCCCCTGGTCTCACCAAGTTTAAACTTATAAAATGATATTTGCATTTGTCGTGATGTGGAGCCCTAAACAATATTCTTCGTAAAACCTTGAGATAATTTTAAGCCCAAAGTACTTATTCAGGTTTACACTGATGATTTTGTATGGGCGTTACGTAAATAAAGAAAAAATATCTTTTAATTTTGTGCACCGGATGCGCATTTCGACAACTTATGTCTCTTCAGTGATGCTCGTGGCCGAATGGTTGGAATTCTCATATTATATAAATATTTGAAGAGCAGTATTAAAACCAAAATGACCAAAACAGTGAACCAAAGAATCAATCTAAGGACAGAGCTATACATGAGGGAGATACTCCTTAGTGTTAGAGTAAATTACATAATTTCATGACGGAAAATTATTAAGATTTTTCACATTGGTGATACCGCTCTTTCTGATAGAAAGTTAAACGATATGATACCTGTTAAATTCTTTATGTTATCCTTTAATTCAATTACAAAATGTTTTACGTTATTCTGATACGAAAATATCGAGATGATGGAAAGAGTATGTTTTGTAAAACTTTTTAATTTTTGCAAATTATTTACCATAGAAATAGAGCATCATTTAATCAAATCAAGTACCCCATACTTTAATGTTATATCAAGTAGTGATGCTCTGCAATTTGCTATAAAACCATGCAATCTCAGTCGTTATTAGTAAACAATTCTATTTTACAGAATTAAAATAATTGATTTAAATGAAAAATAAATGTGTTCATAAATATAATGTCGCGTTTTTCTTTAGACATTGAATCATGTTCCATGTTCTATTGTCTTTAATTTACGACTAACAGATCCCTCTACGGCAGTTCGCGTCGCGTTGTCGATGCCATGACAATGCGACACCCACAAAAGAAAACCCCACAAAGGATATTCTTTGACCTTTGAGAACAAGAGGTGAGAACCTGGGAGAAGTCTGACCATAGACACAGAAATGTAAATTCCAGTAATAAATGAGACATTGTCAAGAATGTGTTAACATTGTCCTTAATATGAAATTATTTTCCAACAATTTCCCTAATGTAAGGTGGGCCCGTAAACCGGTTAACCACACCATTTGTTTGGCTTTTGTCAAATCAAATGACCGTCCTAAGTCGGTATCGTAATTGCGCTACAATCAAATATTTTTGTAATGTGTTATATGTGCTAATATATTATTTATATTCATGTATTGTATAGCTCCACGGTGACTTCTGCCACATAACTGAGCCAGTAACTCCTCTTTTGTCTCTAATATATAGTCACAACTTACTTTTGGTAATGAATAAAACAAAGGTCCTACTGCCAGTATGACGATGAGAACGACTAGACTTCCGAATAAGCTGGCAACCTTGTAAAGACATAAAGAATATCTATTTATATCTTGACTGAATTTGATAATGCTACATCAAAATATGCAACAAATTACAAACAAATTATACACGCTTAAACAATGCCTTTGATTTATCAGGTCCCGCTGACTGTCCCTGTAATACAGTCTCTGCATTATTGTGTAAAGTTTAGACACTGTTACACGCGTCTCGAACATGAAATTATATATCACGGTATTCACATGAAACATCAAATTTTACCCGTTCTCTACGATTCCTTCTCATTTTGGTAAAACAACTACATGCATTTTTATATTTTGATAAAGTGTCTGTTTAATCAATTCTGTTCTTAATTCAGTTTCTATTTAGATTCCAATGTAAGCATTACCGAAAAAAGGTAAATTGTCAGAATGCATTTATTGGGCATAATATGTTCTTATAATCATCAATCGTGACGAAATAAGTAATGGTATCCCAGACAGTGAAATAAGTAATGTTATCCCAGACAGTGAAATAAGTAATGTTATCCCAGACAGTGAAATAAGTAATGTTATCACAGACAGTGAAATAAGTAATGTTATCCCAGATAATGAGATAAGTAATGTTATCCCAGACAGTGAAATAAGTAATGTTATCCCAGACAGTGAAATAAGTAATGTTATCCAAGACAGTGAAATAAGTAATGTTATTCCAGATAATGAAATAAGTAATGTTATCCCAGACAGTGAAATAAGTAATGGTATCCCAGACAGTGAAATAAGTAATGTTATCCCAGACAGTGAAATAAGTAATGTTATCCAAGACAGTGAAATAAGTAATGTTATTCCAGATAATGAAATAAGTAATGTTATCCCAGACAGTGAAATAAGTAATGGTATCCCAGATAATGAAATAAGTAATGTTATCCTAGACAGTGAAATAAGTAATGTTATCCCAGACAGTGAAATAAGTAATGTTATCCCAGACAGTGAAATAAGTAATGTTATCCCAGACAGTGAAATAAGTAATGTTATCCCAGACAGTGAAATAAGTAATGTTATTCCAGATAATGAAATAAGTAATGTTATCCCAGACAGTGAAATAAGTAATGGTATCCCAGATAATGAAATAAGTAATGCTATCCCAGACAGTGAAATAAGTAATGTTATCCCAGATAATGGAATAAGTAATGTTATCCCAGACAGTGAAATAAGTAATGTTATCCCAGATAATGGAATAAGTAATGTTATCCCAGATAATGGAATAAGTAATGTTATCCCAGACAGTGAAATAAGTAATGTTATCCCAGACAGTGAAATAAGTAATGTTATCCCAGACAGTGAAATAAGTAATGTTATCCCAGACAGTGAAATAAGTAATGTTATCCCAGATAATGAAATAAGTAATGTTATCCCAGACAGTGAAATAAGTAATGTTATCCCAGATAATGAAATAAGTAATGTTATCCCAGACAGTGAAATAAGTAATGTTATCCCAGATAATGAAATAAGTAATGTTATCCCAGATAATGAAAGAAGTAATGTTATCCCAGACAGTGAAATAAGTAATGTTATCCCAGATAATGGAATAAGTAATGTTATCCCAGATAATGGAATAAGTAATGTTATCCCAGACAGTGAAATAAGTAATGTTATTCCAGATAATGAAATAAGTAATGTTATCCCAGACAGTGAAATAAGTAATGGTATCCCAGATAATGGAACAAGTAATGTTATCCCAGATAATGGAATAAGTAATGTTATCCCAGATAATGAAATAAGTAATGTTATCCCAGACAGTGAAATAAGTAATGTTATCCCAGACAGTGAAATAAGTAATGTTATCCCAGATAATGGAATAAGTAATGTTATCCCAGATAATGAAATAAGTAATGTTATCCCAGACAGTGAAATAAGTAATGTTATCCCAGATAATGGAATAAGTAATGTTATCCCAGACAGTGAAATAAGTAATGTTATCCCAAACAGTGAAATAAGTAATGGTATCCCAGATAATGAAATAAGTAATGTTATCCCAGACAGTGAAATAAGTAATGTTATCCCAGATAATGGAATAAGTAATGTTATCCCAGACAGTGAAATAAGTAATGTTATCCCAGATAATGGAATAAGTAATGTTATCCCAGATAATGAAACCCATGCTCATTTGCATCTTATAATCAATATAATGGTTTAAGTAATAGATTTTTTAGGTCTCTTAGTGTGAAATTACACATAGAGTGAAGTCATTAAACATATCATTTTAAGATCATTTGTAGAAAGCGTTTTACAGTAAACATAATTCATGAATATATGATCACTTTACCTGGGTCTTCCCACCAGCTCCATCTTGGACCATACTTCGAGCAACTGATGCTGCAGGAATGTAGCCTAGGAAAAGGGAGCAGACGACACTTGATGCACCGTAAGCAACCATTTCCTGTAAACATAATGGTACTATAGTATCTTATCTTAACTAATTTTAGAATAAATGTTCTTACAATGAATATTATCCAATATAAATTTATGATACCGAAATAGGAGATATATATTTAATTATCATCATTAGTAGTAGAATTATAAGTATGATACTAAAATTGATAATATAATGAAGACACTTTCGATGGGATATTTAATTATGAAGTGCTTACCTGATTTGGATCGATGCTGTAATTATTTTTTCGTGCAAGAATCTTTGCCATAGAAACAGACTGTGTGAACGCCACAATACCAATGACAAAAGCGTCTTTGAGGTAACCAGATGCAACCGTTGGATTAGGAATTGATGGAAGTGGTAGACTGTTGATATAAAACTGTTCTTCATGATCAATAATGTTTGCATCGAGACACACATACGACATAAAGAGTACACTCTCTAGCATGAAATAATTCCCTTATAATTGGCATAATATGTGTCACATTTAGAGGATTCTCTTGTAGACATTCATTGTTTATAATCATTGATTCTTTGCAATGCAATTCTAATTCAGCTACAAATGAATCATAAGCTAATACCTCATTCGAAAAAGAGATGCCTATTAACTCTCCTGCGTTCAAGCATTACTCCACAAAAGCGGAACAATTTGCAATTACCTGCAGACATACATATAATAGTACTTGTATGGATATTTACATGTCTAAATTATAGGGGATTACTAGAAAGGTTCTCTTGTATTTGGCAACACTTTATTTGCATTCATTTTCAAGCCTCATAGGATAGCTCACGTGTTTTCCAATTAAAGCAGTGTTTAAGAGATATAGGATGTAAGAACAAATCGCTCGTGACAATTCACGCAAATTGTTCAATAAATTACTAAACGAAAAAACATCTGCACATAAATACATTTCTACTACGCATTATGCATTCTACGCATTACGCATTCTATTACCCACTATTTAAAAAGGGAAAATTGTAAGAGCACAATTACAAACCACGTTGTGAAAAAAAAAAACAGGAGACAATTACCGAACTTTTGATATCCCCGTACGGGGCCAAGGCCTGTCAATTTAATTTAGATGCACTAGGAGGAACGGGACATTGCACCTATGTTTGCATGAGTACATATTTTCCAGAGCCCGAACATTTTTTATCCTCGCATGATGAAAATAACTTGCAGTATTAACGTTCAGAAAGAAAAGAGCAAATTTATACATACTGCTGTAATACAACTTATAAGAATGCAAATCAATTACATTAAGAATAATTTAATGAAAAGAATTCAGTAATTTAGATAACAACCTATGAAACAATTATGACTACTAAATAGTAGGAAATCTGCGATAAATAAGGGTTGATGGCGGATGTGATCGGTTAGCAGGAGATGGTTACTCCTAAATGACAAAGACACATGATCCCACCTGTGTTTGTCTTGAGTCATATGCATCAAAAGTTGTACGTACCCTGCAGGAATGTCCTTTAATATGTTTAATCTGTGGAAGTTTCCAAAATGAGATGCAGTTGTAGCCAAGATCACCTAGCAGTGTAAAAGTGCAAAGTTGGAATTTAGTAAAAACATTTAAATACAATAAGATTAAGCAACATTTAAATTTCAATAAAAATGATATATCTATAACAATTGCATGTCATTAATAACGACATTGATAATCAAAGGTATTGATCATTATTCTGTTTTAAAATAGCATGCTTTCCAGAATAATCATGCAATGAGTTTACATGCGAACTATTTGATTGAACATACGTTTTAATCCTATTGAAAACTCTTTATGCTTATTTAGTTTTGTATATACATTATATCTTCCATATTTGTATATATGTGATAATCATTATGTATAATATAAATGTGTTGAGATGAAAGAGACGTATTCTACATAAACGAATTGAATTGGATTGAAAATTGAATAAAATAGTTGTCTCTAATAGTGCATACTTACGTTTATAATTTCTATGAGTATTGTGTGTTTACCAGTTTAATTGTCTGCAGTAGTACATTCTCACCTTAATGATTTCTATGGATATGTTGAGTTTACTACTTATGCTGTTTGTAGCATTACACACTTACCTCTTTGATTTCTATTGATATTTTGAATTTACCAGCACATGTATATTTAATTATTTATCTGTAGTAACACACACTTACCTATACTATTCTCATCTGTGGTTTGAGCTGATCATTGTATTTGTCAGTAGATGAACCTTTTACCGGTTTGATTCCTAAAAGTATTTTGAGTTTACCTGTAAAACTGTCAGTAATAGTAGGGACTCACCACAATAATTTCTATGGGTACTGGTATTTTGAGTTTATCTTTGAACCGCTGATTGATGTGGATTTTGACGAGATACAAAATAACCATACATACAATGGACATTACTACTGGAATGTAGTTAGTTTCATGTATATGTAGGAAAATGTCACGCCAAGTCTGTAAAAATAGATGAACATCTATTAACTGAACTCGTATTAGGAGCTTTCCAAATGTTCTTTACTCCAGTATGTGTAAACGACTTATCAATTATCTTTTTGTTTTTGATTTGTTAAACTAGTATATCAAAAAGGATGGAATAGAGAGAGGTCATGATAGGTATCATAATGGACAAACCCACACTGTAAAATTGATAAGTAACGTATCTGGGAAATTGAATGAAGAAACTTTAATTAACACAAAGTAAACCAGTGCATGCTTGAGCAATGCCATGCGTTACAATGGAAAACAACCAAACCGCTATTGAGTACTGTTCCAAATGTACAAACAATAAACATAATACCTTGATGATTTTGAAGATTCCCGTTTGTCGCTTGATTCCTAGACCAAGGATGTGCTTAGCTTGACTCGTAGTGACATGGATAGCAACGGCAGATGTAAAACCGCTTACCATTGGCTCAGGCATATATGTCGTAATGAAACCGAGGCCAAGCCGTCCAAACAGGATCTTGAAATATGATAATAATATCTGTAACGTTTGAATTGCATTTCATGTCTAATATCTTATTTGCATATTGTTGTTTGTTCTGTAACTAGATTGTCTGTGTGCAATATTGTACATGTATGAATTGTTTTGGTGGTGGGGTAGGGTTTATTTTTATTATTATCATTATTATTATCGTCGTAGTCGTCATTGTCGTCGTCGTCGTTGTTGTTTTTAAAAGGCACATCAAGGACACAACCAACTTGTGAGGTATGACTAAATCTGTATTTCCAGTCTCAAGTCGTCATTTGAGCAGATCTATGCAGTTACATAGATGCATAAAGACAATAACAGATTTCTTTTGGTATGATTTGTTTCAGAGCTATTTCAATCAAAAGCAGATTTGTAGAGGGTGAAGCCGTAGAAAACTCTTTTTAAATAATATTCTCTCTCATATATTTTCTTTTTAATAGATACACCTCTAATGACATGTCATTAAGCAACAGAAGCAAGCGTGGTGTAGTGGTTAAGCACTTGGCTTGCGACGCCTACGATCCGGGTTTGATTCCCGGGTTGCGCCATTATGTTTAAGAGGTTGGTAACATCCTGCGTCCATGTCGAGATATAATGTAACTGAAATATTGTTGAAAGTGACGTAAAAACACCAACCAACCAACCATTAAGCAACAAAAATTGATTATAATGTCTACATCATAGGTCAGGCTTTTAACTGTAATGAAATACATGTATACATAGCTAAGTCCGCTAAACATGTTTTCTCTTGTTGATAAATGTATTTCTTTGCTTAGTGACTTACTACGTCATCACGTGATCGGAATGCTCACTGGTAGATACTAGTTATACATGTAGGTGTAACAAATATAAGGGCTTATGACTGTAAATGACACAACTGGCCTAACGTTTGGTTAAAATCCTTACATTAAAATGTCAATCAAGAATGGCGCCTTTTAATATTAGTTCCTCTCTTCATCTACATGTAACTGATTGGCCACCAAAAGGTACAATTTTTAATAAAGGAATTCCCTTGCAAACAATACAAATGAGATAGTATCCAAATATGAAAACGTAAATGCTACAAATTTGTCACATTTAGTATCGACAAAGGAGATTTTCTCGTGTGTGTGTGTGTGTGTGTGTGTATGTGTGTGTGTGTGTGTGTGTGTGTGTGTGTGTGTGTGTGTGTGTGTATAGGTGTGTTTGTTTGTGTGTGTGTAGGTGTAGGTGTGTAATCATAGAAAAATTCATTTATAAAAACATGTTGTTATTATTTCGTGATATTAAACGTGGCCAACGCACAGTAAGCTGAAACCAAACAAATTCTTTAGAATACAAATATGTACTGTAAGAATATTTGAAATAAAAACATGTTTAAAAGTTACATGTGAAATAGTGGTCATTTTACCATTAGAAACCCCGATATCAACGACACTGCTGCAGCTAATTCGATGACGTCAGAGGCTGCTTGTATACCGTGTGGTTCATAAGCGTCAAGTTCACCTTGTCCGAAAGAGCCGTTGGATGATATATTTAAAACCGTCACATTCGTACCTACAGTATCATCTTGGTAGGTGGTAGATATTTTGGAGGATTCTATCACCGACCCTATCATAAGGCTTACGATAGCAATGCAACCTAAAAAAAAAAAAAAGAATCATACGACATACCATCACAGTACATCATGGAATATACGTATTGGTATTCACAATTATCTCGTTTGCGCAATGTGGAAAGATTTTATTGTCTGTATGTGTTGCTTGCATTCACTTGTGGTATAGCTTGCAAACAAGAGATGCTCACTCTTTCCCAAACACCAGGTCTTATTTCTGCTGTTTAAGGCTTATCATGAATGACCACCAAGCTACATGTAACTTGATTTTGATTAGCTAGAAATGCAATTTGTAAAGAGTGCGCATGCGTTACATTTCTAATGCAACTTGGTACTGTAACCTCACGATTTACATTCTGACCAAATATTTCTATCCGTATAGCAAAGTTATAATCATCATGATCGAGTTTTGAATAAGTAAACATCTTGCAATGATCTAAAATTCTGCCCATGTATATACTGATTAGATACCATCCTTCAACATCTAGAAATAGATTTAGTTAACCCTTCGGTACTTCGTTGTTTACTTTACTCAAGTATATTATTTAAAGTCTTAACCATATGCATGGACATTTTACATAAAATGTCGTTGGAAGGACAAAAGGTTTCCCCCTTTTTGTGATTGGATATAAAATCGCTGCACTTTGATAATGTATAAAACCATGTAGTGGGCTATGATATGGGCTATAATATATATTATGGTAATTATAGCGATGTAACAGATGTGGTAGTACGTGATCGCTGTCAATGGTATACAGACTATTATATGCATATTAGCAATGCCTTGTTAATTCTGATTCACCATAAAGAGGGTGAATACGTAGATTGATAGCAATGGGGATCTTATTTCTTTTTTAGCGTATGTACATTCATGTTTGTACCAGTCTATATAAGTTTAACATTAATAAATGCTAATGGCGGCATCTATGTTGATGATATCGATTGAGACAGAAGAAATTTAAAGTATATTTGACATGGTTTACATAGATACAAATTTATTATTTAGACATATGCGCTGATTGACGTAGACATATCTACCTTCATATCTTACGAGTACAAGGAGCAGTATGTGGTAAATCCTATACGTTGAGGTTTTATTGGATGAGGATCAAATGCTTTACCACAGTCATACTTTATATGACAATAGACAATGTGTAGACGAAGGTGTACTATCATCATGATCATTAATGTGTTTATACTGCCCAATATTGTAATATGAAGTTTTAAGTTGCATTATTTGCAAATGTTTTCTGAAATCAAAACATAAAAATGAATATATTTTTAAAATTAAGTTGGTGTTTTTTTTTAATTATCTACGTTTCTGACAGAGTTTAACTGTCATAAGAAGAAAGGGATGGTTATTTGGTATGTAAGAAAACCTACTTCAAATTCATAAAATGCGAATATTCAATTATACAAAAGTAAGCAAATGAAACAGAAATAAACCAAACAACAGTCATTCGGTAATTCTTTTTAGTCCAGGTTTACTTATCATTTGGCTTGTGTTTCCTTCTAATTGAAATATGAACATTGAATATCTATGGAATAGGACTTAAGGTTTATCGTTCGTAAACTTCAAATCATTAAACTATTAAAAAAACTCGTAAAAGAAACCACTTCGTTGCAGATCACCCATAGCACCCCATCCCCTTTATAATGATTGTTTTCTTCTTCTGATCAGAAATTAAAATACTAAACATACAAGCATGTCTACAGTTACGTTACTTTGATTCGATTAATATATTAACATTTCAATTAACTCTGTTTTCTAAAATCCCATATACCTTTTTTCCAAGGCTCAGCATGTATGGCCATGTTCTCTGACCCTGACACCACGCCACACACACTCACACCATCTTAATGATAATGTTCCTCACAATTAATAGTTTTATAACACTTATGAAAACACTTAAAATTATATTCTTTTTGGATCTAAACTATATATACATTAAAACATAGATGTAGAGAAAGAATAAACGTAGCAAAGCATTTAAATTAAACATGACTTACCCATTGATGCATGTTTCGATGTTCCCAAGCAAAAATACACCAGAGGGGAAAAGAACGAAATATAAAGTCCACAAATAGGGGGCAAAGATGACAGCAAAGCATACGCCATACCTGCCAATAAAGGTTTCTCTGATGAAATTTATGATCATAATATCATTTTAATCAGGTATAATCAGTTTAATGTGTGAGAATTTTTTTTTTTTTTTTGCATATAATGTAGTCAATCAGTTGTTATCACCCATTAACTATTGAATTTTGTTAACTTTTTCCTGAAAACGTCAGAACTCTTCTCTACTCCTGATTATCCGGGAGAAAAAAGCTATATACATAGAAGTCCTACACAAACCATGGAACTGTTGACCCCTGGACAGAAGTTCAGCTCATTGGGTAGGACTAAACCCACCATATAGTGGTAATGTACTTGGTCTTTCAACATCTTTATCACTATTTCTGTGCATTGTAAAGACGAAAGAAAACTGAATATATGCGTAGAGAAAGCATGAAGCCCGTCAACGACATCGTGAAATTCATAAACCCCAGGGCAAGAGTTCTGCTGCTAACAATGGCTACATACTCAGGTGACCAAACATTTCAGCAGCGTCAATGAATTAATTCTACAAATCAGACACGGGCTTTTTCAAACTCATAAAACTTTACCTTGCATTTGATTAGCAAACATCCTGTTTTCAAACTCGAGGTAATTTTCGACAAAAATCTGACTACAACTCGACAGTTTATGACATATTCTATACAATATGTAAATGGGAAGAAATTGATAGACGAAAACCATTGCTCTCACTTAAAGTATGCCACTGAAATGAAGTGAACCATGACTTGACCCTGTGTTTGTCCTGAACTGCTATATGAAACCACTATAAAATATCTTACATCAAACAGGGTAACTAACACTTCATGACCTTATTTTCTCAAAAACTGCAGTGATAAGATATGGATGCTGACAGCATATACATTCTGGTATTTACATCATGATGCACTTATCTAGGTCACTTTAATAATTCAAAACAACAACTCTGAGCGGATGTCAGCCAACGGAATCGGCTACTCATGAACTTTCTTCATATTAGCACGGTTCTTAATCAACTAGATGTACTTCTCTTCTTGTAAGTAATCCTTGAGAAGGAGAGAAGGTTTACTAACACTTTAAGGAGACTCTCAAGTTGATAACGAACGCATAAAAATCTCTACACAAACGTTATCTGCTGAATTAAAAATGTTTTCTTTACTAAATCATTTCAAGATCTATTCTCTGATCTAATTACGTCATCGAGAAAATGTAGAACAAAAATTAATGTAAAAAGGCGTCAAATTCTATAAACAATTAACATCATGTAAATGCGCAATATGCTTTTCTTTTCACCACTACCATAAGAAGATATAAATGCACAAGCTTCTGTACAAACAAGTGAAAATAAATAAATAAATAAATAAATAAATAAAAAATAAATAAATTCGAGATTTTGGCAAATACAGTGGTTTCTAGATTCTGTACAAACAACTATGACACGTAAATCACTCTTGACAACTAACATGAAAATACGGGAGATTCTATGCAAACCACAAACATACAAATACAGAGGACTTTATACAACTAACAACTATACAAAGGAATAACAGGTTAATATTCTATACAAAGAACAAGCATGTTAATACGCGAGATGCTATACAAACAACAAACATGTTAATACGCGATACTTTATATATACAAAGAACAAACAAATTTATTGTTTATACGCGAGATTCTATACAAAGAACAAAAATATTTATACGCGAAATTCTATACAAAGAACAAACATGTTTTAAAATACGCGAAATTCTATACAAAGAACAAACATGTTAATACGCGAGATTCTATACAAAGAACAAACATGTTAATACGCGAGATTCTATACAAAGAACAAACATGTTAATACGCGAGATTCTATACAAAGAGCAAACATGTGTATGTGACTACATCAACAGCTTATCGTCATACTATGTGTTGTCTTCCGAAATATCTAGTTTGAGTTTATTTAAAACATCTACCTTACATGTAAGATATTGTTGAGAAACGTGCAGTGTCTAGCATCTTAATGTATAAAACGGTTCACGGTGTGATATACATATCAATTTTTAATCATGATACTCTATTACACGTAATACAAATATTGAAAACAGTTTTATTATATATCTAATCAGGACAGGTGGTTAATTGAGGGAATCATTTCATTAGTCAGAAATAAATGACGTCATTGGATCAGTAGCCAAACCTTGAGGAATCTGCATAATTCCCACAGTAAATCCTGCAATGATGTCATTTGCGATGTCTTTACGGAATTCATACTTTCTGAGATTTTTCACAAACGGAAAACTTCTATTTGCAAATCGTTTCATTCGCTCCCGAGTACATCGTCTCCGAAAGAATCCTCTTGCAACCGCTAATTTAGGTAGAGGTGGTGCAGGTTGTATCTTGTACCTCTCTTCAAATTCGACCACTTTTCCTTCATATGCACTCTGTTTCTCTGAAATCATCTCCTCTTCCTCCATTATTGATACTCCGTTTTATATACGTAGAATCTCCGTATAGTTAAACTTGTTCCTGTTTACTTGATGTGTTCTTCCGTAAGCTACAATTTACAGACCTTTAAATCTGCCCTGCATGTGAACAGCCTTGACAAACAGATGTACGTTATTGAGCGCGTAAAATCTGTTGCTTGTAACGGAGCGGATCAGTATTTTACGATGAAAGTAATGCTGCATAAAATCTCACAATCTATATATAGGTCATACCTAATCTTCCATCTCCTGTTGTGTGCGAGAAACAGTTATATATATGTATGTATGTATGTATTTCCCAAATGAGTTTTACCTACATAACGGTTACAGTGGTTACATGCGTTATTTAACAACAATTTTCAAAACTTTCAAAACGTCACGCCCTTAAAAATTCTATCAGAGATTGGCTCACCAAAGTTGTATTTCAATAATCTTTATTGTGAGTTTATCATCAATTACATAGCTTTGATGATGGTGGCCGAATAATGATCAGTGTTCTAGTTCTATCAGATTATCATTGATTATATAGCTTTTACATTTGTGACCTACTAATGATCAGTTTATTTAGTTTTATTAAACCATCGATTACATAGCTTAGATATTGATGGCCGACTAATCTTATACTGCTTTTCTAGTTTCTATTTGCAGCAATGTCTCCCGGCTGCTGAAAAATACATACATGTCATCTATATATATATATATATATATATATATATATATATATATATATATATATATATATATATATATATATATATATATATATATATATATATATATATATATATATATATATATATATATATATATATATATATATATTATACAAGTCATATGTATATATTGATGAAACTAAGTAGACTGATCATTACTCGACCACCAATATCAAAGCTATGTAATTGATGATATTCTAATAGAAAAACAACTCTCAGGGCATGTATACTTGTATAAATATTAATGCACCAAATACCTATTTCGACAACTTATGTCTCATTGATATTCAAGACCTAATATACACATCTGAAGAGTAAACTCATTACCAAATTGACTTAAAATTAAGGACCAAATAACCCATCTAAGGAAAGAGTTATGTATATGAGGAGATATTCCTTCGTTTAAGAATAATTTACAAACTTTTTATTTAGTCGGCCACCAATATGAAAAGTACAATGTATGTAATCGATGATCATATTCTTATAGAATGTTTCAGTGTTGTAGGGCAAAAAGATATCCATTTTCAACGAAAATCGCTGATAACACCAAAAATACTCATGCGATTGTTTTGTTTCTTTACCGTTGCATATATCACAGACAAACTAAACGTTGACAGCAAAAGTGAACACACATATTGTCTATTGCCAAAACAGCAAATCCTAAACACATACTGTCTGTTTAACAATTCAAAAACAATAGATAACAATTTATTCACAATTCGCTGAAAAAAGGGAAAACTCGCCATAACAAGAGCAACGCCTAGCGTGGCATAATACACCCGTCGCTTACTTTGGACGGGATCAATGTGATCGTATGGTTTTATTACCTCCAAACATGGGTCTCTTTGGTAATACTTTTATGAAATACTGAAAACCAAAAAGAGGGATCCAAGTCCCATAACTCTGTAACAACAAAATGGAATTTGCTCAAAACTGAAAAGTGGCTTCCCCTACACTATTTAAGCATTCTGTATAAGTTTCATGAATGATGTGACCTTGACCTATGACCTATGACCTTGGGTCAAGGTCATGACACACCCTTGGGTCCTAAGTAACAATTCTGTGAAATATTATTAAAATCCATGCACAGGGCAAAAAGTAATGGCCTGGACAAGGTTTTACTCACTTTGCATAATGTGACCTTGACCTTTTACCTATGACCTTTGGTCAAGGTCATGACACACCCTTGGGTCCTAAGTAACAATTCTGTGTAAATATTAATGAAATCCATGCACAGGGGAAGAAGTAATAATCCGTACAATGTTTTACTCACTTTGCATGTTGTGACTTTGACCTTTGACCTATGACCTTGGGTCAATTCATGACATATTTTGTGGGCCCTAAATAAGAATTCTGTGAAATATTATTGAAATCCACGAACAGGGGAAGAAGTTATGGCCCGGACAAGGTTTTAGTCACTTTGCATGTTGTGACCTTGACCTTTAACCTATGACGTTGGTTGAAGGTCATGAAACACTCTTGGGTCCTAAGTAACAATTCTGTGAAGTATTATTGAAATCCATGCACTGGGGAAGAAATTATGGCCCGGACAAGGTTTTACTCACTTTGCATAATGTGACCTTGACCTTTGACCTATGACCTTTGGTCAAGGTCATGACACACCCTTGGGTCCTAAGTAACAATTCTGTGAAATATTAATGAAATCCATGCACAGGGGAAGAAGTCATAATCCGTACAATGTTTTACTCACTTTGCATGTTGTGACTTTGACCTTTGACCTATGACCTTGGGTCAATTCAAGACATATTCTGTGGGCCCTAAATAAGAATTCTGTGAAATATTATTGAAATCCATGCAGAAAAGAAGAAATTATGGCCCGGACAAGGTTTTACTCACTTTGCATGATGTGACCTTGACCTTTGACCTATGACCTTTGGTCAAGGTCATGACACACCCTTGGGTCCTAAGTAACAATTCTGTGAAATGTTATTGAAATCCATGCACAGGGGAAGAAGTAATAGCCCGGACAAGCTTATCCCGGATAACATTATACGCCCCGTATTAAGACGGGCGTATAAAATGATTGAAATGCAACATTGGTAAGCCAATCTGTGATAGAATTTTGAAGGGCATGACGTTTTGAAAATTGTTATTAAATAACGCATATGTAGGTAAAACTAATTTGAGAAATACATGAAGGGATGGAAGTCCTTTTACTTGTGCTTTTTGAGGTACAACTTTAGGAATATTTTTCAGATATAAGCTTATTAGAAACTTTCGACCCCAGGGTTAAATACTGATGCAAGGCAGTCTCTGGCAGAAACTTGATATCACGCATGGTAAGTATGTTGTACATAACATTCATTTATTGTGGCTTGCGGTTTATGAACTAGTTTTAAGACATTTTGCTGTATTACATTTTGTAAAAACTTTTAACCCGTGTGGTAGGCCAAATATTAATACAGGGCCGTTTTTTGAATATATTTGATACAATATGTCGTTGAGATGTAATTTATCACATAACAAGTCATTGTGACTATAAATTTCGAAGAAAGGTTTTGAAAAATCCCACAAAAAAGAAAGAAGGAAAGAAAACAAGAAGCCCAAGCGGGCCTATATCGCTCGTGTGAGTACCTAGATGATCATTAATGCAGGAAGGAAGAATTCATTTATTTTTGCATTACTGTGACTAAGTCAACACAAATGTTGAAAATATGCCAAATTTTATTTCAGACCAGAATAAAAAACAACACTTTTTTGCACATCCATTGAGGTGATTTTGATATTAAGCATTTGCTTTGTCTCTGCAACAAGTTAGTCATTTTCTTTAGGTGGTGCCTTTTGTTGACTGATTTCAAGGTCTGGGCCATGAACAACAATTGTTTCAAATATTGTCCAGATCGAACTTAAAATTGCCTAATTTCATATGTTGAGTGTTGAGAAACATCTAAAATCTTATTCAGATGTGTAAAGAAATGAAAAAAAATTTTTGACCACAGCTGGATTTGAAATGCTACTCTTAATATTTCAATTACCAAGTGGTATATGTGCCATTGTGAGACCTACTTTTTAGACATGGTGGCATTATCTGTTAACCATTTTGGATGAAATTTACCAAATTGATAGAGGACCTATATTACTTCATGTATTCCATGTTTCATTAAAATCTTTCATGTGGTATAACAGCAGAAGTTAAAACTGTGAAGAATTGTTCCTACACACCCTGATTTGGAAGTCTTAAAAAATTCATAGAAAATCCAAAAATTGAGATATTGACAAAATTCTTTCAAAATAACATTTCTTACCATAATTATGATCACAATAGTCCATAGGAAATCATCATTATCAACTAACTAGGAAATATAACACTTTTCTGCATTGAAATCACCAAGTCCAAACAAATGTTAAAAAAAATTCTAAAATTGGATTTTGAAAGGGAACTAAAATGACAATACGTCTTCACTCATCCCTCTAGATCATTTCTATGCATTCTGTTTGTCTCTGTATACAGCCCATATGAAAAAGAATATTGTCAAAGGAAGGTACTCTTTTGTGACCTACTTTTGACTATGGTGGCGCCACCTGTAAAGAAGTCTGGACGAAAACAACAGAATTTGAGGAGGATCATAAATGACTTCTTTCTACTAAGATTTATTAAAATCCTTTGAACAGTTTTGCATAAAAAGTTGAAAATGTGAAAAATGGCCAACCCCCTTTTGGAAGTCTTAAAAAATTCATAAAAAAATCAAAAATTGAGATATTGACAAAATTCTTTCACAATAATATTCTTTACCACAATTATGATCAAAATAGTCATTAAGAAATCATCAATATCAATTAACTGAAAAACATGACAATTTTCTGCATTGAAATTACTTAGTCCATAAACACCTCAAAAAAGCGTAAATTTCTATTTGACGGATCTTAACCCCGAACACAATTTTTGATGACCCATCTTTATAGATCATTGAAATGCAATTAGTTTCCCCATTTATGTACTGATTTTGCAGGAGAAGATGTTTGAAGAGGGGTACCATTTTGGGCACTTTTGACCCCGCCCTGGATCCACCCCTGAAGGAATCTGAATCCCGAACACAATTTTAGTAGGGGACCTTGAGTACATCATTTATACAAAGTTTGATCCAAATCTGCAATGTAGTTCCAGAGAAAAAGTCGAAAATATGAAAAAAGTTAACGACGGACGGCCGGACGACGACGACGGACGGCGCACTTTGACTATAAAAAAAAACCAAACAAGCAAAAACAAACCAACATAACAACGTGATACTACTGGTGATACGGATAATATGGTTCTAGGGAAAGTGATTTTTTAAAGATTAAATAAACTACTTAGACGCCACATTTTGGCCCTCGTGGTCACTATTCACGGGCAATAACCAATAAATGCACTTGAACAAAATTGCATTCCACAACAACACGTGTACAATAATGGTGGAGCTTACACGTTGGTTGCTATGTTCGAGTATGTAACGCCATATCAATACTAAAATGAGGTGAAAGAATGCTTAATACTACGATAATCCAAGTCAGATTAATTAGCATGGGGTAGCAATTTCAATGAGAAAATTCGAGTTCGGTATCACAAAACATAATTTGAAGAAATACACAGCACGTATTGTTGGTAAATGTATTCCTGGAAAGTACAACCAGCATGTCAAGTACACATTCTCCAAGAACAGCTTCGCAGATATCACACCGTCAAGAGTTATGGTTCATTACAACTCACAACGCTTTGGGTGTCGTGTAGGGCTTGAACCAATGTCCTCACTTGTCGCTGAGAGGTTTGTTTATATCGGACAGCGGCTAGAATTCTGTACAGTTACAAACTGTTGTGCAAATCTTTGTGTCGCACACGTGCTCAAAACATATCGACTGGGGGTCGCCGAGAACTACATCACATGTTATCATGCAAGGGCGAATCTAGAGGAGTCCGAAGCATTGTTATTAAAAGTTATATACATATGCATAATTAACACAAATCTTATCTTCACAGTATCAAATGTATGCGCCATCGATACTTTCTCTAATCCTTTTCCTTTTAATTAAATGAAATTTAGAAACAACGCCTTCTTGATAAAAAAAAAAAAAAGAAGAAGCAGAAGAAAAAGAAGAGTCCCCCCCCCCCCCAGCACACACACAAAACTTAACCAAAAAAAAAATAATAATAATAAAAAGACATAAACACACACACAAACAAAAAACACGGTTCTATATCGTGGAGCATTCTCTACCCAGAGTTATCGCGCCTTACTATCGCTTATATCTCTGTCAACGCCTGAGAAATAGTTCATAAGCTTATCTTCAAAGTTAAAAGAATCATAAAACTTTCAAATGTATGCCTGTTATTTTCAACGAACTATCACGTTCTTTATAAGTCTCATTTACGTTGAATTCCAGGGTTACCTTTATTTTCATCCTAGTTACAAACGCCTAACAAACAAAATAGTTCCAAATTCAAGGTAATTAAACATTCATTTTAAATAATTTACATTGAATGTAATTTATACTTTATATTAAGCATATCATTACATGCTTGGATCTTTAATTTTATATTCTAACAATGGATTTGAAAAACTTTTACAAGAATGTTGTAAAATAGCGTTGACAGAGATGAAGTGGCTTTAGCGCACGGGTAGAGAATGTATCGTGGATGCCTGCTCGTAGCTAAAACCGGTAACGTTTGAACATTGTCAGAACGGCTAACATCCACGGTTAACAGACTAAAGCCCACAATATTTAAAATCTTTGTATTTGCTTCAACCGAAATAGGCCCAGGAATTATTAAGCTTGTACGACCTAGGAAAGATGCAATTGCAGGTGTCGCCACTGGTTTATCTTTAAAAATATCTGCGAATTAATTTGTTGATTTGCGTGTGATTTGCCAAGTATTAAATTTCATTTTAAATACAAACAATGGTGGATCGTTAATTTTTATCGAAGAGGGGATACATATTTCATAAGATATATCTACGGGTTTTGGGGACACTGAACTTTTTTAACCAACACCCCACCCTCCTGAAAAAGAATTCTGGGTCCGCCTTTGTCATCTATGGATTTCTTGCCCAAATGGTAACATACCGCCTTATCTAAAGATTTGGACCCTACATCGGTAAGTCTCGGGTTACTATCAAGCAGGATCCTATATTATACTGGATGTACGTCCAGAGCAATTCGTGATGATGGTGCTTGACAGCAAATCCAAATATTATCCATACAATTGCAGTGTCGCCTCCGAATACATGTATGAGAAAAATATTAAAATCGTATAAAACAACAAACAAACAAATGTATATTTAAATAGTATTTACTTACAAATGCACTATAAACCAGTGTGTTATACGCAATTACTGAGCTGGTGCTGTATAATCTTTCAAATATCCATCTGACAAAATATCTAAGACCATTACTAATCGGAGTAACAACGATATAAAACCGGCATATGACATGAGGACATGTATATTAGTTCAGAGCGATTGTAATCTGAACATTTCATAGCCATATGCAAACTACCAAGTCTAAAAGAGGGACCAAAGTACGTCACAATATGATTTTGATATTTAACCAAACAACAAAGCTTCTGTACAAAATCTAGAAGCATAGGGTACGATTCGTTTTTCACGTTGGTTGAAATTATTCCTGTGTTGTAGAAATCGAAAATGTTGATACTTGCGGAGGGTACACACAGAACGACGCAGGGCAGACCACATTTACGATATGCTTTGGATCCTTAGCTCAGTCAATCTTAAAATTGCAAGAATACAGTATAAAATAGGACCATTGAACAGGCAAACGGAGAAAACGACAGACGAATAGAATAAACTTATAATTAGCTCTGCCCTCATTGATACAGAATAATACGTTTACTGCTTAGATGATTAGAATTATAACACATACCTAAAAATCCCCGACCGTTCCAGTATCTATTATACACTCTATGCAAGTCTTACACTCAAACTCATTCTACACCTTACAATTTTTGTTATACAAAGTTGGTCTATCTGACAATAAACATAAAATATTTTTTCATAATGAATACATTACAAACATTTTTGTACTTCACAAATCATACATTACACGCTATATACAAGTTCTTCCTTGACAGATTTGTCTTATGGCACTGTCTATTGTCACAAAGAAATTTTGGCGTCTTTCTTCCAGCAAGTTGGTTGTTTTCAGCGTCGAGATTACGGCATCTAGCATTAAATGGAAAAGCAAAATTACCGATCAAAATATAATTTGACTTTCGTATACTATATATGGCTCTGTATATATGATGATTACATATTCACTTCTCCCCTCCAACACACGGACGTGTATCTAGAACTTTTTTTCGACAATCATGGCAAACTACAAACTAACAGCTGATTCGAGATATCTCTATACTTTACAAACGGAATGGATTAAAACGAAAAGATTTCAATGAGCAAATTTAATCTGTTTAAAAATAATAATTTTAATTTACGAATATGTAACACAGCTTCGATATACATGAAAGAAAAAAGAGGAGTTACCGGCTCAGTTATGTGGCAGAAGTCACCATGGAGCTATACAATACAGCTTCGATATACATGTGACATTGATTTACAATGTGGGTGCTTACCGTTGCATTCTACAATATAGATCATCACACCCATTGCATCATAATCTGCGAGTACCTGAAACATGAATAAACATACACATTAAAATGCAGTAATTCAATACAAAAACACAACACAATGTAGAACAGATATAGTAAAAGACTACAGACTGAACATCGTAATATATTCCCATCCAAGAACTTTACGCAGAGAAGGATCAAATTTCTGACTTTCGGTTAATTGAAAACCGCCAGAAGATCGCAGAATATTACACCTTTTCATGCCACGCTCAATGTACGTGAAACAAAACTAAGTAAGCTAGGTAAAAGTTAATTGTCTTCGCCCTATGGCTCCTGCACCATGCAGAGAGTTTTTCTGTACATGCATAGAAGTAGAGACGAGGATTGTCCTGAGTATTATCATTATCATATGGTCATTATGACCCTATCTTAGTTGCTGACCTCGTGTCCAAGAGGTCATCTATTTCAAAACTTTGTTAGAGGTTAAGCTGCTATGTTCAGTACGCCATCACTGTATGGTCATATTGATCCTGCCCTAGGTGTCAACTCCCTCCTTCGGGTACTGAATTTCACAGTTTGAGTGGAGAGCTTCATGCTCAATTTAATCATTATAGAGTCTGCCCATGTGATGTCACTTGCTAGCATTAACAGCCATGTTGCAGTACAACTCTCGGACTTTTTCCATTACTACCATGTAAACCTCATCAATGTTTTGAGAAATTTACTAATTATAAGGGCAGATTTTGTGACTTCAGTCTCGATTAATCAGTAAATAAAATCTATCAGTTGAATATTTTGAATGAAACACTTAGATATACAGTGTGATTATATTACAAAATTAAGTTAAATCATGCAGTTTTGTATTTGTAGTGATGGATAAAGTCACGAAGGTTATACTCCAATGAGGTAGATAACTATCTAATTTCAGGAAAACTGGGTTGTATGGGAACACTCTTTAGTATATATTCCTGTAAAATGCAAGACAGTACAGGAAATTTACAAAGAATATGTATCTCTCTTCTCTCTTTTCATTTTGGGCAGTTTAAGGGACAGATCTCCAGTAATGAATAATGAATTTCATACCTCTTTAGATTTCATGCTTTTTCTAGTGGCGGATCCATGATTTCAGAAAAGGGGGCACATGTGAAAGTCGGGTATAAGCCAGTATACTCTGCCATTTTGAGTACCAGTTGATTTACTCATATTATTTGAGTGTTTTCAACCTGATCATCTATATATGCCGTTTGTGAAAACGGCCCCTTACCCTCTAAATTCACCAATCTTTTGTATCTGTACCATTTATATTTAGTTTTTCATACTGCATAGCAGTTGCGGACAGTGGAAAATAATTAAAGTTTAGATATATTATTACCATATGGCTACTAAGACCCCGCCACATGGGTTGACCTGCACCCTGGGGTAATGCAACTTTCCTTTACGGGATTTGAAAATGTATGTGCATTACCACTTTTATGACTCTACTGACCTCCCCCCCCCCCCACCCCCACCTCTTACCCGCGACTGAGGCAGTGCCCCGGGGTCATGAATTTCGCAATTTATATAGAGGACATCATGCTCTCAATAACTAAACAAGTCATACAGCGTTCTGCCAAATTTGCTGGAAAATGTTTTATAACTTCTGATATTTATCAAAAGTGAACACATGACTACATGACTATCAGTAGTCATGTGATCACGTTTGATAAATATCGGAAGTTAAAGAAAGACAGGGGGAACACATGTAGTCAAATCAATTGTTAAAACACATACTTCCATTATCAAAATTAATATGGCAAAGAAGTCCTTATTTAGAGAATACACGCTTCAATACTTTCCATACAACCTTCGATAGACTGTAACATCTGACTGGTTCTTAGTGCTAGCATCCCATTTATTAGCTTTTGGCACATAAGAAAATTTAAATATCAAAACATAAAATACAAATCTAACTGGCGCAGTGTTACGGCAACACTGTTACTCACATTAACGTACCACGGTGGGCATTCATGAACCCCTGGTGCAATGTCATGATGGCATTTACAACGTACCATGGTGGACATTCATGGACCCCTGGTGCTACGTCACTGCAGCACTCACACCAACGTACCTTGGTGGACATTCATGGGCCCTGGAAAACAGTGAGAACAGGTGCTCCAGAGGAGCCATGCCCACCAACATAAAATCGAAACAGATATAATTGTACAATACTTCAAACACGCAATTGATGTAAGCTATCACTAAAACAGTGAAAAAACCTACCTTTCTTAAAGCATTGATACCCGCAATATCTATAAAACTGCTACCACGTAAATCTAATATGATATGTGGGTATGTAGAGTCCTTGATCAGTTCTTCAGAATCTTTGTTGTCTAGAGGTATTCCGTTGGTAGCTACCTAACAATTAACATGTAAAGATGATGGATAAATCCAAAGCACAAGTCCAAAAAATCATAAAACCAGAGGACATACAAAATCAGTGAAAATGAAAAACAAATGGAAAATAACAAAATATGTCTACTTGAAGAGCATATGTGAACCCCTGTGATGGAGTGAGATCAGGTGCCAGGGGAGAGTGAGCATCTCCTGCTTGCTAGCAACACCCGTCTCATAGACCCAGTAGAAAGAGTCAGATCGTGTAAATTCCATTTATATTTATATATGGAGAAGTCGAAGTAGGTAACCTTCTAGTATAGAGGGTGTCAATATTAATTTATCCATTATCCAATGACGTAACACTGGATTCATTACATCCAGTAACTGATCACAGTATTCAAGAGAATTTAATGTAACTACGTGTGACCCATGATATATGATAGTGTTTATGAAAAAAATACAGATTAAGTTACAGAACAATACATATAAAGCTAAACCTGTCTGGAGAAGTATGTTGAAATATCTAAACAAGAACATCTTCTTTACGTAAGACGTCCGTCCTTTAATTTCAAGGTAGCAACTTTATAGTAGGGTTTACACGTACTGTAAAGGACACACAGGCGATAAGAAGGATGAATTAACCAGCCATCAGGCAGACTGAAGAGAAAAGATGAAGAGATTCATGGACAGAAATACACATAGAAGACATCAAAGACGGTCAAAAAAATAAAAAAGTAAATAAATATATTAAAAGGGAATATAGTGGTTTAACATACGTAACTTCAGATTTTACCCAACTTTATAGTGACTATGTTTGGTCACGGTCATGACACGTCTTTGTTTTTCGTCGAAATATGTTTACAAAATACGAACTTAAGAATTTCTTCCAAGGCTTTATGTAGAAATTATATGTCAGTTATAAGCTTAAAGTGACATTGATCTTGTAGACATCAACATCCATCCACATCCACATTAAGATCACAACATATCTTCTTTTCACCAAGGAACATTTCTACTAACAATAAACTTATGTTTATTAATAAGCATGTAAAAATGATTGAGCGGACAAAATTTGAATCCAATTCGACCTATGACATGAAGCGCCATCATTTCTACTAAGTACATGCATGAAAATATTCTTATAAAGCGTGTAAAATTATGCAGCGGACAAAGTGTCATTGACAGACAGACAGACGGGAAAACAGCTGGTGAACATTTCTGTAATATAACACGTCACATCAATGACGACAGGCATTTAAAAACAAAGGGCAAATAAAATCTTATCGGACAACGCAACCAAACACTGCTTAGTAATACGTACGACTCAGGCAGGAAAAAGAAATAAAAAGTAACATTTAAAAAGTTAGTGGATTGTGAAATCAAGCGTTTAATGTTCTCAGTGTTAAAGTACATGCTATCGGCAAGGTATTCACTACAGTAACTTCTGAAGTATGTAAAACTTACCAACGTAAGAGGTAAAAATGTAGTCTTTCAGTGGTACAAACGTTCAACGGGTTCTCAAAACCGTTGTTGACAGTTATTAATATCTGTGTAATACTCATTTTTGTGGTATCCAATATATCTTAAAGGTACATGTAATTACAATCTTTGGTATACTCCCTGTTGTGTTACTCACTACTTGTCTCAATGTAGTACTTCTCCTTTTCATATTTATCTCTATTTACAAAGCACTATATTGTAGAATGCATATTACCATGTGTTTCATGTTCTGATGTTGAGTAGATTCCTTGTCTAACTTTAGTTTGGCCTTTTTCGCATTTGCAGTATCTATACCAGAACATCTATACAAATCTTTCACGAACTTATCACTGTTGGCGAAACATATTGGACTTGGATACTGTATGATGACATAGGATTCATTCTTATTCACCTGTAATCAATTAAGTGAGGATTAGTTATATTTAGATATATTAACACATATGCAATCAGATTTGGGTGGGACTTGAGGCATGCGTTGCCTTCTAAACAAAAGACCATGTTAAGACAAATTATACATATTATTTTATCATACATGTTTTCTCGATCTCCCCAGCTCTTAGCCAAAATGTTTAACCCACTCACAGAACTACAAGTTCTATATTTGAATTGGACATTTTGGACTACCCTGGTATTAATAAGTACTAGTTTCAGATGAAAATTTACCCCACCGCTACGACTAGATAGTGTCCAAGTTATGGGGAGTCTTTTCTCTCATCCACTTAGCCCTAGAACACAGATTACAAACTACTTTCGTTACACACGTGAGCCTTTAGTAACCTGAACAAGGCTTTAACTTGAATTATCTTAAATTATGTATACATGTTAAAACTGGAAGCTGTAATAGCGTAATAAAAACTTGGCTTTGACATTTTACCTTTTGATACAATGATGTGTTCTTCAAAGCACCAGTATCTTCAATGAAACCAACATTGTTACCGCTCGTTCTTTAAAACATTAAGATATAAAAATATAAAATATCACATCCGGTACAGATATCAAACAGAAAGAATGCCACTTCTTTGAATCCTCGTTTGTCTATAAAACTATTATATCTCAATTCAAGGACATCTATTTGTATTGATTTATTGCACTTTCTGTGCATTTCGAGTACTTTTTTCGAACTGCAGTGATGCAAAATAAAACCAAAGTAGTCTTTGTTGGAAACAAATTTCTCTTAAACATACTCTTACTGCTGGAACTTGTCCAAGTGGAAAAGTAGTCCGTAAACATGTAGACGTACTAAGGTTTAGTGGTTGATTTGGCCACAGTGCACTATGTGAGTTGTACCAGATAACCTGCTGAAGTGAGTTTCACTTTGTATGCCTCATTTAATGTGAGAATTACCCACTAACATATATTAGGTAAATGTATCAAAGTGTGGTGTAAGCAACAAAATTTAATCAAACAATACTAAACTTATATATACATGTAGGTTTCTGTTGAATTTAAGAAGAAAGGTTTACCCTGAAGCTATTTAACAATGTGGATTTTTAAACAGTATTTGTATTGACATCTCAGTCTATTAATCACATTATGAAAAGTCAGGTACAAAAGTGTGTTAGTGCCATAGTTATGTGACACAAGTCACTTTCGTATTTTACATTAAAATAATTATTAATTTTATACAAATGTCAACTCTGTCAGCCTCTGTAAAGCATACCTACCTCTGTATTCGGAGAGAGATGGTAAACAAAGAGAAAAGAATTCCTACTGCTATGCCAATATCTGCATCAAGAATCAAAGTTGCACCGAACGATGCAATCCAAATTAACTAAAACGTAAAATTAGTATGGTAAATGTACACTTGTAATTTTTTATTGGTTATGTGTGTTTGATACTATGAATATTAAGTATAAGAAATTGAATATATAGAATTCTCTAAAGAAATACTGTAGTAAGAATACATGAGAAACTACGGATAAATGTATATTCTACATATATGTAAAATTAGCATAATCTCAAAAAGAGAAACACAGATATTTAGAGTTATATGCAGAATTACACTCAGTAAATAAAGTATTGTTATCAAATGTCTACTGCTTCAAACATTTCGAAGAGTCTGCTAGGTGCTCTCAGTTATTGTTTCCACCTTTAGAAATTATGGGAGCACTAATAAAATCACAATGTTTGTAATAAAAGAATATCAAGGTAAGAATTGGCTCTCAGTCAGAGTATGTACATTTATTCTTGACTGTTATCTACCAATTTGTCAATCCATTGATATGTAGATTTCCCTTCAAAATATTACATCCTAGTATAATTCCTATACAAGTTGTCGTCTAATGAAGTTCCTCATTCGACGAAATAACGCAAATTAAAGTAGTTCTAAATATTATTCTTTTAGCGAAAATAAACTATATGCATGGCGACTATAGAATTCCCCGACAACAGTAGTAAAAGTGGATTATATGATAAACACAATTACAATGGAGAAACTACGAAAGCAAAGAAAAAAGTAAAAAGAAAGAAGAAAATAAATGAAATAAAATTTTCTTAAAAAGCATACAATCAAAATATATCTCCAATTATTTTCCTTTCAAAAACAGCAGTTATAATTAGTGATACCTCTATTATATTCATTCAGATTGGTTGTTAAATATACGTGAATAGAAATTTTTGAAAGAGGAAAATATGTATGAACACGTTTGGTCTCATGTAAATGGCTTCACAACCAAATAAATTCAAAATGTAACTTATAATATGACCAAACAAATAGTACTACATGCTATAAGCGTCATACTATATACAGCTAAAATATACTTACAAAATCACATTTTGATTTCCTCCAAAGAGGCTTTACTTCTAGAAATTGAAGGAACATGGCTCTCAGATTTATGATGATAATTGCTGATAAAACACACTACAATGTGAAAAAAATAAAAAAAAAAACTAGTGTCTCAAAAGGATGTAAAACATCTCAAAACAGGCATTTCTAAAATTCAGATCAAATTAATAGAACTTAAATTTAACTTAAGGGAAAACATGAAAACTTAATAGTAAGTAATTTTACTACTTGAAAACTCATAAACACTTCTTAAATTACACTAAATTACACACATGACATGAAGACACCTTTTATTTTTGGTGATACATTTAAGCTACATTATTACATCTAGTATAACCTACTTTAGGTGTCAAAAGATGTCAGATTTTAAGTTCAGAGAAATAATGATAAAGTAAGATTTCATAAATACATTTACTTATACATTATGGTGAAGTGTCACATATTGTCAACTTCCTTAAAATAAACATTATATGTCAATACATTCAGAATTTACCTTAGGTAGCGAGTAGAAAAGAGGTCCAACAGCTAATATAATAACAAGAACAACAATACAACCAAATAAACTGGCGACCTGTAGAAACAAATATGGGAATAAAACTGGCAACCTGTAGAAACAAATATGGGAATAAAACTGGCGACCTGTAGAAACAAATATGGGAATAAAACTGGCGACCTGTAGAAACAAATATGGGAATAAAACTGGCGACCTGTAGAAACAAATATGGGAATAAAACTGGCAACCTGTAGAAACAAATATGGGAATAAAACTGGCGACCTGTAGAAACAAATATGGGAATAAAACTGGCGACCTGTAGAAACAAATATGGGAATAAAACTGGCAACCTGTAGAAACAAATATGGGAATACTGATACTCGGTAACAAGCTAAGTAGAAAACTTTTAAAAAAAATTTAAAAGAAGATTTTAAATAAAATAAAACTTTTAGAACTTATCTTAATTTCAATATCAACAGCAGAAAGAAAAATAAATGTATATAAGGAGCTTATCAATAATCTATTGGAATTAGCAATGCACTACAATTTTGTACATCTCCTTGGTGACTTCTGCTCTACCGTGAAGTCAGATGTCCTTCCCTTTATTTTCCTATAATTGTATCAATTTAAAATTAATGCTTTAGCATGAAACCTTAACACTAATATGTGAATTAATTCGATTCATAACTTCTCATAAAACAACCTACACATCTTGTAAAGTATTTAGCGTCATCTTTCAAATGGACTAAAATGATTAATTATTTGAAAAATACAATAAAGACCACCTGTGTTTTACCACCAGCACCATCTTGAATCATACTCCTGGAAACAGAGGCTGCTGGAATATATCCCGAGAAAACTCCACACACAACGCTGCTTGCACCATAAGCTACCATTTCCTGAAATAATAAAAAGAGATAACAATAAGTGTTTGAGAAACACTTTGCCCCAGTAGCATCAAAACTCTGTCTTGAGATTTTGTGAAGCATAGTCAATAGCATATACCTGAATGGGGGTAATTTTAGCATAGAAAGTACGAAAAAGGCATTAATCTTTCTTAATTCCTGATAATTTGAATGTGTTATAATAATATCATTTAAATCTCTCGAGACAAACATGAGTTATTGTGAGACATACTTTGATACAGGTCTTTTTAGCATACAATGTACATGTACCATAAAACCACAAAACATTAATTCATCAAAAATGAAAAGGGTCCTCCTCAGCTCCCGACAGAAAGTTATGATACCATTTAAATCTCTCAAAGCAAACTTTAGATACCTCATTCCATAGAGAATTCTGACAAAAATGTATTTTATTATAAGGTACACAGTCAATCTCATTGATCTTGTGTCATTCTTGCAAAAGCCAACACTCCTATAAATATGCAGTACAGATAGATTAGAAGTGTGACAATTATCGTAAATTATTTTATTTATTACCAGATTATTGTGACTTTTTTCACTTTATAACTTGGATTGTTATATTCATTTCAATTTACGTGTGCTATTTTCTTAATTTCGTTTACATATTTTTTCTGCCATTTTTAGAAACGCAGACATGTACATCGGACGCTTATTGTTCTTATAATGACATTACTTGTTGACTAGTATCTTGCATAAGGTAAAAAAAGGTGAATGCATCCAATAAAGATGAATGAATATATTATAACCTGATTTGCATCAACTAAATAGTTATTTTTTCGAGCTAGGATTTTGGCCATAGACACAGACTGTGTGAAAGCCACAACACCAATAATGAAAGCGTCCTTCATGTAAGGTAGTCCTACAGCCGGATTTGGAATAGATGGCCGTGGTACACTGAAATAAGAAAGGCAGTAGCGTATGCTGTGGAGTTTATGCAAAACGTATATACTTTAAAGACATAAAAATGCAAATACTCATGCAAATAAACAATTACGAATTATCAAATCGGAAATGAAAATTATCCCACAGCCAGTTCTGCAGGAATGGATAGTGAATTCAAGTAGTTGTATCAGTCATGTCAACTAAAGTTCTAAGATTAACAGTCAGAATCATATTTTAAACGTTAATTTTCGTATGTACTATCTACCTGTTTTAAAGGTGTTCAGCAGCATGTTAACAACTGAACAATGCACAGGAAAATAAAACGCAGCTGTACAAGAGTAACACATTCTAAAATGGTGTAAATCAGAATTAATTAAAATAAGATGTTCGACAAACAATATTCTGTAGGTATATATTTCACATCAGATACGAAAAAGAAACATAAAGCGAAACAGAAAATAACAGAGCAAACAATTATATTAGAGAAACGACTTCTATAAATGAAAAAAAAGGAAAAAAAAAGAAAAAGGAAAAAACGTACACGAAAACCCCTAAAATAACTTACTTCGATTAGAATTTCCTTCTACCAAACAAATTAGACGGTCAGATTTGTCAATTATGTTAGAAATGCCACATATATATAATACAAAAATATTCCAATAGTATTGAAATTTTGACACAGTTTAACTTTACTTGTAAAACATACACAAATTATACCAAAAGCACAAACAAACTGGTGGTCGCTAATATACCGACCGCCATTGTCCTTTAATCATTCTCTCCAAAAATAGGTAATCATTTTAAGAGATATTAAGAACTTTAGTGAATCCCCTCCCTTTTCAGTCATCAAAATGGACCCACACAATAATGGGATCGGTCGGGTTACCGTTAATGTGGGGGATTCTATTCTTTATTTTGCTTATAAATTACATCAAAAAGAAAATTATCCTATGGCATACAGTGGTAGTTCTTTCTGAATAAAGTCGTAATGGACATTCAGATGATAAACAAATCACACACACACACACACACACACACACACACACACACACACACACACACACAATCACAAAATACTCGATTCCTATGCAGGTGTGGCAACGAATTGAAACGAACGGAAATGAATTGAAATGACAAGCTTCTCTCTGTGTGTGTGGACAACTAGTACACGAAAAAACATTAAAGAGATGGAACAACCGATTGAAAAGTGTTCATTTCATTTTAGCGTCATGAGAGCTCACTTAGTGGTGACCTTTGCATATATGGTCAAAATCTGATGTATGTCACACAACCAATACTGCGTATTTGTTCTTTCACGTTTATGTATATATGTATTCAGTTTCATGTCAAAGCAAATATTTCAAGATTTTATTAAACATAAAAAGACTTTAAAACAATTTTATTGTTTTCGAAGACATAATTGATATATAAAGTTACACACATCAAACATATGGTACTTACCCTGCAGGAATTTCTTTTATGATGCTTAGGTTGGTGAAGTTTCCAAAGTGTGATACTGTTGTTGCTAGGGCAACCTGCAAATCAAACAGAATGTTTTGTTTGCTGTCATCTAATGGTGATTCAATGGTATTCCAATCATATGGTGGCAAACAGTACTTAGTAATGGTGAAAGATGAAAAACAAACCGACTGACATTTAGTAGACGTATAGGCTGACCTTCCCAACTGCCCTTACGGGGATCTAAACCAAGTAGATGTGAAAAGTACAAAGAGTTTAAAACAAAACATGAAGTCTGTGTTTCAATTAATTTATTTGTAGGTATATTTATTAAAAAAAAAAACAATTTTACGTTCGTTCCGTCATAGTCATATGTAAGTCATTTCAGTTTCTTTGATATTGCATTGTGACTTAAACCCATAGATAATGTTCCAAATGATTAAACTTCTACATGTAATTCAAATGGCATAATCTAACTGAACTGTTGAACAGTACTACGTCCCTCTCTCGAAAGAGTATATTTGTAATGTGTTACAGAAAGTGTTTAAGAAAACCTCGAGCAGCATGTACAATGTGGTGTTACTTTGCTTAACCAAGGAATTTGAGTTTTTATTTTTAATCTGTCGATCCTTGTTCTCTATATGGAGGATTATTTATAAATGTTTCAGTGTGTGTTCCTTGACTGTACTGTTTTTGTGGTGAGTGGGAAGGTGAGCGCCCATAAACCGGTAAACCACACCAAATGAATGACGTTTCTTGTTTCAATTTACCGTCCTAAGTCGGTATTGTAACCGCAGTACAATCAAATATTTTTGTAATGTCGTCCTTACGTGTATATTCTACTACTGTCATTTTTGTGTGCATGTCCTTGGTGCTTTTTGTCATACAGCTTTGTCATATGTCTTCAGTTTTCTCTTTTACAGTGGTTCATGCTGACCAGCAAGAGTTTTTTACATATCTTCTGATCTCGCAAAACATTTGATGGCTAATGTCTTGTGTAATAAAACTTACCGGTAAATCACCACAGCCAGTTAGCACCATAAACAACAATAGCTGACGTCTAATAATTTTACATACCACTAATATTTCGATTGGTATAGGAATCTTCAGACGGTGTTTGAATCTCTGATTAATATAGATTTTGACGATGTACATGATGGCCATGCAGATGATTGTGATTACAACTGGAATATAGTTGCTGTCTTTGATGTTCCATATAATGTCTATCCATGTCTAGAAATATACGCATATATGAATATATATATATATATATATATATATATATATATATATATATATATATATATATATATATAAATATATATATATATATATATATATATATATATATATATATATATATATAATCTGACAGGACCTAAAGTTGGAGCCGGATTATATTAACTAGTAGCATGCTTGGATCTAGACCAAGTGGTTTCTGGTTTCCGGTCCGCGGAGGCTAGTCAGTGCCCTGTGTTTCGGATTAGGCAGTAAATTCTGAAATCCCGTGTAATGGTAAACGTAAGACATGACTTAAACCCTTCACTGCTCTGTGTGTCTCTGTGTGTGTGTGTGTGTGTGTGTGGGGGGGGGGGGGGGGGATTACTCTATTCCGTAATATAATTCGGGTTTATATGTAGATTATCTCTCTATTTGAATAACCTATTGATTGCTCTTCTCTAATGGAGGATCATATATAACTTTTTCGTTGGGTGTGCGTGCGTGTGTGTGTTTGTGTGAAGGTAGGCCGGTAAACATGTTAACCACGCAAACTGACTGACATGTAACCACGCAAGCTGACTGACATGTAACCACGCAAGCTGACTGACATGTAACCACTTCGATAGACAGTCTATGTTTGTATCGCAACTACGTTGTAATCGCACATTTTGTAATGTCTTTATATGGGTTTAATCTTCTTTGCTCTTTGTCCATGGCAACTTTTATCACAAAGCTTAGTCAGATGCCAGATGCCTTTTTTCCGTTCATTTGTGTAAAAGAAATAGTGGTGGTGTAATGTAAAAATGATTATTCCGGTCCGCTTCTCTATTTTCCCAATGCAGATAAAGATCTGGTGAAACACCATAAGGGGTATCATGTTCTAGTGAACACTGATAATGTTTCAGTCACCTAAACCGTTATTTCCCAATGCCAATCAATGACTCGGCCAAGCATGTGCAAGCAATGCAATATATGACAAACTCTATTCAAAAACTATCTTGTAGGTCACGCTTACACTGACGTGAAACATACTAACTCTGGGGATGTTAAATTCATTACTAGAAATTTGTAGCCGATCCAATAAGTGGCTGCAAATCAGAGCTGCTTACGGTGATTCGCCATATCTGTGTCCGTAATGGAAGAAAAAGGAAAAAAAAGAAGTTTTATCAGATATATTTAAAAATATAGTATGTGCCTAAAACAACTAGGCAAGGATATGATTTAATTTCGCATACTTCGCAAATTGAACGCCAGACAAAAATGTTGGGCGACTTGCACTAATACAGATCTCGTACAATTCCAAGCTGAAAGAAGAAAAATTGGGAAACCATGCCCGGCAACAGAGTCAAATTTCGTTTGTTTGAATTTTTGACGTTAATATCTTCGTATTGAAAATAATTATTGCTAACGTTTTGTATTAGTATTGTATCATTCCATAAAACGGTATCTATCTCTATCCGAATGCATAAGACGCTCTTAATTTGATATATTCGCATACCTTCACTAATTTGAAGCTGCCAATTTGTGGACGGAGTTCAAGTCCAAAAACATGTTTTGCTTGATTACTGGCCACAATAATTCCGACAGCTGATGTAAACCCACTGACCATTGGCTCTGGCATGTAGGTAGTGATAAAACCGAGGCCAAGACGCCCAGATACAATCTAGGAAAAGTAATCACTGTTAAGTATATATACACGTACACTGCAAGGATTAACTTAAGATAGAATAATTTTCAAAAATCATGGACATGTGTAATCAATCTGATAAATACAAGCAACAAAAATCACATGAATACAATATAGTCCGCGATTCTCTGCATTCGTGACACTACAGCAGCTGACACATTTTTGAAGACAAAAACATGACGCAAACTCGATTTCGGCTTCTGTGGCCATTCGTCATGAGATACAAAGTCGTGTTATGCGAGATCTGACGTCATAGATCTACTGTGTACACAAATGGCGAAATGGGGAATTTTGCCATATTATCAGATAAAACGGCAGGTAGCTTAAATAAAGAAGTTATTTATCTTATTTGGAAAAGATATCGCTATGATCGAATAAATTGAATAATTTATTCGATTATTCATGTAGGTTGCCAATCGTAACAACTCGTCCATTTCCGTACGCAAATACGACTCGTACGTACTACGTAGTCAGCCATTGGGACTACTTCCAATTGTTATGTAAACACACATGGCCATGCTCAGCATGCCTGTCATGTTTGCACTAAAATAGGCAATTATGCTCATTGCCTGCTTTTGTCTATATTTGTTTCTCTCTGAATGGGTGAACTAGTATGATTTTATCATGGCGGAGTCTACGCACGTGCACTGGCTAAATTCACTTCGAGTTTCCTCTGATTCGTTTCCAATGTTCTAACATCTAAAACAAAATGTAAAATTCGCTACAATTACAGAATTGTCGTTACGATTGTATAATATTCATCAAAACGGGTGTTACATTTCATACTGAACTTCTCATATCTTAAATTACAGAAACAATCATATGAATTTTTTTTTCGCCTCATTTCGCATTGTGTTTCTACGAGGAAAGCCGAAGAATTGAAGCGATTTGGCATATATCGCTGCGCCGTGTGGCTTCCGAGTTTATTTTTGTAAAGAATGGCGATGGTGTTTCGATTGGTAGGTTGCAAGTTCGCTATGCAAACGTGTATTTGTCGCCAGAGGCTTGTACATCTCGATATCGGCTGGTATCGCTGAACTTCCAACTTTTGATGAACAAAGTCTCTCTGACTCTCTCCTAGACTTGCTCAAGTCTCTCTGTTAAGAGGATATTTATTCATAAATTCCCTTATGTGAAATTCTGCTCGTTGTCATTCTCTTAATCATAGATCTATGTTTTCACAATATCTAACGTGCTATAGGCAGCATAGAAAAGTGAATAATTAAGGGATGAATCTAATTTTTGTCGTTGGATGGAGGTACATGTATACCACAAAAAAAGGGGACGGAAAACTGCATCATTGCGGGAAGCGCGTGATCAAACGTTGTGGCGCGAAACTGGAATAAAACATAGTGGCACAATCCGGGAAACAAACATAGTGTCGCAGTCCGGGCATAAAACATAGTGGCGCAATTCGGGAATCAAACATAGTGGCAAGATACGGAATCAAGCATAGTGGTGTAATCCGGGAATTACACTTTTAAAATACACTACATTTATGTATATACTAAAATCAAATGAAAAATCGTATAATGTACAAGTACTCATAAAATAACAACTTTGATTTTATAATTGAAATAATAATTAAATACAATCTATTCTTTATGGCAAAGACAGGTCAGATATATATTTGCGTCTTATAAAAGTTCTGACTGTAACTTATTTCAACGAGAGTGAATGAAAGGTGTGTACAAAACATGCATCATGCTGTAAACGTATGCCATTTCGTTATATAGTACCTGTTCTTCTGGACGGGCACTTTTGTGACATTCTACATAAAAATAAAAACAAATCTCACCATTATAAATCCTGAGATAAAAGATACGGAAGCGGCTAGCTCTATTTTATCTTGCATCGTATTGTCTAATGATAATGACACCGCTTCCGATGAATTGTACAGCTCAGTTGTAAAGTTGACTGTGGAATGTGTATTGATGTCCTTCGGGAAGTGAGTGTCAATGACTGAACCAATCATTAAACTGACCACTGATATACATCCTGTAAAAGTTTAATACTCTCAGTCGGTCAATTCATCCTCCTCTCATAATAACACAATGAAAAACGACAAATATGTTACTTTGTAACAAATAATCTATAAAATGTGAATGTTTTGTTCTTCGTGTATAATACAGTAAGCGTTATTTTTATAACATTCCTCATTGCTGATTATTGAAATATACTAAAACAACACTTACCCATAGACGCGTGTCGTGACGTTCCAAGAAAAAAATAAACCAATGGAGAGAAAAACGAAATATAAAGTCCACAGACTGGTGGTAAAGAGGACAGCATAGCGTACGCCATACCTGTCAAATACAATTAAATGGTAGTATTTAACATGAAAAAAAATCTAGTTTTCATATTTTCTCTCAATACTAGCTGACCTAGATGGGTAAAGTTTAAATTGAATTTCTAAGTCGATAACAGGTGTCATGAAATTAGTAAACCTAATCACTAAGAAAATCACTCCTCAAAATCAAAAAAATTATCATATACAACTTTCCCCGGTGGAACTTTTTCTATAAGGATTATTTTTTTCTGCACAGAAAATTCTCATCGGTATTGCTGTGCATTTGTTATGATACACGCATACACTATATTAAATGCTACCATCTTGTTTCCAATATATTTCTCTACGCTTGTTCTCTAAGTATCAAGCAGTTATTGGTGCTTTTTAATTCATATTTTGAAAATGATACTCCAAATAAGAGGAGGGGGGGGGGTCTGTATAGAATATTATTCGAGGAATAATTTTCTGTGTGCGGCGAATGCTTTCTAGTTTCAATATAGTAAATCATCTTCGGCATATTTTCTATTTTCCTGTTTTACCAATTTTAGGGGTGAAGTGCCTTGTTCTGAATAGACGTTTTGGTCATACCTCTTCTCTTTTCTCTACCTTCTTAGGTTTAACTTGTTCATGTTTCAGTTTTAAAAGAAGTCATTTTAGATTCAACAGTACACATGCATTTACAAATAAATTCATTTTTGTTAAAGTACAAATCCAAGACTTCTGTATTTCGTATGATTTTCCACATCATTTTTTCGCACTATTGTATACATGTAGCTCCATGGTGACTTCTGCCACATAACTGAGCCAGTAACTCCTCTTTTTTCTGTTCTCTTTTCTAATTACCTGCCGTTTACCCTGATACTACTCTTGTGTTAATAGTGATCTTTTGTGAGATTTTCATCTGACACCACATCTTTTTAACGTTTGGTAGTTCAGAAAATTATCATTTTTTAATAAATACGATTGCTATATTGTATTAAATGATTTATATGCATGTATGTAAAAAAAAATTTAGTGTACATATTTTCCGGAAAGGAGGCATGGAAGGTACATAACTCTCTTGTTGATTTCCTTCTTTCCCGAACTCATCCCACACCTCACTTTCCAAACGAACCCCATTCCCTCACCTTTACTTTACTTAACTTCTTTCTTCAATCCTGTTCCCCTTGTCTTCCTTTGTCAATTACTGGCCCCTCCCCATTACCAACCACTTTTTGAGTTCAAGGGACGTGTATATCGAAAGATATATACGTCCCTCTTGAGTTCAAACTCCAAGTCAATCCATTTGTAATGTACATATAAAATGTAAGTGCCTATCATATGTGTATTAGTTTATGTATTTGGTATTATTTTCTATACATTGTTGTTTTGCAGTTTGTGATAATAAAGTTATGCTATTGATAACTTACCTTGTGGTATCTGCATGATTCCTACTGTAAGTCCTGCGATTACATCACTCAGAAAGTCCTGACGAAAATCATATTCCTTTAAATTTGATACAAATGGAAAACTTGATTTCAGGAACTTAACAGCTTTATCCTTCGTATACCGTCTATGGAAATACCCTCTGATATGTGAGCACACGGAAGGCTCGTTAAAGTCCGACCTTGGTTTTCTGAAACACTCTTCAAATTCGATAATATCTCCCGTAAAGTATTTTTCCACGGACGAATGCTGATCCCCAAAGGCGTGTGCATCTTCTTCTGAGCTAGGCCCCATTTGGCATTTAATACTAGAGATCCACACACACGTACACACTTTTAATCTGCGTGATTTATTACTGTCGCATGCCGCATGGCTCTAAGTTACAGTATAGTACATACATACTCAGCCGTCATGTCCGGTCTTGGTGGTGTCAACTATAACAGATGTTTGTCTTCAACAATTCTGGAGTCTAATCGATTTAAAGTATACAGTTATCACACTGTGACAAATAATATTGTCCAAACAATTTAACAATTACCTGCACATAAACTGACAGCATGGTGACGATTGTTTACAAGGATATAGTTGTATTGTGATAAATGTTAAAATACATTACGTGGACTGATATTCCGGATTGGAATCAAATTCCGATTTGAGGTTTTTATTTTTTGTTTTTATTTTATTCTATTTTATCTTATCTTATTTTATTTATTTATTTATTTATTTATTTATTTATTTATTTATTTTTTCTTTTATTTTTTATTTATTCATTCATTCATTTATTTATTTTTGAAAAGGGGAACTTTATCATAGGTGCATTCTCCTACTTAAAACGAACTTTTATTTGTTATGATAGTTTGTTTGCAAAATAACCCTTTTTCATTTATTTATTTATTTATTTATTTATTTATTTATTTATTTATTTATTTATTTATTCATCTTAAATTTATCTATCTTAAATTTAATTATCTTGAATTTATTCATATATATTTATTTATTTTGTTAATTTATTTCTTTAAAAATCTATTTAATTAACAAGCTATAATTCATTTACTTTGCTATTTATTTATATATTTATTTTCCCCTCGCAACAGCGTTGGGGGGATATAGTAATACGGCCGTTCGTGTGTGGTTGGGTAGGTGAGTAGGTGGGAACGTGCGTACGAATGTGCGTGAGTCCGTAACACTGCGTGAGTCCGTAATGTGCGTGAGTCCGTAACACTGCGTGAGTCCGTAATGTGCGTGAGTCCGTAACACTTCCCCTTTTGGGCACAATACACATATAGTATTTGCCCGATCATTTTCAAACTTCACATGTTACTTGTTGACGATGAGAGGAAGAACCCTATTTAATTCAAGTCACGGGGTCAAATGTCAAGGTCAACATTTGCAAACTGTCTGGGATTTTGCTGCCGTGCTGAGTGATTCCACGCTTGGCGTTGCTCTTGTTTATTTATCTATTGACATTATGTTTTTGTTTTTGAATTTGTTCCTGAGAGGATTTTATTTTTCTTTAATTCTTTGTTTCATTCTTTGTTTCATTCTTTCTTCTTCTTCTTCTTTTTCTTTTTCTTCTTCTTCTTCTTCTTCTTCTTCTTCTTCTTCTTCTTCTTCTTCTTCTCGATTTGCTTCTGAGTGATCTCTCTTCTGAAATCGGAATTCTGTATCTGCTACCGGACGATTTCTTTTCAAATATCGGAATCAGCGACAATACTTTGACGATGAAATATTTGTGATAGACAATCCTTTATATGTATTTCTTTATTGGGATCTCAGAAATATTATTTCAATCATAGATTTATAACTCTCTACTTCCTACGATTTCCACTGAATTTATTATACATACAGCTCACTGAATTATCACTTCATAATGATAATGTGTTTATGTGCCAGTGTGTATTAAGGATGACGTGCCATTCTCCCTCCATTATGTTTATATGTATGATGTAGATTATATTATAATTAATGATGCATTTGTATGTATGTACATGTTGATTACATTGATGAGACCCAAGTCTACAAACGCACTCTCTAGCAAGAGTTATCATTCCTTGCGCATATTTTAAAAAGTTTCTTTACCAATACAGATTAATTTAGAAAGAAAGTTGGGGAAATTACTTAATCTTAGTAAATACTTCTGCTCCTTTATTCGCTAAAATTATTTCTTGCAATTGTAGCGTCCAAATTCCCCAGAACTATTTAATACTACTACTACTGAAATACGTGTATGTCTGCCACCAGTGACTGCTAAAGGCGGCATGGCCGGATTGCGAGGCGTCTACAGTTATTGAAAGAAGAATCTGGTTTAGAACTAAATTCCAAAATATTTTGATCTTGAAAGTGGAAACTTTCAAGTTCAAAGGCACAAAGGTGGTCGGGTATAGTGTTCATCAATGTCCATCTGTGTGACAAGTTTGAAGGTTATATTATAATTCTAATGATTTTTTTTGTAATTGATTTTTAGTTTAATACGCATTTGAACTTCAAACTGAGTATTGAATGTCAAGGTCCCAAAGGTCGCAACGGATAGAGCTCGTCAATAATCCACCATGTGTGAGGTTTGTAAGATCTAATTCTTGTGGTCTAATTTCATTGTGGGGGAATAACTATACATTTGAATTTGAAACAGGGAAACCGTTAAAGTCAAGATCATAAAAGTCATTCCAGGATATAGCCCATCAAGGTCTATCTACGTGAATGGTTTGAAAGATCTTATTCTTATGATTTTTCTGTAATTAACTTAAATCTGCTTTTGACTTTGAAACTGGGAACCTTCAAGGTCAAGGTCAAAAAAGAACGTCACCAGGAATAGTTTTCATCAAATTCAAACTATGTGCGATGTTTGAAAAACATAATTGAACTATCTACATAAGAAGTCTGGAAGGGGTTTTGTCTATGGTCTTTCGACTAAATTCAATTACGCATTTTACCTTGAAAATGGAATCCGTCAAGGACACAAACAAAGGTTTCAATGGATATAGCTCATCAAGGTCTCACAAAATGTGAAGTTTGAAAGACATAAATCTCATTCTGTAATTGCACTAAAGTCAATTACAGAATGAGATTGAAACTAGGAACCTTAAAAGTCAAGCTCACTTATAAAGATTTCAATGAAAAGAGCTGACTAAGGTCTATCTACATGTGAAGTTTGAAACTGGGAACCTTTAAGGTCAAGATCACAAACAAAGGTTTCAGTGGATAGAAGTCATCAAGGTCAATCTACATGTGAAGTCTGAAAGACATAGATTTCACGATCTTTCTGTAATTGAACTAAAGTTGATTACACATTGGACCTTGAAACTGGAAACCTTCAAGGTCAAAGTCACACACAAAGGATTCGATAGATAGAGCCCATCAAGGTCTATTTACATGTGAAGTTTGAAAGAGTTATTGCCAATGGTCTTTCTGCAGTGAGCTTATACACAAGAGCTAAATCAAAGTGTTGACGCAGACGGACAAACAGACAAACGGACAGACAGACATCACCATTTCATAGACTGGATTCTGCTTCACAATCAGGCAAAAAAAAAAAAAAAAAAATACCAAATGACAATGGATAAAGACGTCAGCAATTTGCATGACAAATTTATAGCCACGAAAGGAAACCACAGATATTCTGCACGTTAAATAGATGTACTTTCAATTTAACAGCGTGATATGAACTGATACTGTATTCACAGGCATGAGAGAGATGTTAATTGAGAGCAAGGTGAGACAACTCTGGATACAGAATGTTTAATACAGTCCCATTAACATATAAATGAATTAATCCTTGTGGGACGTTAAATAGTTATAAATAAGCAAAAGTTTGTATACAGGTGATTTATGAAAACAATCATAACAAGAAATTTTAGGTGTGGATTCTAGAAATTTTGTCGGGAAGGGGCCCACCTCCAATGAATGTTCTGAGAAAGGTTCACCTATGTTTTGTGTGTAAACTTACTATTTGAAATCGAAAAATAACAAGAAAAAGAAATGTTTTCGCCGAATCTCAGGGTGGGTTCAGACCCCCGGTCAACTACCCTGGATCCGCGCATCCGAACAATCATTGCAATTGTGGATTCTGAAATTTAGAATATTAAATTAAATCTCGCAGACACAGTTTTCACACGTACTGTTGAAGCATGTACTTACATAGCTGCGTGTACTTACATAGCTGCTAGCACATCATTGTTTGCGCGTGCGTACTGTCCTGTGAAATACTGCATTTAATGAAATGTAACTAAAATATTCATTACTCATCATTGTCTCGCCTAACACTTGCTGTTGAAGGTTCTTCTGTGTGTGTTTTACAAAAATTATATAATACAGGAGACAAACTTCAAAATGACTAAAGAATTTATTAACTTGAAAGACTATGGCAAAACATTAACATCTAAATGTATCAAAATAACAACTATGTACATGTAACATGTAATTCCATCAAGTAATGCAACTGTAAATACAATGCATTTAACACTATGTTACACGATTTACAACCACCTATCTATGTTGATATTCTAGTGTAAAAAATATCAGAAATGAAACCTTAAATACCTAATATTACAGCTATAAGCTATCAATACAAGTACAAGAGAAAACAATATAAATGCAAGAATACATGTACCATTGCTTAACAATATCATAAGCATGTTTCGGGTGTATTAATATTTACAAAACACGATTCAACAGGAGTAAAAATCTACAATTTAGACTCTGTAAAAGGGAAAATAAATAATAAAATATAAATAAACAATGAGGAAAACGATTTACGAAAAGTATAGTTGAGTAGGTCAAAGTGCTGAAGTGGAACTCACTGCATATTCCTGTTTTCATGTCCGGGTGAGATTAAAGTCCAGATTTAAACAGATCGGGAATGTCTTCCAAAATACTTGCGGAAAGTTGGTGCGGTTATTATTATTATTATTTTTTTTTTTTTGGTTTGTTTTTGTTTTTCTTTTAAGAGGAAAAGGGGGAGGGGTGTGTTCTCTGGATTTCCCTCCATGTGGCGCCACCACAATGGTAAAGTAATGTTAGTATGATATGATACATGTACAATAAACAATAACAATTAGAAAATTGTCTATATTAGAATCGTAGTAACATGTTTTGCTTCTACCAATGCTATCTATGCATTAAAATTACATGTATTTTATGATTTACGTCAGTGCTGTTAAGTTTCCTCATGGCTCGTTTTCCTTTATCAGTATCGGAGTAAACAGTAAAACACACATACATAATAGTGTACAATCACCTACATAATAATGTAAAATCACCTACATAATAGTGTACAATTACCTACATAATAGTGTACAATCACCTACAGTTTTTCGAGTGCCAGTGACAGAGTAAATTAGTAAAGCACACTTACACGACAGTGCTGTGCACCACCGTGACTATGCCAAAACTATGACAGCGTCGAGACCTCTCTGGTGTAGTGTCCATACCAACTAAACAGTAACATCATTATGCTATCTTCAAAGTATCTCAATTCTCTCGAGGAAAGACTGTCAATTAATGTCGCTTTGACAATCTTGCGTCAATTGATGGCAGTTTGCTAGTTATGTAAATCATTAACATATACATGTATATAAAATCGATCAAAACAGGCTTACATGTGGTTGCATATTCTATTTTGGCACAGAACTGCCTTTCCAAACGTTACACAGCTATGTGAATAGTCGTAAAATGACTACATTTCAAAGAGAGAATAATGATGTAATGCAAGGAAAAACTTGACATCATTCATCAAAACATATCTGTCCCACATTAGTTATTATTGTAGGAAACACTGTTCTTGATATACACAACAACACGTTATACACTTCCATGATACATTGTATATAAGACAGACCAATTCACAAGTCGCATAAACTCTGAAAGAAGAAAAAGAAGAAAAAGAAATGAAGAGGTAATAACTATATGGAAGAAACCAAGATATCCAGCAATAGTGTTGATTATCCGCATTATCGCATTTACTTATGTTGATGTCGTCTTACATATTTTTGATAGCAACATATCATTCTATAAACTTTTCGTGTGTAAGAAAATTTTTACGACCTCTCTTCTGGAGAAACCTGCTGATCCTTGTTCTCTGCATGGAGGATTATTTATAAATTTTTAAATGTGTGTCCTTTGATTGTGCTACTTTTGCGGTGAGCGGGAAGGTGGGCGCCCGTAAACCGGTTAACCACACCAATTGAATGACGTTTGTTACTTCAATTGACCGTCCTAAGTCGGTATTGTAACCGTTGCGCAATTGGATATTTTTGTAATGTCATTTTTCTGTGTATTCTACTATTATCATCTTTTGTGTGCATGTCCTTGGTGATTTTTGTCCTACAGCTTTGTCAGATGTCTTCAGTTTTCTTTTTGATGCCACGATTCGCTCGGATGTAATATATGCGATACGAACATCAACAGTTGTTATACAAACATGTATGCATGAACATAGTTTGTATTTTTAAAGTATCTTTTTATGTTTTCAAAAGTCTCTTGGAACAATAAAATGCATTACTATTTGAGCATGATGTGGTTTTGACTGCCCTAGGAGTATTTGAAGTAAGTATTGAATAAATAATTAATGAACAATACAATGATCAAGTTCATAGGACTCTTGCAGTAATATACAGGGATAAAAATATGTTTTCCCTGTATGGATGCTTGGATTGTATTTTATGTTATATGTATGAGTTAATGCATGTTTTATTTGATGATCCAGGATATGGAGAATGGAATGTCTAACGATGTGTATATGTGTAACAAGCATATATTTATGTTTATGAAGGGTATTTTGAACAACGCAGAAGGTAGGTGATGACGGACTGAATTTCAACATAACTTATCTCATGCAAAGAATATTTGACTAGACTTCTTGTTAGTTTTTTAAAAAATAAATTCGAAAAAGAAATTGTATATCAATGCATCAATGTACACACTTTGCTAAATACTATTTCTCCATAAACGTGAAAAATTAAACCAGTCATTTCAATAATTACGCGTTACACGCATGTACATATTAGAAGAAGTCGCAGACAAGCTGGTCACTGAAGACCTCTTATATCCATTAGGCATACATAAGTAAAATATGTAAACATGTAGGACGAATAATGACTGCAAATCTAAAATCAGAAACACTTTTTCATGTTAACATTTATCTCCTCTCTGTTTATGTATTACAGTTGCACCAATCATTCACTGCAGGATGTAATGCTTTACAGTTTCGTTTGTTTTCAATGTTTTTTAATAATATAATGTTGAATTGATAGCCGTGTGTGTATCTCGACTTTCACCGTCATTTCCATTTATGTATTCTGTGATATTGAGGAAATAGACCCAGTAAATAACGTTGAAAATAGCAAAGCTAAGCGGAAATAAAATTCTGCATGCCACATCAATATACATCGCGTACAGGGCCCCGCGATTGAAGAGCGGCTTCTCTTCTTCCGGCTGCTGACGTAACGCCACAGTTCCATCCACATTGACGACGATCTACAAGTAAGATCAAAGCAAGAATAATAAAATGGCGGCGAATTACTATTGATTACAAGCAAACGAAAGAAAGACAAAAATAAATATTTAAATACGTGTATGCCTTTCACCAAGAATAAGAAACAAAATCATATATTACATATTCATTGGCTTTTGACATATTTCATGGGTCATAATAGCTTTACAAAAGCGTATTTGCCTGATTTATTTGATAACAAAATAATTCACGTAATCTTTATGCAATTACATACATCTTTGGTATTGCCGTTTTTTTCTTTTTGGTCCTTCCCTCGTCGTCTGACTCCACCCTTACTACTTTCATAGTCGTCATCTTTAACCTTAAACTTTTTCGTCATCTGGAACAATCTTTGCATGAAATGACCTCGACCTGACCCCTTTCTACTGATGACGTTGGCAATCGAGAACTCCAACAAAGCAGCAGTGACGAATATCAAACACGTGATCATCCAAATATCTATGGCTTTGTTGTAGGATACTCGCGGAAGTGACGCATTGACTGCGGAACTTTGGGTAGAGATTGTTAGCACCGATAGAACTCCAAGGGAGATCCGTCCCGGCACCGAGTTGACATTGAGCCAAAAAGAGACCCAGGAAAGCATGACGATTAGGAGACTTGGAATATACATCTGAATCATATAGTAACCGATACGACGGATGAGATGGAAATCTGCCTTTAGAAAACTGAACTGTCCTGAAAACATTGAAACAAAAATCACTAAATGCAATATACATTACGTATTTTATAATGGAATTTGCCACACTCATTTCCTGACACAGAACGTGATTTCATTTGATTACACATTCAATAAATATTCCGGGGTCAAAGAATGTTTCATGAATATCTAATGTGATGTTTATTATCTGGCACATACCTCTTAAAGTATAATTGACGACTGCACTAGAGTAACTAGTGTCGCGCGTAATTTCAAAGGTCGGTAACTCGAATTTCCCAAGCTTAACAGCAGCATGTTTTCCTGCAACATAGAAAAAGTGGTATAATATTAAAATTGCATAAATGAAATGTCGTATATAAGGCAAACAAGGGCAAAACAGTTAAATTGTAACAGTTCCATAAAATTTTCAAAAATACTTCTTGTTATCTACATGTATACAAATAGATGTAGCTGGATTCAATGTACATGTACTAGATGAATGACAAGAGTTATCGGTCTTCGTGTGTGTCTGCGCTTTCTTCAGATATCATTTTTAAATCATGACTATGTGTCAAAGCTGAATGTATTTATCATATAATAGTGAACTGATGATATTAAAACCATTGCTATGGTACTGTATATCAGTGAAATGTCACAGAAACAAGACACTAAGAAATATTGCTGTGTATTGACACAAGATGGGTATCTTTATTACCTTTCTCCGAGGACAAGAAATGGTTTGTCCCACCATTTCCTGTCTGATTTTCTGTTCCAGTCCACCTCAACATTAATCTATTAGCAGTATAACCGACTGAAATAATAGTAAAAGGATAAACCTGACATATAACATTACGATATTATCTTAAACTAGTTATTGTGTGATATGTAATGATTTACCCTATTCATTCTACGTATAAGAAATATAGCAGTGGCGGATTTAGGGGGAGGCCCTCCCCCCTTTTCGCCACATATTTACAAGTAAAAATCCAAATTTGGCTCCAAAACTGACCGAGTAGTTTGGCTGATATACATGTGCTCCCAACCCCTTTCGGAAATTCTGGATCTGCCACTGTATAGTGTTATGTAAGCATTGTCATTGCTCTTTGTGAAAGAGGGGATCGACGTAGAGCTGTGGTAAATCTCTTGTCTTGTAATACAAGTAATCTATATTCCACCCCTCCTTTGCATTTTCGATCTATATTAAGACCTAAGAGATCTGACGACTTACTGTAAGTAATCTGTCCACTGACTTTGCATGAGCTTTGCACAGACGATCTAGAAGAGGACAGCTTTGTCTAGTCAATAAGAGTCGGTTTTAAATTTTAACGGTTTTCGGTCATATCGGGTGTATCCGATAGTTTGAAGGTAAAGCCAGAACACGTGTCAAGGACGGATCCTTTATAGTTGTCCATATTAACAGTGTTTCATCGCAATGGCTCATGAAAAAGGAGAGCCACTGGTGCCCCATACCAGCCTCTGTGTGTGTGTGTGTGTGTGTGTGTGTGTGTGTGTGTGTGTGTGTGTGTTTCAGTATATATTAAAAAACCCAAAACGTAGTCAGAACACGTGTCAAGGACGGATCCTTAGTTGCCCATATCAATGGTGTTTCTTGGCAATGAATCACGAAAGGGAGAGCCACTTGAGAATGACCTAAACAATAAACAAAAGAATCAAACTGTCATAGACAGCCAGATGAATCTAAAACTATAAATAATACAAGCAGAGATATAGCGTCACTGATTGAGTAAGCTCTGCATCCGCAAAACCTAGTTCTGAATATGATTAGTAATGAATCAGCAGATTAAGAGAAGTATCATATACACGATACGGGATCAGAGATGAGTAGGCCGCATTTGATTACTGATAGACTTTTATTTAAAGTAAAATGTTTTCTTTCTTCAGATCTACACCTCTTTAAAGACTCCTCCCAATGTCTTCATAGCATTAAAACATTCAGCTTAAATATTTACAGATATTTATAGACAGAGATAATAATCTTGACGTTATTTTCAAGATTAATAATGGTACTTAGCTGTATATATCCGTATGACGTCATCACGTTTTATCTCGATCTATAAACAAATGTTCGGATAACTCAAACATTGCCGTGAACTCTTGAAAGGATAGAATCCAAGAGCAAAACTAAGAAAAATATGCAAGTATCTAAGCATGTGTAGCGATTGCTTTTATTAGCAACGTGGTGGTGATAAATTTGAAACACAAATTGTAGAGGTTTTTGTTTTGTTTTGTTTTTCCCCACACGTATATCACACATGTATTACTAAGAATGAACATTTGATTTAAAATGTTTAGTGATCAAACACATCAAATTTCAGAAAATCCTACTTGAGTTATTTTGCATTTTGAAAAACGTTCAACTGTATCTGTATTTCCTGAGTCATCGATTAAATGCAATGCTTTCGTGAATTATTAGAAAAATAATGTTTATTAAACTGTGTATCATATAGTGTCTCATATTGTTAAAATACATTACAACCACTTCCTATTTATTAAAGAGGAGTACAAACTGTTTCACTTGAATTTAAGTGAAGGTTATGAGAATCTAGAATCACCTCGAGTCCCAAATCGAAAGATATCAGTCGAGGGTGACATACTTCGACATAATCCCAACCGAGGCGTAGCCGAGGCTGGGATGCCGAAGTATGTCGCCCGAGACTGATATCTTTCGATCTGGAACGAGAGGCGATTCTTGATTCTTTTTCTCGCCAAATAAACCTCCTTTCTTCTTCATTCCTAACACTTTACACATCTTTGTCCTAGTCAATACTACGCTAAAAATAGTTCAAGATAGGAAAGTTATTTTAATAACAATAACAGTGTGTAACAAGTACATGAAACCAGTCAACATAAGTAAACAACCATTTAATATAAAAAGAGTTAATTAAAACTTTTTTGTATCTCATCATGTATAGTGATAATTACGTAGTAATACACCGTGCTAGATCGATGTTCCAGATCGATTGATCAAGAACCCCACTTCCGGTGGAATTCTTCAGTCTCGTATGCAAGAAAGACCTGTCTAGAGAATACACCCATCCATTGCCAAACCGCTGCTATGTTAGGCTTCCGGTATGTGCTATGTAGGCCTTCTTGATACTTTATGTTTATGGGGATTGTTTGTTTTTGTTTTTGGGGGTTTTTTGTGTGTGTGTTTCGTTTGTTTGTTTTGTTTGGGTTATTTTTTTTCTTTGGAAAACCCTATCACTGCCATACAACCGTACACTCGGAAGAAGACTTTCAAGCACAGATATCTAACATTCACTGGTCAAGGTCAAGGTCTCTGTGAATGTGTATAGAGGTGTAGCTTATAGTGCATAAATATAACCTACGGGGGTTTTCGTGTTGCCTGTTTTGTGTTAGGTACTTAGAGAGGGGGGTGGGGGTGGGGGCAGGGGTTTCCGGGTTGTCTGGTTTTGTTTATGTTGTCTGTTTTGTATTTCTGTTGTCTGTTTTGTGTTGGGTACTTTTTTGTTATTGTTATAATTATTAAGCATTAGAGTTACATAATGACGATTTTATAGGAAATTATGATTGTTTAATAAGACTGCTGGTACACCATTTCCTACAAAGTTTTCACTTACAGCTCTCTATCATGACGGAACATGTCTGTTTATCGAAAGGATAGCGCCTCAGGTTCATGGGACAGCTCAAGGTCAAGGACAATCTGAAAAAAAAGAGAAAATTCCAATTATATACATATATATTAAAGATAACTATTTATGTGCGCCTGTGAAGAAACGGATTTACTAGAACTGGTTCATTTAAAAGTACCGCGGCAAAGAATACAATACCATGACGTGAGCAGTACCATGTAGTATAACCATTATGAAGTAAAATGATTTCAAAATCTTAATTCATTACAGCTGGAAAAACTACACATGTACTTAAAATAAAAGGATTAGCATTGACTTCATGTAAAACAAGAGAAGACGTTTAGTAAAATAGCTTCTTGATCGGGTGCCGTTTTTTTTTTTTTTTTTTTTTTTTTTTTTGACCCTCAAAAAATATCGTTAATTGTGTCCAATGTTTTAAAAGGCAACGTACCCTGTCTATTTCAGCAACAGAATGGACACCATTTGTTATTTATTTGACGTCTCTTTTCTTCTTGGAATTTGACTATTATTATTTCGATGGTTTAAAAGTTGTTAAACATTTTGGAGTACATAAAAATTTCAAGAACATTTTACGATATAAAACAATGTTTACAAACATTGCGTAACAATGACACCTAGTTGTTTATATATTTAGGAATTCTACGAATTTAGTTTGCACTGTGCCCTTCAAACGTTAACATGAACATAATGTCTGACTTCGCACTGATATCACTTGATTTTATATGAAATCGAAAGCACTTTTCATGAAATTGAACATACCAGATTTGAAAGATAACCGACATTATGAACGAAAGTATGAGTCAAAAGAAACGAACGCATTCTAGGGAAGTAATACATATAGATCAATTTGTTTAAATTAAAACAGGAAATTTTGTTTGTATATCACAATTAGGTACAATGTAGATGGTTAGTCGATGATGAAAATAACAGAGGCTATAAATAATGTATAAAACGGAGGCAACTGCTGATAATTATTATAATGGTAAAATGTCGAGTATGTTCAAAAAGTTACAAGAAAGGAAGAAAGACAGATAGAAAAAAAAGAGAGAAGTGTTCAGAAAATTGCAACTGTATCAAGTAAGAAATGCAGGTGTAATCTAACAGTAAATGACGTCTAAGGTAACTATTATAACGCTGTATATATAAACTGACAGTAGATAACGTCTAAGGTAACTATTATAACGCTGTATATATAAACTGACAGTAAATGACGTCTAAGGTAACTATTATAACGCTGTATATATAAACTGACAGTAGATAACGTGTAAGGTAACTATTATAACGCTGTATATATATAAACTGACAGTAAATGACGTCTAAGGTAACTATTATAACGCTGTATATATAAACTGACAGTAGGTAACGTCTAAGGTAACTATTATAACACTGTATCTATAAACTGACAGTAAATGACGTCTAAGGTAACTATTACAATGCTGTATATATAAACTGACAGTAAATGACGTCTAAGGTAACTATTATAACGCTGTATATATAAACTCACAGTAGATAACGTAGATAACCTCTAAGGTAACTATTATAACGCTGTATATATACACCGACAGTAGATAACGTCTAAGGTAACTATTATAACGCTGTATACATAAAATGACAGTAAATAACGTCTAAGGTAACTATTATAACGCTGTATATATAAACCAACAGTAAATTACCTCTAAGGTAACTATTATAACGCTGTATAGATACACCGACATTAGATAACCTGTAAGGTAACTAGTATAACGCTGTATATATAAACTGACAGTAAATGACGTCTAAGGTAATTATTATAACGCTGTATATATAAACCGACAGATAATGACGTCTAAGGTAACTATTATAACGCTGTATATATAAACTGACAGTAAATGACGTCTAAGATAATTATTATAACGCTGTATATATATACAGACAGTAAATGACGTCTAAGGTAACTATTATAACGCTGTATATATAAACTCACAGTAGATAACGTAGATAACCTCTAAGGTAACTATTATAACGCTGTATATATACACCGACAGTAGATAACGTCTAAGGTAACTATTATAACGCTGTATATATAAACCGACAGTAAATGACGTCTAAGGTAACTATTATAACGCTGTATATATAAACTGACAGTAAATGACGTCTAACGTAACTATTATAACGCTGTATATATAAACTCACAGTAGGTAACGTCTAAGGTAACTATTATAACACTGTATATATAAACTGACAGTAAATGACGTCTAAGGTAACTATTACAACGCTGTATATATAAACTGACAGTAAATGACGTCTTAGGTAACTATTATAACGCTGTATATATAAACTCACAGTAAATAACGTAGATAACCTCTAAGGTAACTATTATAACGCTGTATATATATACCGACAGTAGATAACGTCTAAGGTAACTATTATAACACTGTATATATAAAATGACAGTAAATAACGTCTAAGGTAACTATTATAACGCTGTATATATAAACTCACAGTAGGTAACGTCTAAGGTAACTATTACAACTCTGTATATATAAACTGACAGTAAATGACGTCTAAGGTAACTATTACAACGCTGTATATATAAACTGACAGTAAATGACGTCTAAGCTAACTATTATAACGCTGTATATATAAACTCACAGTAGATAACGTAGATAATCTCTAAGGTAACTATTATAACGCTGTATATATACACCGACAGTAGATAACGTCTAAGGTAACTATTATAACGTTGTATATATAAAATGACAGTAAATAACGTCTAAGGTAACTATTATAACGCTGTATATATAAACAAACAGTAAATTACCTCTAAGGTAACTATTATAACGCTGTATAGATACACCGACATTAGATAACGTGTAAGGTAACTAGTATAACGCTGTATATATAAACTGACAGTAAATGACGTCTAAGGTAATTATTATAACGCTGTATATATAAACCGACAGAAAATGACGTCTAAGGTAACTATTATAACGCTGTATATATAAACTGACAGTAAATGACGTCTAAGATAATTATTATAACGCTGTATATATAAACTGACAGTAAATGACGTCTAAGATAATTATTATAACGATGTATTCATAAACCGACAGAAAATGACGTCTAAGGTAACTATTATGACGCTGTATATATAAACCGACAATAAATGACGTCTAAGGTAACTATTATAACGATGTATATATAAACCGACAGTAAATGACGTCTAAGGTAATTATTATAACGCTGTATATATAAACTGACAGTAGATAACGTCTAAGGTAACTATTATAACGCTGTATATATAAACCGACAGTAGATAACGTCTAAGGTAACTATTATAACGCTGTATATATAAACTGACAGTAGATAACGTCTAAGGTAACTATTATAACGCTGTATATATTTACCGACAGAAAATAACGTCTAAGGTAACTATTATAACGCTGTATATATAAACTGACAGTAAATGACGTCTAAGGTAATTATTATAACGCTGTATATATAAACCGACAGAAAATGACGTCTAAGGTAACTATTATAACGCTGTATATATAAACTGACAGTAGATAACGTCTAAGGTAACTATTATAACGCTGTATATATAAACTGACAGTAGATAACGTCTAAGGTAACTCTTATAACGCTGTATATATAAACCGACAGTGAATGACGTCTAAGGTAAATATTATAACGCTGTATATATAAACTCACAGTAGGTAACGTCTAAGGTAACTATTATAACACTGTATATATAAACTGACAGTAAAGGACGTCTAAGGTAACTATTACAACGCTGTATATATAAACTGACAGTAAATGACGTCTAAGGTAACTATTATAACGCTGTATATATAAACTCACAGTAAATAACGTAGATAACCTCTAAGGTAACTATTATAACGCTGTATATATACACCGACAGTAGATAACGTCTAAGGTAACTATTATAACGCTGTATATATAAAATGACAGTAAATAACGTCTAAGGTAACTATTATAACGCTGTATATATAAACTCACAGTAGGTAACGTCTAAGGTAACTATTATAACACTGTATATATAAACTGACAGTAAATGACGTCTAAGGTAACTATTACAACGGTGTATATATAAACTGACAGTAAATGACGTCTAAGGTAACTATTATAACCCTGTATATATAAACTCACAGTAAATAACGTAGATAACCTCTAAGGTAACTATTATAACGCTGTATATATATACCGACAGTAGATAACGTCTAAGGTAACTATTATAACACTGTATATATAAAATGACAGTAAATAACGTCTAAGGTAACTATTATAACGTTGTATATATAAACTCACAGTAGGTAACGTCTAAGGTAACTATTATAACACTGTATATATAAACTGACAGTAAATGACGTCTAAGGTAACTATTACAACGCTGTATATATAAACTGACAGTAAATGACGTCTAAGGTAACTATTATAACGCTGTATATATAAACTCACAGTAGATAACGTAGATAACCTGTAAGGTAACTATTATAACGCTGTATATATACACCGACAGTAGATAACGTCTAAGGTAACTATTATAACGCTGTATATATAAAATGACAGTAAATAACGTCTAAGGTAACTATTATAACGCTGTATATATAAACCAACAGTAAATTACCTCTAAGGTAACTATTATAACGCTGTATAGATACACCGACATTAGATAACGTGTAAGGTAACTAGTATAACGCTGTATATATAAACTGACAGTAAATGACGTCTAAGGTAATTATTATAACGCTGTATATATAAACCGACAGAAAATGACGTCTAAGGTAACTATTATAACGCTGTATATATAAACTGACAGTAAATGACGTCTAAGATAATTATTATAACGCTGTATATATAAACTGACAGTAAATGACGTCTAAGATAATTATTATAACGATGTATATATAAACCGACAGAAAATGACGTCTAAGGTAACTATTATAACGCTGTATATATAAACCGACAGTAAATGACGTCTAAGGTAACTATTATAACGCTGTATATATAAACCGACAGTAAATGACGTCTAAGGTAATTATTATAACGCTGTATATATAAACTGACAGTAGATAACGTCTAAGGTAACTATTATAACGCTGTATATATAAACCGACAGTAAATAACGTCTAAGGTAACTATTATAACGCTGTATATATAAACTGACAGTAGATAACGTCTAAGGTAACTATTATAACGCTGTATATATTTACCGACAGAAAATGACGTCTTAGGTAACTATTATAACGCTGTATATATAAACTGACAGTAAATGACGTCTAAGGTAATTATTATAACGCTGTATATATAAACCGACAGAAAATGACGTCTAAGGTAACTATTATAACGCTGTATATATAAACTGACAGTAGATGATGTGTAAGGTAACTATTATAACGCTGTATATATAAACTGACAGTAGATAACGTCTAAGGTAACTATTATAACGCTGTATATATAAACTGACAGTAGATAACGTCTAAGGTAACTATTATAACGCTGTATATATAAACTGACAGTAGATAACGTCTAATGTAACTATTATAACGCTGTATATAAAAACCGACAGAAAATGACGTCTAAGATAATTATTATAACGATGTATATATAAACCGACAGAAAATGACGTCTAAGGTAACTATTATAACGCTGTATATATAAACCGACAGTAAATGACGTCTAAGGTAACTATTATAACGCTGTATATATAAACCGACAGTAAATGACGTCTAAGGTAACTATTACAACGCTGTATATATAAACTGACAGTAAATGACGTCTAAGGTAACTATTATAACGCTGTATATATAAACTCACAGTAGATAACGTAGATAACCTGTAAGGTAACTATTATAACGCTGTATATATACACCGACAGTAGATAACGTCTAAGGTAACTATTATAACGCTGTATATATAAAATGACAGTAAATAACGTCTAAGGTAACTATTATAACGCTGTATATATAAACCAACAGTAAATTACCTCTAAGGTAACTATTATAACGCTGTATAGATACACCGACATTAGATAACGTGTAAGGTAACTAGTATAACGCTGTATATATAAACTGACAGTAAATGACGTCTAAGGTAATTATTATAACGCTGTATATATAAACCGACAGAAAATGACGTCTAAGGTAACTATTATAACGCTGTATATATAAACTGACAGTAAATGACGTCTAAGATAATTATTATAACGCTGTATATATAAACTGACAGTAAATGACGTCTAAGATAATTATTATAACGATGTATATATAAACCGACAGAAAATGACGTCTAAGGTAACTATTATAACGCTGTATATATAAACCGACAGTAAATGACGTCTAAGGTAACTATTATAACGCTGTATATATAAACCGACAGTAAATGACGTCTAAGGTAATTATTATAACGCTGTATATATAAACTGACAGTAGATAACGTCTAAGGTAACTATTATAACGCTGTATATATAAACCGACAGTAGATAACGTCTAAGGTAACTATTATAACGCTGTATATATAAACTGACAGTAGATAACGTCTAAGGTAACTATTATAACGCTGTATATATTTACCGACAGAAAATGACGTCTTAGGTAACTATTATAACGCTGTATATATAAACTGACAGTAAATGACGTCTAAGGTAATTATTATAACGCTGTATATATAAACCGACAGAAAATGACGTCTAAGGTAACTATTATAACGCTGTATATATAAACTGACAGTAGATGATGTGTAAGGTAACTATTATAACGCTGTATATATAAACTGACAGTAGATAACGTCTAAGGTAACTATTATAACGCTGTATATATAAACTGACAGTAGATAACGTCTAAGGTAACTATTATAACGCTGTATATATAAACTGACAGTAGATAACGTCTAATGTAACTATTATAACGCTGTATATAAAAACCGACAGAAAATGACGTCTAAGGTAACTATTATAACGCTGTATATATAAACTGACAGTAAATAACGTCTAAGGTAACTATTATAACGCTGTATATATAAACTCACAGTAAGTAACGTCTAAGGTAACTATTATAACACTGTATATATAAACTGACAGTAAATGACGTCTAAGGTAACTATTACAACGCTGTATATATAAACTGACAGTAAATGACGTCTAAGGTAACTATTATAACGCTGTATATATAAACTCACAGTAAATAACGTAGATAACCTCTAAGGTAACTATTATAACGCTGTATATATACACCGACAGTAGATAACGTCTAAGGTAACTATTATAACACTGTATATATAAACCGATAGTAAATGACGTCTAAGGTAATTATTATAACGCTGTATATATAAACCGACAGTAGATAACGTCTAAGGTAACTATTATAACGCTGTATATATAAACTGACAGTAGATAACGTCTAAGGTAACTATTATAACGCTGTATATATTTACCGACAGAAAATGACGTCTTAGGTAACTATGATAACGCTGTATATATAAACTGACAGTAAATGACGTCTAAGGTAATTATTATAACGCTGTATATATAAACCGACAGAAAATGACGTCTAAGGTAACTATTATAACGCTGTATATATAAACTGACAGTAGATGATGTCTAAGGTAACTATTATAACGCTGTATATATAAACTGACAGTAGATAACGTCTAAGGTAACTATTATAACGCTGTATATAGAAACTGACAGTAGATAACGTCTAAGGTAACTATTATAACGCTGTATATATAAACTGACAGTAGATAACGTCTAAGGTAACTATTATAACGCTGTATATATAAACCGACAGAAAATGACGTTTAAGGTAACTATTTCAACGCTGTATATATAAACTGACAATAGATGATGTCTAAGGTAACTATTATAACGCTGTATATATAAACTGACAGTAGATAACGTCTAAGGTAACTATTATAACGCTGTATATAGAAACTGACAGTAGGTAACGTCTTAGGTAACTATTAGAACGCTGTATATATAAACTGACAGTAGATAACGTCTAAGGTAACTATTATAACGCTGTATATATAAACTGACAGTAAATAACGTCTAATGCAACTATTATAACACTGTAGATATAAACCGAGAGTAAATAACGTCTAAGGTAACTATTATAACGCTGTATATATAAACTGACAGTAGATGATGTCTAAGGTAACTATTATAACGCTGTATATATAAACCGACAGTAGATAGCGTCTAAGGTAACTATTATAACGCTGTATATATAAATCGACAGTAGATAACGTCTAAGGTAGCTATTATAACGCTGTATATATAAACTGACAGTAGATAACGTCTAAGGTAACTATTATAACACTGTATATATAAAATGAATATGAACCTACATTGTATTATATTATACAAAAACAGAACAGTGGTAAAATATCTCTTAAAATACAAGGTTGAAGTGACGTTGTTCTTACCTAGCAGTGTAAGAGACTGTGCCTGTCTTGGAGAGCTTCATCATTTTATTGTCACTCATAACTGTGTGATATTCCGCTCTCTTCTCGTTCGGAAAGTAAATGTCTGGCACCCAAAACAGCTTAAGTTTGTGTGAATCCACTTCAATGTAGTCAGTATTTTTGGGAAATATGCGTGATTTCTGTGCAACTCTAGGGTCTGTCCATATCAGGTGCATTCTCACGGCAATGGTGAAGTCCTAGAAATATGACACAAATTACCGACTAAACTACTGTATCGTGTTGGATTATACAGGCAAAATTAAAACTGTTTTAAAGAGAATATTAACAATAACGTGGTAATCGCAGAGAGAGAGAGAGAGAGAGAGAGAGAGAGAGAGAGAGAGAGAGAGAGAGAGAGAGAGAGAGAGAGAGAGAGATTCCTTTTCCCATGTGGTGGGATCGTGCTGTTGGGTTGGGTTATACATATCCCATGTCGACAAAAGGCAGCTTCTACCAGAACTGTCGACGCTCAGGACAATGTCGAAAAAGAAAGCTTCTCTCGGAACTGTGGATTCCCAGCACAATGTCGAGAAAAGATCTCTTTATTTATTGTTACGCAAAGCGTGAAATAAAACAGCTCATCGACATATGTACGATATCAAATTTTAGATTTATTATCTTCATAATTGTAGACCGTGCGACTGCTTTCTATTTCAACATGTTCTATTAGATGTTTTTTGGGGTTTTTTTTGGGGGGGGGGTGTTTTTGTTTTTTGTTTGCCCACCCCCTTTTTTAATGCTTCAAAATTATGTTATATTTTTTTTATTGGCGGTAAATATGAATAAAATATATTAAGTATTATAAGTAGAGCGGGGGGGGGGGGGGGGGGTTGTTTTTTGTTTTCCCACCTTCTTTTTTAATGCTTCAAAATTATGTTACATTTTTTTATTGGCGGTAAATATGAATAAAATATATTAAGTATTATAGGTAGAGCGAACTTTGGAAAAAAGCAGTTGTGTCTGTTTGGTACATATGAGAAAGTCTTTGTATATATCGGGTATATAGTTTCATAATCATTTTTCATTCGATTGCACAATATCCATATAGGTAAATTTATTATCATTAGTTACTTTTATATTACACATAATGGCTACACCTGTACCTTTTATATAACACAAACTGGCTTCACTTGTACCTTTTATATTACACATAATGGCTTTACTTGTACCTTTTATTTTACACATAATGGTTACACTTGTACCTTTTATATTACACATAATGGCTTCACTTGTACTTTTTATATTACACATAATTGCTTCACTTGTACCTTTTACATTGAAAAGATCATGAAATTTCCCCTGCGGAGGATATGACATCAGTGTTATACTTTAAGGCTACGGCGTCTTAATATTGTTGTTCTCAATGAATTTCACTTCTTCAGTATTGAAGCAATTATATAGTACTACATGTTTTACACATCCGTGGCGGGTGTGGCAAGGTAACATGCTTTTCCATAGACTCTGGTCTTATCTTTAAAAATGCAGACCGGTGTGATTTCTTAGAGAAATATTTGAGCGTTTTTAGTGAACGTATCTGGAAAATATTGTTTTCATTTCATGTTAATGCTCCTACTTCAATATATATAATTTTACTTGGCAGGTTCTTTAAGTACCAAAAACTTAAAATTTAAAAATTTTCTATATGTAACCAAGGCGAAATGTGGATGTATTGCTATTATTTTTGCATTTGCATAACGGTAATATTGTTAACACACAGTATTATATCTGATTAGAATTTGTAAACATCTTACACTTTCACAGGCAAAAAATAACAATTATGTATCTTTTTGATAAAGCATCACATACAAAATTTGGATTGCAAGACTGTCAACGGTGCTTTTTTATTTTCTTAAACCACACTAGGAAACAGTAAAAGATTGCTGTGTTCTAGAAATTATACGTTTTATTTTTAAGTAGTAGAATGAGAATATCTTTGTATTTGATGATACATAAGATGACAGTGATGATGATAAAACAGATTCTTCAAGACTTCTACTAAGGTAATTAGCGTAGTCTTTATTCATACATAAGCATTTGATGTCTATAGATCGCGCAAAATGACCTGTTTTTCTTTCATGGTGTATACTGAAGCGTAGGTGTTTCTGTGAGTCAGAAATGACTGTTGGGATTTATTGGTACAACTTCGTTCCGGAAATGAATTTGGTTCTCGACTTTGATCTTCACAGTGTTAAAATTTTGTATGCACGTAGATCATTCTTAATAACAATACCAAATACTTTGATCATCCTGATAATTAACTTCAAAAATGATATCAATTTATGAAACTGGCTCAATAAAATTGAAATAGACTATGATTTGTTCCCCTTTATTCATTCAGTTTAAATCATTCAAAACCTTTATAAGAAAACACACCAGACAACATTTAAGTAGTATACGCAAACTCCGAAAAGGGAATGAAGTCAAGTGCCCGGAGAGAGTAACATCTCCTGCTTGTTTACACCACCAATGCCCGGTAAAAGTTTTCAGATTAGGAATATACCAAGTGTAGGTGAAAATGTGGTGTTCAGATTCATTGGAACAGAACTTATTTCAGAATATAATCCAACATCCCGGACAACAAGATGTCATGTTGTAAAATAAGAACCTCGAATCGACAATAGAATGTCCCAAGAATTGTTGTACATCAACTAGACTGAATAATTCCGATTCTGAATAATTGCAGGAAACAAAATACAAATCTGATTGGTTGTCTTACTCGAATGTATCACTCTCGATTTGGTCGACGAATTGATATATGTAGCAGGAGAAAAGGATAAAAATAACAATTTTTGGGGGGTGTTAACATGAATTGAAGTAGGTAGATAGATGTATGTATGAAAACAGTTGTGTAAGTTAAAATGTTGTAAAATGTGCATGAAAATGATTTGTAAATTCACTGCGTTCAAACTATCTGCTGTCGACACGGAATGAACCTAAACGAATTCCGTCTTTGTTTTAGCGACATAATACAATCGGGAGCAAACAGAAACAGAATTATTCAGTCTAGAAATCTACCACTGACTGAGTAGTTATTGTTCTGACATTTGGTTTGCACTTATGCGTTTTTTATGTATAAATTATTAAAATAAAATATGAATATGTTAAATGCAGGCTATGCTGCAAAATTGCTATTCATATAGGGAAAACGTAATGCTGTGATGCTGAAATTTGTCACGTTTGTCATAGAGTGTGGTGTTCACGCAAGCATCAATATCATACACAGCATGCTAATCAGTGACTTAGTAGAGACAACTGGTGCTATCCAAAATATGTATTCTGGCCTGCGCAGTATATCGCCGCTAGGTTTATGGGAACGATCATATCTTATTTCTCTAGTTTCATTTTTAGATAGTTTATAGAATTGGTCGGACTCAGACAGTAGCACACTGAACTGAAAGTCTCCTAAAGGTCCACAGATCAAGTTTCGATGAGAAACATTCAATATCGTGTCTTTCAAAAGAGATAGTGAAATCACGAATCTGTGTTACAGTAGACGTCTTCAAGTTAAAGACCGTTTTCTGCTCGAGTCTTTCATAGGTCGAAAATTTCTACAGTGTATCCGTCGGATGCCGTCACTATACTATTATCAATGCTGTATAAAGATTTACAATAAATTGTAGCAATTTCCTTTATTCTATACTTGTAACCATAAACAGGTATTTTCTTCGGACGTTTCTCCTAACACAGACCAGAACAGAGAAAGTCCTGCTTTCTACTCTAAGAGATTTGTTTTAAGTGATAATGATACAACTGAAGTGTTATTCATTCAACAAGCATCTTGATAAAGATGTTTACAGATACAAATAAATGTCACAGTGTATGCTCCCATGTGCTTTATTTTTCATTTCAGAATTCATTAGTTCTGTATTAAGAGGTAAAGGTATTAAAGGAATGCGGGAAAGCAAAGCACGCAATATTGTAGGCAGATTTTAGCAAATATATTCGACAACTTACGTAAGAATATTCGACAACAAAACAAAAGTATGTTGAACGATATGCTGAAATGATTATCACTATTTTACGCCTCGATCTGTTGAATGAGAATTGCGACGTCGAAACATTTTGCACCTTTTCCCGAATTACGTAAGCAGTTGTTAACGCACTGAAAAGCTATTGACAGTGATTATCTAGCCACAGATAAAAGGAATCTCTTGAGGCGGCATACACATTACAGACTCGTTAATAATTCTTTTGTGATGAAGCAGAAAGATTAATACCGAAAGAAATACATACAATACTTCCTTGTTTACGACGTTATTGTAATTTACACTGTTTTTCAAGGAATGAATTTCATTCCGAATCTACTTAATTTGAATAGAGAAGCAGATGGGGTTCAAAGGAAAACACTTATACTTTTACATTGTTTTTTACTTATGTCTTTTTCATTTATTAAATCATATACGAAAAGACGTCTCAGTTTGTTGTTTGGCAGATATACGTATGTTCGATTTGCTTATCATTTGTACAGATAATGTAAATTATTGATGAAAGAATCCAGATAGATAGAATTAGCTTCATTCTTGCTTAGTTTACATTAGGCTGTACGCAACCCGGTTTGTCTTTAATGAATACAACGTCGTAGACAGACACATAAAATACATCAAATAAACTGTGGAATATGTTTTAGACCTCTTACAAACTGCTAAATCTGTCTACTGTATTGTATATATGGCATAAAAAGACTGTTATAATATTTTTAATAGTACCCATCAACTCTTACGCAAAACATCTCCTCTGGATAAAACACAGTTTTAGAGGACTTACCTGACTGGTGTTTATTCTTTTATGAAGTTTTTATTTTCTGTATTACTTGTTTTGTTTGCTTTTCCTTTTTTGTATTCTGGGGAGGGGGTTGTTTGCGTATTTGTTTGTTTTATTTTTATTTTTATGCAATCAATTTTCATTTAATTTAATTTGGATTTAATTGAGAAGTCACTTGTCATGTATAATAAATATAAACACTCGAATATGAAAATCATTTTACCATGCTTGCTTCATTGACAGAGTCGAAGCTCGTAACGTCCAGATCTACATCTATCACATTGGGCTCTTCTGCAAAAGTAATAAAAACAAATTTATGTATGGATCGACTATCACAGAATGATAAATTAAACGAAATCAGTAGTCCACATATCATGAATAAGAACGATATACGAAATCAGTAAGAAAAAAAAAAAAGAAATCAAAGAAAAAAATACATGAGCCATCAAAACGAAGAGAGATCAGGTGCTCGGAAATTAGACATCTTCTGCTTGTTAACAACAACAATCACTTATGTGCTAAGTAAATGAATTGTTATCTCAGGTAAATGCCGAATACATGTATAGGCTTTGAAAATAGCTGTAATATGTCTCCTCATTTCACAACTTATACGCTTTGCCAGGGCATGCTTCAAACACAAAGATGTCGTTCTGAAAGCGAGGCTTCTTGCTACGAAATTACTCTCACAGGGATATTTTGAGGAACGTTGGAAACTGCCACTGAGGAAGTTCTGTGGTCGATATAGGGATCTAGTGGAATTTGAGATGAGATCCCACTTTCAAGAATTTTATTGGACATTTTGGGATCTGACCATACAAACTGACCATCTTAACGTCTTGGTTATACTTGATTTGTCACTGATGAAGTTCTATGGTCGATATAGGGATCTGATGCAATTTGAAATCCCCCTTTCTAGAATGTTAACCGACATTTTGCGATCTGACCATGCAAACTGCCCGTCGTAACTTTTTGACCATACTTGATTTAACATAATACTTGTATATACAGACATTTGTTGACGTGCATTTCCGACGCCGAAATTTCAGTTCAACAGCATTTCATACCGTGAATAGGATAATTTGACTTAATGTTTTGTCTCATTCATGTGCTCATTTGAATATATTTATGTATTAACTTTTTCGACTTGAAAAGTTGTTACAGGACATTTGCGACGTATGTTGCATTCAATCAGGTTACGCTTACTCCTCCCGGGCACCTGGTCTCACATCGATTAAATTGGGGTTCGCATTTGTCTGAATATGACACTATACACGATATCGTCCTTTTATTCCATGGACTACGAGATACGGTTAAATCTCGGTACATCTTCGTTGTTTACTAGACATAATATGTATATATACAGGCATTTGTTCACGTGCATTTCCGACGCCGGAATTTCAGTAAATCAACATTTCATTAGGTGCATAGGATAATTTAACTTAGTGTTCTTGTCTTCATTGCTTATATGTGTATATTTATGTACTTAATTCCTCGACTTGAAAAGTTATTGCATGACTTTTGCAGCCGGTGTTTCGTGCAGACAGGGGACGCTTATTACTCTAGGGCACCTGATCTCACCTCTATTTAATTGGCGTTCGCATTTGCCTGAATATGACACTACGCTATAGGCCTTTTATTATATGGACTACGATATGGTTAAACCTTCAGTACGTCTTTTTTGTTTACTCTCTATCCAGAATATCATTCATGGGAAGATGATAAGAGCCCTGAACCACAGGACTTTCCCAATCCCTGGCTGCGAATTTTATCTGAAAGTCGCTTTACTCTCAGAACAAACTGACTGTATTTTCAATTAGCAATGGTAAAACGCATTACCGGATATATAGATACACCATAGAGATTATGATGGGATATGGCTACTCATAAAGGGAAAATGTTGTGCTGAAATTGCAATTGCCTTTTTGTCAAATAGTGACGTTTCAGGTGAGCATCAATGTCGTAAGATATAAAGATAACCAAATTCGAAATAGAATAGATAGGTATCATAAGCATATTTATTTGGAGTTACTATTCCTTGTCAGTCAAGGTTTTTGGTCAAATAGAAGTTAATTGCCTAGTACTTGAAAAATCAAAATGTTGTGAGAATATCTAGACTTCTCTGGAAACGAAATTGCGTAATATCTTAAAACCTCTATAAGCATTGCAAAAACACAGAAAAAACACAAGTTTGAATAAATTGCCTACAAAATTTTATTGTTTTAGGAACAAACATTCAAAGCTGGCTGCTAATATGTCACAACACTAGAAACTCCATTGCAATGGTATAATTATGAGACTTTTCTATCGTATCTCTTTGTATTGTTTTTAACAACGATTTCACCTACATAGATGATACTAAGGTAGTCTGTTATTTATATTTCTCTAATATAATTTATATTGTACGAGGTCATCAAGTTCTCGGTCCATATACTTAGAAATACAGGGGATTGAAAGAATTGTTATTATTTTTCATTATGATCTTCCTTCATCTCAATGTATTTTCTTCTTCTCTGTTCGAATTTCTGAATACCTTTAAAACAGAATGCTTATTTCTGGTCCCATAAGTACTCAAATACAGCGTTTTATCACGTAGGTAAAATTTAGTTTAGGGAACAAATAGAAGTCAAATATATCTACAATGTAAATCTAGAAAATATTGGAGATTAAAAAGAACCTCGAAGATGCATTCTGTCGCAGTCGTCACTGCAACTTGGGAAAAGTAAGCTAGTGCATTATTCTGCAAAGATGAACACTTCTGGTGACCTCTCCTCTCCTCTTTTTCACAATCTTCTGACGCAGCCTTTTAAACTCTTTTGCATAATATACACCATTTATCTTGCGGCCTTCCGCAAGAAAATTAATCATGATATTCCCTCATTGTTTCCAGCTGAGGAAACACTCTTGAATGTTTAGGAGGAGATGAGCCATGATGAATCCATTGCATGCTTTTTTACTTAGATTTAGAATCATAAAGGTGCACCCACGTTTCATCCTGAGTGACAATTCGACCAATAAAATCCTCGTGATCATCCTCATATTGAGGTACAAAAAGATGCAAAGAAACATCATGCCTGTCTCTCTTTTGATCTTCAGTTTATATTCTAAGAACTCGTCTAATCCAGACCTTAGACATGCCTAAAATGTCAGTTAACATTAACTGAACAGTCCAATAACTTATGTCAACTTCTCTGACGATATCTCTGAGGTTTTGCCTATAGTCGCACATGACAAAAGTGTTCAGAATATCAAAGTTTTTATCTGCCGTAGCATCTTTGGGACGTCTTGACCGTTCATCATTTCAATGCTCTCTCTTGGGATTCATCCTCTACTTAAATAGATACTCAATCATTGCTATTACTTCAGTTTTCTGTATTTTGACCCTTCAACATTTAACACCCTATTTCGTGTATAATCAATAGCTCTGAAATACTACTAACTGTACACAAAAACATACATATATAGTAGAATAATAGTTTGATTGGTGATTTAAAATTATTTGTTGAATCATAGTATATAGGGCAAAGAATGTTATAAGAATCTGAATATCAATTAATCTTCATTTCTAATATCACATATTTTAAATGTCGTAACATATTACTGAGAAATTGACTTCAAGTGCCGCTTAATGTCACAAATATCTAAAGTTTTGCGCCGTGTGTACACCATCTCAACAATCCTTTAATACTCTCGATCAGTGATTATTTGTTTCAGACTTACATTATTCATTATTCGTTTTATACTTTTTTTTAACATGCATTAATCATTATCTTTGGAATTCCAACAATACATGGTACCCAGAAGTATCGTTAATTACAAAAAAGTATGGCATTATAATTAGATTTGCAATAATGATAAAAAGACCTTTATGAGATTCTGTTAGATCTTTTGGAGGTACATTGTACTATTTTTCCTGTAGATATGTCGGATGAGACCCCGTGTCGTGGTATGCATGGCACGTTAAAGATCCCTCACTGCTTCGGGTGGGTCCGTTGCAAAGGTCAAAATTTGTATGCCCCGCATCAAGCAGATGCCGTCACCATATACGTGAAATATTCGTGGTGTGACGTAAAACAAAAATCAATCAATCAATCCTGTAGATATGTATTTCTATGATGTGGTTTGCACATCTGGTATACATCCTTTACTTTTAGAGACCATAACACTTTTCACTGTATTACTTATGCATATTGTGCAATGATACATATACAAACAATTAGTGTATTTCCATGATAAGCAACTAAAGGGTGAACATCAGAATAGCATTACATCGAAGCATATCTTACTTTTCTCTTCATTCGGAGGAGTCAGATTAATATCCTTCCGTAATATATCCAGAAGATCAGATCTGTAAAAAACGAAATCTGTATAGCATTTTTTCATATTGTGAATTCTACAACAATTTCTTGCCCATGACAATCACGTTTACCTACATTATGTGTAAATTAAGAAAGATTATATTCAATCATTTCAGAAACAGAATGTATACATGTAAAGATGATGGATAAATCCAAAGCACAAGTCCAAAAATCATAAAACCAGAGGACATACAAAATCAGTGAAAATGAAAAACAAATGGAAAATAACAAAATATGTCCACTTGAAGAGCATATGTGAACCCCTGTGATGGAGTGAGATCAGGTGCCCGGGGAGAGTGAGCATCTCCTGCTTGCTAGCAACAGCCGTCACATAGACCCAGTAGAAAGAGTCAGAACGTGTCAATTCCATATATATTTATATATGGAGAAGTCGAAGTAGGTAACCTTCTAGTATAGAAGGTGTCAAATCTGTGTAAAATGATCGGAATCGGTCTCAGTCCAGAATACATTTTAAGAATATAAAAGTCTCTAGAACTATAGGACAGAAATATTGTGTACGAACATTGTTCATTAATTTCATACAAATTAATAACTTTGATATTTTCATCGAATTGCAAACCAACATATATATTGATGATATATAATTTTATCTTACATTTTAAAATGAATCTTTTTATTCCGCTCAGCGGTATAGTTGCAGAAGTAACACCTTTTTCGGATTTTAGTGTACATTGGTGTGATTGTAACAATAGCACAATGCTCAGTAATAGCTCCTGCTTGATATGTTTATCCGATGATATACATTAGCGGGAAAAAGTAACTGTGTATACGGAAAAGTTAGATAAAACATAAAATGTATTCCTTGATCGCCCTTTATTCTTAAAGGCATAGTTTTATACACTAAACGCGTGTTTGAGGAATTTCTTAAATATCGCATTCGAATCGTCCTGAGGGCCACAACACGCTTTTCTGGAATTTCGAGTCTAAACGACCTACTGTTACTAATTGATTAAATCTCTTGAATTCATTGACATTATTCAATGTATTGAAATAGAGAGAAACTGGTTTTTGGAATAAAATTTTGATTGAGAGATATCACACATGATGGAAAATGATCCTTTGCGCGCTATTGGGATGCTGGAAGATGGGGTGTCTCAAAGCAATGTGGCAAAAAATGCAATGTGGCAAGGCAGTTTGGAGTTCACAGTGACACTGTAAATGCTTTAAGGAGACGTGCACTGTTCGAGACCACCCACGATCTGGACGCCCCCGTCTGACATCACGTCGGCTAGATACGTATATATGAACGTCACATTTGCGTAATCGATTCCAATCCGCTTCTTTGACCGCTAGAAGCATCCCTGGACATTGACAGATAAGTCCTCGTACCATAAGGAATAGATTGCGATAGGCAAACATCCGTCCTCGACGTTTTGGATGGAATGGAACGATATCTACGTCAATAGATTACCCACCTGCAACGTTGGACGTTTTGCGTCATTCTTTATTGCGCATAAGGCGGAACGTTCCTCATTTCTGCATAAAGTAATTCGTTCAATGTGTCGTCGGTGTGAAGAATGCAAAGGGCGGTCATACACGTTATTACACCTTTTTGCCCACGTTCAGTGGCTGTTCGTATCAACCATAATCGACATATTTCGTGAGTTGATGTTTGAATTGAAATACAGTGTAGTATATTAAATAATGATGTACATAATGCAACATAAAATTTTGTATTTAAATTTATAATCTAAATTACTAAACAACACTGTTTCTTTTTTCAGCTAGTTTACATGTATCACATTTATCTCCCATTTAAACACTTAGTCATGACATACACATTTTCTTACAACACTACTTATGTTATGGATTTATCTTTGGACTGTTCTACAGTTCAATATCTTTAATGTTTTTAGTCGTTTAAAATACCTTGATGATCGATTCTAATGGACTAAGTTTGCTGTTTCGAGGGCTTGCTATACAACATTGCTGATTGGATGGGTGCATGAAACTTATGTACTTGTTTTATTATAACTTGTAATTATATTGTTTTCCGTTATGACGAATTGACTGCCATTCAGTTTTAACACGTTTACCAGTATCTATTCATTCCCTTCTACTTAAAGCTGGCCTCTCACCATAAAAAAGCCGAGGTGTTTCGAAAGTTCTTACGGGAGCGAAGTTGACCTAGGTCAACCTCACTCCCGTATGTTTTATGAATATTAAATGAACGTCTGACCGAAATGTTCGAATAGAGCTTTCTCCTACGAAACAGGCGTAGTCATGCAACCGTGACATTTCATCGAAGACACGACAGAGGCAACATGGCGTCACAAACAGAAGTACATGTAATTATATCTATATAATTCCTTTTTTTGTTTCTTCATTTCTTGATGTAACATACATAAATAATACAAAGTTAGTTATAACAAAAGATCACATGATACTGTATTGTTGTATGCATTTGCCACGAAAAGGCCACACGCCCAACCGTGCATAACGTAAATAAACAAATTTTAAAGTTGAACGAACAAATTATATTACATGTTCTAGTTATTTAGATATTATAATATGACCAGGTATGGCACATACCATAGTGTACAAATAGTATCGTTTGTTCAGTTGTACTTGTAACGAACCCACCCTCTCCGTGCAAATGTAAACAGGCCAATAAGATATAAGTCATTTGAAAACTGACGATATTCAGGTAATACTATCTTTTCTCCAAATTACAAGAGCAAAATTCCAATACTCCATAACAGACCACACATTTGGAAAGCATAATATTATTTATACATGTATACTTTACTGTAAAAAAATACACATCAGGTTACACATCCGTTTGTTGACACATCTTTTGGAGTATTCGAATAAGAAACATACAAACAGGAAATGGTATAGATTGAAGAACAAATCTTCAGAATTATACACAAGATTCTGTTCACGATCCTACATAGTGAGTGCATACTAAATAAAGTTATTTGTAAATTATAGGACTCTTCTGACGTCTGGATTAACAAAGGTATTATTTTAATTTATTTTATTTTGTTTTATTTATTTCATTTCAGGTACAAACATTTTTCATCAATAATAGTACGGAAACAGAAAACTATATGACATTTTGTGATAATTTATATTGTTATTTACGGGCTATTACGGTGGTTATACAAATTCAAGAACTAGTAACAATTTAGCTAAACAACTTGCGTTTTTGGAAACAAGAATGCCCCAGCTGCAAATAAACATAGCTGTCAATGTTCTACCCCCCAGGTCACATGATGACGCTTAGTGGATATACTTACTGTTGAATTTTGGTAACTGTAACAACATTCTATTTAAAGTGATTAGGCACTGCAGTATTACGAAGGTACATACAGACGGACGGAACGACCGAACGCTTTTTTTGCCCAAGATCTCTTAGACAGGTACAAAAGGCGGAAGGGGTAGGCACAGGTATTAAGAGAACGAAAAATGTTTAAAAGTGATATATTAATTAGAATTAATAATAATGCTGTTTGTTTGTAACTGTTCGACTTGATATGGATCCCCAATCATAAAATTATACAAAACATTGCAGAGCTTCTTACCCATCCATCACTGTTATCCCCCATCCCTCAAGGAAAGACAAGGTAAAAACGAACATATGCTGTTTGAAGAACAAACAACTATTTTCTTCTATCCATCATTTCTGTATCTGTAAATGTAAAAATACTTATAATCGAATACTCTGAATTCAAGATATTGTCCTTTGGAATGCTGTATACTAATTTCGAATTTCATTTTATTTTTGAGATGAGTTGGGAAGGAGAAGAAATGAGGGAAGGGGTGGGATGCAGGGAAGAAGTGTAAATTTAAGGGCAATGAACTTGGGCGAATTCCACCCGGGTAGAATATGGAAGACGGGTTTAAAGGATAAGGCAAGAAGCGGTTTAGTTAGACAAGACCTTTGCGTCCCCTATCTGCAGTGGATCATGTTATGAAATGCAATAAGATATGCATGTTCACACTGTACTTGCATCCGTATTGTTTAAGATCATTCAAAAATGAATTATGGACACATAACTAAATTGTTGTAAAGAAATTGAATAAATGTAAAAATGTAAATAAATGAATCCGTCTGGTGCTGTAAGTGTTAAATATCTATGTAAAGTGCATAGCGAGGAAAAAAGTTTTCATACGTTTTGTGCAGCCATGCTGACCGCCCGTGTAGAACACCGCCAGTTAAATGTCACGGTTTGTCGATTTGACATTTCTTTTATATGGTAACCGAGAGCATTTGGGTGAGACGTTCATTTAGTATTCATAAAACATACGGGAGCGAGGTTGACCTATGTCGACCTCGCTCCCGTAAAAAATTTCGAAACATTTCGGCTTTTTTATGGTAAGAGGCCAGCTTTAAGGTGATAGGAAGGTCATGCAGAACGCTTAACCTTTTTGGTTTCTAGTACAGGTCATCTGATTATCCTGAGTGGCACAGTACACACCATGCAATCATACGGATTGTATGACGGTATGACGTTTTATGCATTTTGTAAAAATTAAACCTAACTTATCTACATGACATATTCGACATGGACATGCAGAACAAACCAGAAATAGCACATAGAAAAGAAAACACTACAGTCCTGAGGGTATAAAAATTCTAGTTTTCGGTGCTTTTGTACTGACGTGAAATATATACTGAAAAATTTTTAGTTATGGAATTTGTAAATTACGCTATAACTAAGAAGTATCTATTATTTATCTGTACGGATGATCATCACACACTATCCTTAATGTCATACGTGACAATTTCAGCTTCCTTAGTAACAACATCAAATCCTCGCCTAACAATGTCTAATTTCATAATATACCTTTGTCAGCAGAGCTTTCTCCTCTTTTGAAGGTCTAACACATTATCTACACGCACAGGAAATAGTACGCCAATTCGTTACTACTGAAAATCTATGGTAGGTACAAAGATATGATCGGTCAGTATGATTTCCCCTTTTAGAGTATTATATAATATTCTAGAACACTATCTGGTAGAGTCGCGTCCTTTTAGAACGTTATATGATATTCTGAAACACTATCTGGTACAGTGGCGCCTTTTTAGAAAGTGATATGATGGAAAACTATCGTATACAGTCGTATTCTTTTATCTTTACACTTACCTATTCGGTCTTTGCGTTATACAGAGTTACCTCCCATTTGAGACGGTATCTGACGTAAAACAAATATGACGTCATCAAATTCTATGGAAACTGATATAAAACTCTGGGAAATGATAGTACACAAATGACGTTTTCATAGGAAATTGATGACGTCATAATTGTTTTACGTCAGATACCGTCCCAAATGGGACGTAACTCTGTGTAACGAAAAGACTCAATACATTGCCGAATATGATGTCTTTCATATCAACTATGAATATCGAAGATCGTTTGGTATTCTTTCGAATATATATCAGCTTTGTTAAACTGAATTTTTTGTGAATACATATCATCAATGTATCTTTCAAATTCATGGTTACTGGCTGTTAATTTCTTATCTAGATATGTCATCAAACTTGCCAATAAAACGAAACCTTCTATTTTAAAGTCTATGTAGGAATACCTATCATAGAAATATACAATACTCTGCTATAAGCGTAATGCAGAAAATTCCTATTGGAATCTCAATATTTTGTTGACATATCTCTTCCATCAGGAAAGTGATGACAGGTGACTATTATTAAAGGCAGCATTGTAATACTTTATCATAAGAGAATTCTCTGCTTAAAGCGTGGAAGCTATGCAGTTGCAATTAGTAGTATTGCGACAATAACTAGAATTGGATATTTAACGTGATTTATATGGACTAAGTGTAATTTGGGAGTCAATATATCCTAGGAGGATTACATTTATCATTGCTAATTTGATACTGAATATAGCCTTGATAACTGTAATCAAGAGAGGTGTTGTCAAATATTTCAATGAATTATGTAATTCGATCTTGGATGAACAATATACATATATATTAAATTCAACGTCAAATTCAACACAGTGTTAAGATGTCAATTTTAAACCTGTTTTTGCATTGTCTTGTCATGGACTTCATTTATCAACTTCTAAAATATTAACGCCATTGCGACCCTTTTCACATACCAAATGACACATCTAGATAAAAAGATTATATTGTATATTGTAACTGGATTCACATCATATGGTATATTATTCAGTTCAATTTGCTGACAGCTTGCACTAACGTTGTGTATATCCATACAATAAGTATGCAAGTTACTTTCAAAGTCTTATCTCAGGGTTAGTGATATCTTAAATTTGGAAAACCTTTTCGAAAATTTCACAGATCATTAATCTAAATTCGGAACGCAATATGTATCAAGCGGAATCTCATTCCAATTTGTACGGTACTTTTATATCCTTGTCTCTATACGGAGGATTATTTATAAGGATTTGAATGTTTGATTTGATTGTGATATATGTATATCTATCATAACATCTAGGCCGGTGTCAATGTTGATAGTCTACAAGGGCATCTTAAGTCTAGTTTAGTTTTCAGTGCTTTTGTACTGATGTGAAAGATATAATTAAGTTTTTCAGTCATGAAATTTTGTAACTCACTCTAAAACTAAGGAGTATATCCCTCATACATTGCTCTGTCCTTAGATTAATTCGTTGGACTCCTTTTTCGGCCATTTTGATTTATCTTTGCTATTCCAATATTTATTTATTCTTAGAATTCCATGAACATCACTGAAGAGAACCTTCATTGTCCTTTTATACTTTGGACTGACTGTTTATGTTTGAATAAATGGAAGTTTTTTTTTTGTAAAATCATTAATGGGAATGTCAATTGATATTAGATTCTCATATTTCAGAGATTAAATTGATACTCTTAGTACTTTAACACTTCTTGTACAGTATTGTGTACACTAAACTTGCAATGCCTCGTCCTCAATATACCGGCATTTGGACAAATCTATAGAACAGTCTATGAGCACTGTATTCAGGTGAACATTGCTACATGTAATTAGACAAAATTGAATTGCGTATTGATGGCAAAGTTATTTTTCTTTATGATGCTTAGAGACATCAATAAATATATTATTGATTTTTTGCATTGTTAATCTAAACGAAGATCAATTAAAACTATAAGTTTTAGCATGAAGAAATATTTGCAGTTGGCATAAATTGAGAAATGCAATCGTTTTTATTGATTTCGTATCATTCTGGAAAAATTTCATATGAACAGCTGTGCGGAAAAGCCGGTGATGTGGCTGATAACACCACAGGTCTAACCTACCCACTCTGAGTGATCGATGTTATCAAAGTCGCATAGCAATAAAAATAATAAAATAACAATTTTGTATAATTCTTCACTGCAACAATTTTCAACAATAAATTGAACATAAAATAGAATATTAACCCTTATATAGTCGGTTATTCATTCATCGTGGTTATGCATTCTTACATGCAATTTAAAAAAATGTTTGATTTTAGTTTCAGTATTTCAATTGATCATCAAAGAAATAGGGTTTTCCTACTTCTGATTTTCTATGATTGAGAGGAGGACTGCTAACCAGAATGCTGGCATACCTATGTATGATGTTTGACTTTTTTCATAAACATAAGAAAATGTCTTGCGGATAAAGTTAAATGAAAATCTATTTATAACTTTTTCATCTGCCTTTTACTTGTTATGCAATTTGCACTAGTTATTTTGGAGAACAAGATAATCCGGCTGTTTGAATTATGTAATTCTTGATTAAAGAGGTACATCATTTCCATTGGTCCACATTTTATGAAGCTTTCGTAACATAAAAATCGTATGAAACAAAAATGCGGACTAGACAGGAAATTTTCACTCGCTTATAGGTCAAACACGAGATATCCAAATAAAAACACTATTGTAGTCTATTCTACATAATAGAATACACAACTGTCATGTTCTAATTTTTGAATTTACTTGGGGGGTGGTAAATACAAAAATTAGAACATGACAATTTATTTACCCCCCCCCCCCCCCCCCCCCACCCCCAAGTAAATTCAAAAATTAGAACATGACACAACGAAGAAGTACCTTAGGACTATATCTCTTGAATAGTGTCATATTTAGACAAATTCTAATTGAGGTGATGAAGTGTCCGGTAGGAGTAAGCGTAAACATGGATCACTGAAACGTCAGGTGCTGAGTTAATGCCATGGAGGATTAAGCATATAAGAACAATACTTATAAGAACGTTTTTTTCTAATATTATTTTATCTATTATTGTTTTATATACACATTTCCACTATATATCTTTTTCAATGCTGTTAAGGTGGGAACTGGGCACGTTCACAATATATGTAGAATAAATTATTTACCAGATTGATTAAGAGGAATCAAAGTTATGTAAGCATAGAATTACGCAAGAAGACGTTACTGATTACCTACGTCTTAAAATATAATTTACAATCATTTATCATAATAAATGTGAAAGTATGTATTTTTGTCAATGCTGAAGCACTAGGTGTCAAGGTTTTAACAATACCCTCTACTAAGAAACATGGATTTTTAAAATTAAGGTGTTGGTATATGATCTTCTAATAGAAAGGATCTTTTTACTAAGAAAATCTTCCATGTCAAATAGGCTAATTTCGAGTTTTCGATTACGCTTTGAAATTTGGAATATTATTATATAGAGCACGTGAATAGGGAAAAGTATTGACGTTTCAATAGCAGAATTTCAATTATTGCAAATCGAAGTGCAAATTTGTTTTTCAGTACTGAACAGATATCACTGTTTACCTTTGGCTTGTTCACTTGTAAATCCATATGATTTAACTGGTCTTAAAGAATATTGTTCAAATTATATGCCTACGAACAAAGAATTCTACTTAAAGTTAAGATTTTATAATAAAAGAAACGAAACCCGGAAATGGCTTTTCGGTATTTGTTTGTACTTCCAGTTTTGAAATGCTAACTTTCAAATCAATTATAATTCTAGAAAGCAAAAAGCCCATTGACGTAGAATACAAAATTAACTTATGCTTCATCCACATAGCAAGTTGAAGTCTTTGGAGACGATAATTCGTGACCTTATATGAAACATTTTCGTTTTACATTTGCTACATACCTATATGTTTTTTCGTTTAAATATCCATGTGCAAAATGTAAACATACAAGCACCATTACGAGTAGCATATACATCGTAAAACTGATCATTCACAGTATAACTTCCCTACCACTCTATATGATCAATAGGAACAGATATATAGAATGTAACGCAGGGAACTATTCCATGTAACACATTACTGTCTTTTGTGAGATTCAATTTATACCTACAGACCACTCTTGATCTTATCGTATAATTTGCTGGATGTAGATTCATGTAATCAGATGTGGTGATAAGGAAGGGCGTTAACGCTCTCATAAAAGAGTCACAAAATGCATTTAATGCTAACGGCGTCCATATCTCTGCTCTATCTTGAAACATCGTTCATATGTACACATTGTGCAGTAGGGCGCATCATGCATTTTTATGAATTTCATTGACTCATAATTGATATGATAAAAATTTCCCATAATCTGGGCGGATAATGTACAAGAGACACTTAATCATTTTCAACAACTGGCTCCACTCGCTAACATTGATCGTCATTTCTGATCTGATGTATATGTATGCTACAATTTGTATGTTGATACACCCAGGGATTTATCCATAATGCACTGCAGTTTAAGATGTGACATGCACTGAATAATGTAATTACAGAAGCGAATCTATTACGGTTTGTATTTGTGAGGAATATCAGCATTGATAGAAAAGTATCTAATGTTTAGTTAAAAGTAACAGTATACACTGAATATATGGCAACTGATGTAAGTATTTAATCGTTTTCAAGGAGAAAAAGTATGGTTGATATCTTGTAACTTACGTATTTTCAACATGTTACCTATGAAAAGTTTTCATATTTTGATATATTTATAGTATCATTATTATTTCCATTGGTGAAACGATGTGAACGCCTTAGTGCTATGTTAGCTATACATTGCACTATAAAGAAGTCTTGGTGATAAATACTGTAAAGAACACGACAAAGCAAGAATTGTGCATTATTAACAAGATAATAATGTTATTACATTTCAGACATATTCACACATTATTACTTTAAAGTTAACAAAACAGTTTTGATAATATATAGTTTGGTAATCAGGGTTTTCGTTTGCATGTCGTGATTTTGAAGTTTAAGTTAGGGGTGTTAGGTAGCTTTCAGTTTGTAATGCAGAAAACATGACTAAGAAGACGAAGACGTCTGACCAAACTGTATGACACAAATTACCAAGGACACGCACAGTTTGCTGTCTGACGCTATAACAATGTATGTACCTTATACCAAGCCATTATGATTTTATTTCAATCCGTTTTCAATCATCATTTGTTTGGGGTGGAACACACGAACAGTACATTATACGAAAAAGTTATTAGTTTTGTCTTATATTAATTTACATATTTGAAATATTCATAACAGTAACATTTTGCCTGAAAAGATTCATTTCATAAAATGCAATTTGCATTATGTATTTTTCATCCATGTCTTCTAAAGGGATTTGATTATGATGTTTTTGGAATAGATGTTTTAAAAACTACTCGACAGAAATCCTGAACACAATGTCTTCTGCTAATTATAAATATTATTTGAAATGCCTGTTGTAGCTTTAATTTCTATTTGTCTTTCGAAGTTCAAAGGCTCTTAAGACCTTAGACCGAAGTGGATTTCAGGGTATTCACTCCTATGGTGGCGCTCTTAATGTATTGGAGAAGAAAAAACATCGGATTCAACTGTATAAGAAAAGCGCCAAAGACATGCAGAGCGAGCAAAAAGGACTTCACAAATATATTCGATTTTAATACAGTAAAATATAACGTAAACCATAAAATTTCGAGCAAATATAAGTCAAAATGGCAAACAGTACCGGCTTAGTAACAAATGGAATGAGGGTTAAAAAGTAAATAATACACGAGGGAGATATACCATATCTTTGACAACTTAGGACTCTACACTTATTCTAACATAGAAAAAAAGTAATTCCGAATGATATAAAAATAAGAGCACAGCCCAAATATAAGCAAGGTCATGTATGATGAAGATTCCCCTTTATTTGTATATAATTCATAAATTTTCACTACATATAGCGAGATTTCCCGCAGCAATTAGAGTTTAGTTTTGGTATGAGGCAGAAGACCCTTTTACTTATTCAATTAACAGGAAACTGGAAGGTGCGGACAAGGGTCTGACGCCATAAACTGAGAAAATACTAAAAGTCATAGTTTCTTGTGTTCAACAATGAATAAATAACTGGGATTTGGATTTTACTGAATTAAACCATTCTGCATGCCACTATATTTAAACGTTTGATAATGGAATAAATTAAAATGAAATAATTGACTTCAGTGTCTTTTTAAACTGAGTTAAGTAGGCTTAGGATCGGACTTTGGTGACCCTACAATTCATATCAAACCATTAAAATGGTGAAGTTGAATGTGATGCACTACAGTTACCTGTTTCAACTACTAACAGTATTAAGTGCACTTCATCAAGCATATCCTTTACCATGTAGTAAATAAATATGACTGTGACAAAAATTTAAAGGCAAATTGGTATTCGAAATGTTTGTTTATACCTATACGATAAGCTGATGATAAACTTTTCCGAGGTGTTATAAACTGTTATGTAACTTTATTTTATCTAAAATAAATTTTGTATTTGATATCATAGATTTGCAACGATAACTTATGCATTTCTGTTCTTTTTTCCGTGAAGAAGAAATTAATATGAAAATTACTTTTCCGTTTACAATAGATGCCATATTAATGTATGATACAAAGCAACAACTCTAATAAGAGTCTTTACAAGGATTCATGGACGTTAAACATGGGCAAAATGATAGTATATTCAGATGAGGCTGATAATGCATTGCTACTCGCCGTTGTATTTATACAATAATCACTGATCAGTGTTAACTTCATTAAAACCAATGTAAAACTTTACTTGGTAAAGAAATAATTTGTTGCAAATAAGAATAAGATTAAGTGTGTTTTCTTATACAGGATTAGTCAAAGACTTCTGCAAAAGGCATCGAATTCCCCGTTTTAAGTATTATTATATTCCTGTCCGACAGAAGTTTACAAAACATGACATAGACGCATGGTAAGACTGAACTGCATTGTATTGAAAGAAGTCTTATGCCAACCAATGTTTTCAATTATGTTTCCCTTCACAATGTACCATTATCCAACTCAAAACGTAGACGAATATGCACTTTGCATCTGTTCAGTTATAACACTAATCTGCAACGCTAGGGATTTGCTGATATTGAAGACAACCTTAAAACCTATGGTACATACATTTGGAATGTGTGTTGACTTTATAAGTAATAAATATAGAATATATATACCTTTTAATTACAAATACGTACATAGTTTAAAATAAAGGAAAACTATTTGTATTTATATGTATATTGTTAACACTATCCAGGGCATCATATCAGTGACCGTTTCACATAGCCATTCAGATCTTTATCAAATAAAAATGAATGCTGGTACCCTGATTGTATGTATTGTATATATGTAGATTAATCAAGGGTAGCGTTGACTCTATTATCCTGTAGATCCATATTTACTGATAATGGAGATACAAATTCTTCGCAAAAAATATTGTTTTACAGTGTATGAAACTCCGTAGGCTGAATCATGTATTTTGAATAACAAAAGTAGTCATCACATCAAATTCGTAACATTAATTATATGTGTATAGTGATTTAAGCAACAAGAATTAGTTACGGTGAACCAAAAGGTCATCAAAACCAGGTAAACACAAAGGGTAATTATGTTTTACAGGCACAGGCCAGTCAGACTTCCAGTGTTTGATTCACAGTCACATACAGTTGTTAAAGAAAAGTTGGATAAAAATCGATGTTCTTGATTTCTTTGGTCTAATTTACATTGATAACTTAAAAAGAAAAGTCATACTATCATGCTATGGGTCACATAATACAGAAGAGATCATGCCTAACTAAGAACGAACTACATTTTTAATACTGAATTATGAATAATGTTAACTGGTGAAAAGCAGAATAAGAGAGAAACCATTGAGTTATAAAAACTACGATTTCAAGCAGTAATATCAGTAGTAAAAGACAAAATATGAATTATAGGCAATTACAAACCCCTTGAAACACAAGATTGGATCTAATGTCATGGCAGATTTAGCATCCCCTGCAGACATCCATCATGATGCAATAGTTAACGCTAATATAACTCGTAGTGACACTAAGTGTAAAGCATACATCCGTATTCACAGTCGGTGATAAGTCGTGATTATTATGGACTGATGGATTTCATACTACCACATTGCGAAAAATGGACATGTAATCAAATAAATAAGAAAGACGTCATGCCAGAAAATGTATTCTTACAAGTGTATAGAATGTCCTCATAGCGACCGTAAAATTTGCAGTATTTTCATTAAATGTGTAAGTTCCTATATCCTTTTGATTATTAGCTTTTCAGTCATTAGTGTATCTCGGTAAGTAAAGACATTGTATTCAGGGTAAAAAAGACCCCAACAAATTCAAAATTCTATCACATCCGATAATTTGAAACACATAGTCACTATATGCAAATGATAAAAGAATGTTACCGTAAGGATATTGGGAATTCAGCCATAAAGTAAATGAAGCCAACATGTTTGTCATACATGTGATATGCAGGAAGCACAAAAATTAGATTATGCTGCATCATTTATTCCATGTTTAGGACGAGCTGCATGTATATATTTACCAAAGTTTTAATTATTCACAGATAATGCATGAAAAAAAATACAACAAATTATACTTCATCTTAAGAGAATGATGTTTACAGCCAAGCATTTTCCAACCAATTATTGATCAGAAATTCCCTAAACAATATCTGCGAGAATCCTTCTCTGTAAAAGAGAGTGAAAGAGTAAAAAAGACCGAATCAGTTATCAATAATGCTATGAAGTTTCTTTCAGTATATCGAGAGGAATTGCTGTGTAAGCAATAAAAGAAATATCAAAATAGACAAATTCTGTAAAATGTTCTCTTAGGATTCGACTATCCAAAACTGATTAAAACCTATCTATCGTAGATTATTTCAGATAATTTCCGAAGTGTTTCCTTAAATACAGATATTATTCCGGCAACGAAGGATGATAGAGGTTTAAAGAATTTACTGCATTATTACAAATACATTTTGTTTGTATGGAATTTTCGGAAGTTTATGAATCCATTTTTGTAGGATTTTTTTAAATTCACACCAAGATTGTTGAACTTATATGGCGACGGTATCTGCTGGTACAATTCACAGTAATGTAAGTCTTTGTAATGAACCCACCAGAGGCATTGAGTCTACTACGACACGGGACCTCGGCTTTTCCTTCTCCTTCTCATCGGAAAACAAGACACCGACGAGTGATATTTGAACCTGGGACGTCTCATTTACGAGCCAAGGACCACTGTCTATTTTATATATAATCTGCACTCAATATGGATTTATGGTTGTCAATAATTTCATCCATAGAGATCATAAAGCAAGTGTACCTATAATTATCAATATTTCAATTTATTCCATGTTCCTCTTAAAGGCAACTTTATATTAATACCTTCCACAAAAATGTATAGTATACATGAAATCAGCAAGATGTAATAGAAAAAAATGCATTTTTCGATTTGAATTTAGAGATAATCGGTGATATGCCATTGTTACACTCATAACATATATTAATTGGTAAACAAGTTCCAGGAAATCAGAAAGTAAATGAAATCCTTTTGGAGGAATAATCAACTCCCGTTTGGCTGACAACCGCTATGAATACCTAATTCATATAGACACCGTTGAATTTTTAAAACCCTTAATCATGGAATGAATAGGTACTTTAAGCACTCTGTATAGACATTGTCACGGCCAAGAACATACAATTGTCTGCATAGTAAAAATAAAATATAGATTAGACACTAATAAAGGCAACACACTGTCAATTACCAGAATGTCAATTACAATCCATATAATTTCTACTGTTTCAACGGAATTCTCAAAATGTTAATTGTAAGTATAAGATTGGGTCAAAAGTTTTGATGAATATAAAGCTGCCATGAAAACATAAAACTTTTTATAGGGTTCTCTAATGCTAAACAAACAACAAGATATTACTTACTTTCAGAAGTTTTACGTCATATTTTGTACACTTATCTATATAATTTAATAAATCCACAGGCATAATGAAACCTTGAAGTTTATGTATACTATATGTTGCTATTATTTGCAACAATAGCGATTGAATGAAAATTATCCACCACCCACCACCCCTTTTTTATGATATTCAACCAGAGGATTAAATGTGAATATACATAAATGGAGAAAATGTAAGATGGAGATTCCAATATATGAACATTAATGCAAATATTTTTAAAAATACACTATACATAACATAACAAACAAAAATAGAAAAGTACCTACTTTGACTTTTGCTCATTTCCTCTTTCGTTTTCTTTTCCTTGAGCGGCTGTTTTTCTGGATATCAACAAGTACGAAAAAATAAAGATCCAGTAAGTAGCATTAGTTAAAAGATGGCTCCTCATTTCCGTACGAATTATCTCCCTTTAACTGAGAATATACCAAGACAACTCTTATCACATTAAAACCAAAACAATATTGCAAGAATTCTTGGCTTCAAACTGCAGTTTGGTTTAAATCATCACTTGTTATGTATAGAACTTGTATATTAATAGTAATCAGTATGGTAAAGAGCTTTCAGACACCGACGTCAGCATACAATACTCCTCATGTTGATGTAAACTTTCACAATGTTTACTACCTAGCCGTTAGGGGAGGAAATACTCTGTGTTTTATCGATAGACAAAAATACGACCTTCATTCAATAATGTTAGAGACTTATAAACTATATCAGAACGAAGACAACATATAGTGTTATCTGGACAGATTTTATTAATCATTTATCTTGAACCTACAGGGATTTATCAGAGAAAGAAACTTGTAACGTACCAATGCATGGTCTATCGTGAATATAATGATGAAATACCCGCACTTAAGAATCTTTTGTCCATCAAGTTACATGTTTTGTAAATAAATTAATAATCAATACATAGGGTAAACTCAATATTATTACTGTGTACAGACTAATTTATGTTTAACCATAAGTGGAATTTATACTGAAGGAAAAAAGAGGAGTTACTGGCTCAGTTATGTGGCAGAAGTCACCATGGAACTATACAATACATGAATATAAATAATATACTAGAACATATAACACATTACAAAAATTTTTGATTGTAGTGCAATTACGATACCGACTTAGGACGGTCATTTAATTTGACAAAAGACAAATTAAGCAATATCCTTTGTTTGCTAAGTCGCTTTATGCTTATGCAAGTATATTAAAGGTAAATAAAATGATAAAAAAAATTATAAACCACGATCTATCTATCTATCTATCTATCTATCTATCTATCTAAAATTATAAATCCAAATGACATACAAAATCAGTAAAAATGAAAACCAAATAGAAAACAAGGAAAAATGTCTATTTAAAGTGCATATGTGATCCCCCTTGATGGAATGTAAAGATGATGAGTGAGATCAGGTGCCCGATGAGATTGAGCATCTCCTGCTTGCTAGCAACACCCGACACATACCCTGTAGAAAGAGTCAAATCGTGTAAATTCTATATAATTTTATACATGGAGAAATCAAAGTAGGTAACCTTCTAGTACAGAAGGTGTCAAATCTGTGTGAAATGATGATACCAGAGTTCACTATTGGTACATATATTGCTTATGTCACTTTTATTTATATGTGACATATTTTCCTTTTAAAGACATTTTATGTAGATAGCATCTGTATTCATGCGTTGTTTACAATAAATACGAGGTATGACGCCGAATTAAAAATTGTATAAAATTTATCAAATGATTGTTTCATTTACATTAAATATGTAACTTGACAAAGATAGAGCCCGTGTAGTTCAGTGAATGAGGTACTTGACTCATGACCGAAAGGTTCCGGGTTCGACTCCTAAAGTGCACACAACAACATCCTGACTTTCGGATGAAACAATTAAAACTGAGGTCCTTTGTCATGGCAGGCGTGGCATATAAAAAGTTCCCACACTGATTCAGGTGGGTCCGAATGTAAAGATGATGGATAAATCCAAACCACAAGTCCAAAAATCATGAAACCATAGGACATACAAAATCAGTGAAAATGAAAAACAAATGGAAAATAACAAAATATGCCTACTTGAAGAGCATATGTGAACCCCTGTGATGGAGTGAGATCAGGTGCCCGGGGAGAGTGAGCATCTCCTGCTTGCTAGCAACACCCGTCACATATACCCCGTAGAAAGAGTCAAATCGTGTGAATTCCATATGTTTCTATATATGGAGAAGTCGAAGTAGGTAACCTTCTAGTATAGAAGGTGTCAAATCTGTGTAAAGTGATCGGAATCGGTCTCAGTCCAGAATATCATTTAAAAGTCTGGATAACGAGATATCATATGGAGTAATAAGAGTCTCGTAACGACCGTAGAACTTCCTCAGTGACGATGCTAGTCTAGCACATATATAACCCTGGTTGAGCAGCTTAACTGAAAGGTATATCTTTTTATGCCATGTTTTAGGCAGATGTCACCGTATAGTGAAATAATCGTGATGTGACGTAAACTTTAAAACAATAATCAATTATTCAATCAAATGGAGAAATGTAAGAACTGAAACAACAACATCCTTCTCTAACTGCACATATTCTTTTTGTAATGTGTTATATGTTCTAGTATATCATTTATATTCATGTAGTGTATAGCTCCATGGTGACTTCTGCCACATAACTGAGCCAGTAACTTTTTTCTTTCATTATTTACCTGTGTATATAAACATGATGTGTAACATGCACTTGGTGTGCAGGATGTAAATAAGAATAACAAGGTATATTCCACAATAAGTTTTCGCACTTAAACAAATACCCATAGGATACTCTATAGGAATAAGTAATGATTATTATCATTTAAACATATCAACATGCAGTACATTCTCCACAATCTTTTTAGCCTAGGGTTTCTTTTTAGACAGAATAATCTTCTATGCATGTGTTCTGTATGATTAACATGGTGGAACTAATTGTTCAAAACTTTCTTACAGTTACATACGTAAAACAGATAATTCATGAATGAAATGCAGAGGAAGAGCTGGCTATTATAGAAAGCAGTACTAAAGACAAAATCCAACAGAATAACGGGTTTTCCTGTTCTCTTCTGTTTTTACAGAAAAAACAGCTTTTGTTTTAGTTTATGATAGAATCAATTGGGCGCTAGGTAACTGTTTGAAATAACACCATGAACACCATGAGCTAAAATCGATAGATGACCTTTCCAGTTAATTTAGGATATAGAAATAAAAAATAATGGATAGATAAACGCAGATATTGCTCTATTGTTGCACTTTAAAATCCACCTTTAACAAGGACCTCAATTTGACATTAAACTGCTAGTTTGTCGAACTATAGAGGCCTATCCAGGTCTTCAAATATTGACTGTTGACTTTATTCTCTATTTTATAGCGATAACCTGACTGTATTTCTGTTTACCTTTGTTACATGGCACGGGGATTGAATCCCAGTCATCTAATATGTCAGGTTCATTCTTTGTTTAAGTGAAGCAAGTCTAAACTGTAATAATTGACAATATATTGAAATATGAGAGAAATATAACTTGTACTTTTATTTCAGATTCTGTCACGTATTGTGAACAATTTCAATATCAGTTGTCAATATTTCATTAATTTCTGGAACCTACTTGACTGCATTACGTAAATATTGGCCCATTGCAAGTTAAACTGATTATTTACTTTCTCTGATATAGCTACTAAAATCGAAACCCCAATTCCAATAAGAAATGGAAAATGTTATAGGAAAATGGCAGGCATAGACGGCCGTATTCTAAAATGCTTTACAAAATAACTGGATAACTGATAAATATTAACAAAGATACGACGGATAGGGAATATTTGATTAGTTTACCCTTATCACATACTTGACTTGTTTTGACAAAGTCGAGCAAGAATTGCCAATCAAATTATCTGTTAAGGCAAAAGGGTTTCTGCTTCATTTACACAATATTTTCATGATATCCTCTTGTAAAATGTCTAATAGATCAAATTGTGAATAAATAATAGAATAAACTCAGATATCTATTGACAGAGAGACATTTCATTAAGTGCATACTAGGGCATATTTGTCGTTAAATATAGTATATAAAACGCCGTCCTACCAACCTCAAAATTATGAACACACTAACAATTACAAATAACAATAGTGGTTCCTAACGTATATTTCATTGTTTTGCTTTATGCATATCTATTGGCAAAGACGAATGAAGTACAAACATTTAAGTGTATATTGTATTTATCAATCATCTTTTATGTTTCACTTTTTAATTGGGATTTATATCCTATATTAAAATATAATTCAAAACTCAAAACCATAGTCTTCAGAATAATATCTAATCACTGGGGATTACAGTTATACCCTTATCCACTAATATTGCAAGTGACTAATATTCTTATCATTTAAATTACCATTCTACGTATTAAATTTCACACTTAATACCAAACACATTTATAAAAAGCATTCACTCCTAAATTAATATTCAACTATGCTTCGATACTGAAACGCGTATATACTTCATAACTAGCTGAGATGAAAGTTAGGGGTAGGCTTGGTGTAGTGATTAAGCGCTTTACTTCCGGCGCCGACGATCCAGGTTCGATCCCTGGATTTCGCCACTAATTTTAAGAGGTTTGTTACCTCCTGCTTCTTTGTCGCGATATAACTGAAAAATAGTTGAAAGCGACGTAAAAGACCAATCAACCAACCAACCCACTAACTGAGATGAAAGTGTAAAAACTCTGTAAAAATTGATGGGAGTTTTCACCATGACACGAAGTTTTTAGGCTGCCTAAAAGGTTATCGTAGGAATTCGACATTGTTTGTCCAAATGCGCATTGTGTGTTGCCGTAAACGTTTGGCTTATTTACCGTTTCACTAACAAGAACGACATACATGATTGTATTGTGAATATTTTAAATGTTGTTTATCTCTGGGTATTTATATCTACGGACAGAACCAAGGTATTTGACTTCTAATTTTCAATTATTTGATAAACACTTTTTTAGTTACATACAAAGAGAATGCGATACTCTGTGCATTTTGGTGCTTTGCAGTTTCTGTTGTCCATATATAATTCTTTCGACAGCTTTAGTGTTAATTGGTACTCTGAAATCTCCATAAGGTAAGGGGATTTGGTTTTGATGGGGGAAGGGAGGTGAAACTGGTGAAATTAGTTCCTAGAAAATCATGATTTAATCAAGCCAATGATAAAAAAACTTATTTCCTTGAAACGTAATGCATGTTTATTTGTTTTCTTAATTTTACCTGTATTGCCAATATCAACAGTCTTCATTTGCTAGAAGGAAAGTTATAATAGTAGTTAAAAGTTTGTAAACCTTGCTGCTCACAAACAAATAGCACTAACTCGCCAGATATATGGTAAGATCATATACAAAACATTTACTGTGTCGGAAATGAGGTGTGAAAAACATACTGCAGTCCGTCTGTTGAAAAATAAAATTCGCTTCTTTTTATAGAAGAGATCAGAATTGGTTAGTAAAATACCATGCTCAAGTTGATTGATATTTTTAGAAAGTAAACGAGTCAAGGTCCTTTTTTACGATTTTTTGGAAATAAACAATCTAATGCAAAACAATACAGTACAGTATCCAATTCATGTGCTTCATATTTAGATCTTCTACGTGATATTGACCGAGATGGTAAACTTACTAATTTAATTTATGACAGACTCGATGACTTTAATTTCCTTATTGTCAACTTTCTGTTTATAAGTTAGTAAGATTCCTTTGTCACCTGCGCATGTTGTTTATGTGTCACAAACGATTCGGTATATTCGGGTTTCTTCTGAGTTTCGTTCTTTCATTTATCGAGGCAAACTGCTGGGGAAAAAGTTACTATCACTTGGATATGAGATATCATGGCCAAGGTCAACATTCCGCAAATTACACGTTCATTATAAAGACCTTATTTGCTCATATTATAGATAGTTGTTTATCATATTAATTTCCTTTTTTCATAGTAGTTAGACCATCTGCATTACTAATACTGTATTATTTTTACTGATCATGACATATACCGCTTGTGACTACCGCCGTGTCGTTTCCTACCTTTGTGACTGCGAATGATACAAATTAGCATACAATTGTGGCATCACGGGATGTGACCAGTCGGTAGGGGATGCTTACTCCTGCATGGCACCTGATACCACTGTTTTACCAGGGATTGATTGTTTGGGAATCAGTTACCTAAGTCTTCTCTCCACTAACTCGGGACAATTGTTTGAATGTACCCCAAGTAGCCATGAAATAACTGTATATTGGAATATATTTACGTGAATAAATTTCGTGCACCATATGCATTTCTACAACTTGTGTCATTCCAGTAACGCCAAAAAGGCCTAAACTGTTGAATTCGAAAGAATAGATATTTCAAAAGCAAACCACTACCAATACCGTTGGAAAATAGTTTGACTGTTCTCCAAGTAGACATGAAATACCTTTTATTACCCAAATGTGTTTGAGATTAATAATCGTCCTATGGCATCATCGCATGTCTTACCGAACGTAAACAATAAGTAATCTCGGTTTGCACGGCACTTGAGCGATTGATCATGAAAACGCTTTCGGATGGCGCATATTACATAATAACAATAAAAAAAAATAATAGTAAAAGTAATTTATTTAGATTGGTAATAACATTCGCTATTCCATTCGGCATTTGTTTCCGAGGCCCACAAGACTTCCTGTCCCCTCGACTGAAATTGTCTTCCCTTTCTTTTGTTCTATGACTTTGTGCTGCTAGTATCGGTTTGATGTATAATTAGTCCTTTCATACGATTTAGGTTACGATACATAATTAAAATACAAGATTTCTTATACAAATATATAATTATTCACAGAATCAGCTAATCTAGTTTTAATTTTTCTGTAATCTTAGAAGGCCAGGAAGCTCTTTTTCGCAACACCAAGTAATTTGGTATTTAGTGAATTTCAAAAGATATGGAGAGAGAGAGAGAGAGAGAGAGAGAGAGAGAGAGAGAGAGAGAGAGAGAGAGAGCATAATGGTGTTTGATCTCTTAAGCTCATTGATAATTAGAATTCGCTAATAGATAAACAATCAGTTCATTTTATACAAGTATTTCCTAAAATGAGTTGATGTAGTTTATTATACGACTGTAATAATATACTGCTTCTGGTAGATAGATGATATGTTAGCAATTAATCACGTCAAACAATTCATCTGGTTAAAATCAGTGTCACTACTTAATGTCCCATGTCGACAGTATAAACACCATACACAAAACAAAAAGCAGGGACACTCACATATAAATATGAGTAGAGGGAATAAAATCATGATGCTTGTCCTTGTGTTTAATTTAACAACGGTAAATTGTGAAAGATTAACTGAAACTTGTGATCGGTCCGCAACCCCGTAACCATCTGTTTATAAGTAGGTCCTAAGAGGAACGTGTTCCATATTACTTTAAAACGTCCTCGGATAATTATGTAGAACAGTTTCTGTATGTCTTTCCATCATCCAGACATATAGACATGCATAAACTTTTTGTCATGTACTATGACACAAATTCAGTAGCTCCGATTACTAATTATAACGTATATATATATATATATATATATATATATATATATATATATATATATATATATATATATATATATATATATATATATATATATATATATATATATATATATATATATATATATATATATATATATATATATATATATATATATATATATATATATATATATATATATATATATATATATATATATATATATATATATATATATATATATATATATATGTTCTAATATGTATTATAACCACTAGACCAGTGTCACTGGTGGTGGACTGATAGGTCACGAGGGCATCATTTGTCTAGTTTTCCAAATTTTTCCAATTTTATAAATCACTCTTAAACTAAGGAGTATCTCCTTCATGCATAGCTCTTTCATACGATTTGATTCCGTGGCTCACTTGTTGTTCGGCTACCTTGGTTTTAAATTTGCCCTTCAAATTTTTATGTATTATTAGAATTCCAATTATTTGGCCATAAGCACAAATGAAGAGATAAGTTTTCTAAATGCGCGTCTGGTGCACAAAATTATCACCTTTGTATGTTCTAATATTTATCATATACTTGAATATCCTGTTTAAGACAAAACATAAGACATGATACTGTATTTATGCTTACGAATAAATAATTTCGAGATATTAAAGGTAATTTCTAAATTACCTTTAATATATTACCGGGCACCTGATCTCGCTCCATCACAGGGGTTCACATATGCTCTTCAAGTAGACATATTTTGTTATTTTCCATTTGTTTTTCATTTTCACTGATTTTGTATGTCCTATGGTTTCATGATTTTTGGACTTGTGGTTTGGATTTATCCATCATCTTTACATTGGAACTTTTATAATGTTAAATCACTGTGATGCCGCAATGTCTCAGGTAAGATGCATGGAAGCAGTAGGCGTCGTGCCATGCTTAGCTAGCCACAATCATATGTATGACAGATAATCTGTTTTGCAAGAAAAAAGCGGAGTTACTGACTCAGTTATGTGGCAGAAGTCACCATCGAGCTATACAATACATGAATATCAATGATATACTAACACATATAACACATTACAAAGATATTTGAGTGTAGTGCAATTATAATACCGACTTAGGACGGTCATTTAATTTGACAAAAGCCAAATGGTGTGGTTAACCGGTTTACGGGCCCACCTTCTCACTCACCGTAACAGCATAACAATCAAAGGACGTTCATTTAAAAATTTACAAATAATTGCAAGAAATATGTCAGGTAAATATTGGTGTTTATTCAATATTGTTTAGAGAACATGTCATAATAAGACGGAAATGTTGATAGAGGACTTGTGCTCGAATGTTCAAAGTAAAATACTATGATAAATGACATTAGATTAGTATACACATGTGTATGAGATATAATAACTAATTTTGATTATAGTTAGCATTGACAAATTAAAGCGAAATATAAACATAAAGAAAAGACCTTCTGCAACTCAAATTGTCTCGTTCACTTTGTCAAATTTCGGAAGTCTTGGCCAGGGATATTTGAATTTGAAGACAAGCAGTTGAATTATAATTCAATATTCAGCATGATGATTAGTACCGATTGGTATAATGGTGTCTCCTCAACAAGAAGTTCTGTTACTGAAATGGACACACTTCATGGTTCCCAACGTTTTTGCATTTTACAGATAAGATAGGAAGAATTCTCATCGTTCGTAATTGATTATATAAAAAAACTTTAAAATGTAAATCGAAGGTCTGCTCTTGGTACTATGATTTTTTCTATAACAATAGAAGTGAACTAATCGCAATAAGGCCCTAAGCAACAGATGAAAATATTACAAGATTTTATTTACAAAATGGCATATATGACGTCTTGCTGATTCACAATGAATATATTTGTTGATATTCTAATCTTAGCTTTTTATTTAAACCTTCAGGGGTTCCTGAATGTCCGTTGTGGCACATTGTTGTTAGTGCCAGAGTCACTTGACACTAGTTACTTTCGTACTTTGCTTTAATGTTGTCGTGTCACATGCTAGTTTTGGGCCTCGCAAACGTTTTTCTATCTCTGATTTTACATGACATTCATAGTAAAAAAGGCGTATGAGTCGCCGAGCAATACTATTTATTACTTTTAGTGTACACTTCAAGTGAATGGATTCAACAACCCGGGCATCGCCTAAATGAATATTTTTTACAGTCAATTTTATTTTCGCTATACTTGGAGTAGAGAAAGTCATAATAAAATCAAACCTGTTACCTGTTGGTAGGTTATCCTTGAAAATCAGCAGAAAAACAAAGCTCATAAGCTACTTAACAACACAGATTGCCAGAGCATTTTGTTTTGTAGATACCAATTTACATATTTGTGAATTTTGACATGTTATTGACCAATATCTCATCTGTCTTTACTTCATCAGATGTATCTGTGTGTAGGTTATTTTAGAATGGAGTTGTTTTTGTTACGTTAACAAGGCAAAACGGTATCCTATCTCACAAACATACAGCAGGAGTCGGACTCGAACCTCTCTGTCTCAATGTTAAATAATGTAAATTATTGCTTAAGATTAAAATACCTGAAGTCAATTTGCATCGAAAAGAAAGCAATAGATGTGCGGTCAGAATTATGAAGTTTATTAACATTTACGTCACAAGAAATAGAAATTCATATTGACACATAAATAAGACATTTTTCTCTAAAATCAAAACACAATAAACTCACCAATATACTTGGAGTGATTCAAAAGGTGTGAGCCTTGTATGGAGTTTAATTTAGTGGAATACGTATATTAACTTATCTGGTATCTATAAACATATGCAAGAGAAATTAAGGGACTTCCATGAACATCTAAAAGAACCCCAAAACAAACAAAAAAAAAAAAAACCCCAAAGAAAAAAAGGAAGAAAAATTAAAATCATAAAACCACAACCCGACTATTAAAATCATGGTAGAATTTAGGCTTACTGGATAAATTTTAATTGTTAATATCGACAATGGCAAAACTGACTTATGGACTGAGTTACTGCAGAAACACCATGACCCTGGTAGTAAGATTTTCACTGATTTTGTATGTCCTTTGGTTTCCTGATTTTTAGACTTATGGTTTGTATTTATCCATCATCTTTACATTTTACGAAGCTGTGCCGTTTATAACTTGTTTATAACTTGTTTCCACTTATTCTTTCATAAACTACAATCAACAAGTAAATAGAAACCATGAGCTTTCCTGCAGAAGTAATCCATCCACCTTACTTATAACACTGGTATATGGAAGGTCATCCTTTACAAATCCTGTAACAATATTAACATGAATATCATCTTATTTATTTATTATTACTTTTTTTGGTGCAGATTTTATATTAACAGTCCTTAGTCGAACTTGAAATATTCAACATTTAAATTCTTTCCTAAACTTTACCAGATGTCATAAACGCTAATGATATGGCTTTCACTAGTCTAGACGTCTATGAATCACTAAATTTACCAAAAGTAAACTTGCTTTTCAAATACATAGCTCACAACATTCTATCAACCATCGTTGAATCCTATAGTTCCTATGCTATCTAAATCATTTATAAAATATTCAACATGTGCAATTGCTTTGCAAACAAAGAATTGGCTTTACACTTACATTGAATTTGCATCAAATACACATGTAATTTAATTTATGTCAATTGGAGCCAGAATTTTTATTTCATTAAAACAAATTACCTGAACAGTCTAAAGCAAGTTTTCTTATCTCTTGTCTTCTAATAATATAATACTTTTTATATATTTGTCATTCTTGTACAATAATTCAAACGTGTAAAATAATATGTTCATTAAGTTAAATATTTTTAGAGAAGATTGCAAAAAGTTCATAGTACCAAAGGTACATTATCACAGATAGCAACATACGCCTTTGAACCAAGGCCACAACGAAAATAGGGTATAGTTTTACTGCAATGAGGTATTCGTCTAATGATTATGAACAACAGAAATAAAAGATAAACATCTGATTTAGTTCATTAGAGATAAAAATCAGCAACTGACAGTAACGCAAGCAGACACAGTATCGTTTCCTTTAAACAAAGTTCTGTAGTACATATATACATGCATATAAAAAGATGTGCTTTACACGTAGGAAAGTAAGGATATACAGATCAACACTCGTAAACTTGAGTATAGCATCGATGTGTTGCTACCTATATCTGACAGAAGAGGTACACAGCATATGTTCTGCCATGCAGTGATTTCAATAAAAACAGTGCATCCGTCATCGACTTTGATTGATATTATCTTGCATATTTGAGAATAATGATATGAATTATTATAAGGATCTGGTGCTATGACAATGTAGTGGTTCTCAACGCCCTACTCTAATGGAAACCAGGTTACCAGACATTACTCAAGATGTCTTGGAAAAGTGAACCTTTTTGGCCAGCTGCAACTGCTGTAGATATACGAAACCTATAAGCGCTCAATTTCATTTTAAAATGCGTGTTTCAGATGTGAATAAAGACTACAGAAAAGGTTAACGCCACACAAAACAAAATCAGAAGAAAAGTATAATATAGGATTCAATCCCTTACCGATAAATTTTATAAAGTTCTTGACTGCAAAGTAAATATATGTAAAAATATTGCGAATCATGAATAAAAAATGTGCTGAATATAAGAAAGGAAATGATTTGAAAATAGAAAACAGAGCTCGCCGGTGACAACGAAATATAAATACTAAAAGTTTTTTTTAAGTAGGTCAATCTTCAAGGCCAAGGTAAAAACGTAAAACCATTGATACGTAATAAAAGGTCCTATCACCAGACAGACACACATGGAATATTTAAGTCTTATCTCTTATTGTTCATATGTTATGACCTAGGGTTATAGTTTTTTTCAAATATAGGTCTAACGTCAAAGCTATAAAGTCAATAATTCTTTTACCCAATGAAAGATCTTTGTAAAAAAAAGAAATACACACGTGAAATATTAAAGTTGCCCTTTCTCTAATAGTTCTTAAGATATGGCCCACTGTTTGTCCACAGACGACAACGCCAACGACACCAGGGGTGTGACAATAGCTCTCCGGACATTCGTCTCAGTGAGCCAATGATTCATATGTAATTACTAATTTCTCGAAATAGCAATGCAGTTAAGCTCTACAGGCAAAGCATTTCCTGCTGATTAACAACATTAACAAAGACAGGATTTGACGATATATAATATATATTAAAAGAAAATGAAATAAAAGAAGTGATCTGATCAACGTATCTTTTGAATAATAGTTTACTGAATGCTTCATGTATTTGTCGTATAATAGGTATATGTTATCATTAAAATATACTCTATCACAGGATATGGAATATATTACTCCGTATTTACCATCATTATAAACGTTTATGTCATTTCTTTACATCGCATCAGAAGACGTTATATAATGCATTGAAAAAGGTGATGGGATAGCAGATGTTAAAACGAGCATGCCATTATATGATGGATGTGGGAAAGAACTGGGTACCTATCAAGATGTTTATTAATTCATCCTGAAGTATGCCACGAGTTAAATGAAGATAGGATAATCATAACTGATATTACATTGTCTTTTGATTAATGTTCAAAGTACTGAAAACGAGTGCTGTGTAATTCTAATGATAAACATTGATGCCTACCTTGTATTACATTTACAAAGTTTGACTGCTTTGAGGAAACAACATAAATGTGTTTAATCTTGAATATAGAAATATCATGGCATAATGCTTTATATCCTTATGGTTTATGAAGGTGAGGTTATTTTAGGTCAATTGATGAGATTATTTAGATACAACGATGGTAATCTATTAAATCCTTTTCCCTACGCTTCTAAGACATGTTTCTTCAAATGAATTGGAGTCAAATATGCGAGTTCCTTTTAATTTCATTTCTCTTGAATATAAGAGTAAGTTTAATCGCAGCTCCTTTTACAGGTACATGCAGACAAGCAAAGTGATACAAAAGGCAAGAATTGTCAATCTACAAATAAAATAGCTGCTGTTGTTTTTTTTTTAAGATTTTCAAGTAATCAATATAGATTGAAAGTCGTTTTCTCTATGATCCATTTAGGTGAATGCCCTACATATAAAGATTTTTTAAAATATTTATTTATTAATACTATATGAAAATATTAAATGTAAATGCTACTTGTATACAATAACGACATCAACAGAGCATTTTAAAATTTCTAGGTCTATTGCAATTGTCGATAACAAAATAAAATAGGGCATTGTTTCATTTTTCAACACATTTAAATTGATATATCATTTTCCACTTTCAACTATTAAATGTCAAGTTTTACACAATACTGCAATGAAATAGTTTGTATATATATATATTTCAAAATGTGCATGAGAATCCGAGTGTTATCTAATTTTCAATAGGGTCCCTTTCTTGTAAGTAAAGGCACCAGTAAATTATATTAAACAATCCAAACATTACAGGAAAAAGAAATCTAGAGGTAATGTCTAAATTCATTGCATACACTACACCACTCATTGATTTTCGGCGGGCTTGAAGTGTTGGATCTGCTTCAGGGTCTAGTCTCATATTTCCATCTGAATCTACAAGAACCTGTATGGAGATAAAAAGGGAATTTCAGTGGTAAGAGAACACAATTGTATAGATAAAAAATATTACATAGGGCAGCTAATTGGATTATTCTCATTTTTATGCAAAACATATAAAGAAGTAAAAAACATTAACTTCGTAATTTGCAAATACTGTAATCGTTTTCCTTATCACGTAATCTAAAAGCTATTGAATTTTGTTTTGCTGTTTTCTGGCATCCGTAATAACACTTGTATTTTCCCTCACAGGTTAATTGATGGGGAATAGCGCTGAGGTTACGATTCATGTATGACGTTTTATAGAATGCCATAATTTTCTTAAGATGCTTCTTATTATATCAGTTTGTTAACTGGACATAACCTCAAGTGGTGAAGATAAAATACTGGGTGATATTGGAAAAATACTTGGTAGTACTGATAATATAATGGGTAGTACTGATAAAACATTTAGTGTTTCTGATAAAACACTGGGTCATATTTATATAACATTGGGTGGTACTGATATTATTCTTGGTGGTACTGACAAAATTATCGGGAGGTACTGATATAACATTGAGTGGTACTAATATAAGATTGGGCATTACTGACATAACACTGGATGGTACTGATATTTCACTAAGTGATATTGATATCAAACTAAATCCTACTGATAAAGCGCTTGGTGTTATTGATATCACACAGACCTGTACTGATATAACACTAGTGGATACTAGAAAGGCATTGATATAACTCTGGGTGGTGCTGATATAACATTGAGTGAGTATAATAAAACAATGGGTGGTTCTCATAAAGCATTGGATGGTAATGGCATTGCACTAAGTGGTTAATAAAATTGATGTAGCACTAGGTGATATTGATATAATCCTTGGTGGTTATAGCAGAACACTTGGTAATATAGTGTATATATACACTGTATGACATCGATCTAACGTAAACGTCGAGTTGATGTGACATTCATTTGAACTGCATGTAGAAGGGTATTCAGAATGTCTGAAAAGTTTTATATTTAGAGGATACGTGGACAACAGCGTGTGCAAATGAAACCTTATCGTGAAATTTGGGTTCTTTGTGAAACCCCGAAAATTTCCGCAAAAAATCCCTAAAACTAAAACAGTAAATAAGAATAAAAAAAAAACAAAAACAAAAAAAGATTTATATATGTACCCATATTGTGCCATTTAAAAGGAATTTCTTATTGCTTCTTACTTGGAAGAAGATGAGGTCCTCCCCCAGATAATAAAATTAGTACACAATTGTGCACATTCACGGTTATAGTAACAGGAGGTTGATTAAAGTGCTGAAACCTAACCCCATCCCCCCGTTCTTTTACCAAGAATAAATCGCATGTGGATAAAATTTCAAATTGCCAACCAAAACTCAATTAATTATTTGGGAACTATTTAGCCAATACAAGAAACTTCTTTTATTGCTTGTCAATTACAATGGTTTACCACTCCCCCACTATCCACTGTTAATAACACCCATAATTACCTAATATAAGGGCACCAAAAATGGATTTTCAAAAGTTTTTCCTCAGTCCCCTCACCCAACCCCCTAGAATTCTTTATAAAATATGCAATATCATGCCACTGAAAAAGGGATTTTCAAATTTAAAATAATTTCCAATTATCTTTCATAATTTTGGTGTATACTACATTACATTTAAGAGTGTCTAGTACTAGGATTCAGAAAAGAAAAATGAACTTAATACAAAAATACTTGTAAGTACTGTCTTGAAATGACAATAAATTTCTTATGTTGGGAATATTGAATGATTTTACCATCTAAACGTAATGATTGTTTCTTTTATAAGTAGATACATTTTGCCTTCTTTATCTTCCCTTCTTTTAAATCTGCAACGGCATCCGGGTGTTATATCACTCAGTATTATAGCAGTGGCACTCAATGTTATTTGCCCTAAGCAATGTTTTCTCATTAACACTCAGGATTATTTCAATACCACCATTTGTGAAAGAAAAAGAGAGAGAGAAAAAAAAAGAGGAGTTACTGGCTGAGTTATGTGGCAGTCGTCACCATGGAGATATACAATAAATGAATATCAATAATATACTAGCACATATAACACATAACAAAAATATTTAATTGTAGTGCAATTACAATACCGACTTTGGACGGTCATTCAATTTGACAAAAGCCAAACAAATGGTGTGGTTAACCGGTTTACGGGCCCATATAAATATATGCGACATCAACATCTTAACCGTGCTCTGCCAGTTGAAAGCGAGCTAAGACCCTAGATCTGTAGGAGTATCGACTAACAGTCAGCCGGGACAAGGTTTAGGACCATGTCTCCTCTGAAAGAGGTTTGGACAAGGCCCGTCATATAATCCCCACCGCCCTGTTAGTCAGCGTGTCACGCTCAAGTAAAAGTCTGTGTAAGGCTGTAGAGGGGCAAAATACAAGACCTATAGTCTTTTTGATGATCTCAATGCCATATTGATACCCATATGACCCTATGTTATATCAATAGCACCCGGCGTCATATCAATGCATTTTAGTGTTTTCTAAATATCACCCAATGTACAAGTAAAACCCGTTTGCTACTTATACTGACAGAGTTATATCAGTGCCACAAAACATCAGTGTTTAATAAATATCACTCAGTGTTTTATCAGGGCTACTCACCTCATCTTATTCCAGTACCACCTAGTGTTATACCAGAACCCCCTAATGTGATACCAATACCCAGCAGTGTTTTGTCAGTACCATCCAGTGTTATATCACTACCACTCCATATTATACCAGTACTCTCCAGTGTTTCATTAGTACCACCCAGTGTTACATCAGTATCATCTAATGTGATATAAATACCACCCCTGTGAAACTAATACCATTCAGTACCGCCCAATGTTGTATTACCATCCAAGATTATATCAACCCCTACCTCCGCCCCCCCCCCCCCCCATCCCCCATAAATAAATATCACTCAGTGTTTCATTTCAAACAAAATGTTATTTAACTTAGTTTTATGTTTATATATAAAAACTGCAACTCGTTTCCATCATAATAGTCTGTCCTCACATAAGTTCTGTAATTCTTTTGGTACTCATCTGTACATGTACTACTAAAATTGTGAACATTCACCCATTTGAGTACCATCGAAGTTGCATAGAGAGGAATTAAAGATGCAACGACACAACTCCTTATGATATGATGCGTATCACGATATTTGAAATATCGCCATATACATTAAGAAATTAGGTTCATACTTTATTGCATTATAGCTGTATCCAAAAATAGTTCTTGAGTAAAAAAGATATACATAACAACTTACACTAAAAATGAAATACAAGGCGACAAACCCCCCCCCCCCCCCCACAAAACAAAACATAAAACATATTTCGACTAGGTAGTTAGATGTTTTATTTTGTATTCTTAATTCTGTATGAAACATTTACATGTAATTTAAATTATTACACATTTTATAATGAAATGGACTTCACTATCGTTGCCGTATCGTTTGAGCTTCTTCCTGTATCGTGTATTGTATCATTGACTATGTATCGCGGTATATCGTTACATCTATAATAAATTTATGTTGGTATATATTTTTATTTTTAAAACCATATATAAAAATAGTAGTACCGCAATGTATTGTTTATTGTACAACTAGGGTGGGATTCGGTGTGTTGAATTCTACTTTTCAAAGCTTATCAGCTTCCTTATCCTTATATAATTTGAAAATGCTGATAAGTACATGTATTATTTTTATATTTACAAAACAATGTGTAGGCAAAATCACAATGAGCTAGAAAACCGGCAAATCAGAATAGCCCCACAGGATGCCTATCACCATGATCTTGACCTTAATATGGTACCAGTGAAAAAGTCTTGTCATAAAGAACTCAGATGCCCTACTTTTTATAGTTCAATAGTTACGGTCAATATGTTTTTCAAATGCAGTGCAAGGCCACGTACCAACGGAAAGGTCTTGTCATAAGGAACACATATGCCAAATATGAAAGCCCTACTTGTTACGGTTCAATAGTAATGGTCAATGTTAAAGTGTTTTTGCTGATAGACAGAGGGACGAACGGACAGATAGACGGATGGACAGACAAAGCAATCACTATAGGGCATCCACTTATGAAGCGGAACCCTAATAATGTCAAAATATAACTTACCCCTGATCCTTTCCTCCTTTTCTTGCTTAATGGGCGTGGAAACAAAAACAGTTTTTTAAAGTTAAATCCCTTATTTGTGTCCTTTCTAGCCAACACATTGGCAACAGCAAATTCGACAAGTGCTCCGGTTACAAACACCAGGCAGGTGATCATCCAAATATCAATGGCCTTGGTATATGACACTCTTGGAAGGGACTGATTGACGGTTGTGCTTTGTTGTGTCATTGTCAAAACTGTCAATACTCCAAGCGATATACGACCAGGAACAGCGTTCACATTTAACCAAAACGATATCCATGACAACATAACGACCAATATACTAGGTACATACATCTGCACAAGATAGTAGCCTATGTTCCTGCCCAAGTAGAAATTCGCTTTCAGGACACTGTGGGTTCCTAAATGAGATATTATTTTAGAATTCATTATCTGTCATACATTATCAAATAGAATTTACAATATTTTGTGAAAATTTTTTATTAATGTGTCTGACGTTTGATATCGACTGTTTATGTTTCACTGGTAAGTTTCTCTTTCTACATTGTTTTGATATGGTTCTTACAGAAATATAACGCAAATGTTCTTCTGTCATTACGGTAGAACTTATTTTAAATAAAGAAGCGTTATTTGAAAAAAAGTTACGATTAAAACACCCGTATACAGTTAGGTGCAGTCCTAACCTCACATAAAGTGCACTTCAAGTTAAAGTTTTGACTGCGTTTCAAGTTTACTTGGCGACAACAGAGTAAACTTGGAATCAAGTTTAGAAGTAAATTTGTTTCCAAGTTTAGTACTAAACTTGATTCCAAGTTTACGCCAAGTTCACTTCAAGTTTAGTTTACTTTTAATATATATATATATATATGTGTGTAGACCGCTTCACTTCACTTGATGTAACCGGACGGGACGGAACACACGCCTTTAAATAATCGAGTTGTTTCTTTTAATTAAACATCTGACATGGAAACACATATCGTATCGGATATCAATGTATATAAGGGAAAGGATCATTTCATTACGTGGAAGTGGCCATGCAATAGTTGAGATTCGAAATATCTTGATGGAAACTAAAAGTGTACAAGTTTCACGACAGGCGATAAGTGCTTCGATAAAAGGTTATGATGTTACCGGTTCGGTTACAGACACACATAAAATTCAAGGCAAGAAGAGATTATCATCCCAGGAATCCACTGAAGTTTTACCCTCACGAAACCGAAAACAGAAGCCAGTGTAGTTTTCGCTACGAAATGTCCTAAAATGGCAACAACTTTACACCCTGTCGAAGTGAAACCACAAAATGCCAAAATAACGAGGAAATATCGTATGACAAAACATATAACAATAATAATTCATAACATGAAGAAAAATGCAGATGCAGTTATAAGTATCGAAACTTCCGATAAAATATCGTCCGAATGTTTAACATGAAATTAATAATGTAAAATTATTAATTGTTTAAAAATATTTACTATATTTTTCTATTAAAACATTTTTGTACATAAAATATGCAATTTTACATAATAAGACAATTATTGCTATCCTGTTATACGAAACTGGATAATTGTAATTATTAAATGTGAAAAGTAAACTTGGTGTCAAGTGATAGTAAACTTGAAGACGGAATTACTTTAAAGTAAACATGATAGCAAGTGCACTTGACTAAACTTTATGACTGGTTTTCAGGACGAGAAACTAAACTTGAAGTGCACTTGTCAATTGCACTTGAATGTAAGGTTAGAACTGCACCCAACTGTATCTGACTGTGTATATATAAATACTTTTGCAGGGCATAATGAAAAAAAAGTCCCCATTGTACTAGACGAGGATTCATGGCAAGGTACTTGGGTATCTTCAGCCAGTACATATTCAACCACGTCATGGATGAAAAATTTACGTGTGAGGCTTTATGATGTATTTACCTGAACCTTTTCTTTGAATTTTTTCCTGAGAGTGCGTCTGATTCTGAAGTTTGAATTGATTCATGATTATTCCTTTTTTGACCTTGATTGGATTTTCTGTATCGGTGTCATTCATCCAATGTAAGACTATGTTGTCTGTATTGTAACTGACTGAAACGACACAATTGTAAATGAAGTTGTAACGATTTCTCTGTATATCAGGTCGATGTGAATTTAGTTTAAGTCACCACGTTGTTGTTTTGTGTGCATGTCCTTGATGATTTTTGTCTTTTGTCATACAGCTTTGTCAGATGTCTTCAGTTTTCTATTTTTCTTATTACCTTATGGAAAATCAACTCTCAATGGAATTTCGTGTATTTTAAATACATATATCTGTTATATACTAGTTTATAGAGATATAACAATGATCTCATGTAAATTATCGATCAATGAATCAGTCTTCAATTATTCACTAGCATGTACTATAGATCAAACATGAGATATGCAAGTTTTAAAAAATGTCTTATACTTACAGCTTTCGATCTCCAATGAACACTTTTGTCGATCAAATGGATACTCTTGTAGATACATAGGACAGCTCAGTGTTAATGACAATCTGTTGAATATGTAAGTTTAGATATTAATGTAGGATAGGACTTATTGCTAGTAGCGGCACGATACGGCTTCGAGCGGTTCCAATGCATCAGGCAGATGCTGTCGAAACATAACTGCAAAAATCTAGATGTGAATGGAACAATTTAATAAGGAATTCTATACTAAATGGTAATACTATAGTCCTTAAGGCAGATGCAAATACTGCAGGATGATATACGAATCATCACTATAGGATTGAGAACGAGCACAAAGAACGGAAAAGCATTTTCTGCCAGCTGGCCAATTTACAGTCAAATTTAGACATAGAAACTCCTTTGAATCGGTATTGTGTTTTAAGCATATACGCAGAATAATGATGTATTGCTTTAATAAAATGTAGAAGTCAATTTCCTACCAGGTGTAATTCAGTTAAAGTTCTGGTTATTCAATATATATAACTATGACGATATCTTCTATTCATACCATTAAACTACATAATATGAGAGAATAAAAGGTAAATGTCTGGTTGCTTAGTACACAGGCAGACAATTTGATAACTATAAGAACACGCATCGTAATACGGGACCTTAACTGTAAAACATTCATCATATCCACCTGAAGACAATCTTTCCTTCTAATTTTTCCCAATGAAGTTATTTTGAAATGCTATAACATGCTACTGAAATGTACTATAAATTATCGGAAATATATTGCCTCCCGGCACCTGGTCTCACCTCTGAATCTCAGGAGTCCGTGAATGTCTACAATGGTACATTGTTGTTTATGCCAAAGCCATGTGACACAAGTAATTTTCATAGTTTACATTAAAAAGTGTTTATTTTTATATATATATTTCACTTTTGTATTTCAGATGTTAATGTATTAACGTTATTCTGACATTTCCCTTGAAAGGGTTTCAGTACATTGTATGTTTTCCTAGAAATAAATGCGTAGTTCATCCACATTTGCACAACGATGCATCACTTCCATTTAACAAAATCAATACACTCTGATGAAAAATAGGCAATGATTCGAAGTCTTTTTAGGGGCAATAAATTACAAGACCAAACACAACCGATGTAGAATGTTTTGATGGTAGATGTTTCATTTCAAATAAATGTGATTAGTGTTTCTGTCTTGAACAAGAAGCAAGAGGGAGCAATTTCCGAAGCAATGTTTGTTTATGTACGAGAGTGCAACTTCTAATCAGTTGCTGTAAATAAAATCCATGTCTAGGCTTGTAATAAACATCTCGATTTCTGCTATTTCTAGATTGATGAATTGTAAACTTTGACTACGAGATATAATTTGTAAGATTAGACGCATATAATGTTTTTGTTAAGTTTCATCTACAATGTATATAGTTCGTGGTGAATGTCCATAATTCAGACCGTTTTAATCGGTTTAAGGGAAAACAAAACTCTCTTCACTTTACGTAATTAAGCTCATTTATCATATCATAAATTATGCAAGTATACCTACCAAAATATATGGAATAATAACAAATGTATCTAATGTACAATGTATACCCAGGTGTAGTGTCAGCCGACGTTTTTGACGGTTTGCTATTTGAGAGTATGAACCAACTTGTAGTGACATTAATGTTTCTTTATTTCTTAAGTATTAATATCAACCTATGAAGCATACTTGCAGCTAATTGTAGCATTTCTTTGTTATATGCTTTACTTAAAAAGAATCAATTTTGTCAGACGTGTCATAATATTACTGTTAGTGTTGTTGACATACACTTTCGACTACAGTAACTTATACAGCCCCAGATAGAAGAGATTCACAGCTTGTATATATTTTCTATATCTATTACAACTCTCGTTTAATAAAACAATGCACTACTGTGCGTAACCTGTCCTACGCCCCAGAGCAACAAGCATGGTGTGTAAATGTATTTGAACAAAATGGCAAAGAAAAGACAAAGACACGGAGGATTCTATAAAGTTAGATTCATATGGTGCACAAAATTAAAAGATATATAATTTCTATAGTTATTATTCAACTAAATGCAGCATCTAAAGTGCAAGGGAATATAAAACAGCGTCTAGTTCAGTTTATTAGATATCAGTTTCCTTATTTTCTGACTGTATGTTGCTCTTTGCCCGTAGCACAATTGAACTTATGAACTTTACTCACTTATCGAAAAAGCGATGTATGGTTTTAAGCTACGTGGTAGACATTTTGATATCATATTTATTTTTAAGAGGAGTAGCCGAAGCTAACCTTTGATTAATAAACATTGGTATATGTAAACAGAATAAACAGGCGTGTTTTACCTTGACGTGTAATCCACTATACCGCCCTTGTAAACACGTAACATTTTGTTTGGCATGAACACCTCGTGAACGCTGGCTTTCTTTTCATTTGGGAAAAAAAGATCTGGAACCCATAACTTGTGCAATCTTGTGGAGTCAAATTCTACTGCCTCCTTCTCATCGCCTGGTAACCATGGTTTAAATCGAATGTCTAACCATCGCAAATGTAACATGATGCTGACAGTAAAGTCCTACAAACATAAAGTAAATAAAATTGAAATATGAAAACAAAAGGAAATATTAATATCAATCATTATTAGCATCGATAATATATTCTGTAATGCTTCTGTTGAAATGCATGCTTTGACATCAAATGTCATGTACAATTACTCTATTGAAAGTACATGTTATGCTATGGAGAATTCTCTTTTTTATCGTATACATAATTAGAGAAGCAGAATAGATGAGATAGTAATTCTAAGTTACAAACTTAATAACGTCTTCACCAAAACTTTCTATTTGGAATAAAGGAAAATATTTCTTCTGAATTTGAGCACTATCATATAAACAACCTCGATTGAATTAATCTTTCATGAATGAAAAACCTCGTTCACCTGAATGCGTATTAATTATTAACTCGCACCAGAATCAGTTTGCATCAATCTAATGCAACCTAGAATTGTATTGTATTGCATACAGTTGTGTATAGTCGTAACCTTACATAAAGTGCACTTAAAGTTCACTTTATGACTGCTTTTTAGGTTTACTTGGCGACAATAGAGCAAAATAGAATCAAGTTAAGTACTAAAGTTGATTTCAAGTTTAGTACTTAATTGATCCCAAGTTTACACTAAGTGCAGTTTACGTTAAGTTTACTCTCTATATACATGTAATTTCATTACGTTATGCAATCGTTGAGATGAGACGGTACCGTATAACAAACCAAATAACAATAATAATTCATAACAAGGTTAATAAGAAAAAAAACTAAACAGATATCCTCCTAGTCGTATCGAAACTTCCGAATCAAAAACGTCGGAATATTCAACGTAAAATCAATAAGGTAAAATTTTTTAATTGTTTCTAAATATATACCATATTTTTCTATTCAAACATTTTAATATAAAATATGCAATTGTTCATTATAAAATAAATATTTCTATCATTGTATACGGATATCGATAATTTTAATAATTGAACGTGAAAAGGAAACAAGCTGTCACGTGACAGTAATCTTGAAGATGGTATTCCCTTAAAGTAAACGACATCAAGTGCACATGACTAAAATTTATGACTGGGTTTCAGAATAAAGAACAAAACTTGAAAGTGCACTTGTCAAGCCATGGAAGCCATTTTGACATTGCACCACGAGTATAATGGTTTCATATTGTCGAATTAATTGCTGATTATTGTATATATGTTAGCATTATTTATTATCATTTGTATATTTTTCTCTGTGTGAACATAAAGCAAATGTAATTCCACTTTTTATTATTCGGATTATATCCCGAGGTTTTATTTGTGTTTTGCTCTATGTGCAAACGAGGCATTTATATTATCGTTTTAGTGATAAATGCAATAAATGGAGCACGTACCATATCAGCTTCGTTGATGGAATCGAAACTGTCAATGTAAATAGCACAGAACACATTCGTTGGAAATTCTGAAATGTATTGTAGTGAAGGTATTACTTTATACACCTTCGTGATAATGCACCAAAAACGATAATATGCTATATATATAATCTATAAACTGATTTCTCTGCTTTTGATAAGAACTCCCTCCTCTGTCAGCATATCGTCAGCACTGTCTATAGAAAACGCATAGCGTATGAATTAACCATACTTTAAATACCTGCTTTTGATATTCCTTCATTTACCGAAACCATTAGATCCATATCATATTTAATTTTTTTCGGTATTTTCAAAGGTAAGTATCAAGATTTGGTTTCTTTTTGAAACTTTGTTTGCAGTACTGTAATTTTGAAATGTTTAGGTTTTTTATCCTTCTTCTTCTTTTTAAATAATACTTCTTTTTCTTTTCTTTTTTTTCCCTCTCTCTTTTGCTTTTACTTTTTTGTTTTTTGTGTTGCAGATAAGGGGCAACATTAACCCAAAAAGTTAAAATTTTTTATCCGAAAAAATGTAAAGCATATTATATTTATGTATGAGATTTAAATATATATTGCAACTTGCGTGAAAAAAATCCTTGTTTTTTTACTGCCAGAAAAAAAGCTCTCTGTACCTTATGCTTTCCATCAAAAACGACCAAAGACGTCTTCACGTTTGTCAAAACAGACAATCCCTAATCCATTGTTGCAGAGTTATGTAATTTTACAAGTTGTTGCGTGTTGACTTTTCGACGTGCAATGAGTTTTCCTTTTCACAACAATTCATAAACATCAAATTAGTTTCTATGGTTTGCCAATAAATATGTATGCTTAGAAGATGATTAATGTAGCAAATATAACAAAAATAAGTCCCGACATATATTCTCCGATGCCTCCTTATTTCTAAATAATTCTGGTAAGAATAAATGGTATATGCTAAATGATACGAATTCTACACAAATCTTCTTGGCAGTTGTTAGGGCTCCGTCGATTGCTATGATAATCTCTGAAGGTTCCATCCAATATTATTTAAGTTAAACATGTTAGTTTCTTTTAGTAATGTATGGTACCGTGTACGTTTCCAAGAATGCAATGTAAACACAATCACATATAGTACAATGGGTTATTTAATATTTCTGCACCACCCCCACCATCCCCTCACACACACACACACAAATAGAATAAAAAAAATTAATAAATCCAGATATTTTTATTTGTTTTTTTATTAATCTTAAAATGTCTTATAAATTGCAGGTATTTTAATTTATCGTACATTCAACAATTAATGTGCCGATCTCATGTAACATATTTTAAATAAATTTGTCAATTTATTTTCAAATTAACTGAAAATAGATATCATTAGAATCAACAAATGATTTTAAATGTAATGCAAAGCCGGTGTGGCCTAGTGTATAAGGTGCTCGGCTCGTGATTGAGAGGTCCCAGGTTCAACTCCCGCCCTGGGCACACTGGTGTTCCGTCTTTCGGATGAGACAGTAAAAGCGAATTCCCGTGTTACGATAACGATAGGCGTGGCACGTAAAAGATCCCTCACTGCTTCGGATGGGTCCGTTGCAAAAGTCTAAATTTGTATGCAATGCATTAGGCAGATGCCGTCACCATATACGTGAAATAATCGTAAAGTGACGTTAAAAAATATTCAATCAATAAAAGTTGTGCATGCCGCCGTTTACAGATTAAGCGAAATAGAGGCGGTCTAGAAAAGTAACCGAGACTTATTGTAATCAACACGTAATCAAGTTTAGTAGAAAACGGAAAATCAACTAAAGGTCAATAATTCTCAATAGTCACAATGTAAACTTCAAAATCAGTCAAGTTGCCTTGAAATTGCTTAAATGTAAGACAACAAATACACCCAACTTTACTTAAAGTGAGTATAAACGGCATAACGGCAGACACTATCAATAAACAACCATATATGCTGTGATGCTTCAATATCTTAGGAGAGAAGGTTTACACTAATATCTATAGTTGGACCCGCATATCAAGCTGTGACACCAGTGTTATTGTGTTTATGGCTACGTAATGATCAGGTCCATTACCATGGTATATTAATTTGACATGACTGTGATTACGTAAACGGAATTACTTGGTCATATATCGAATCTTACATCTCCTTGCTTATAAAACATGAAGTAACATTGGGTTAGCTGAGGAATATGCTAATCGATCAAAAGTCTATGGCGCCGTGTAATATGATCTAACACGAAGAATCATGCGATATCAACGTATATTCCTCTATTGTATTTGATTAAGATTAGCACGGTTGGCTGTTTACGTCATAAGAAATAAGACTGATGCTCTGTTATCTAATGCACTTGTATGAACCGGTTTAACGTTTCGATATACTGAAATACGGCTTTCTACACCAAATTATGTCATATACTAATTGCCATTTATCACAAAAGAAGATCAAGCTAACATGTTTTCTGTGCAGAAGTGTCATGCTGCTAATAATAGCTTTAAATAGTTACCTTTATAAAGATGTTAGAAGACTGAATCACTGATTTTAATACGCTTAATGTGCTGTCAGTGCATGCTAATTCTAAGATGATAGATAAAACTGACTTAGTTTTCCGAAACTCGGGTAACAAATAAAATCAGCGGAAAGAAAAGAAAAAAAAAATAGAAACAATAACGGCATCCATTTAGGGGCGTAGTTAACCCCTAAAAGAAATCGAGATAAGGTATCCAGGGAAAGTAAGCATCTTATGCTTTTAAGAAACACTCGACCAAGTGAAATTTGGAAAGGAGGTAAATTCCAAGTATGGTAGGTGTCATATTCCTTGTTGAAATGGTTGGTATAGTTCTCAATAAATCATTCTAGATTCCAGGTAAAAAGGTGTAATATTTTGGTTATATTTGTATATATTTTGGTTCAGTATAGAGGTACTGAAAACTGTTGTTTGTTATTTAGGTAGATATACTAAATGTGTGGCTAAAGTATAACACAATTATATACAAGTGGAATGACAATACCACGCAGTCGTGTTTACAAACGTGATTAGAAATGTTGAAATAAGAATTCCATTATTACCACATTAACAACACATTAAAAGTCTATAAAATACAATGTTGTGTCATTTCTTTGTACAACTACTTTTACTGATGGAATTTATGACAGTGGACCCCATGTTGAATAATAAGATAGTAACTAGAGTCTTCCATCCTTTTCACTCTCTATTCATTGTTTATTGCCTCAGCGGGAAATGACACAAAACGCATTCAATAAGATGATTGCATAGAAATTGCCATGATTGAATCTGACCTAGCCCAGTTATTGGATGGTGAATTCATTATAATGATTCCCAAAACCATATCTCTCATAAGGAGATATAATATTTGTGTGATATCTCCGATATGAAAAATGGATTTGATGGCTGAATGTAAAATATGAGCGATATCTTGTAGACAGAATTATCCCCTGGAAGTATGTAGGGAATGGGATTATCGCGTAAAGTAATACGTCAAAACCGGTTATAAATTATAGCTATATATTCATATTTATACATATAATTCACATACATGAATTTGTAAATTTGAATAACGACATGTACATTTTCAGTCGCGTCACACTTCCTCGTATGCCAATTATTAACACAGTAATTCACAAAAGAGAAAAGAAAAGACATCTGACAAAGCTGTATGACACATATTACCAAGGACATGCGCACAAAAATATGATAAAGAACATTCGTAATACACATCTCCTGTCAGAACAATATTACCCATAATACATAACGAGTATAAGTAAATATATATTCACATTAACATACAAAACATTCTGCATATTTCAACATATTTTAAAACTCTCTCCATTGATGCTCACGACCGAAATAGTGGTCATTTAAATCATTTGAGGAACAAACTAATTAACAAATTGACGGACACGTAATAAATGCTTATCCTAGAAATAACTCATCGGACATACCATCGTTGAAGTTTGGTGGAGAATCCCCTACTTTCTTTTCTATGAGATTTCTTCGCTGGCTTCTGTTGAATACAAAAAATAAAATGAATGATTAGTTATTTTAGCGACATTTACATCAATAAAGATTCTAAACATGACTTAATGTTTTGTATAAACATGAGTCTTTTCAATATTACAAGTAGCATCTTTCTTATTGATGCATGTATTATCACATTGCCAATTTATCCTCTTAAGATATTAATCTGAAATAAACATAAGGTCACCCTTTGTGAAATATCATTATGATAACAATTACAATGCAATAAGCAGGGACATCAGATTATTTGCTATATATTAGATTAACTCCTGAAGTATAGTAAAGACATAAATATGTAGAGTCCGTGTTGTTTCCTCAGTGATTATACTGTCTAAGACCGTTTAAATAGTCACTCAAGTAGTTGGTATCCGGTAGACGAGTCCATTTCACCCAACATTTCAAAGCGACAAACATTTCAAAATCAAATATCCATATCTTTGAACATTGATTTTGATTTTTTTTTTTTTTTTTGTCTGCGGCACTGCCTTTATCCAATGATTTGTGAAGAGTAAAATGTTATCTGATTCCGCCGCCTAACAAACACCGTGCATTAGTTAAATAAGAACATATTAGACATTACAAAACTATTTGATGATAATATTGTGACACTGACTTCATAAATTCATTAAAATCTGTCATATAGGTGATGTGGTTATTGACATGTCATAATTCTCACCAAAGAGAATTAATGCCCTTGTTAGTGTATGTAAATATATTAGCAACCTGTTAATTAAATACAAAGAGTAGATTTACAATGCATACTCACTATTTACTTTATACTTTCTTTTTAAACGTAGATACCACATGTACCATTAGCAATTATTCGGTGGGAACTGTTTGAACACATATATGTGTTGTGAAATTTACTTCTACCCTGATTATTGTTACGACGAAATATGTGCTATATGTTAATTATTAGTATTGTTGTTGTTGTTGTTGTTGTTGTTGTTGTTGTTGTTGTTGTTGTTGTTGTTAATACTATTTCAATTTGCGGTCGTTTAATTTTGCATTCATTTTTTTCGGATAATTGATATGGAGATAATTTATCTTCTAGGTTTTATATCATATCATTATTACACCATCTATATGCAGTCATCAGTGTTTATTGATTAATAACACCTGAGTACCTCGTAAATTACCATTGTCGGCACATGCTTCGGCCGAGAGTCGAAGCCAGCTATGATGAAAACACTGAAGGAAAGCACTCAAGCAAACTGTATCATCGAGCCTTCGTTTGAGAACATTTTGATATGAAAAAATTGGCAGAGATAGAAATTAAAGAAGCTATAATACCGACGTTTTCATCAGCTGAACATAATGACAGAGAAAGTATTACATAGCATTAAATGATGTTTGTTTCCAGGAGATCTCATGATACTTTATCGTATGCACATACCCACCTACATTCCCCTACCTTTCATATTTTGCCTCTGCTTTCAACTACTATGCCATACTTCTTGTTCTTCACCGATGAATGATTGTTAACAGAAATTGGCATGTATTGTCAGTATCATAAATTATACTCCGCAGTCCGCAGTCTCTTCTGCATTGAAATACTTAAATAATACCATATACATGCCCAAACTAACATCGTTTGATGTTTGCTATGATAAATACAATATGGTACACATATAGGTTTTTATATTCCGCGTGTTACAACCTTAACATCAATCAATATTATCAAAATGTTTATTATAAGGATATTTTAAAACACTTTTATGCTGATCATGTGGTTGAAACGTGTAATCGTAAATTCACATCTTGATGACAACGATGTGACGTAAGTAACGTATCGCATTCTGAAAAATGTGATATACTATATCCTTAATCATACTGACATGTGCCACTTTATGTGTTTGTCCAATATCAAGGACATACTGAGTATCTAAGGTATAACGTGTATACTATAATTCATAGTTGTTGGGTTTATTATTGTTATTTTATTTTTCATTTTTGTTTTGGGGGTTTTTTGTTTATTTGTTGTTGGGTTTTTTTCGGGGGGAGGGGGTTTGTTTGTTTTGTTTTGTTGGGGGAAGGGTGTGTTTTTGTTTTGGTTGTTTGTTTGTTTTTGTCTTTCAACATTTTTAATTCTTACTGAAATTGCCTCCATTTATCATCGTATCATAAGTTTGGTTAGGAAACTGAAGTATGTTGCTGAGTTGAATTTATATTAGGTATTTATGTATTTCTTTTGAAGGTGACAGCATTTCATACCGTAAATATGATAATTTGACTTAATGTTCTTGTCTCCTGTGCATGTCTATATTTATGTATTTACTTTCTAGACTTGATAAGTCACTGTAAGACTTTTGCGACGGTTGTTGCATGCAAACAGGGGAGCTTACTCCTCCCGGACACCTGGTTTCACCTCAGTTTAATTGGGGTTCGCATTTGCCTGAGTATGACACTATACAAGATATTGTCCTTTTATGCAATGGACTGTGAGATATTGTTAACCCTTGGGTGCGTCCTCGTTGTTTACTTTTAAATGTTTTGAAGAAAGATAGAGTTAAGAAATCTCATTTAAATAGAGATTTAACCGCTTTGTGTTGTCTGTGTTGGACATTCTGAACATTTGTTCCTAGCTACTTTAATACGCTTAATTAATAATTCTATTTTCAGACATCTAGTGTCACATAGTTGATAGATTTTATGGACGATATAGGGATCTGGTGCAATTTGAGATCCCCGTTTTAAGAATGTTAACCGACATTTTGGGATTATACAATCTAACCATCTTGAACTTTTAGACCATACTTGAGTTGATAATATATGTGTATTTACACACATTTATTCACGTGCATTTCCGACACCGGAATTTCATTTCAACTGCATTTCATACTATCAATTTGATAATTTAGTGTCCTTGTCTCCTGCATACGCTCATGTGTGTATATATAAATTTAATTCCTGAACTTGAGTAGTTGTAGCAGGACTTTTGCAACGGATGTTGCATGCAAGAATGGGACCCTTACTCCTCATGGACACCTGGTCTCACCTCATTTGTCTGAATATAACATTGTACATGGTATTTTATTCGATGGACCACGAGATATGGTAAACCATACGGTACTTCTTCGGGACTTTTACTTCTATTGATGTATCTATTTATTTAAAACATCGCCTAATTATTTGAATTTATAAAAACAGGAAATACATAGACAACATTTACTTGACCATAACTCATCATGAGTACTCTTAGAATCGTATCTTTCCGAACCGGTTATAGTAACCCTTTGAACGTTTCTACAAAGTATATTTCTCTTAACAGTTCATATGCATAATTATAAAAATAATATTCTATAATCTGTTACATTTCATGTACTCTTTACCTTTTTATACAATGCTAAGTGTTTAATATTAACGGCAGTTACGATTGACATGGAATAAGGGATAAAAGAGACGTTGTGTCCTTAAAGTAATGCTTTCCCATTATTTACCGCCAAACCCTGCAAGTCAATAGTTTAAGAAAAAAAGGTAAACTTCCTTTACAATTAGAACATTCATCAAAGTATAGAGACAAATATATTTTAGCCTAGAAGAATAATTATATTTCAAAGGTAATCTAGTAACCTGTGTATCTTATTTTATCAAATTTATAGCATAATAATATATTTCTTCGTGAGATTCTTGGAAGTTTTTAATGATTACCATTAATATCTTATAAGATACCCTTTATCTATGGTTGATCTCTTTGATAATAAGGAAAAGTTTTGACTGTTCTGACCTGTCTGCAATATCATTATCCTAATTTTTTTTTTAAATTATCATTGTTGTAGCAGTTTTTGGGTTATACTGTTTTAATTGCTTGGATATCGTAACATCAGTTGGAATAGTTTTGTTAAAGTACTATTGTAAGGTGACTGGTATATTCGTATAAGACCTTTAAACCAAATTCACAATACGTACATGTATTTATTTCTGAAATGGTATGTAATGGATTCCTGACAGAAGATAGGGGGTTTACTCACTGAATATACAAGATATCAATAATCTGTAATGTATTTGTTTATGCCGAAAGACTCAAGTATTTTATACTTATTCATATTAATACCATTATTCAACTAAACGGATATACTTAGATCAAAGAAAAATGAGAAGTTACTGGCTCATTTATGTGGCAGAAGTCACCATGGAGCTATACAATACATGAATATAAATAATATACTAGAACATATAACACATTGCAAATATATTTGATTGTAGTGCAATTACGATACCGACTTAGGACGGTCATTTAATTTGACAAAAGCCAAACAAATGGTGTGGTTGACCGGTTTACGGGCCCACTTTCCCACTCACCGTAACAGCAGAACAATCAGAGGACGTACATTTAAAAATTTATAAATAATCCTCCATGTAAAGAACAAGGGTCAACAGGTATCGCATAATTCCATCGTTGTATGATGTCTATGTCATTGAGAGCATTATTACTAATAGTACTAAAATGTATTAACCCCTCATCTCCTCTGTATTAAGTAGACGAATTAAACGCCTACTATGTATAAAGTATTGTGGGAAAAGCAACTCATACGATTTCCATGGCATTTCCACCATCTGCTTTCACATAAACATCAAACGTAGATTATTTAAAACTCTGTAGAAGTAGACTGCTATCTCAATTACTTATTCCTGGTTATTGGACAGGTGTATACTCTTTGTATATTATTCTTTTTCGGTGGATTTCAATCCAAATCCTCAATTCTATTACACATACGGAAATGATATTAAGAGTCGTAAGGATATTTTATTGCCAATGTGCACTGTGTAGAAGTGATGCAATGAGGAGGATGTGTACTCCATCAAGGGTTATCATGGTATCATGGAGATGTTGAGCTATTCTTGGACTTTGTATCAAAATAGCATTACGTAATTTAATGACATCTTAAAAATTGGCATAAAGCAACAGTATAAAGAATCAAAGTCAATCTATCGTATGAATAGCAGTGTAAAGAAAATATGGTATTCATTGTTGATGAAAATTGAACTACTTGATATGCTTTAAAGTCGTGTGTTAAACTTGCCTGCTTGTCGTTTTTGCTGACTGAATGTCACACAAATTATGGTTCACAGAAATGATGATGCAACGGACATACCCGAAGCATTGAGGAAGGTTTGATATAACAGGATTTGAATCATATCTCATGGAGAAACAGAAATACAGGATCTGATGAAATAGCAATGATAGTATAGCATTATATATCATACACATGTATTATAATTTGTACTAGTTGAAAATTGAAACTAATAAATTCGCGTGTATGCAATTGTTTACTATATTCATTGAATCAACTGTGTAATAAAGTCTGTAAGAGAAAATGGTAACTGACATACTTAAAGTATAAGTTTTCACCATGTGTCATAGATACATATTTTCAGTGTAAGATCCCTATACAATTTGCAATTGTCCAATATTTGAACTGTTGGCATTTAGTAGAGTAAGAAATTTTAACAAGACTTTTAAAAACACTTGCCCGACATCATAATTATATTTTATTTTTTACCACGGGTTATCTCCTCTAATCGTTTAATAAACAAACATGGCGAATGCTGCCTGGGTCGCTGTGACGTTGGAGGATATATTCTTTCTCGACACTGATAAAACTTAATGCTAATTTAAAAGTATATAGAATATAGTTTGAATGAATAGGTGGTTAGAAGGGTATAGCAAAAAAGTCAACATCTATGTTGTTCTCTTTCTGACAGGCAAATAAATATAATATACATTTTTAATCACTTCACTTATTGATAAACCTTACGATTTCAGTTCTTAGTAAAATAACACTCAAATGAATATCTAGGTCATTAATATTTCCTACAAATCCACAAATGTCTCTACTTTTTACTTCTGCAAACGTTAATGTTTTACATGCTGCATTACATGTATTAACGATTACACAAGGCTATCTCCATTGACTTTCTAATGTTTATAAAGTAAAGATGTTTCGACATTAATGGTCAATTGAACACCTCACTCTATGACAAACGTGACGATTTCAATTTCGCTATCACAAACTTTCCTTTCATAAGTAGCAACATTCCATCATCGCCCGCATACGGCGTATTCATATCTCAGTTAATACGTTATTCCAGAGCATGTTCAAATTACAATGACTTTGTTCTGAGGGCTAAGCGACTTTCAGTTAAGCTGCTCAACCAGGGTTATATATGTGCTAGACTAGCATCGTCACTGAGGAAGTTCTACGGTCGTTACGAGACTCTTATTACTCCATATGATATCTCGTTATCCAGATTTTTAAATGATATTCTGGACTGAGACCGATTCCGATCACTTTACACAGATTTGACACCTTCTATACTAGAAGGTTACCTACTTCGACTTCTCCATATATAGATACATATGGAATTCACACGATTTGACTCTTTCTACGGGGTATATGTGACGGGTGTTGCTAGCAAGCAGGAGATGCTCACTCTCCCCGGGCACCTGATCTCACTCCATCACAAGGGTTCGCATGTGCTCTTCGGGTGGACATGTTTTGTTGTTTTCCATTTGTTTTTCATTTTCATTGATTTTGTATGTCCTATGGTTTCATGATTTTTGGACTTGTGGTTTGGATTTATCCATCATCTTTACATTATATATGTGCTAGACTAGCAACGTCACTGAGGAAATTCTATGGTCGTTACGAGACTCTTATTACTCCATATGATATCTCGTTATCCAGAATTTTAAATGATATTCTGGACTGAGACCGATTCCGATCATTTTACAGAGATTTGACACCTTCTATACTAGAAGGTTACCTACTTCGACTTCTCCATATATAAATACATATGGAATTTACACGATCTGACTCTTTCTACTGGGTATATGTGACGGGTGTTGCTAGCAAGCAGGAGATGCTCACTCTCCCCGGGAACCTGATCTCACTCCATCACAGGGGTTCACATATGCTCTTCAAGTAGACATATTTGTTATTTTCCATATGTTTTTCATTTTCACTGATTTTGTATGTCCTCTGGTTTTATGATTTTTGGACTTGTGCTTTGGATTTATCCATCATCTTTACATTAATATCCTTAAATTACCTTTTTAAATCTTTATCGAATTTTCGGGTGGTGTAGACTTTTACATTTTTGTAATTTGGATCACACCGTTTTCACGGCAAGTGGGAACGTTAAGCCCACAGACCAGTTACCAATCACCAAATGACATTTTGTTCATTGAATGTCCTAAGTCGACGCCATGATTTCGGTGTAATCAAATATGTATTGACGTCACCTGTATATGTATATGCTTTACCCCTCTTTTATCAGATGAAGTGTCATGTAGTTACGCCAGATCTTTTAGATCTTTTACATGCTTCTGGTGGCTTAATAATTTAACGTAATAGTTTTGGTCTCTACCATAAGTGAACGTTTTGATATGTGTATATTTCATAACTATATGCAACAGTTTAGAGATTAGAAATAATTTTGGCATGTACAGTATATCCTTTATGTAATAGGGTTGTTGGATTGAGATGTATTAGTATTTTTCTTGTGTACAGGAATTTTGATATTTTAAACTTACGTCATAAAATACGAGGTATAGTCTATTTATTGATTGGCACTCTAGCATGCGACGGAGAATTTATGATTTTGTCAAAAATTGGCAACATTTTATTTTCTTCATTACATGGTTAACGCATCGGCGTACAAGCTGAAGGCAGTGTATGTAACCTTTATATTTATGGGTATTCACAGTGTTCTCCTGCTGCTAATGACACCCTACATATTGTAAAAAATCTAAACGGATGATTCATCATGTAGGAAAACTGGAAAAGCAATACAAAAGCGATTGATCGGTAGATTGAATCTGACAGAATTTGACGTCAGATATCGCTACTCAGTGCGAAGCCTCACCTCAGGGCACGAGCAGGGCATTCACTGACGATGCCAATCATAGTAATATAATAGCTCCATCTTCACTTCTTGTATTATTAGAGGGAACACTGAATTATATGTAAAACGAGCCTAAAACTGCTGGAATCAAAACTTACGTGCAGCGAGGAGAAGGCTGCAACAGTTGAACTCTTATTAACGTGGACATTTGTTATTCTACCGTCTGCTGTTTAACATGATAAGCTAAGTATCTGGTGTTAAATCGGGAACGATAATCGTATTACCCCCGCTATAGTTATACCACGAGAACTCGGGGACTGCATAAAGTTTGATATGACTCATTTACCCCTACACGACTCAATATTTTAAGTTACATAGGGTATAGGATGCAAATGGTTAAAGTGCTTAGGGGAGAAGCTCACGATCTGATGTAACTACATATCTCCAAGTCAAGCAAAAATCAAAATAAAAGAAGGGTAATGCGATCTGCCAAGGATATGCAGAGTAAAAAGTAGATGGTAAACATTCACAAAAATAAAAATTGATTATAATGTGTTTGTGGTACAGACTAGAGTCAATAGTATGTGTGTTTAACTACTTTAAGGGCCCAGCTTCCTACTCATTGCAATTAAAAATAATCAAAAGCACACAAAACAAGACACAGCAGGTAATTAAGATTGAGACGTCATAAAGTCAACCACAAAGTAGTAATATGGAAAAAAATTGAAGTATCAAAGACATAAAAGGGTATCAACAAAAATCTGCGAAAACAAGCTAGGGTTAAAATTAATATATAACAGAATGTCTCACAACGTTCGCTAAAAGTAAGAATCATGGAGGTCAATTGACAAGAAATAATCAACCACCATAAAGGTTGTCCAGTTTGTATCCGATGTACTGAACGTACAGTGCGAAATATAACAGTTGAATGTCGACACCTGTAATACATAATATTAGATTACCCTCGAATGAGTTTGAGTTGCCTACTGACTTCTAAAAATTGTTGATATGTGCTTACTCGTGAGTTTCTCATAAATTTAGATGATTTTCATATCAATTCAATCTATCAATATTCGATATTATCTCACATCGGAGATATGTAAAATAAATTACTTTACATTTCTCAATGTACCAATCACTTGACAATCACAAATATTTCGGTCTGGAGCCGCTATCGTACACTCAACAAATAATCTTAAAGCAAGGATAATGTATATATTATGATTAAATTGATGTACCTTATAAAATAGAAGTGTTTCTAAGTTTGGCTCACAGTTCACAGAATGTGGATCTGAATCTCCACAAACCAATGTCCAAGTCTTTTTGCTTATTTTTATTACGTCACGTTTTCGGTCATTTTGGCTTCAACACTGCTCTTAATATTTTTATATATTTTGAGAATTCCAATCATTCGGCCACGAGCATCACTGAAGAGACATAACTTGTTGAAATGCGCATATCGTGCACAAAATAAAAAAGGTATATATGTTCTATATTTATTTCTGTTAAGTTCATTTCACTTATATGTTGACAGTTTTGTTCTGATGTATCGGACAGGAATTTAAATCTATGAAAAGGATATATTCGAGAAAAACAGCGATATTTACTTGTCCGTGTCAATAGACATATCCAAGGCAGTTGGGGAAATGCTACATAAGTGTCAGCCGAGATATCCGAGACACTAAGGCAGTGAGTGATCTCTTACATATAAGTGTCAGCGGACATATCCAAGGCAGTGAGGATTCTGCTACATATAAGTATAAGCGGACACATCCGAGACAGTGAGGGGTCTGTTACTTAGAAGTGTCAGCGGGCATGTCCGAGGCAGTGATAGATGTGTTACATTAAAGTGTCAGCGTACATATCCAAGGCAGTGAGGGATCTGTTACATATAAGTGTCAATGGATATATCCAAGGCAGTGAGGGATTTCTTACACGTAAGTGTCAGCGGACATATCTGGGGCAGTGAGGGGTCTTATATAGAAGTGTCAGCGGACATGTCCGAGGCAGTGATGGATGTGTTACATTTAAGTGTCAGCGGACATATTCATATCCGCGGCAGTGAGAGATCTTTTACATGGACGTACCAACGTCTTCCGTGACGCGGGGCCTTCGGATTTTACTTTTCTACCTGAATGACAGGACAGCTGATGCTTCTTGGACTAAATACCGGAACCTCACCGTCCTGATCATCTAGGATGTAAAGCTGAAGATTTTGCCAAGATATGTGATTTTGGTCCCTATCAATCTGTACCTAAGGAATATTGATGCATTTCAAATTTATAGGAGTCGTTCTGGTAGTGTCTCCATGACAAGTCTGGGTTTGTGTAAAAATAATAACATTAATTCTTTCTTCTTGACATAATGTTGATAAATGTCTTATTAGAGGTTTCATGTTGGAAACCTGTTACTGTGCGCTATTGCCTACATTATATTAATATGGTGGATAGCAATAAGCATTTGCCCTGACCTGCGACGGGTGTTAGTTACGAGCATACACTCCTGAACGCTTTGTGATATCTCAGTCTTTATATCAATTGTCTAGGTTTTCTGAGATGTCGGGTATTATGCATTCTACAATCATTGCGGTCTATTATTAAAACGCTTTGAATTTCTGTGGTTGCTTACAAAAAACACATTTATCCAACAGTTTCTGAACTGCAGTTAAAATCTGTATTTATTCTTAATATTTTATTATATGTAATACATTTGTTTGTCTTGTTCTCTTTGTGAATCCATATTTCAATCATTTTCAAATTATAACAGACAAACGGTCGTTTATCTGAGGGACACCATATATTTTGTATGATTTCGCAGCACATACAAGGTTGGTACATAACATATAATCATATTTGAATTCGTAGGTTCCATATGCAAATGTAAATACGTTCACTTGCTGTTGACTAATTTGACTAATGATACCTTCAGTAATAATGATAGATGTCGATTTATAATTCTATTAATTGTCACCGACTCCCTAACTACATGCTTCACAAACAGATGCATGTTTACATGGCAAACACAAATATTTACTTTGGGATGCAAAACTCATTGCATAATGAACAGCAGCACAATGAACTAATCAAGACAAACAGCGATAGCACATCATCTCTAATTACGTAAATTAAATGTTTGTTATGTCCACGTAGTGACTTTGCTGACTTTAAGGAATGCCCAGAATATGCAAATATTATTAATTCCCATGAGATATGAAGTACCAATGTCGACGGAATGTGTTTATTTGTTTAGTCATAAAGTCAAATTAAGTTAGTAGGGAAAGTGAAGTTCTGTCATAACTGCTGCCAGGAAAACAGACTGACATTCTACAGAATTTTATTGATTTAAGCATGGATTATGGAAAGTTTATTCTTACACACTATCAGATAGATTTGGCACGTTGCATAGTTTTCTCCCTTCATACGTGAAAATTTATAGCGCCAAGCAGTTTTTATATTCTTTTTTATTTTTCATGCCATGGTATCATTTCAGTGCAAACCCTACTATAACAATTCTGATAATTGTTCATACTGTAATTTAGTAAAACTAACATAGCAATTAAGGTAGTTCAACTTTGTGGAAACGTTAGAAAAACTTATGGAAAGTTTCCCGCAAATATCCGAGGCGGACACTTGTGCAAATTGGCAGAAATGTGACAGTTTCAACACGTTCCTCACAAATGAACACAAGTTATCAATAAATCCAAGTTTTTAAGTAAATGTTTATTATACTTTGGTTTACCATGTACGTCTTGGTGGTGGTTAATAACTTTCTGACAAGTTTGAATTACGAGCTACCAGATGTACTGTAATTACTTGGACCTGGAGCTTCTGTGACACAGGTAGACATCTATACGAACTCCATGTCGAGTGCACGTCCGTTCAGACTGAGCAACAATCATCTAATAAAGACTATGGATTTAAGTGCAAAAGCATAAATTTAAAGATGAATTAATTCAATAAATTAAATTATTACATTGTGCTTAAATGCGATACAACCGAGAGTCACAAACAGGCGGCAGATATACTTTATCGTTTAAAGTGAGGCTAGTAATATCTAAAGAAGCAGGTCAAAGCATGTTAATAAACGAGACGCGTGATTGGCTGATCTACTATAGGGAGAGAGGGAATTACTATTTCAATGTATCAGGGCTTCTAATTGGATGAACTTATTTTAATCAATTTATAAATAAAAATCAATTTTGCTGTAAAATCATGAATTTTAATCTCATTTCACTAATGTAAAGATTTTGAGACCTAAAAGGGGGTTGTTCTTTACATTTGGCAAATTTTGTGGGGTGATCCCCTTCCAGTAGGATTTTCTCGAAATTTAGGTGGATAACCTGCAGTAAATTGTTAAAATTCCGATAAAGTATGGTCAATATAAAGCTAAAATGTGGATGTGTAAATATTGCTGGAAATTAGTAATTTAACAATGGGACCCTATGGTAAAAGGAACTACTACAATATGTTTTGACCAGCATTAAAAATAAAACCGGAATATAAATGGTAGGAAATAAACCCTCAAGTAAGAGGTCAAAATCAACAGTACGGCAGAGACGCCACTGGAGAAGAAAAGGGATATAAAACTGGAAAAAATTAACAGTATAAAAACAGTCATCACTGATAGAAGAGAAACACCTCGCAGTGAAACTCAATTTTTGACAGGGTATTCGCCGATACCCTGTCAGTTTTTAAAAAAAAAAAAAAACACTTGCATGGTAACCGCTAAATAAAATTCAAGTAAGTTGATAAAAAAAAAAAGATAATTCCCTTTGTGTCTCGGGAAGACATTTCATT